>OZ010797.1:196843120-197553706 GCA_963932465.1 Maratus speciosus | reverse complement strand
TAAAATTAATCGTGTTGGAAATTAATAATGTATGTATTTCAAAATATACATAAATACCAAATATTAATATTAATTATTAAAAAATAATAATAACAATAATAATAATAATATATCTGAATTGAAAAAAAAAATCTAATATGCAGGAGCCTGGTACACTCAGATTTCTTCTTTTCGCCTGAAGAAGAAAGTCAGTGTTCTTTCGAAAGGCCTTGCGCATTTTCTATTTTTCAGTGGTGTTATTAAGAGGGTTTTTTCCTTTATTGGTTTATACTAGTTTGTTCAAGATTTAAATGCGATATTTATTTTCCTTGAAAAATATAATAATCCGGAAAGTTGGCAGTAATGCTAAAAATTAATAGTTTTTCCAAGAAAGCTACACATTAGGGTGGAGTGAAAAAACCGAAAATCGGAAAATCAAAAGGTAATAGCGCGCAAAAGTTGTGTATGGTCCTCAGAAATAAAACTGTGCAGTTTTTTCGAAATAAAATTGTATCTTCCGGTGCCCCGGGCCCACCAATTTCCGCCAAACTCGTCCAAAACACCTCGTAGAAGCTATAAATAGAAATAAAGATAAAGCTGGAAAAGAAAAATGTCATACCACGGAAAGGATGTGTGTGATACGTAATAATATGCCTGCACAGATTTTTTGAAATCAAATTTTATCTTCCGGTGGCCCGAGTCCCCCCTATTTTTGCGAAATTCGTCAAAAATGGCTTGTACAACTTATAAATCGAAATAACCATAAAGTTGGAAAATAAAAATGTCATATCGCGAAAATGTTGCGTATGGTACGTAGTAATATGCCTACACAGTTTTTTTTTTCGAAATCGCATAATATCTTCCAGGGACCCGGTCATTCGAAATTTTGAAAAAAAAATGGCATAAATTCCTTTTATCTGTTGTACATGTATAATAGAATGCATCACACAAGAAGCAAGAGTGCAATATAAACATTTTATCTGTGAAAAGTACACAATCAATTAGAGATCAAGAATGAAAAACAAACATTTAAATCTGTTAAAAGTGTTAAAAAAATTTAAAGTTCAATTAAATCAGTTCGTGCTCCTCAAAACAAAAATCTAAATATTCAAAATGTTTATTGTTGTTCCTGCTGGAGTTTTGTAACCATAAAATAGGACATAGTCTCAAAATATGGCATAATGGATCTTATGAATCTATGCATGTTGCTTGCACCCCAGACTGTCGCGGCAGCTTTAATGACCACTCTGCCACACGTTTCTACACTTTGAGTATTGCATGGAAACTCAGCAAACGAAATGATGTCTTCACGATCGTGTTTGTCAGTGTACATCTTTAAATCATCGCAAAAAATATTAGTAAAAATAGGTGGTACTGTAACTTCTGCCTTATCCCACTGAATGATATCAATATAATCATATCAATATAATAAAATTGATTGCAGGAACTTGGAAACACCTAATTTCTCCACTTGTGATCGCACTTCGAGCTTTAAGGATTCTACGAAATCCTGGTTCGCAGAAGGGTCTCCGATCATCGGTTACAATGCCATGCCACTCAGCAGATTTTCTGGATGAGCAAAAAAGGAATTCCGCTGGATTACGGGGTCAATTACAACTTTAAGTGCCTGGGGCATTCCACGGAAAAATAAACAATTTCCCAAAGATGGCTTGCACTTAAACCGTAAAAGTGCGTACATCCTGACTAAAAGCTCCGTCAATATCTGCATATTGAACGTTAGATATGGACTTACCACATAGAGTCTCAAAATTCTATTCGCGAAGATAACCCATCTGCTATGTGAAAGTCTATCGGGAAATCTATTTGTTAGATCTTCCGAGAAACTTCCTGTCTTAATATATAGGATCACTTTCTTCAGGTATTTTTGATCGGTACTGAGATCATTAATAACTGTTTCGAGGTTATAAGTATCGCGAATAGTCTGTAAAGAAATGATGGGAAGAAATTCACACTTGTCCAACATTTTTCTAATCGGACCACTATAACTGTATGGTCTCCTTCATCAGTCTAGCACGAATTGATTAAATAGAGCTTTAAATTTTTTAAACACTTTTAAAAGATTTAAATGTTTGTTTTCATTCTTGAACTTTAATTGTTTGTGAATTTTTAACAGATAAAATGTTTGTATTCTACTCTTGCTTCTTGTGTGAAGCATTCTACTATACATGTACAACAGATAAAAAGGAATTTACGGCACATTTTTCGAAATTTTAAATGGCCGGGTCCCTGGAAGATATTATGCGACTTCAAAAAAACTGTGTAGGCATATTACTACGGACTATAAGTAACTTTTCCGCGATATAACATTTTTATTTTCCAACTTTAAGGTTATTTCGATTTATAAGTTGTACAAGGCATTTTTGACGAATTTCGCAAAAATAGGGGTACCCGGGCCACCGGAAGATAAAATTTGATTTCGAAAAAAAACTGTGCAGATATATTACTACGTACCACACACAACTTTTCCGCGGTATGAGATTTTTGTTTTCCAGCTTTATCTTTATTTTTATTTATAGCTTCTACAAGGTGCTTTGGACGACTTTGGCAGAAATTGGGGGGCCCGGGGGCACCGGAAGATAAAATTTGATTTCGAAAAAACTGCGCAGTTTTATTATTGAGGACCATACACAACTTTTGCGCGCTATTACCTTTTGATTTTTCGATTTTCAGTTTTTCACTCCACCCTACTACACATCTCATTAAAGATATCAAACGAAAACTTATTTACTTTGAGTAGAATAAAGACTGCTAATAATTTGTATTTATTTGTATTTGTAATTATTTAATTTATTCCACTAAAAGTGAAAACATTCTAACAAAGCTGCAAATTTTATTACTACATTCAATGATAACGTCTTTGCCTTGAGTAGTGTAAAGAGTGCTAATAATGTCCTGACTGTAAAGATTTTTCCTACACAAATATGTATATTACAATAAGAAAATAATGTCTGTTGTAATCCAGAATACAGTTTTATCTTATAGGAATATTTTTTATACCGATCTATTGCAATTACGCCTATATGGAATTTGTATGCAAAAGTCTGGAAAATATGTCTTAAAGATTTCTGGAACTCATTAAAGTGTCTCAGGACTCTTAAAGCTCTAAAATTTTCGAAATTTTAATTTTTTTAGATGTTAAACTTCTATGTATTCTGAACATTTTGATATAATTGTTATCTTGAAATTCTCATTAGAACAGAAGTTATGGCATTTAGAATTATACTCGCCAAATAGCTGAAGCGGTGTTTCCAAAACTTTGAAGTCAGTTTTCTCCAAATGACGTTTTTGGGCTAAATGCTAATTCTGCATCTTGCAATTTTTCAAATATTTGAAATGAAAGAACATTCTTGTATCTTTCATTCCCACTTAAAATTGTGTCTTAATATTAAATACATTTTAAGATATTAAATGTTGAAAATGGTCCTTTTTTTTTCATTTTTTCCAATTTTAAGAGTCCTGAGACTCCTTAATGCAATAAATTAATAATTGATTTGAATATCAAACAAAGAATGATTTTGTGGCATGCATTTATTATATTCACTGTGTAAAACCATGTTAACCCTAGATCTACCGGGAATTTTATTCAAGTTTTAATAAAACGTTCTACACCAGAATTTTTATTTAAAACTATTTAACTTATTTATTTACCTTATTTTTGTCTGGTTTATATACTTAGTTTATTTTAAAGAAATTTCTGATTTGATTGAATATTTTGTATGTACCTGTCGGGTCCAATGGACCCGTCTGGTAGACGGAGGGTTAAATGTTCATTAATGGATTAAACTTCTATAGTTAAAGAATGGAGTTATGAATAAAGAGGAGGGGCCATATAGTGTATTGTCTAGCAGTTGCGAGTGAAGTAACTGAGGAGGTTGTCATAAAATGGCGGCTGTTTTTCTTTAATCGGATCAACAGTTCTGATTACTGCCGGTGAAAACTTCCAGCAATAAACTTGAATAGAAAGTTTCTTCTTATTTAAGCGCCTTATTCGTGCAAAGTTTCTCTCGCAAATATGGTAAAAAAATTCTACTTCTTGTCTACCGCTGTCAGTTTGCCAAGGTATTATAATTTTTTTAGTGACACTGACAGGAAATTGTCTTCGTTGTCACACTATGGCGGAACTGCTACCGCGGAAGTAAACTTCCACTGGTAAAAATGAATATCAGTTTTTACCATTACATGTTGTTTATAGAAATTTTCCATTAATCAGGCGTTTAAATCAAGAGAATTTCTACTTAAATTTACTCGTGGAAGTTGGCCCCCTGTGTAATGAACCCCGGTTACAGTTGAGGTTACAGTTGAAGATTAATTATTTTTATTATATGTCCTTTCCTGTTCCTTCATTGTTCCGCGAGTTAAGATGGATAAAACCGAGGAACCGGGTTGCAGAATATATCTGAAAACGGCCATATGTATCATTTCTGATGTTAATATCCTTTTTTGTCTTGACATACTAAATTCACAGAGATGAATGGGGTAATTTTCGAAAGGTTCTGCAAGTGGCTTTTGACATAGTACACAGTGTTGTCAGATTGGGGACTTTTTCAATTCAGATTATTTGACTGTCACCACTTTTTTAAAAGAGTATAATTCGCCTTTTTTTTCAGAATTTTTAATATATTTTTAAATAGGCCGAATATTTCTATTTCAAAAAAGCCGTGACAACCAACAATCTGGGGACAAAAATATCCCCAATCTGGCAACAGTGATACAGTGCTGAGCTAAAGTTTAGATACTGGTGATTTTTAACCTTTAAATAAAAAGTACGAACGCTTGGTTTATACAAAAGGCTGTACTTATTTTTTAACATATTTTAAACGTTTTAGGACAAAAATAACGGTTTTAATATAGGATATTACTTAATTTAACTGAAAAAAGTTAAATTTGCACATTGCAAAAGTTTAGACACTTTTGTGATTTTTAGGCTACTGTTCACGGAAAAATACAAATTTGAAACTTATGACGTCACATGCATGAAATATTTAAGTGCACCTCGCAATAGTATTGGTTAGTGAAGATGCCGCGAGCTAGAAGTCTTCAGTCACATGAAGTATTTAAAGCATGGAAGCTGAAATCGAAAGGGAAGACTGTTGCAGAAATTTCAGCTACTTTGAATCGTCCAAAGAGGTCGGCCTACTAAGTACTGTTTAAGGGTGACTCTTTCAAAGCAAAACATAAATCTGGAAGGCCTCATCCGGCAAGAAAACGAGATTATAGAAGGATCCATAAACTGGTATCTAGACAAATGATGACTGCTAATCGCATTAAAAGTGAGTCAGAGCTTTCTCTGTTAACGGCTACTTTCGTAAATGAATTATAGAAAGAGGTACATTAGTTTACATGAAAATGATAAAACAACCAGCCTTGAAATCTCACAACAAATTGACCCCTTTGCGTGTCGGAGTAACTCTGTTTATAAAACTCATGAAATAATGGGCTGAAACCAGAATTTATAAACGAATTTATTAGCAAATAAGAACTTGCTTATTTTCACGTACATTATAAAAGGAAAATTTTAATTAAATCTTCTTGGTGCCGTCTGTCAGTTTTGGAATTAAAATTAGGTATCCTTTTTAAGGATACCGCCCTCAAAAGAGTTGAAGATTTGGGCCCAATTTTGTTTTAATTCTCAAGTATCTCTGGAGTTTCTCAATGATTGCCAAGCAGCGTAAGACTACATACATACATTGGAAAACAATTTACAGCTATTTGGTGAACTTTTAGCTGTTCCAAAGTATGTATTTGTGCAAGATAATGCGTCTATTTATGTTGCATACAAATCAAAAAATTAGTTTAACACTCAAAATATTACTGTTCTCGACTGGCCCGCGTGTAGCCCTGATCGGAACCCAATCGAAAGATTTTGTGGCATCATATCTCATACGGTTAATTCAATTTTTTACAATACTCCTCTGTAAATGAACTTCGATCTGCTGTTGAACGTGTTTGATACGAAATAGACCCCCAAGTGATGCAGGATTTAGTTTCTTCGATAGGAACTCACATTTTTGCATTAATAGCAGACAATGTAGATGCAGTTCGATTTTAATCTATGGATATTTTTCTGCTAACAGACAAATTGTCTATACTTTTGCCACAATGTTAAATTTGTTTTGTTGTCATTATATATTATGTAAAGTGTATAAATTAAAATTTATTGTTTCTGTATGAAAGATAAGTCCCCAGTAATATATGACAGTTGAGTTACAACAGTTCGTTACATACGTCTCAGTACAGAAGCATAATCGATCATTGGCTAAAGTTTTGCTGAGCACTGTAGTACACTTATATATCGTTAAAACACATTGTTTGATAAAAGGAATTGCAGCTAATTAAAAATTAATGAAAAAACCTATCAACAAATAATCTCAAAGATTGCGGTAAGAAAGCCTCGCATGAGTTTATTGTTTCTCTTTATACTTTCTTTCTTTTTTCTTTTTTTATATTGATAACTCTAATAGATTTTTTACATTAAAGATATTTTTTAGAACGCAACTAACAATACTAAAAATCATATTTATATGAAAATTAGCAATAACGTGTCCAAACAAATTTTTAAAACGTATTAACAGCGGTATTTTCATATTGACATCACGTCAGGAGTTAACAGTTAAAGAAATCTTCAAAGATCGCTATTTGCAATCAGCTTTTTCGTTTCTGTTCATTTTAGTGGATTAAGCACGAAAGTTGTTGTGTTTTACTTATGTTTTATTCTTTTGTTTATTGATTGTTGAATGTTTTAATATACTTATGTAAAATCTGATGGAATCAAATGATGAGCTATTTAATTGCAAACGGATTTACCTTTCGTAATCGTCTGCACGCAATACAAGTAGATTTAAAAAAAATTCTTGAACATTAACTTAAAAACAATAAATACTGAATAAACTGCTGTACAGTTTTCAAAAAAATTGCATTTTCAAAATACATTTTTTTCCTCTATTCGATTGTGGAAAATTGAAAATGTGCGATATTTAGAAGTTTAAAAAATTACAATAACATAGCTGCCAACTTTTACGCTTTTATCCTACCACTATTTTTTAACAGAGAAATTCGTCTTATTTAATCATCGAAAACAAAGGATTAACACGTTGAATGCCAAGTCTATTTTGTCTGTCTTCTCATTTGTGCCACGAAATAAGATTCCCGTTACACAATCTATAAGTGTCACTTACCGATGACTGACGCGTCCTAAACGGAAAGTTCAGTGTCAGTCTAACGTGGCGCTCAGTTTGTTGAAGAAGGCAAATTTTTCTGATCAAAAATAGTGGTAGGGAAAAAGCGAGTTATGCAATAAAGATTAATGAAAGTTAAATTTAATCGTCTGCTGTTGCCACTGTCAAAAGCGTTACGCACAAAAACGTTTGTCCTTTATACTATAGATAATAAATGGTGTGTAGTTGCTCCACATAAATTAATACATTAAAAGGATACAAAAATAAGTTTTGTATTATCCAAGGCACACTAGTGTACATCTACATAAAGAAATTTGTTCAAACTTTTAAATTTTGTAGTTTAGAAACGGAACTATACAGTTAAGTATTAAATTTAACCCTTCAATTTAATGAATTAGAGTAACGTATTCTACTTCAACGGTAAATATTATACACAGGATGAGCTTGCCCCGATGGAGTCACCTGTATCAAGTATTTTTGCTGAGTTTAAGCTTAGACCATTCGAAGAATTTATTTTTGACACTTTCAAATATATACCTAGATTATGGTTAAGATACGTTGATGACATTTTTGTACTATAGGAAGAAGATAGACCATTCTTAGTAGAATTTTTTGAGAAGTTAAATAAACTTGATGAGAATTAACCCCTGACCGCTCAGCAAAAGGGCAGAATTTTAATGTTGTTTTCCCTGTAATTTTTTTAAGTCTAAAAAAAGATTATTTTTCTAACCAGATATAAAATAAATTTCATTACGTATTGGAGTGAAAGCCTTGAGAATTCTAATCATCACAAAATATTTTAAAACTGCGTTATATTTGTAGAATTATATTACCGTAATTTCCGGTGTATAGCCCGCGGATCAAACAATTCAGTTTGAACCCAGAAATTTTATTCAGTATTTGAAGACCAATATTTACCGAGATCTAAAAAGTTACATTTTATTTTAAAAAATTTCTGGGTCGAAACCCGATTGATTGATCCGCGGGCTATACACCCGAATTACGGTAATTTATAAATTGCTTCTACTGCAGTGAAACTTTCAGCTTAGTGAACGGCTATATCAGTTCGCGGCGGTGAGAAGGTTAAATTTACCATGGAAAATGAAGTCAATAACTTCCATGGAACTATTAATAAAGAGGAACTGACATATCCTTAAAATAGTGAAGCTTCAACTGTAACCGCTATCACAGGAGTTGTTTACCGCCAGTGAAAACTTCCACCAATAAATTTATATAGAAATTTTCAACTTATTTAAACGCCTGATTATTGCAAAATTTCAGTCAAAAATAATGGTAGAAACAGATTTTCATTTTTACTGGTAGCAGTTTACTTTGGCGGTAGTTAGGCCCTACGTTTCCGCCATATTATGACAACCAAAGAAACAAACTGACAGTTTTATAAGACACATTGACACCAGTAAAAACAAATAGAAATCTTTATGACATTTTTGAGAAAAAATTTCGTAAGTAAGATGCTTAATTAAGACGAAATTTTCTATTCAATTTTACTGGTGGGACGCTTACCCTGACGGCATCAGAAACTGAAGATCCGATTTTAAAAAAAAAACAGCCGCCATCTTGTGACAACCTCCTCAGTTACTTCACTCGCAACTGGTAGACAGAACACGATATGTCTCCTCCTCATTATTCATAACTCCATTATAACTTCCTCCCATTTTCAAATATTTTTGTTTTTAAATCAAGTTCTTCGCTTAAAAGAAAAGTTTTTCAGAAAACCAATGAAATAGATAGCATTATTCCTGTTACAGCTTCAACCCCATGGGGTTATAAAATGTCTGTGTTTAATTCTTTTATTAAGAGGGCACATATTGTTTGTTCGGAAGAATTTTTAAAAGATGAAGTAAACCGTATTGTCAAGATTGGAATCTACATGGGTATAATCAGGGTTCGCACAACTGTACCACTAAAATTTAACAGTATTTTCAAAGTATATCACAGCAGAAAAATATTGCAAAATCTGCGAATAAAGGCGGTGGTTGCGAATTCTGTGTTTTAAAAGTTAAATGTAATTTTTCCTATCATTAATAGTGGTGCCAGAGTCCTTGGAAATTCCAAGGAGTGTGCGAACCTTGGTATAATCCACAGGTTATCCATAAATTAATCAAGAAGTTCAATAGTTATCTCTAACGCGCTCAGTTAACCCGTCCTAAATACAGAAAAATTCTTACATTCCAGAAACGTTTGAAAGATTAAGGATAATTTTTAATGGATTCGGAATTCATCTTGTTGCCTCCCCAACAAAAAATCTGTTTAAAGCAATTACCAAAAAGCAAGATCCTACACCAATTTTGTTTTATTCTGGTGTTTATGAAATCCTTGTGCAACACAATACTGGTTTGTTAACATCATATATTGGCATGACAAAACTATGGCTTTTTGAAAGAATTAAAGAACATAAAAGGGATTTAAAATTCAATAGACAGTCTACAGCTCTACCTAGATTAGCGTTTAAAGGCAGTATTAAGACATTTCATTTCGAAGAGGTAAAAGTTATTTCTGGATCTTCCAACCCTCTTAACGTCCTTATAAGAGAGTCTATAGAAATTAGTCTGAGGAAAGTGGAAGTTTGTAATGACAATATCTCATTTCAAGTTTCTAATATTTAGTTAAATGTTTTGAAAGAAATACATTTGTAAAATTGAATTCAGTTTTTCCTAGCTTTGATAATAATGTTATAGTCTACCAACAAATGGCGCCATATCCGATACATTATTGTTTCTGATTGTTAATTATCTTTTATAGAAAAATTTCAGTTTAATGTTTGTGACGGTGACTATGTTGTGCGTAATGTAATCTCCGTAGAGGTCAAGAACCCACTCATGATGGCTTGTTAGAAAAAGTCTGAAACGTTGGGTATATTTTTAATGTGTGTTTAATATTGTTTTTATATATGTTGTGCACTGATGAATATCGTAAGTGTTTTTAATCATTACATTATTTATTTTATTATAAATATTATTCATAAGCAAGACATCCGTATGATAATGTTTAGTTAAATTATAGCGACTAGAATACATAGTGTGGAAATCGGCTATCCCTGTAATACTTAAAAAAGTGCTAAAATATTGTATCCCTTAAATGTGCAATGATGCTGCTGCGATATACTGATCGCAGCGACATCTGCAGGATATTTTCTACAACTGCAAGATATCGCTAGTCTATACAATGTAATACTAGTAATACGAAAATCCCGCAGATGTCGCTGTGATCGACACTTGAAATTTTAGCAGTATCGTCGCACATTTAAGGGATACAAATTTTTAGCACTGTTTGGATAGCATATTTCCACACTAGGTATTCTAGACGCTGTAGTTAAATTATATAAATAAGAAGACATAGAAGCGAAATAGTTTAAATACATTGTAATTACATTTTTATTTATCACAAGTTTCTCCTAAATCTATTGAAATTTGTTCAAGTTAAAATGAAAGGGGATTTTTTTATTCCTCTGATTATGAATAGCAGGCATGCAAGTTAAGGTTTAGATGCGTTATATTCCCGGATGGCCGCCATCTTAGATGTTTTGACATTTCTTGGCGATTTTATGTTGGCGATGTTTATCAATATGTGAAATCCTGTGTGACGTGTGTGTTTGGCGTGTCGTATTCTGGCAACCAGCGAGAAGGTCATTTTCGGCTAGGATATTGTGGATGTGGTTTGATTTCGTGTTATATTGTTCTGTCTTTTTGTTTTTATGTTAAATTTATTGGATTTATTAGATTGACTATGGTTTCTGTAGTCCGTTTAAACGCTCTTGCTGAAGTAATTAAGAAATTTGAGGAAATTTTGACGAAAAAAGGAAGTTTATTTACAGTGTGTCAATGCGTATTCATAAGCCTATTTTTGAAAATGACCGTGATGCTATGACAGTATTTCGTGCTTGAGCTTTGAAGAAAGCAGATGTCTGTTAGTTAAGGTATGTTGATAATTTTATGTATATTTGTTTGTCTTTCGAGTTTTTTACATTTTGAGATGGCTACACAGCGAGAACAGCTGAATTTTGAGAATGCTACACAGCAAGAACTGCTGAATCCAGTGATTTCTTTCGGTTAATGAGCGCGTGGCGCTCATACAACGATTACTGATTGCCTCTTTAGCAAGTGTCATTTAAGGTATGTTGATAATTTTATGTATATTTGTTTGCCTTTCAAGTTTTTTGCATTTTGAGATGGCTACACAGCGAGAACTGCTGAATTTTGAGAATACTACACAGCGACAACTGCTGAATCTAGTGATTTTTTTATGTTAATGAGCGCGTAGCTCTAATACAACGATTACTGGTTGCCACTTTAGCGAGTTTTGTTTATTATTTACGTTTAATGTTCGTTAAGCCTAACATGCGTATAAACCGGTCTTTGGCGACATTTACTACTTGGTGGAAAAGGGGTTTTCACGCCAAGAAAATTTCCAAGATGGTGGCCCCGGGAATTTATAACATCTGTTCCCATGTTAAAATTCCTCTTGTTCGTCATCGTCTCCTTCTTCGGGTCGTCCACATTGAATTTCCAGATCAGTATCATCTTCCTCGTTGTCTGTCACATTTGGCTCTAAAGCTTAGTGCCCAACTAGAAAATTTCTGTGCCCAGAGAAATTCCAATTTTTTGTGCCGCCTTAGATTGGTTGATTTACTGACAACTCAGGGACTTTCAGACAACTCAGGGGTCAGACCGAAATGACCGATTTCTACCACTAAATTTTAATAGTATTTTTGATATATTAAATCTCAGAAATTCTGTCATTAAATAATGCGAGAAATACTATTAAAATTTAGTGGTAGTAATCGGTCATTTTGGTCGGAGCGCTCTCATCCCTGATAACTACATATTATACAGGGTGCAAAGAAAAGTCCCTTTAACATGAAAATACTTGCGAACGGAGAGAGCTACAGCTATGTAAGTGAGGTAACAAAATAGTAAAGCGACTACGCCCGATTTAATGCAAATGACAGCAGCGCTCGGGCGAAATTTGGAAGATAGCCATTGCAAATCGAAAACGAAAACAGATAGAGCAAAATTTCCAATTAGAAAGCTTTAGAGAATAAATTAATTAGTACGAAACGACATTTGGTTTACATGGATAAGATAAATATTCGCCTGTATACCCAAAAATGTCCGAAATCGATGCGCTCTATTTTGTGTCAACGTTTGAATGGAATAACCAGAAGTATGGAGAAATACGCACAATTTATTGTGTAAATACGTACTTATCTCAATAAGTTTTCATAACATCACACAAAAAAACAAAACAAGACAAACTGTCTCACAGTGATAAAAAATTAATATCCAGTATCTGCGAAAAGTTCGCCATTGCTCACGATACACGTTTGTATTCGTGAGAGTAAATCTGCATGCACATTTCTCAGCATGGAACGTCTATTGTGAGCCTCTTCAATACAACAACATAGATTTAACCCTTTCAAAGGCGGTAGCTAGGCGGTCTAGCCACCTAATTTTAATTCCAAAACTGCCAAATGACACCAAGAATATTTTAATGAAATTTTGCTTTTGTAATGAAAGTGCAAATTAGCGGGTATTTATTTTCTAAGAAATTTGTTTGAATATTCTGGTGTCAGTCTATTATTTCATCATTTTACAAACAGAATTCTTCTGCCCCTGAAAGGATTAAACTAAAATTTTAAATGCTTTGGAAATTAATTTTTACAGACATTACAGTACAGTACAACGTCACAATTTTCAATTACGCACTGCTACATTTCCGAAATGTGAATATGCAAATTAGAATCCTCGCTCATCGATTTCGGACATTTTTTGGGTATACAGGTGACGATTTATCTTATCCGTGTGAACCAAATATCGTTTCGTACTAATTAATTGATGCTCTAAAACTTTCTAATTGAAAATTTTGCTTTATCTCTTTTCGTTTTCGATTTTCAATTGCTATCTTCCAACTTTCGCCACTAGGGGCGCTGCTATCGTTTGCATTCGGTCGGGTGTAGTCGCTTTACCATACCGTTACCTCACTTGCACAGCTGTAGCTTTCTCCGTTCGCAAGTATTTTCAGGTTCAAGCGACTTTCCTTTGCAGCCTGTATATTTATTTGAAAAGCGTCAACTCATAAAATTAAATTTTCAGGAAAACTGAAAAACGGTTCCAGGAATAACAAGTTGGAAATTGCTCGTCAAACGTGGCAAATGAGGTGCGTTTGTACTATAACTAGTTTTATAATTATTTTTTGCACCCCATATTGTACTGAATGTATATTTTTCTGCGCTTCATAAGTGCATAGTCTGTAACATCATTAAAATGCACTTGCAATATTTTTTTTCCCATTCCTTGTAATGTAACGGAAAACTTTTTACTGTCCCTGTAATTAAACTATACATCCGATTTTCATAAAACTGGAAATGGCTCGACAAAATTTTGCAACAATTACATATTTAAAATTTCAGACCATTCGGAAGGCTGTAACATCATTAAAATTCACTTGCAATAATTTTTCCCATTAGCCGTAATGAAAAACTTTTGACTGTCCCTGTAATTAAAGTATATATCCGTTTTTATAAAATTTGAAATGGCTCGACAAAATTTTGCAACAATCATATATTTAAAATTTCAGACCATTCGGTTGGGTAGTTTTTGCTCTGTTATATGCGGACGGACAGACAGACGGACGAACAGACGGACAGACAGACGGACAGACGGACTGAACGACGACTATAAGTGCTACGTATTTATATAATTACGAACGCACCTAAAAATTAAATATATTTTTTCTATTAGTTATTGAAGTATTCTTTTAACCATAAATTGAGATATATTTTTGTTATTTCATCCTATTAATATCTCAAATATTGGGAATTCAAGCACTTGATTGACCTGTTCGAGACCCACTCACCACCTGTTCGAGAAACAATGTAAGCTCTCCGTTAAGGAAAATCCCCTGCATACACATTGTATTGCATGTATTTTTAACTTGTTCATAAAGATAATAAATCTTTTTTCAAATTTCAATTGACATGATCCTGAAATAAGAAAGAATTAGAAAAGCGTACTCCCAAAACAACTTTTGCATTTGTTATGCTTAATTTTTCAGAAATAAAAACGGCACAATTATCGTTTTTTAACCCCTTAACCTACGATTTACGTCTCAACAGCTCAACGGTTTGGCAAATACATAGCTACCACTAAAATTTAATAGAGATTTTCGCCTTCTTTAATCATGGAATTTCGATGATTAAATTAAACTATATTTACTGTGAAATTTTAGTGGTAAGAAGAATTTACATTTGGCTCGATCATCGTACGCAGGCTATGCCCGTCATTGTAGGTTAAGGGGTTAAAAGGAAATATAGATGAAATTATGAAAATTTTCATGTCCTTCAGAAATTTCGTGCCCAGGACATGGTCAACGAGTGCCCATGCAGTAGTCAGGGCCTGCGAAGCTTGAAGAACCTCTGTTTCACATTCAATTTCTTCATTAAGATCCTTTGGATATGATGAAGCGTTGTGGCATGCTTGTCCGTTACACTGGCCATAAACTGAGGAGCATTGCAACCCCATTTTCTGCTCACACTGTTCGCGCCATAGCCTTTCTTGCAATTGCAGAAGTAGTTGTAGTACTGAGTAGTTCTTCTGGTGCTGAAGGTAACAACATTGTTATGGGTTCCAGGATCTCATTGTGTATTATCCACCCCCATTCGTCGGGTACTATATCTTTCCCTAACCAAGTTTGAATCTGATAGTAGACACGATAGATATGTTGACGAGCTTCTGCACTTCTAGGTGGAAGAGATGATAACTGCACTGGTTTGTTGAGTCATGTTGTTTTAATGAACTGTGTGTACCTAAATTTGCTAATAGTGTCTTCTGATTTTGGAGCATTTTACATTGCGAAAAGTTCGCGTATTCCATTATCAAATAATATGTTTGGAAGGCTTTTTTCTTGCTAAAATACATGAACTGATTGGTACAAATTGGAATGTTCCTCGAACACTTTTATAATTGGCAGTTTTGCTCTTTTAAACAACGCAAATCTTGTTTCGCAACCACTAAAGGTGTGCAAAAATAAAATATGTTCGCTAGAGCGAGGATATTTCTCGAAGCTTTTAGAGGAATACATTCATTGCCTTGCCAAATTTTTTAAAGAAAATTTCTTGCTACTGCGATTTGGTTCATCCTATTAACACTAGAACGTCCTTTAATTTTACCCAACTTTAATAAAAACATTTTAAAGCCAGAACCTTTATTTAAAACAATCTGACTTATTTATTTAACTGGGTTTTCTCTAGTTACAATTTAACTAATTTTACAAAAAAAAATTCTGGTTCGAATCGACATTTTATCATGTGATTGGTGTCAAATCGACGCCAGCTGGACGTTCTAGTGTTAAAAGAACTAACGTGTTAATATATTCTCCAACGATAACTGTACTCTTTCGATGTTCACATTCTGCAACGGCTGCTTTGATGATGAGGACAGGGATGAGATTTCCGCGTTTTTTCACACCAGTATATTCTTAAAGAAAATGTTGCTCTCTTAAATCGCAAAAATGTTCCGATTAAATGAAATATAATTTTCTCTAACGAAATACTGGTGGCAAAAACGCGGAAATCTCATCCCTGGATGAGGACATCAGCATCATCTCTGTCTTACTTTGTTGCGATGCTAACAGTTTTTAATTGCTTAATAAGCATTGCAATAACGTTGATTTTATTCTATATATTGGATAAAAGATTATATTATTATTACATTATACTATTATATTATTGTGGGAATTTCGCAAGCAACACCTGCATCAGACTGAGTGTCCCCGTATTTTCCGCTTCGAGATTAAAAAGGAAAACGAGCCTTAACGAAGCTGTGTGAAGTGGAAATGCGGAAGAATTAAATAGAACGAAATGAGTTTGACGACGCAAGTTTTTGTTAAAAAAGAACAGAACATATTTCGGTGAAATAAGATTGAATATTTACACGACGTAAGAAAATCTCAGAAATATTCAACGACGTTTATAAATGAAGCCTGAATTATAGCCTTTAAATTAATTAAAGAACGAGAAGAGTGTTTTTTTCTGTATTTTGTTTGTTTGTTCGTCTCAATAAATGTCAGTGTTCGACCTAAAAGTGAGTTGTGAGTTATGTATGGAGTCTCACCCCATAAATTGGTATCAGAGTGACAGTTAACCCACCAGTATTATTAATTAGAATTATTCATCATATTCAAGCCGGATATTATTCTAACGGTGAGTTCATTATTATTATTTTATTATGAAGTTAGTTGAGATACCTGAACTGGAAGTTGCATTTAAAAACGAACGAACGCATAAAATTAAATTGCTGCATAAATTCCTATTTGATGCTGACGGTGATCGATCTAATAGAAAGAGAATACGTGATTTTACTGGTTTCGGTTTTCAAACCGACATCACCGAATTCAAAAATAAAATAACTAAAGTTCAAACTGATTTTTCATTAAATGATCTGATTACAGTGTGCAATCTACTTTGTATTGATAATGAGGGATCTTTAAACGTTCTCGCAACCCGATTAGTTACATACCTTTCAGACTTGACCTTACTACAAAATAATATTATACAAAATGAAAGTGACACTGACTTGGAACCCTAACTGCCTTCAAATAATATGACTTCAAGTAATAACACTGAATTATCAAATTTTGATAAACAGCAGCAATTTCCAGTTCAAAGTTTTATGCCATCGTCTATTAATTTTACTGATATTGAAAGTGTAATACCTCCTTTCGATGGTAGTTCTTTTAGTGATATAAATGTATGGTTTAATAATTTTGAGGATGCTACTAATATGTTTAATTTATCTGACTTTCATGAATTCATATTTTGTAAAAGATCATTATGAGGAAAAGCCCAGTTATTAGCACAAACAGAATTTCATATCAATTCATATGACAAGCTTAAACAACTCTTAATATCAGAATTTAGCACCACTTATAATTCTGCCGAGTTACATGATATATTAAATAAACGAAAATTGCAGGAAAATGAATCAATAGAAGAATACTTTCTTATCATGAAACAAATATGCTCGCGTGGTAAAATCGAGGATTCCGCATTAATGCAATACATCATAAATGGTATACCCGACCCTGTTTTCAGAAAATCAATGTTATATGGATGCCAATCCATTGTAGAATTCAAGCAAAAGCTCAAAATTTATGACAAAATTCAACATGACTTTGAGAACACTAAATTTCGTAAGGTCAATCCTGAAATGCCAGTAAAAGAGAAATCCTTTCGACCAAAATCTGATCTTTTTTGCTTTAATTGTGGTTTGTCGAATCATAAAAGTAGCCAATGCAAACATAAAGATAAAGGCCCTCGTTGTTTTAACTGCTCGAATTTTGGCCATAATTCGGCTCAATGTGATCAACCAAGGAGGCCTAGAGTTAAGTCAGAACCCTCCAATGTTTCCACTGTCACGTCGAACACTTTCATGACCAAACAAGTCATTATTTCGTCTGTAAATGTTGCATCATTGGTAGACACAGGTAGTGAAAGAAGTTTACTAAAGGAAAGTATTTATCGCAAACTCCCTACAATTTCGAAACTTGAACATTTAACTATCACATTAACTGGATTAGGAAATACTATAATCAAACCCCTAGGTTTTTTCTCTACGAACATTATGATAGATGATTTTAATTATACAACTAATGTTTATGTAGTCCCAGATTATTCCATATCTTTTGATCTTATTATTGGTACAGATATCATTCAACAAAGTATTTTAACAATTTCTGGAAATAATATTTCGATGCAAAAAATCGAGAAAAATGACGATACGTCCAATAATTTTTTGATTAATATTGCTCATGTGTTAGACGATCTTAATCTTGATTTATCTCATATTACCGATGAAACAATACGTTTAAAAATTTCAGAACTTATTCAAAATTATTCTCCTAAAAAAATAAAGACAACTGATGTTAAATTATCAATTCATCTGGAAAACGAAGAACCTGTTACTTGTCCTCCCAGGCGCTTGGCGCAAATGCAGAAAAACTTCGTCGAAAAACAAATTTCTGAGTGGCTAGAAAAAGGAATTATTCGTAAAAGCACTAGTAATTTTTCATCACCTATTGTCCTAGTAAAAAAGAAAGATGGTTCATATAGATTGTGTGTTGACTATAGGAAGTTAAATTCTAAAACACATAAACAACGTTTCCCCCTCCCAGTAATTGATGACATTATTGATCAGTTGCATTCTGCAAAAGTATTTACTACTCTTGACCTTAAAAATGCATTTTTTCATGTCGAAGTGGAAGAAAATAGTAGAAAATATACTTCTTTCGTCACACATTCTGGTCAATTTGAATTCTTATATATGAATTATGGCCTTAGCGATGCACCCTCAGTGTTTCAAAGATATATTTATAACGTTTTTCGAGAGCTCATTAATGAAAAAGTACTCATTGTTTATATGGATGACTTCATAATACCAGCTGAAAACGAAGTCGAAGGACTCCAGAAATTACAACGCGTTCTTACAACTGCATCCGAATATGGTTTAGAGTTGAATCTCAAAAAATGCCACTTTTTACAACGAGAAATTGATTTTTTGGGTTACCACATTAAAAATGGTCAACTGCACCCATCCCCCTTAAAAACTAAAGCTGTCCTTAATTTCCCAGAACCTAAAAGTATAAAAGATGTACATTCATTTGTCGGATTAACTTCTTATTTTCGTAAATTCATTCAAGATTACTCTTTAATAGCTAAGCCTTTAACAGATCTCCTTAGAAAGGACACTAAGTTTCACTTTGGTGACCAGCAACGAAATGCATTTAATCAGCTGAAACACATCCTTTCTTCAGGTCCTGTTTTAAGCATTTATAACCCTAGTAACGAAACAGAAGTTCACTGTGATGCATCTATTGGCGGTTACGGAGCAGTCCTCCTTCAAAAGTCTTCTATTGGCAATCAATTTCACCCTGTCTATTTTATGAGCAAAAAAACCACAGATGCCGAACGTAAATATTCGAGTTATGAATTAGAAGTTTTAGCTGTCATAGAAGCTCTTAAAAAATTTCGCGTTTACATTCTAGGTATTCCTTTCAAGATAGTCACAGATTGCAACGCATTCGCACTTACTATGAATAAAAAAGATCTTTGCACCAAGATTGCTCGATGGGCTTTAATGTTAGCTGACTATAACTATACAATCGAACACAGACAAGGTACACGCATGCGCCATGTCGACGCTTTAAGTAGAAATCCAATATGTATGATCATTCAAGATAGTTTTACTACCAAAATCATACAATCACAGAACACTGACGAACATATACAGGCCATCAAAGAAATTTTGAAAACAAAGCCATATGACAACTATTTCCTTAAAAATAACGTTCTCTATAAAAATCATAAAGGTATCGATCTGATAGTTGTGCCGGATGAAATGCAGCTAAATGTCATTAAACACGTTCATGACAAAGGACATTTTGGCCGTAAACGCTGTGAAGAACTCCTTAACGAAGAATTTCTCATCCCTAATATGTCAAATAAAATTGATAAAATTATAGCAAATTGTGTAACATGCCTTTTGTATAATCGCAAACGTGGCAAACAAGAAGGTGAATTGCATCCCTTACCTAAAGAAGAGACTCCTCTCCAAACCTACCACATTGATCATTTAGGCCCTCTTGAGACAACCAACAAAAATTATAAACATATTTTGTCTTTAATAGACGCATTTACTAAATTCGTCTGGTTGTATCCATGTAAAAGTACTTCTGCTACCGAAGTTATATCAAAACTACGACAACAAAGTCATACTTTTGGCAATCCTTCCATCATCATTAGCGATAAAGGTCCTGCATTTACAAGCAAAGAATTTGCTGATTATTGTCAAGATGAAAATATAAAGCACGAGACAGTTACAACTGGTCTTCCCCGTGCCAATGGTCAAGTAGAGCGACTTAATTCCACCATAATTTCTGTAATCTCTAAAATGTCCAAAGACGAACCAACCAAATGGTTTAAACATGTTCCTAAAGTTCAACAAGTCATTAATTCAACTTACCAAAGAAGCATTAAGAGAACACCGTTTGAAATATTATTTGGTACAAAAATGAAACAGAAAGAAGATGTACAAATTATTGACCTCTTAAACAGTGCAGTCGCAGAACAATTCATGAAAGACAGAGAAGAGCTCCGTAAAGAAGCCAAGAAGAATATTCTAGAAATTCAACAAGAAAATCGCAAGCACTATAATTTACGACGTAAGAAACCCCGTAAGTACAAGCTTGGTGACCTCGTAGAAATTAAGAGAACCCAGCAAGGACCAGGTTTAAAGTTGAAATCTAAATTCTTAGGTCCGTATAAAGTAATCAAAGTGAAGTCTAACGACACCTACGACGACGTAACGAAAATCTCATCAACTGAAGGACCGATACATACTAGCTCCTGTGCTGAATACATGAAACCTTGGCCTGACGAAAACTGAAACTTAAAAAAAAACATCTTTTTTTTTAATCTTTTCTTCCTGTGTGCTATAAACATTTTACAAGTCACTGCTTTCACAGAAATCTCTATATGATGTTACGCTACTTCAACTATGATGTGCAGATTAATTTTTTTTTCTTTTCCCCTAAGAACAGTTGCTGGTTTTTGTTTTTTGTTTTTCAGATTCTATTTTACCACATGTCGCTGCGGCAGCTCCAGATGTCAGGACGGCCGCCTGTGGGAATTTCGCAAGCAACACCTGCATCAGACTGAGTGTCCCCGTATTTTCCGCTTCGAGATTAAAAAGGAAAACGAGCCTTAATGAAGCTGTGTGAAGTGGAAATGCGGAAGAAGTAAATAGAACGAAATGAGTTTGTCGACGCAAATTTTTGTTAAAAAAGAACAGAACATATTTCGGTGAAATAAGATTGAATATTTACACGACGTAAGAAAATCTCAGAAATATTCAACGACGTTTATAAATGAAGCCTGAATTATAGCTTTTAAATTAATTAAAGAACGAGAAGAGTGTTTTTTTCTGTATTTTGTTTGTTTGTTCGTCTCAATAAATGTCAGTGTTCGTCCTAAAAGTGAGTTGTGAGTTATGTATGGAGTCTCACCCCATATTATTTATATATGTTAACTAAATATTATTATGCGGATGTCATATTTATGAATAATATTAATAAACAATTAATTATATAAAAATTTTCTACGTATTTGATTCAGAAGATGACATAGCGTTATCCTCTATACGAATGGACACTTCCCACTCCTCGCGCTCTATCTCGAAAACGATTAATTATATAAACTATGGCCTACGAACAAACTTGTAGGGATTTTTATGCTCTACAAGCTTTCTTATAGTTTCAAAGATCATTTGAAGCATATGAAACAACCCTGAGAAAGCGTTTATCTCGTTTTGGCCAGAGGGCCAAGAACTCGTCCTTTTTGCACCGCTCTGTAACACCTGAACCTTTTCTCAGAAAATTAGTTATTTTAGAAAATAAAGTCCACTTTAATTTTGTAATTGGGGTTCTCAGATAAAATGCATAGTTTTCGAAATATTGTGGGCAGTAAAGGGCGTTTGTCTCGTTTGGGCTCAAAGTTCAAAAAGTCATCTTTTTTTCAGCGGAATCTAGCGCCTTAACCTTTTGTCAGAAATTAATGATATTTTATGAATTTTGTACCCCCTTTTTAAAATTTCGACCCGACACCCCTTTTAATCCCTTTAGGCGGGAATTTTCAAAAATCCGTCCTTTGTGCTCTCCCCCCCCCCCCCCCCCCCCCCAGTTTTCATGCTACTAGGTTCCGTAGTTTGGGCTTATCCTTTTATACATGGAGATAAAGATTAAAAACTATCTCGAACTATTTTTGCCCATAGGCCGTAATGTAATGGAATTCTTTTGAGTGTCCCTGTAATCCCCACTTCCACACACCTCGACCAAAGTGCCTTACTAACAGCAGGAGATCACGAGCTATCTAACCACTACAACAGCGTGTGAGTGGCAGTAGGTGTTCATGGAGTCTGTTTTTACCCACAGACAATTCACTTTCATATATATATATATATATATATGTACATAAATTTCAGACCAGAATTTTTGTTTAAAATTGTTTAACTATTTTTAAAGCTCATGGTCTGATGAATACTTTATTTATTTTATGAACAATTTTTGGTTTCAATCGACATATTTTCATTTGGTACCACCAAATAATCGGTTATTGGTACAGTCGTGGAAAAAAAAAAGTAAACACCCCCTACTAACTCCTCAACAAATTATCGTAGACGAAAGTTACTGGTACCGAACGATAGGAAATAAAGTCTACTTTTAAATGATGTATATAAAATTTGCTTAGGGGGCCATCTACATATTAAAACGAATCCAAACTTCATTTTTTTAAATAGCAATACCCAATTTTAACGAGATATTTCAAATCTTCGGTTCAAAGTATGCCTAGACACCAAATTTCAAGTCATTTGAATGATGAGTTTTAGAATTATAAACATTCAAAATTTAGTGCTTCTAATGTTAAATTACATTTTCATATTTTTATTTATATCTCCTGAAATTATGCTCCTAATGTGCTAATTTTTTTTTTGTAGCAATAATATTAATATACCCAAACATAAATACGCTAAATTTGCAATTTTTATAATTTTATGATATGAATTATGAATTATGAAATTAATATTCGAAAAAATTATGAATTGCAACCTACAATTTTTTTGATGGATTTAGATTTATTAAGTCCTGTTTTATGGAAATCCGAAATTTTAAGTTTTTCTACCAAGTAGTTTTCAAATTATGCTTAAAAAACGGTAAAATGATGGTTTAAGGGGCCGTCTATTATAGAAGTGAGTAGATATTTAGAAATTTACTCTGCTGTTTTGTAATCTAACAGGCTTCATTGACTCTTTGAGCCGCGCTCAAGATGCCTTGATCAAGAAGGGGGCTCTCTCGGTTAACAATCGAGTACGGAACTTCAATTTGGATACAGCCCTTAAAATACGCTCATTTTAAAATAATTAATTTCTCGGAAACTTATGGTACGAATTGCATAAAAAATTGTTTTTGGGCTAATTGAAGGGCGTAGAGTTCATTTATGCTGTCAGAATTGTGTACTGCTATTGAAAAAAATCAAAGTTATGGTTCATTTTAATATGTAGATGGCCCCCTAAGCAAATTTTATATACATAATTTAAATGTAGACTTTATTTCCAATCGTTCGGTACCAGTAACTTTCTTCTACGATAGTTTGTTGAGAAGTTAGTAGGGTGTGTTTACTTTTTTTTTCCACGACTGTACATTTAGAGTTAACTTTCTGTGAGATATCAAATCAATAAGGACCTCGTGTTTCACTAAGTTTAAGCAGGTTAGTTTTTTGATAACGTAGAATATTTAGTATACATTTAAAAGTCGCCCAAAACTTTTTCTATTCAGTTATTGAAACATGTTGTTTAAGCAAGATTTTCAAATGTAGGATGCCCTTGGATATTTATTTATATTTTTTTTATCTGGTGTAATTTGCATTATTTTTTAAGAAGAGGGACGTAACCGATATTATTCTTTCCCTCAGAATTCGACCAATACATGTTCCATCTTAAAAGAAGACATGTTTGGTAAATGAATCGGGAAGTGTAGCAGATTTTTATTGCAATAATAGATACATTTATTTCATTTTGCTAAGCATCGGCCACATATGCAATTAGCATTCATAATGTTCATTATTTAAAAGTTTTGCAGCTTAAATTTATGGTTCTTCTAATACCGTCGGTACCATGTTAAAAAATCCAATATGAAACAGTGTTGACAGTGGGCTACTTTTTTAAAATTCAGATTTCTTGATTGGCACCAATTTTTTTTTGAAATAGTAAAATTCGCCTTATTTAATGACATATTAATTAATGCGAAAACAAGGGGAATTTTTCCATTTCAGAAAACAAGGTGCCAATCGAGAAATCTGAATTTAAAAAAGATAGCTCACTGGCAACACTGTTTTCATATTTGACAGTTCGACATGGTACCGACGATATCACATCTGCAATCGCAACATTCGTGTAAATGGTCTTCCTAAACATGATCATCTTCTTTCGGCATGCAGTAGCAGGACGGATACAGACTTCCAATAAATTCACACATCAGTTTAAAAAGTTTTCTATTCAGAGTTCGTGATTTTATATAATGTATTGTTTTATTGGAACCATTCGTCCTTTCATAAGCTCAATGTTTTTATTGCATACTCCATGGATTACGGATATAACCTCAAAATACTGTATTATTACTGAAATATGTATGAAATATACTTTTAAAAGAATCTTAATTGTAAGAATTGTTGAAAAATGGCGGCTCTTTTTTCAGATTTTTAGTCTGGACGCGTTTGGTATTACTGATTTTCGACTCTTCTTGAAAAGTTCAACCTTAAACTTTAAACAGGAAATAATCTACATTTATATAAAAGTTTAATTATAGGTCATAAAGAAATTTATTGTGATATCAAACAATGCAAATGATCATCCAAATATTAATGAATGTTGTCCAAAAAAATCATATATCATACTGATACACAAATCTTCTCAGAATAATCAAAACTTTGCACCGGAAATATTTTGAAATGTTTTTTATATATTATTTAAAAAACCCTCATACCACATCATCCTGATTATGAGATCCTAAAATTCCTGTTAGTAAGGCGTCCCTAGAGGGTGTCTTTTGCATGAATAAAATAATTATAGTCTAAACCAATGTATCGCAAACGTTTTGACTCGCGGAACCCTTTTTAGAAAGAATTTTTCAAACGGAGTCCCCTCACGCCTGCCGTACCCTATGTTACAAGTTAATGTTTTTTAGGTGCATTTCTACTAAGCACAGGAAAAATGATCGAATAGTAACCTAAACAATTGTGCATTGTCCGAGAAATAAAATTTTATTTTGAAACCGTCATACTGAATTTATTTTCTATTATAATCAAAACAATGGGAAAATAATTACAACAATATGTGGACAATAAATCTTACATTGTCAGAGTGACGAACAATACTGCATAATCGTTTAATATGATAGAATTATTTTGCAAAAATTTCTGAATTTTCCGTGTCAGTTGATAGTAATTGCAGGCGAAATTCTGCATTAAAAAAATTTTTGTATTTCGTTTTGGTGGCTGCGTTAATCGAAAATCTTGCCTCATAGATACATGTCGTTGATAAAGGCAGAAAAATTAATTATGCTTTCGTAGACATAGTTCTAAATTCATCTGTCAAACAAAATCAAAAATCTGTTAGGCTTTGGTTTTAAAGTATGATCTTTAACACTAAATATATCATGAATTTTAACCAAGTTTTATTAAAATATTTCAGACTAGAATATTTTATTTCAAATTATTTAACACTATTTTTTTAAACTGTTAATTCATTTATACTTTATTTATTTTATGATGAGTAGTTTCTGGTTCGATTCGACGTATTTTCATCTGGTAGCACCAAATCAATGCTTTTTGGTATACTTAGTGTTAACTTGCCACGAGATGTCAAATAAACGAGGACCTCGTGTTTCACTGAGTTTAAGATGCGTAGTTTTTTTTATAACACTGCATATGGGGACGTCCACGGCAGAAGAAAATTTTTGCTGAAAAATTATTTTAAACTGAAATATAAGTGTGATACAGACATTCAGGGTAACTTTGATTCGCATTTTCTCTATTTTCATACGCCACACTCTTATTTTAAGAATATTGTTGCAACTAGGGGCATAAAAGAGAAGAAATGATCCTAAATTATTGTTTGATTACCAAAAATTAAGGAATAATAAGGATAAAAGCAATAAAAAATGAATTTTTAGCCTGGTTCAAAGTTACCCACCCATTTAGGGTAACTTTACACCATATTGAATAATGAATATTATCTAAAATAATTCATTAATTAAAAAGTATTATAGTTAGGACAACTTTAAACCCCCAAAAATGTTTTCAGATATGTAAAGGCTCCGAATTTACATTTCCCAACATCACAAGATTTGTATAATTTATGATATTAGACGTAAATTTCCAACTGGGTGAAAAATGTCCGGACCAGGATTCGAACCAGGAACCTACTGGCTGAAGTCACCAGTGCTCTGCCATCTGAGCTATCCCGCACGAAACTGGTGGAACTTTTTCACCCGGCTAACCTTAATGATTATAGCATCTGGTCTGAAACCTGGTTCAGCTAAACAGAATAAATCTCGAGTAATGGAACACCAGAAATCGCTGGATACGAAATTACACTAGATTAATTTTAATACAATTATTCTAATTCGTAAATAAATCATATTAGATCTAAATGTCCAACTGGGCGAAAAATGTCCGGACCAGGATTCGAACCAGGGACCTCCTGGCTGAAGCTGCCGGTGGTCTGCCATCTGAGCTCCACCAAAATGTTCCACCAGATTCGTCCGGGATAGCTCAGATGGCAGAGTACTGGCGGCTTCAGCCAGGAGGTCCCTGGTTCGAATCTGGTCCGGACATTTATCGCCCAGTTGGAAATTTATATCTAATATGATTTATTTACCAATTAGAATAAACGTGTTAAAATTAATCTAATTTATGATATTACAACAAATATCAGGCATAAGAAAAGTAGAAAAAGAGAACCATGAACATATAGAAATAAAAAAAAAAAACTGTTTATTGTTCATATAAAACATAAAAATGCGGTGGAAAACAATTTTCAATGTTTTATCTCAATAATATGTCCATAGTTACAGTAATACATACTAGTACTGGTATTATTCAAACAAGAATAAAAAATGTCGAATGTATGAAATGTCAAATTTGAGTAGCTCCGCCCCGAAAAACGCCTTTCAATGAATTGTATGCATTTTACACATATTTGTGAAAATATATATATGTTATATCTAATGTTCCCTTTCAGCATTTATATAAAATATAGGTGCAAATACGGGAAATTTTTGACAGTAGCACCTATAATCAGTAAATTATAAACATCAGTATAACTTTGAGCCGGCTCAAAGTTACCCTGAAAATGTGATAAAATGTTAGTGCCTTCTTATTTTACATTTTATTAACTATTAATAAATAAATAATCATAAAATTCTATCACATTTACAACATTTAGACAATAATATGTCTGATAAATGAGTATACTGTTACTTACTACGAAGATTTAATTGGATTACAACAACTTCAAAACAGCATTCAAATTAGCTTGAAAACAGTACTTCACGAAAATGTTTTGATGATGCAATTAATTGCGCATAATATTGCTAATTTATTTTCTAAAATAAAGAGTAGAAATCCCAGTTTAGAACCTTGCCAACTGAGCTCAGTTCTGGAGTTTATTTAGTCTTTTGGAGTCAAAAGTATTGAAAAATAGGAGGTGGTGCAAAGTTACACCCCCATGGTTCAAAGTTACCCCGAATGACTCTACACCAATTTAAAGCTAAAGAGTTACAGTATATTAATTTGTAGATTTTAATTTCATAAGGCAAGTCTGCACCGAAACTGGGCTGGAAACTGACAGTATTAAAATTCATTTACAGTTGAGCATAAAAATCAACTTATTGAGTTGTATAGTTTTTTTTTACTTTTGTCCATTAAATTAAATTATTATGGATTGAAAATATCAAGATAATATTATATCTGTTAGATCCACATAGTTAAAATGTTTCATCTAAAGGTATTAAATGCAATTTTAACTTTATTTATTAGTTGATAATTAAATGTCACAAGAGTAAGAGAAAACATCTCAAAGTTTTAATTTTATAAAAACTACTTAAATTTTTTCCGAAAACTCCTAATTATCTGAGTTCGAGGTATAAGAAAGATTTTACATTAAATATTTTGTTCATGCTATGCATGGAATAGACTATGGGGTGTTGTTGCAAGAGAAACAAACGTCTGTGTCACAAGAGTAATACATAATATTTTTGTCCATAGATTGACATCAAACTGCATTATAACCAAAACAAACAGAATGCTTAAAGTTTAGATGTCTTCTCCGTTATTAGAACAGTTCTTGAAATAGCTTCAACCATACTTAAGAAAATTTTGTAAATTTTAAGGAAGATAAATTATCTTTATTAGTGTTTTTTTAATGGATGGATTTATTTTTATTCCTTTTTTGCTATTACTTAAGATTATAAAATAATAATGGCAAGTAATTAAAGATAGATTAAAACAACTCAATTCCTGTCATTTTTCTGTGCTATCTTTTGGTTTGAAGCACATGGTCTTTGATCAGATATTTTATAGCAGGGATGAGATTTCCGCGTTTTTGCACACCAGTATAGTCTTAGAGAAAATGTTGCTCTCTTAAATCGCAAAAATGTTTCGATTAAATGAAATATCATTTTCTCTAACAAAATACAGGTGGGCAAAAACGCGGAAATCTCATCCCTGTTTATAGGCTTTGTAAAGCTTCGTTTACTAAATTCTGCTGTATGACCTACAGAGATTCTTATAGTAATTCTTATGTAAAGGATTCTGATAGTATATTTTAAAGGAAAGATTTTAATATTGCTTCTTATATATGACATTGTTTTAAAAAGCAATAAAAATTCTGCTAAGTGCCAAAAATTGTAGAGAAAAAATAAGAATGAAATTGAATATGTTGATGTGAGAAATAAGCAAAACAAAATGTATTATGATAAAATAAAGAAAAGTCTTAGAGTCAGCAAGAGCTTCAGCAAGAGAATGAAAATATTAAGAAAAGTAAAAAGTAGAGAACTAGCTAATCTCATATTCTGTAACGAAAAAAAGTCCAACTCTATAGTTTTGGGGAATTTTATGTCGATGAAGATTTAAGAAGAGGTCATTCTTCAGCAAAATCTGCATTAGTCAGGTTTGAAACAAATCACATAATTTTATCAATCCAACGTGATGTTTACTAAGAGAATAAGTTTTTTGTTTAAAGAAGCTTTCCTAAATTGAAAAATTGGAAACTCCTTTGCACTTTAAAGCCTAGTTTCATAAAACAATAGAAAATTATACATCTGCATTTGTGGTTGTCACGAAAACATTCAAGGGATTCATAATGTAGAGACTGGTATACTTTATGCATTAAACATTCCTGTGAAAAATGTAATGTCTTTGTCTGCTGAGATACATCATAATTAGAATGTATGAATTCTGAATGGCTGATTTGCGAAAATAACATCGAAGAATTATTTGAAAAGGAAGTCCATAATACAGAGCTTCTTATAAGTAATTGTAAATAGAAAAACGATGATAAACGTTTCGCTATTTACAAAACGTTTATATTTTTTTTCTCAAAACTGTTACTTTCTCAAAACGTTCATAAACATTTTGAAAAAGTAACAGTTGAAGAAACCATTTCTTATTGTTTACAAAATTTTTGAAAGAAACTAAATCAATTTCTGTGGCACACATTCCTTCAAATTTGTACACGGAATTATTTTGATAATGCCAAAGGAATAACCATTTCTCAAAGAATCGTTATGCCAGTGGATTTTCTAAAATCTGTACGTTTTTATGCCAAGACGAAATTTTGGTACGAAATGCTGCATACTGGTTAAATGCACAAGCGACTGTATTTCCAGCCATTATTTAGTATGATCCCAAAATAGTAAAATCTTATGCTATTATTTCAGACAACGTAACTCACAATCAATTTCCTGTAAATGGCTCTCGTGTGTAAAATTTCAACATAGCATCTTTAAGGGAATGCATTTTCCTAAAGTGTATCTATTTTGCTTTTTTGTATGATTGTTGTGCTTTCCAATTTAAACAAAAATATAACTATGCAAATAGGCCTGCAATTAATCAGACTTCTTTCACAATTAACTTAATTGGGCATATTTTTTTTCAAATACTCCTTGTATACATGCTATAGATTTATTTTGTGCCGTTGTATGATGATATATGTGGAATGAAGTGCGTGCTAAAAAAGCAATTTTAAGGAATACTGTTTATTTTGTCAAAATTGTTCATGAAAAAACAAAAGCAAGCATACTCCATATATCAGATGAAGAAATAAAATATTAATGTTTCATTACTTTGCAAGAAAATACAAACAGCGAAGGGCATTGAACAAGTACAATTTGTTAAAACCATGAAAAATGATACTATCTGCTACAAACCATACACTACCATCATTCGTACAGTGAATTTGTGTTTCATTAAGTAAATAATGATACAGGAAAAGTTGCAAGTGATATTATTGATAGTGAAGACAGTGATTTATTCTGTTTAGTAGCAGAGACTGAGAAGTTGCTCTGTTGTTATACTGGGTGATTCTAAAATATTATGATTTAAAGATTCGTGGTTTTACTATTGAAGTGAAGTGGTAAACGAAAATTATCAAATAAAATGCTAAGAGCTATTTAAAGCATAAGGAATTCTCAAGTTTAAACCTGATGACCACAATATTTGGCAGAAAAGAATCAAATTGTGGCTGACATTAATGCTCTCAGATTGTTAAACTCTCGAGAATTTTACAAACTCTAATTAATTTTAGAATTTTTTACATTTTTTTTATGTTATTTTAGAATGCAACCATCATTAAAAGTTCTTTTTCTCTTGAAAAGTAATTTTTAAAAATTATTTAAAAGAATTAGTTAAATTATTTTAATTATTTCGTTTAGTATTTGAACTGAACTTTTGGGGAAATTCCTTTATGGACAAAATGTCACAAGAGTAACGCTTAGCATTTTGCAAAATCAAATGTAACTAACTAATGTGTTATCAGATCAGTTCAATGATTAATACTTTTTAAAAAGATATAATTACTCTGCTGTATTCTGTAAATTTTATTTCTATAGTCTCGTATAATTCACAGAATTTCTGCATCAAATACAATATTTGAAAATAGCATTTTTTTTGTGGTCACAAGAGTAACAAAATTTCCATTCATTATCTAGGCAAGTAAAATGCTTTTTGTTACAAATTGCATATGGTTTATAAGAGTAGAGCACGTGTATTTTTAAGTGGTTGCATCAAATTTATCCTAAATATATTTTGTAAATAAAGAATTGGAAATATTTATGGAAATTTGCTCTGACAGTCACAAGAGTAACAATGGACGTTCCCATAGATTATATAAAATTATAAAAAAATAAATTAAGCAAATTTTATTATTTTAATACAATTATAGTAGAATGTCTTAAAGAATAGCAGTAAAATTTTATTAGTCAAAGAGAATTTTGGTCAAAAACATGGAGAACCTGATATTATTTTAAATCTCAAATTAGTGCCAAGATCCTCTTTGTTTGCTTGTATAACTCGACGAAGCGAATTCATCCAAGCAATAATCATCAAGTTCTTTAATGTATGTCACTATTTTTTAAACAAAGGTTTTCAAACTGAGCATGCACATTGTATATCACTGCTCTTCTATAAAGGCACTGTAAATTTTTGTAAAACATTGCGCCTTTATCAGCCTTTGATTTCAATTACGTTATTTTTAAAAGAAGTTTTTCACCTGTGAAGAATTTCAAAGCAGCTGGGATGAAATGACGTAGTTCTACAAAACATATTTCAGTTTTAAGAATTAAAAAATACGTCATTTGCATCCGCTAAAGCATTCCACATTTATGATCCCGTCTTAAACAACATCTATATAGAGCTTCTAGAATTCTTAAGTTTTGTAGTCAATCCTACATGTATAGAAAAGTATTCAAATGACGTCATTATCGCAGAATAATACACAAACACAACAAAGAGCAATAACGTTCAAGACGATCGATAAAAAATACGTGTATTTAATGTTACATATGCCTTCACTTGTCTTTGTTTATAATAGCTCAATGTTGTATCAGAAATCATTTTTTCAAAATTCGGAAAATATTATTACGCACGGATAAATAAAAATGCATTATTTCAGCTTCCTGATAAGAAATAAGTAATTGTGAAGGAAAGTCTCACAATTATTTAAAATACATTTTCGTAAAGAGAAAGTGTTATATCATTTGTAAAATATTTTTTCCATAAACTAAGAAACATTTAATTCATGAATAGAAACAAAATAAAACCAAAATTCACCGGATTTTATAACAGACGGTATTTTTAACATAGCATGTATTTTAATTTCAATTTTTATGAGGAAATGGCAACAAAAAATACAATAATCTACTATTTTCTCTTTACTTTTAATTGAAATGGGCTACTTCTATTGCCACAATTACAAATTTGGTACTAAAAACTATAAAAAAATTAATATCTCAAAAATAAATTCAGATACAGCTTTTAAACAAATTGCTTCTAAAATTACATTTTTTTCCTTATACGACGGTATAAAAACTGAAAATTTTCAGTAACGAAAATTGCAAAACGAAAATTCATTTCAAATTTGAAAGCGTTGCCATTCACACAATGACGTATGCTTTACGCACAGATATGTTTGTCCTTTATAATATAGATATTCAAGTACAGTCATTCAGGGTAACTTTGAACCATGGGGTGTAACTTTGCACCACCTCATATTTTTCAATATATTTGACTCTAAAAGACTAAATAAACTCCAGAGCTGTGCTCTGTTGGCAAGGTTCTAAACTGGGATTTCAACTCTTTATTTTAGAAAATAAATTAGCAACATTATGCGCTATTAATTGCATCATCTAACCATTTTTGTGAAGTATTGTTTTCAAGCTACTTTTGAATGCTGTTTTGAAGTTGTTGTATTCCAATTAAATTTTCATAGTAAGTAACAGTATACTCATTTATCAGACATAATATTGTCTAAATGTTGTAAATGTGATAATATTTTGTGATTATTTATTTATTAATAGTTAATAAAATGTAAAATAAGAAAGCACTAACATTTTATCACATTTTCAGGGTAACTCTGAGCTGGCTCAAAGTTATACTGATGTTTATAATTTACTGATTATACTGTCAAAAATTTCCCATGTTTGCACGTATGTTTTATATAAATGCCGAAAGTGAACATTAGATATAACATATAAATATTTTCACAAATATGTGTAAAATGCATACAATTCATTTAAAGACGTTTTTCGGGGCGGAGCTACTCAAATTTGACATTTCATACATTCGACATTTTTTATTCTTGTTTGAATAATACTAGTACTAGTATTTATTACTGTAACTATGGATATATTATTGAAATAAAACATTGTAAACTGTTTTCCACTGCATTTTTATGTTTTACATGAACAATAAACAGGTTTTTTTTTTTTTTTTTTTTTTTTTTTTTTTCTAAATGTTCATGGTTCTCTTCTTTTACTTTTCTTATGCCTAATATTTGCTGTAATATCATAAATTATACAAATCTTGTGATGTTGGGAAATATAGATTCGGAGTCTTTACATATCTGAAAACATTTTTGGGGGTTTAAAGTTATCCTGATTATAATACTTTTTTTTATAATGAATTATTTTAGATAACATTTATCATATGGTGCAAAGTTACCCTAAATGGCTGAGTGACTTTGAACCAAGCCAAAAATTCATTTTTTATTGCTTTTATCCTTATTATTTCTTAATTTTTGAAAATCAAACAATAATTTAGGATCATTTCTTCTCTTTTATGCCCCTAGTTGCAACAATATTCTTAAAATAAGAGTGTGGCATAAGAGAAAATGCGGATCAAAGTTACCCTGAATGATATGAATCATTAGATAGCCTTTTTTTTTTTGTTTTTTTTTTGTTTTTTTTGTCGAGTTTCTTGAATGTCGACATCTCGTTTTTTGGATTTGTGTATTATTCAGCGATAGTGACGTCCTATGCATACTTTACTGTAGATGTTGTTTAAGACTAGATCGTTAATGAGGAATTCTTCCTCCGAATGCGAATGACATCATTTTATATAAAGTAAAAGCATGTGTTTTAAGTCTTAAAACTGAATTATGTTTTGTATTACCTATATTTATATAGATATATTTTTTCATCGGGGGCGAGACTAATTTCTAATTTCTGAAAAACCAGAATTCCTATTTCTAGTTATATTCTATGATTTCTCAATTAAACATTTTCATCTGTGTAATTGGATTCATGCATGCATGAGTTGAAGAATAATATTAATCTTAACATTAATGTTAATCCGTTTAAGTTACTTCGTAAAAACAAAAAATATATTTAAAATTATTTAAAGATGTTATATTAAAATAAATACACTCTACAACTAAAGTATAAAAAGCAAGAACTTTTAAGCTTCTGACGTGCTCATCATCTGGGTTAAAATCGTTACAAATTATTGTGATGTTTCGGTGCTTTAGTTTTATAAGGTGTATATTTTAACAAAACATCTTTAAGTAATTTTAAATGGAATTTTTTGGTTTTGCGAAATAATCTACATTTCACTTACTTAATGTTAAATGTGTTAATTTATCATGTATTTGTGTAAACATATTTTTTGAACATCAAAATGTTTACATGGATGAATGGCATTCGAAAAAAGTATATTCCTGGTTGATAAAATTGATTAATACATTATAAAATAACATACTTTACTGTAGATGTTGATTAAGACTGGATCGTAAATGTGGAATTCTTCAGCGGGTACGAATGACGTCATTTTTTAAAAATAAAAGCGTGTGTTTTAAGTCTTAAAACTTAAATATGTTTTGTACTATCTATATTTATATACATATATTTTTTTTCATCGGGGCGACACTAATTTCTGTAAAACCCCAATTCCTGTTTTCTAGTGTTATTTATTCTGTTCACACCAGTATTTTTCTAACATAAATTATGAACTATATTTCTCTTGCAAATGTAGCCAAAGTGTGTGGTAAGGATTTCTGTGTCCAGAAAGTGGTACTAGTTAGACTTAAAAAACAGTCGTCCGTGGCAGCCCTGCGTACAGTATAATTGAATTAATATCTGTAAATATTTTAGAATATTCATTATCTCACACCAGAAACATAATATTATAGAATATTAATGAAAAAAATATTGGAGTACCCGTTGTTACAGCTTATAACAATTCGGTAAAGTCATCTACGGAAGCAGTCTCAAACCTGAGACTGCTTTTAATATTTGCTGGATAGCAACGCGTCTGAAATGCTCTTCGTTGAATGACCAAAACACAGACACGCAAACTACCTTTTCTGATAAAATACGCGAAATTTTGAAGGTTTGTATGAGGTACCTCCAAGACATTTTTGTCTAGAGGAGGATACAAATGAATTGCGATTGAGTGATAAAAGAAGTAGTGCCTCGCTGTTTAGTGCTGAAATCAGAGGCTAGACGTTAGGGGAATGGTACTTAAACACTTTCGAGACCACATCCCTTGCAAAAATTTTATTTGGTAATGCCATAAAATTCTCTAGCTAAAAAAGACAAATACACTCAGTATATGTTCTATGGTCAGCTCAGCGGTCCAGAAAAATTCGACCATATAAGCGGGGTGACTATATATGAGGAACTATACTAAAATAATTACACTATTTAATTACAGGGTTTGTACGCATCAGGGGATTTAGGAGATTTTAAGTGTTTCTGTACCAGAAATTTCATAGAGTACTGGTTGCTATTTCTGAAGGTAGAAATTTTTTTTTCATTAAATAAGCCAAATATTACTTTACGAAAATTCTGGTAAACGGTTCTTGAAAGTCCTTGAAGCGTACGAACCCTGAATTATGGCAGGATTATATTCACTTATCGGAATCTTGTGCTAATAAATAAATACTTAAACTTTTAAAAGCATTTTAAAAATTAATTTGCGAAGTAAAAACTACAGTAACAAATATGCAATCTTTTTAGTGAAATTTATTAGCTTACCTTACCAATCTATGTACAGTACGCATACGTACAGTCGTGGAAAGAAAAGTAAACACCCCTACTAACTCCTTAACAAATTATCATAGGCGAAAGTTACTGGTACCGAACGATTCGAAATAAAGTCTACTTTTAAATGATGTATATAAAATTTGCTTAGGGGGCCGTCTACATATTAAAACGAATCCAAACTTCATTTTTTCAATTGCAATACCCAATTTTAACCAGATATTTCAAATCTTCAGTTCAAACTATGTCTAGCCACCAAATTTCAAGTCATTTAAATGATAAGTTTTTGAATTATATACAATCAAAATTTAGTGCTTATGTTAAATTACATTTTCATATTTTTATTTATATATCCTGAAATTATGCTCCTAATGTGCTAATATTTTGTGTAGCAATAATACTATTATTCCCAAACATAAATACGTTGAATTTGCAATTTTTATAATTTTATGATATGAATTATGAAATTAATATTCGAAAAAATTATGAATTGCAACCTACAGTTTTTTTTTTTATGGATTTAGTTTGATTAAGTCCTGCTTTATGTAAATCCAAAATTTCACAATTTTCTTCCAAGTAGTTTTCAAATTATGCTTAAAAAACGGCAAAAGGATGTTTTAAGGGGCCGTCTGTGATAGAAGTGACTAGATATTTTGAAATTTCTTCTGCTGTCGTGTAACCTAGCAGGCTTCATTCACTGCTTGAGTGGTGCTTAAGGTGCCTTGATCAAGAAGGGAGCTCTCCGGTTAACAATTGAGTATGAACTTCAATTTGGATACAGCCCTTAAAATACGCTCATTTTAAAGTAATTAATTTCTCTGAAACTTATGGTACGGATTGCATAAAAATTTGTTTTTAGGCTAATTGAAGGGTCTAGAGTTTATTTATGTTGTCAGAATTCTGTACTGCTATTGAAAAATACGAAGTTATGGTTCGTTTTAGTAAGTAGATGTCCCCCCTAAGCAAATTTTATATACATCATTTAAAAGTAAACTTTATTTTCAATCGTTCGGTAACAGTAACTTTCTTCTACGATAATTTGTTGAGGAGTTAGTAGGGGTGTTTACTTTTTTTCCACGACTGTACATGCACTGCACCCATATTCAATACACTTATTTAAAATATTCACGTATGGAAGAGTGCCGCCTTTTTTGGGTTGTTAATACAACTCTTTGCAAGTCCCTAATAGCTTTTAAATGTTCATCTGCTGCTTCGAAATTAATAAAAAAGTCTGAGGTCATATATGGCTTTAAGCGCATCTGATGTTGATAGTGGTTTATTTTAACATACACTGTCATCCTTATCATCGCTTCCTTCGGCATTCAAATGTAACACGCTCGAAACAATATTTTGTATTGAAGCTTCATTGTTAGTAACGAGATCTTCATCAATCTTTGCATACAGATTTTCGTCTGGAATTAAATAACCTCGATTCCGCAGTTTTTCTACTAGTTCAGTTAAGGGGACATCTTCATCCGTGTCTTTCGATAATTCCTCAGTTTTTGGTGAACTGTGAAATCCAGCATGTCGGAAGCAATTTTCAATAGTTTTCTGTGAGACCATATTCAACTTTGGTCGATATAAAAAAAATTGCATTTAACACAGACACTTGAAATTGTTCTTTTCGGTCAATAGGTGAAATCATATCTCTCAGAAGAAGCTTTCTATAGGTAGCTTTGAAGTTCTGGATTATGCCTTGGTCTAAAGGCTGCGATACACACGTGCTGTTTGGAGGCAAAAAAATAAACTCAATTGATTTCAAACGACCAAGAGTGGAGTGCGTAGCACAATTGTCTGCAATTAATGCAACTTTCCTGTTCTGTTTTGAAAATTTTCGATCCCATCTACTAAGCGTTTTTTCCCAGATGTCCACAGTCATCCATGCTTTTGAATTAGCATCGTAGAATAGAGGCAAAGATTTGCAATTTTTCATACACCGAGGCTTATGAAATTTTCCAATCACCAAAGGAATAATTTTCTCCGATCCATCCATATTTGTAGCTAACAACACGGTTAAGCGTTTCTTACTTTTCTTTCCCCCTACATACTTTGCACCTTTAAAGCAAACAGTTCTGTCTGGAAAAATCTTATAAAAATGTCCGCATTCATCAGTGTTGAAGATGTTGGCAGGTTCATGTCTTTCGAGAATGTCACGCAACACTACATCTTTCCATTCTTTTAAGGAACTCCTGTCAAAATCAGCAGCTTCTCCGCACAATGTTTTAAAGCATAGGATATACCTTGAATTAATTCGCTGTAGCCAGCCATTGCTAGCAACGAAACTTGACTCGCCAAATTCACTAGCAAAATCCAAGGATTTTTCTTTTAAAGCATTCCAGGATATAGGAGCATTTTGCGATCGTGCGTATTTAATCCATGACAAAAGACCCTTATCTACATTTTCATAAGATGACAAGCGCTGCGTTTTCTTTCTTGATCACAGATTTGAACATTTGTGGAGTAAAGTTTGGCGGCTAAAATGTTGTTTAATGTCGTCCGGGGTATCAAATTTACTTTGGCGAATGCAGCTTTTGAAAGATAAGAATTTTTAAACTTTTCAATCAGCTCTTTTTTTTTCAGCAAATGATAAATTCTCTCTTTTCGAAGCCATAATAAAAATGAGTGTTCCTATTCGAATCATTTGACCAAAATGAAACAAAATTTTAATTATTTATTCTTTTTGTCTCAATTTCAACGCACTTTTCAAACAATGGGCGATAACTCCCATCAATAAACAGACATATATCCACCTGTTGTCTTGGAGAGGAAGAGAATTCAGGAAGGGGGGGGGGGGGGTCCTTTGGCGCCGATGATGATTCAACGTAAAAGATGGATGAAGCTGAGGGGAAGGGGAGGGAAGTAAAGGTACGAATTCAAGCCTCTCCGATGTCGCACAGACCTGTGTTTCTCCCCACCTGAAAAAAATGTTACAAAAGTTACTATTTTTTTAAATAGCTGAAAACCTTACTGAAAAGATTAAAGAAAACGGCCATATAACCAATAACCGGGAAAATAAAATGACTATATAAGCGGTGCGCTTTAACACATTTTTCCTATTAAGTTAGACGAACTTTAGAAAATTGACCATATAAGCGGGGTGACCTTATAAGCGGGTGGCCATACAGCCGGTACTGACTGTATTACATTTATTTATTAATGGTGCCAAAAACAAATTTCACATGCACCTTTCGACAATGCATATATGCATCACCCGTCCCGAAAGAGTTAATGTCAGGAATATAATTGGTGGTATAAAGTTTTTAGAAAGGGGAATTAGTGGACGGTGTACGAACGCAGTTACATGCTGATTATGGGATTATCGGAGGTTAATTTATAGAAGTCATTAGCGAGTAGAAATAAACAATTCTACTTGTAAGGAATAATAATAATTAGTTTGCAAAGAATATAAAATTGAATGCGTATCGTGAAATAAATTCAGATTTGAGAGGCAAGGAGCAAAATTTTTGAAAATCTTAGGGAGGAATTTTAGGAATATTTTACAAAATTATAGGAAAAAAATATTATGAATTAAAAGGATACCTTTGGTGAGCCTTATGCATCTAAAAAAAATATAGGCAATGATTATTATGTGTGTGTGAAACTAAAATATATCTATTAAAAGAAAACTTTAATCAATAGGTTTAAAGTCGATAATCCCGTGCTTTTGCAACACATTATGAATTCAGTAAATTTTTATGGAAACTGTAAAATAACAATCAACAGGGGCGCGCTGATCCAGTGTGCAGTGTGTGCGGCACAAGCGGGCGCCTAAGTAGTAAAGGTACCACAGATATAAGTCTAGCAGAAAATATTTCTAACAGAAAATTTTTTATTTAATTATACTAAAATATATTACATCTTAATTATGTTTTTAAAAAATTTTCTGAGGCAAATTTACTTATAATCATTTGATTCTTTTTCTTTAATATACAGGGTGTTTCATAAAAGAAGGGCAATACTTTAAGAAGTGATAGTACACATCCAAACAAACAACTTTCATCAAAGAATGCATGGTCGGAAATAAAAAGCAAATGTGCTAGAGGGCACCAAAGGTGATGTTATTATACGACAGGTTTACCAGATTGGTCTCCATTTTTATTCAGAAAATTCGAATTCGTGCCAGAAATTTAAAATAGTATTTTTTGCTATACTAGGGGGCTCAGCCCCTACGAGCTACGCTCGCAAACACCGCAGACTCTAAAAGCACGCTAATTTGATTGGCTTTAAAAAGATTTCGAAAGATTGAATTATAACTTAAAAAACAGTGGCGATCTCCCTATAAACGGGTTTCTATTCATTTCTCTTTGATTGGGGAATTTGGCCAAATCAGCTACTGTTAAAAGATACAATGGCTGCTTCCGTCTTTGATTAAATAATTTTAGTTAAACATTTCAAAATATAAAATGGATTAAATAAACAGAGTCTTTGTCTCCCGGTATTTTTTAACAAAGCGAAAAGAAACTTTTTTTTTTTTAAATAAGACATTTTAAATATATCGTTTATAATCTGACGTAATTTTCACCAAACTTTTCTTTCTCGCAGTTACATGCTGATTATGGGATTATCGGAGGTTAATTTATAGAAGTCATTAGCGAGTAGAAATAAACAATTCTACTTGTAAGGGATAATAGTAATTAGTTTGCAAAGAATATAAAATTGAATAAGTATCGTGAAATAAATTCAGATTTGAGAGGCAAGGAGCAAAATTTTTGAAAATCTTAGGGAGGAATTTTAGGAATATTTCACAAAATTATAGGAAAAAATATTATGAATTAAAAGGATACCTTTGTTGAGCCTTATGCATCTAAAAAAAATACAGGCAATGATTATTATGTGTGTGTGAAACAAAAAATATGTCTATTAAAAGAAAACTTTAATCAATTGGTTTAAAGTCGATAATCCCGTGGTTTTGCAACACATTATGAATTCAGTATATTTTTATGGAAACTGTAAAATAACAATCAGCAGGGGCGCGCTGATCCAGTGTGCAGTGTGTGCGGCACAAGCGGGCGCCTAAGTAGTAAAGGTACCACAGATATCAGTCTAGCAGAAAATATTTCTAACAGAAAATTTTTTATTTAATTATACTAAAATATATTGCATCTTAATTATGTTTGTAGATTTTTCTGAGGCACATTTACTTATAATCATTTGATTCTTTTTCTTTAATATACAAGGTGTTTCATAAAAGAAGGGCAATACTTTAAGAAGTGATAGTACACATCCAAACAAACAACTTTCATCAAAGAATGCATGGTCGGAAATAAAAAGCAAATGTGCTAGAGGGCACCAAAGGTGATGTTATTATACGACAGGTTTACCAGATTGGTCTCCATTTTTATTCAGAAAATCCGAATTCGTGCCAGAAATTTAAAATAGTATTTTTTGCTATACTAGGGGGCTCAGCCCCTACGAGCTACGCTCGCAAACACCGCAGACTCTAAAAGCACGCTAATTTGATTGGCTTTAAAAAGATTTCGAAAGATTGAATTACAACTTAAAAAACAGTGGCGATCTCCCTATAAATGGGTTTCTATTCATTTCTCTTTGATTAGGGAATTTGGCCAAATCAGCTTCTGTTAAAAGATACAATGGCTGCTTCCGTATTTTAGTTAAACATTTCAAAATATAAAATGGATTAAGTAAACAGAGTCTTTGTCTCCCGGTATTTTTTATCAAAGCGAAAAGAAAGTTTTTTTTTTTTTAAATAAGACATTTTAAATATATCGTTTATAATCTGACGTAATTTTCACCAAACTTTTCTTTCTCTTTTTAATATTCACGTGAAAATACTTTTGTTATGAAATGAAATATTTAAGCTGTCCTAACAAAAATAGTTGAAAAATATCAAATAAATGTCTCGTGCAATTTTTTAAATTAAAACTGTTTTGCGATATTATTTTTTGTTCATTTTACGTAATAAGTGTAATGTGACGTAATTTCTCCTGTTTAAGACTTCTAACGCATGTTAATGAATTTATTATTCTACAATATCTTTCTCTTTTAAAATTAACGTGTTAATATAGTTTTTATAGCGTAATTTTCAATGAGTTCCTGTTTTTTATATTTTATGTTTACAATAGTCACGAGTAAATAAATGTTTAATTTGAAGCAAACATTGTTTGCGCTGTTTATACAGTTGGCAACAGTTTAAATTAATACCATATTGTAAATTATGTAAAAATTATCTCTCAAAATGCTAAAAATTTGAATTTAAAATCGAAATAAAACCTCAAAAAATGAGTCAAAATAAAAAAAATCAATGCAATCTTCACTCCGGCAAATTCTAACGCATAAAATGTTCTAAAAATGATTAAACTGCCATGTGTAGTTTTTGCTGCTATAAAACTTTTTTAATGGAACGATTTTGTCCAACTTTAGCATTAAATATCTCTTAAAATAATTCTTCGATTTGAAAACTGTCTGCATCAGCGTGTTTATCAATCATTTCTCTATAATACCACCGATTTTCATATTTCTGTATGCAATATTTTTCTTAATATTACCGAAGAAAGACGTCCGGTCACAAAAAATTCAAAACCGGCGGCGGCGACAGCGGTAGTTAATTTTTTTTCAGAATAGAGAGATTCAATGACAGAAATTTTGTGATTACATATTGTGCAGGTTCTTTTTTCACATTTTCTGGTATGAATGTGAAATTTCACGATAAGAATGGAGATCAAACTGTCAACCCTGTTATACCAGGCAAAAACAATGAAAGAACGATTAAGTGGCAAAAGCAAGGTTGGAAACCTCTCTCTGTACAATCGTTGAGCCTCTAAGCCGTTTTCATTTGTAGTCGGAAATAAAACGCAAATGTTCTGACGCATTTGGAAACTTATTTGATGCAAACATAAAAGCTCCATTCCTGTTGCAAGGTATCGGGAGAAGAACAATACTAATAGCATGCAAATTTGATATGGGAAAGAAGAAGAACGCGTATGAAAAATTTCGCCTCGATTAATACATAACAGCCTCTGATGCGACTGTGCAACCGTCAATCGCGGTAGGAACGTGTAGAAAGATGTTACCCTTCACTAATAGGAAAAAGACTGATTTGCATTTTATCTACAAAGGAAAATGGCTCAGAGGCTCAACGATTGTACATAGAGCGGTTTCCTACCTTGTTTTTGAAACCTAATCGCTCTTTTTGTGTTTTTGCCTTGTGTAACAGGGTTGCCCAGTTTGGTCTCAATTTTTATTTCGAAATTTCGCATTCATACCGGAAAATTTTAAAAATGAATCTTTACTATATGTAATCACAAAATTTCTGTCATTAAATAAAGCAAAAGCACTATTTTTAATTTCTGGCACGAATTCCGATTTTCTAAATAAAATGGAGGTATAACAACAACATCACCTTTGGTGCCCTCTTGCACATTTGCGTTTTATTTCCGACCATGCATCGCTTGATGAAAGTTATTGTTTGGATGAGTACTATCACCTCTTAAAGTTTTTCTCATCTCTTATGAAACACCCTGTATACATTATTTAATTCTACTTCTGAGTCTTCTGATAAATTATTTAGAGTAAAAAAAGTAAAATCCATAAGTTGTAAGAGTCTGTGATCAATGTAGAGATTTTAGACTGGAAAACTGGTGTCAAGTATGGGATAGCTTTTAATTGGTAAAACCGTCTGCGAAGGAGTTGAAATTCCATGTCCTATGAAGATTTAAGGCGGTGTTTTTCACATTCATACAATAAAGTCTGCTTTAAGCGGCCTAAGCAAAGCTTTGTGTTTTTTTTTTTTTTTTTTTTTTTTGCTTTTTTATCAGATCCCCTACAAATCTCTTCTATATAAACTATTATGTATTAACCTAGAATTGTGCGTTATTTCCGACCATTGGTATTTAGACCTCAAATCTGCCAGCCACAACTCCCTTCTAAATTCTCGATGTCTAACTCTCGATATTAGAAAAATTATAAATTTATTTTTTCATAAGGCATTGACAAATGCATTGTTAATTAAACAACTTGAGAACGCATTTGGTATAACAGTGTGAATTATTAATTAATTTTATATCATTTTTTTGCAGTTCCTTAGTTATGCTGTTGCTAACGCGTAAATAACAGCAATAATTTAAAATAGTAAATATCCATATCAGCAGCAAAAAATAAATTTTATTAGTATTCGAAAATAGAAAATTAAATTTTAATACTGTTTGAAAATAAAAAACTTTATGAAGAAATATAAGTTTTTGTCCAAAAAAAAAAAAGTCTTTCAACTAATCGAATTTTATTGCTATTCTTTAAGACATTCTACTATAATTTTATCAAAATAACATAATTTGCTTAATGTAATTTTTCATAATTTTCAGTTAACTCGAATTGTGAATATGTCTATTTACTTGCAATGAAAAAAATATATTATGTATATATTTAAAACACAAGCTTGTTGTTTATTCATCTGCCCTGAGTTTTTTACTGAACCAATTTTACTAATAATTATTTTAACTGAAGCTGTTCATTTGTAGATGTGCCCGCAACTAGCTGTTTTTTAAAGTATACGCATTTTTATATTTTAACTTTAACAGTTTTGTATGAAATTCCTTCAAAATGTTGGCAATTGGATCGCTTTCATTGTTTGAATGGTTAAATTCTGAATGGTTAGTTTGTTGTATAGGATTTAGAATCACAAAATCCTATTAGGGTCATGCTGCCCCAAAATATTTTGAACGGAAAATGACGCACTGTATTTGAAAACACATATTTTTCCTCATAAATTGGTACAATTTCATATTTTTTTTCATTCTGCTGGTACTGATTATGAAACACTAGGCGAAATGCTTAAGTAAGTGAACGAACACACAAAGTAATATTTAAAAGAAAACGATGATTTACTTAGATAAAACTAAATATTTTACCACAAGTGCGTCTAAAAGACATAAATTTCGGCACTTTTTACTTTCAGAAACTGAGATTAGAATCTCAAGTCAAGAGTGCAACTGTTCAGATACAAAGATGTAGCTAACAAAGAAGCCTTCAAGTTTGAAGGTAAAATGGTTTTAAAACGATCGCATTAAAATGCCAATTACTTTAAATGGTGAATACGGATCTGAGAGGTGCATAGCTAAAATTTTAGAAGGTTACAATGACATAAAGATTAGATTTCATGGAGGGGGGGGGGGGGGGAATTATATGATGGTGTCAAAGTGGAATAAATTTTGGTGTTTTCTCATTCCGGAATACCAAGCATAAGTGTCTCAATTGAAAACTTCATCGTAATAATTGATTTTTATTATATTTAACTTATTATGTATACGATTAAAGTTTAATTTTTCAATAATTTGGACAACTGAGTTTTACAGAAATAGAATTTTATAACTTTAGGTTAAAATAATATTTGTTTCAGAGTTAAATTAACCAATATAAGATGCATTTTTTATTGTAAATAATTCTGTAAGTTTATTATAAAATCAATGAAACAGTTCCTTCTTAAGAATTTTCTTTCGTCGAAATTCGACGAGTTGCATCTCTTTTTAGTAACATTACACTAGTTTATACATACTGAAATTTAAATATATCATTGAGGTGTATTACAAGGGGCTTACTGTAAAATGTGGTGTGCATATCATTTATTGTTCATTGAAAAGGGCACCCAAAAGAGTTTCGCCACTGTACCGCGAATGAAATATAATTCTTGGACGTGCGTTTTTAGTTGCAATACGCGATTTTACATTTAACTACTATTTTTTACATATTGATTGATGTATATAAATTCAGTAGATCATATACAGGCCTGCACAAAAAAATCTCAAGTACATGTCCTTTTGTTGACGAAAATGTTAATCGGAATTTTCAACTGTGCTAGGCATTTAATTTAACTAAATGTTAGAATACTACAGTTTATTCTATGCGTTTATTTTGTTACAGTCTTTATTACAGTATAATAAAGAGCGTTTACAGATTAATTTTAAAAATAATAGAATAATTTATCCATCAAGATTTTACTTGCCGTCCATTATGCGAGAATCAATAGAAATCTTCTTACGCAGTGAGAATGTATGCAATGATTCAGCATCCATGGAGTTTCCTAAAATTGGGAAATAGATGCTCTACAAAAAAAATGAAACAATACTATTAAATAATTCACGTTCACAAATATCCATTTTCAATATTGCAGTTAATTCCATTATACTTGAGTTCGCGTGATTTTTGTTTGCCCGTTTTCAATTAAAATTTTTTATGCGAAACTATTTGTATATTTATTATTGAGAATGTAGCCGTCGGAGCAATAGAACGTGTCTAATATGAATAAATAAAGATACTTTTTTGCCTTGTTGAAAGTATTTATCACTTTAAGTAGATATTAATTTAGTTTAATGTATTCAAGTGATTTTTCATATAGTTTTATACTATGTAATATACATACATATTTATAGATCATACACAGAGCTGCGCAAAAAAAATTTTGGATATTGTTCGCATACTTGACGATAATTGTAGAAATAGGGTGGTTTTTAAATACGTTGTGTGTTTGATAAATTGTTTATTTACGCACGATCTTTCGCCTTTATAAGTTGGGAAGTTTTGTTGCAATATTCTGAATGGGCTGGAAAGTATTTCATAATTTATGCTGGATGAATGGCTTTTGTTCTTGTTTAGATTTTGAGCCGAGCCGAGACTCATATCATTTATTTTTTTACCGTATATTAAAATTTCAACCAGTTCAGACCTTTAATCTGAACGTGTACTTTTAAGTTTAATTATAATTCATTGGGTAAGTTACTGTTATAGCAAACGATGAATATATTTTTAACCCCTTAACAGTGACATTTGTTTTCTTACAAAAAAAAAAAAATTAAAAATGGGGCTGGACACCACTTTTTCCATACTAAAATATTTACCTTACTTAATCGAAAAATATCTGACAATCAATAAAGATAAATTTACAGTTACAAATTAGTGGTATCAAAATGCTTTTAATAACGAGACTTTCAGACACATTTTCTGACTCATTTTTAACAATAAAGGCATAAAATTGACAGGCCTGACTATTGAAGGCATTTGGAAACGAATAGCTTTCTCCATATTTGATAAATTACTTACAGAGATAACAGAGATTCTTGTCACGTGACTGTACGTTAGTCTCCTTTCCTGTGCTATCGCTTCCGGAAATTCGATTCAAAATGCTAACTTTGGCAGTATTTTCAGAAAGATATATTGCTTTTATCTATGAAAAAACGGCATTTACATAGTTTCTGAATAAGAATACCTGCCAGTCTTACGCGTTTCCGAAAAGAAATGAATTCATAAATGTCTTGAAATGTAGCTCCTTTAGACTTGAGAAAAGCCTTAAAACTGAGAGAAATATTTTCACAAATCTACTTTTCATTATACAGCTTCAAAAGTTATCATGTTTTTAATCCTTTATTCTGAACTGCATTAATCTTTTAATAAATCCTTATTTGAATTTTGAAATGTCTGTAGAGATGATGACTAAAACACTGTAAGTAATCGTTAATGTTTACTATTGTGTGTTTTTTGTTTTGCGAACACATAGTAATCTAAAATGTACTATAAAATGTTCCCATAAATATGTATGTAGCATTCATTAAAAGAATCTGTTGGAATGTTATTCCATATGGAAGGCATGAATACGAAATTCCTCAATAGGTAAACAAAAAAAAGTTAAAAGTTTTACCTTTATGTTTTGATGTATTTCAATAGAAATATATTCTTCTTAGGATGGACAAAAAACATTTATTTGAAGATTAAATACACTAGAATAATATATATGCTGGACACAATACTGATCGCACTTCACAATAAAACAAAACAGATGAATAAGACTATTTACAAACACAAAGAAATACTTTGAACTATGGTTTGTTGCAGTTTTTTTTACATATTATCATTCCTTTGGAATATTATTGGATTTTTAATCCACCAGAATTTTGCTGCCAACTGCTATAAGGGAAGGAGAAAAACTAACTGTTCTGAGTGTCTGTCACAGTAGATCAAATAAAAAGGATTGTCTGATGCTGCCATCTGGTGGAATGTTCTTGAAACAAAAGTGCATTTTCTAACACCTCTCCCGTTTTCTGATAGAATCTGACACCAGGTGGATAAGGTTTCTACAAAGTTCAAATTTGCCCTTTGGCAGCGGCTTTGTCATTATATCTGCTATCATTTCATTTGTTGATATATATTTGACATCTATAACATTTTTCGTTTTTAAATCTCGTATGTAATGATACTTTGTATCAATGTGCTTAGTGCGAGATTTAAATTTTTAACTTTCAACCAATTTAATTGTAGATTGGTTATCCTCAAAATTTCTAATAGGAAAATGTTGTTGTAAATTGAGATCTTTACATAATTTTAAGATCCATAGCACCTCTTGAGTTCCTTGTGACAGTGCCACATATTCAGCTTCTGCTGACGATAATGTCACACATGTTTGTTTTCGTGAGAATCAAGAAATGCAGCTATTGCCTAAGAAGATTACATTTCCTGAGGTAGATTTTCTGTCTGTAGCATCGTGTCCCCAGTCTGCATCCGAGTATGCAACTATATTAGGATATTCTTTTGAAGAAATGTAGAGATCAAGGTCTTTCGTGGTTTTTAAGTATCTTATAACCCTCTTAACAGCATTCCAGTCCTTTTGTCTTAGATTATTGCATCTTCGACTTAGCATGTGTGTAGGAGCGGTAATATCAGGTCTTGTGCATGAGAATATATATAAAAGACTTCCTATAGCTTGTCTATAATTATCATTTGATGATAAAAGATTTTCTTCTTTATCTAAACTATAATAGTTAGTTTCCATTGGGGTATAAGTTGGTTTGGCTTCTTCAAGCTGAAAATCCTTAATTAACTGATTTATTTTACTTCTTTGTGAAAGGAAATAACTTCCGTCTTCTTTTCTGTAAATTTCTATACCTAAGAAGTATTTTGCTTCTCCTAGTGATGTTATGGGATAAGATTTCTTTAAGTAATTTATTACTTCATTAACTTCATTTTCATCGTCTGGGCTCATCAGCATATCATCTACATGCAGTATGAGATGAACTGTCTTTGATTTTTCTTTTATGAACAAACATGGATCAGCTTCACTTTGTTTAAATCCATATGCCTTTAGAGTATTCTCTATTTCTTCATTCCAGCACTTGGTGGCTTGTTTAACACCATATATAGCCTTTTTTAATTTATAGACTTTGTCTTTATTTTGTTCATCATGAAAGCCTTCTGGTTGATGCATGTATAATTCTTAATTATCTAGTTTACCATGTAGAAAGGCTGTTTTAACATCTACTTGGAATACTCTGGCTTTATGATAAGCTGCCCAGGTCAGAAAAGCTCTAATAGTTGTATGTTTGACGACAAGAGAGGAGGTTTCATCATAATCAGTGCCTAATTTATGAGCGAAACCTTTGGCAACTAATCGTGCTTTGCATTTTATTTCTTGTCCATTTTCATTATGTTTTGTTTTGTAAACCCATTTACAGCCAATGGCGTGCTTGCCTTTGGGTAAAGTAACGAGCTCAAATACTTCATTTTCCTTTAAAGAGTTAAATTCTTCTTTCATAGCTTGAAACCATTTCTGTTGATCTTTTACTGGTAATTGTAAAAGATCCTTAAAAGTTTCAGGATCTTGATTTTTGGGACAACTGTCTTCAGTTTTGTAGGAATATCTTTCTGGTGGAATTCCTTTAGTCTCTCTGTTAGATATTCTTCTCTGGAAATTACCTTCACTTTCTTCAGTTGTTGGGCTATCTACTGATTTTCCGTATTTATTTCTTCTGCAGTATTTTCTATTTGGATAGCTGCACTATCATTATCAAGATTTTCTTCTGAAAAATTGAAATGCATTAAATCTGAGATTCGCTCTTCAGGATTTTCTTTAAAGACATTTTCACAGTTCATATTTTCAAAAAACTTCACTGTTCTGCTTATCACTATTTTTCTACCGCCTGTGTAAATTCGAATTTATACTTTGCTTCTTAAATCGTAACCAACAAAGACTCCTTCAGTGGCTTTTTCGTCAAATTTTGTCTCTTCTGTTTATGAACATACACATATTCTTTGCATCCAAATACTTTAAGGTGACTCAGATTTGGCTTATGCCCATTCCACAGTTCATATGGTGTCTTTTCAGTTGATTTTGTAGGTAATCTATTTTGTAAGTAGGCTGCTGTAGCTATGGCTTCTGCCCAGAATGTTTTTGGCAATTTAGCATTTATAAGCATGGCTTTACTCATTTCAATAAGCAAGCGATTCTTTCTTTCTGCGACTCCATTTTGGGACGGTGAATATGGCATCGTTGTTTCAGGATTTATTCCTAAGTTTTAAAGGTAGTCTTTGACAGATTCGTTGCAATATTCTGTTCCATTGTCACTACGCAAGGATTTAATCTTCAATCTAAATTTATTTGTTGTTGATGCAACATACTCTTTTAATTTATCAAATACTTCATCTTTAGAAGAAATAAAACATACTTGTGTATAACGAGAGTAATCATCAATAAATGTAATGAAATATCTTTTTGACCCCATACTTTTTGTTTCCGCAGGACCGCCTACGTCGCTGTATATCAAATCAAGTGGTTTTTTACTTCTGTGTTGTGTTTCTTTTGGAAACGATTTTTCTGTTAGCTTAGCTTTTATGCAACTTGAACATTCAGCATTATGAGAACAATTATTCACAGTAATAACTAAAGCTAAATCATCCTTTTGAATTTTCTTGATGGATTCCAACTTTCTATGGCCCAGCCTTTGGTGCCATTTTAGAATGCAGTTAACATTAGAACAAACGGGTAATATTTCTGAAGCACTATGTACCCTTTCATTTGTAGGTATTATTTTTAATCTGAATAACCCCTCATCAGCTTTTGCATCTGCAACTAAGATGTTGCCCTTTTTAATTAAATATATATCATCTTTAAATGTTACAACAAAACCTTTCTCAGTACAAGACTGGACAGATAATAAATTGCTATCCAACTCGGGAATATAAAGTACATGATCTAATGTAACTCTATTTGTTTGACCATTAAGTGTTTCAATATTAAAAGTACATTTACCCTTTCCCTTTGCAGTTAATTTAGTTCCATTAGTAATTGTAATTGTATCTTTATTCGGACTTTTTAATTCTGAGAACAGTTCCAAGGAATTAGCTAAATGAACAGAGGAACCTGAATCAATAACAAAAGACAAATTTTTGTTTTTATTTCCATTTTGTTGAGATTTCATAACAAAACTCGAAGAATTTGATTCTTCCATATATCATGATAGTTTTGAGAATCTGATAAATTTTCATTTTGACTAGCAGTAGAGGCAGAGAAATTGTTTGGTTTTTTAAACTGTTGACGTCATCTATCTTGTGTGAAATTTGGTTTTGTTTTGTTAGTATTATTACCCTTTAAGTGAAAACAATCTTCACGGTTGTGATTATTCTTTTTGCAATAAGAACAAAATTTTTGCTTATTCAAATGCTTTGGTTTATCCCTATTACCCCTTAAAGCAATAGATTCAAATTTTGTTGAAATTTGTTTAGTTTCAACTCTTCTAAGATACTCATCAATTAATTTGTTTTGAACATATTTTAATGATAAATCTGTTTCATATTTACTTTCAATAGCAGTTATAAAAGTACTATAAGAATTTGGTAAGGAACAGAGCAAAATAGCTATTAAATTATCATCTTGTATTACTTCACCTATACTTCTTAATTTTTCTGCCAATTCTAAGACAGAATTAATATGATCCTGCATTATAATACTTTCATTATATTTAGTGAAATACAGCTTCCTAAGAAGATAAAGTTTATTTGTTAAATTTACTCTTTCATGAACAGATTTCAATTAATCATATGTTTCTTTAGCACTTTTAGTATGTCTGACATGAACAATTTGTGAATCTGATATATTTAAACAAATTAATGCCCTAGCATTTCTATCATTTTTTAACCAATTATCATCATTTTCCTTTTTAGGTTCAAATACAACATCATACAGACTTTCTTTGATTAACAATTGTTCTATTTTGAACTTCCAAACTGAATAGTTGTCATCAGTTAATTTATCAACATAATGAGATTCTTTAATACTAGACATTATGATATAATAATATTCGCTTATTTCAGAGAAAATAAAACTTTTTTATCTGATTAATACATCAAAACAACAATTATAAACTCAAATATAACACTAATGAACTAATGATTGAATAAGAACAAAATAAAATTCTTGAGAACAATTTTTGAAGTTACTTTTGATTTCAGAAAAACTGTTCTTAAATGTTCAATTGTTTGTTTAACACATAAATTTACATTTGCAACTTGTATAATGAAATTTCAATAAGAAATTTGCAAAATAAAATTTAAAATAATTTCTTTTCATATCAATACACAATACTTTTGATTTCAAAAAAGTCCTTCCGGCCAGTGCCGGGAGGAAGAGGTAGCTTTCATATTCCTTATATTTAAAAAGCCAGCTTATATTATTCAAACGCACAAAGCTCAATTTAGTGGAAACCGATTATAGGAGATTCAATACTAATTTTTATTAATACTAAATCATTATGAATGAGAATTTAGCGAAATTAGACAGCTTTATCCAAGCTGCTTTTATTTAAAATGACTTATATTTTGTTGCCAAATATGGCGATACATTGAAGTGCCTGCCATTTTAAGACAACAAGTGGATGAGGCTAACCAGTGAACTTGGTCGAGACCTTAGTAATTCCTGTGCACATTCTCACTCACATCGGAATCGGTTGATATATACGAGTGCGGTCGCAGGCAAAAAATCCGATTTTTTAAAATGTCACCCGATTAGAAATTCAAACTGCTATATCTGAGACATTTTTTAAGATAAATTTTTAAAAAAATGCGCCGGAATCCTTATATCAAGGTCAAATACTTAAAAAAGAAACCTTTTTCAATTTCTAATTTTTTTTGTACCTTACTTTAAATATTTTTTTTTATTTACTGGCCGCCATTTTGAAACAAGATGGCTGATAAAGCTGGCCAGCGAACTTGGGCAAAACATTGCTATATACTATCCACATGCCTTCTTACATCGAAATAGGTTCATAAATACACGTGTTATCGCGTGACAAATATCAGATCGTTTCAAAATGTCAGCCATGCTAGAAATTCAAAGTGCTATAATTCAACCATTTTTTAAGATATAGACGAAACGAAAACTGCTGCGGAATCTTTGTATCAAGGTCACACACATAAAAAAAATCTTTTTCATTTTCCAATTTTTTGATACGTCATTTTAAATTTAAAAATTTTAAATTGTTTTTTAATGGCAGCCCTTTTCAAACAAGATGGCGAATGAAGCTGGCCAACGAACTCGATCTAGACATTGGTATGTACTATGTACACACCAAGTTACATTCAAATCGGTTCATAAATGCGCCTGATATCGCGTGACAAAAATCAAGTCGTTTTAAAATGTCAGCCACAATAGAAATTCAAAATGCTATAACTCAGCCATTTTTCTAGATATAGACGAAACAAAATCTGTTCCGGAATCTTTGTATTAAGGTTAAACACATACAAAAAAATCTTTTTCATTTTCCAATTTCTTGGTACCTCATTTAAAATTTAATTTTTTTTTAATTTTTAAATTTTTTTTTTAAATGAAACATGGTTTGGATGAAGCTTGCGAACGAACTCGGTCGAGACATTGGTATGTACTATGTATACACCAAGGTATATCCAAATCGGTTCATAGATACGCCTGTTATCGCGTGACAAAAATCAGGTCATTTCAAAATGTCAGCCACGCTAGAAATTCAAATTGCTATAAATCAGCCATTTTTAAAGATATAAACGAACAAAAACTGCTCCGGAATCTTTGTATCAAGGTCAAACACATAAGAAAAAAATATTTTTTAATTTTCAATTTTTTGGTACCACATTTCAAATTAAAAAAATTTTTAAAATATTTAAATGGCTGCCATTTTGAAACAAGGTGGCGGATGAAGCTGGCCAACAAATTCGGTCGAGACATTGGTATGCACTATGTATACACCAAGTTACATCAAAATCGGTTCATAAATACGCCTGTTATCACGTGAAAAATCAGGTCGTTTCAAAATGTCAGCCACGCTAGAAATTCAAATTGCTATAAATCAGCCATTTTTAAAGATATAAACGAACAAAAACTGCTCCGGAATCTTTGTATCAAGGTCAAACACATAAGAAAAAAATATTTTTTAATTTTCAATTTTTTGGTACCACATTTCAAATTTAAAAATTTTTTAAAATATTTAAATGGACGCCATTTTGAAACAAGATGGCGGATGAAGCTGGCCAACGAATTTGGTCGAGACATTGGTATGCACTATGTATACACCAAGTTACATCCAAATCGGTTCATAAATACGCCTGTTATCACGTGACAAAAATCAAGTCATTTCAAAATGTCAGCCACGCTAGAAATTCAAAGTGCTATAACTCAGCCATTTTTTAAGATATAAACGAAACAAAAACTGCTCCGGAATCTTTGTATCAAGGTAAAATACATAAGAAAAAAATATTTTTTAATTTTCAATTTTTTGGTACCACATTTCAAATTTTAAATTTTTTTAAAAATTTTAGATTACCGCCATTTTGAAACAAGATGGCGGATGAAGCTGGCCAACGAACTCGGTCGAGACATGGGTATGTACTAAGTATAAACGAAATTTCATCCAAATCGGTTCATAAATACGAGAGTTACAGTGTGACAAAGATCAGATATATATATATATATATATATATATATATATATATATATATATATATATATATATATATATATATATATATATATCAACTTTTGAACGGAGGGTGGTTTCGAGGTCTGGGGGCCATGATCGATGAAAATATACCAAAATTTTTTGAAATCGCTTTCCTCCGAACGGCTGCAATAGGTAGCTTTTTTTAATGAAAGCTACCTAATAAGAACAATCAAGGTTCGCACACTCCTTGGAATTTCCAAGGACTCTGGCACCACTATTAATGATAGGAAAAATTACATTTAACTTTTAAAACACAGAATTCGCAACCACCGCCTTTATTCGCAGATTTTACAATATTTTTCTGCTGTGATATACTTTGAAAATACTGTTAAATTTTAGTGGTAGAGCTGTGCGAACCCTGAACAATTCTTTGAATTTTCTTTTATATCATTCACTTGTGAAAAATACCAACATTCAGAAAATAATTGTTTCTTTGAATTTAATTATATTATATTTTCTTCTTTCATATTATTATATTTAATATTGAGATAACCCCAGTCTCATAATCGACTGTTGGAATGTTATTCCATATGGAAGGCAAATAATACGAAATTCCTCAATAGGTAAACAATAAAAAGTTAAAAGTTTTACCTTTATGTTTTGATGTATTACAATAGAAATATATTCTTCTTAGGATGAACAAAAAACATTTATTTGAAGATTAAATACACTAGAATAATATATATGCTGGACACAATACTGATTGCACTTCACAATAAAACAAAACAGATGAATAAGACTATTTACAAACACAAAGAAGTACTTTGAACTATGGTTTGTTGCAGTTTTTTTTAACTTATTATCATTCCTTTGGAATATTATTGGATTTTTAATCCACCAGCATTTTGCTGCCAACTGCTATAGGGGAAGGAGAAAAACTAACTGTTCTGAGTGTCTGTCACAGTAGATCAAATAAAAAGGATTGTCTGATGCTGCCATCTGGTGGAATGTTCTTGAAACAAAAGAGCATTTTCTAACAGAATCTTAATTGCATGTCGAGAAAACTTGGATTTATTTTGTAGAAATTGAGTCGGGCCGGGCCTGTTCTCACTGATTTTTGTACGGGCCGGGCCGAGAACTGTAAAAATGCAAACGGACCGGGCCGGAAATTCCGGCCCGTGCAGACCTCTAATCAGGGGTCGTACGCTTCAGGGAATTTTTCAGGACAAATATCAGTATTTTTTTTATAGAAAAATAAATCAAGGTTAAACGCGCGAAATTTCGCCTTATTTAAAAAGAGATTTTCTACAAGGAAATACTGGTACTGGAGAATTTTCTACTGTTGAAATTTCAGGACAAGTATGAACCTTGATTAAAATCACTTCATTAGCTCCCGAATAAAACAACATAAATTTCAATTTCTTTATTGTGATTTTGCTACTGTTATCACATCAGCTCCAAGAAAATGTTCGCATTCGTCACGCACTATGTGTCGATATTCAGCACAGGATTGCCTGTTTGGCCTACATTTTTATTCAGTAATTTCGAGTTCATACCAGAAATAAAGAATAGTATTTCATGCTTTACTTAATCAGAGACATTTAACAATTATATTAAACGAAAATTCTTCTTTCGAAATTATCGGTGTGAATTTGAAATTTCAGATTAAAATTGGAGGACAAACTGACAACCATGATTTGGCATGCTTAATTTTGAGGGATAACAGCATCGTTTCCAAGATAATAGTAACTATTTTACATTCCAGCGTAGTATTCTTTTGGCGTGTGTATGCATGTGCTTTTGTCCGATAAAACACGATAGAAAACTTCGTTCAGTGATGTCACTTTCGAGTTCATACAGAAAGGTTATTCTTACTTCATATAACGACGAAAAGGCTTTCATTAAATAAAGCTCAAACTATTATCGGGAATTTCTGGTATGAATTTGGAATTTTTTAATAAAAAAGGAAACCAAAGTGGTTTGATTTCGAAAAGTTGTATTTTATTATTATTATTATTGTTGTTGTTGTTATTTTTCTTGAGTTTCTTTTTTAAACATTTTCTGTATTTTTTGAGAAAAAAATAGTAACACTAACGTATCAGTGGGTACTCTAGAATTTTTTGGCGAACGTCTTACATTTTGCAACACAAATATTTTGTTCAGTTACAGTATTTCTAATTTAAGACATTTCATAATAATAATAACGAAGAGATAAAATAAATAGCCAGTATCCATTGCAATAGCGAAAAAATAAATTATAATGGTATTTGAAAATGAAATTCTGTTAGGAGAGAATGTTTAATATTTACGACGAAATAATTAAATTTTTTCATAGAAGTATGTCGAGCATGATTTAATCAAACAAAACAAAGGAAATAAAATTCATTACAGAAAAAAACATATTTTCAAAAAAGTATCCGCTTTCATTTTCACATTTTTCGCTCTTTTTTTTAGCCCATACATAGCTATAAACAATGTTCAAAGTTAACTTTTTCAGCTATGCCATTTCTTGTTTTACGCTACTTTCTACACCGTTTTTCCAGATTTTAAGCTATAATATCAAAGATTCTGTAAAACATTTTTCGTTTGAAAATGCAAAACAAAATAACAACTCATCATGAAAATATGAATTACGTTATTACAGAAGTAAATGTTTAAAAGTGAATTAATTAAATTGCTCAGCTGTTTGAAAGGGCATTCATGTTTTATAAAAGGCGCACAATACTACATAAGAAATCTGTTACACCTGTTTCATGCCAAAAAGAAGGAATTAATTGAGGAATAACAATGACATACAAAGAGTTTCGATGCTGTATTCGAGAAAAACATAAGACATATCACGTTTGTAATATAATTTGTTCAAGCGCGGTCTCTGAAAGGTAACGTTTGGAGAAGTTCCACATTAATAATCCTTACAAGGATACAAAAATTATTTCTATAATTTCTGTACCTCTCGACCGATGAGATGAAGGGGGAAATCTCTGTCAGTAGGAGGCGGAGTTTTCGTTGACGCTATGAAAATTCTTTGTAGCTGCTGAACAAACATGGACACGTTCTATCCCGAAATGTATTAAATGACATTTAAATAATTATGAGATAGACTTAGCGGTCATTAATTATATGTGTACACTTATTTTATTATATCGGAATAATAAAAAAGAACGACATTGATAGCGCAATATCAGTAACGGGTACAGCGTCTTTCAGAAGACTAAAAATTCAAATATAGATATTCTTACAAGAACTAAATTTACTTTTGGGTAATAAAGAGTGCCATAGATTTACCGAAGGTATATGTCTATTTTTTCCTTTGTTTAAAATGAATGGTTTTCTGATGCATTTTTGTACTAATTTCGAGTCTAATACACAAACAAATCTGTTGATTGTGAGGATGCAAAACAGAGGAAAAGAAGGGGGATTGGTGTAAGGATAGAAGATTTTGGAATCTGGAATTTTTTTATCTCCTTTAGTAAATGGATAATTCAATTCAGTGTAATTTTATTACCGCGGAATATTAAAAGTATTTTTCGAATCGAAAAATAAAGCAAATAATATCTATTTTTGAAAGTTTGTTTTGATCATTCTTAAGTTTTAACTGTCTGTTTTCAGTGTGAGTGTAAAATCGTTCTAAAATATTAATATTTCAAAAAGAAGATAAAATATGCAAAATGCTACCCAAAAATCTAATTATTGTCTTTGAAGTATAAAAAATTAGCTAAAAATTATGAAAATGCCCTATATTTAAAAAAGGTCTTAATAAAACAAAAAAAGGGGGATTCATTAAAATCTAATTGCAAATTTAACTTATCATACTTTCTATGCTTTCGTAATAAGTTACAGAATTAATATTATTGCAATCCTTTACCAAATTGGTGATGTAACAACGGAACTTCTTAACAGAGAGTAATTGTTTTTTCTATCTCTAATCCATCCTAAAACTATTTCCAGACTAATAAAATTTTACACCAGAAACACTTCAAAATGTTATTTATACAAAGTTTAAAACAAGCTCTGTAGGGACGCTTATACTCGTATTTAATTCAATACGTTCTGTTAATAAGACATTCCTAAATTCGGATGTCTTGTAAACATACAGTATACACGATAGGAGAGTTCCTGTTACTTTAAACTTTCGGAGAATCAAGTGGGTTATTTTCCAACCCAAGCGCAAGTTCAATCATAATATAATTTAATGATCATTTTATTTTTAAGATCCTTTGTTTCAACAATATTGCATTTTCTATTCATTTTTGTGGCTGCACCAGAATTAATATTATTGCAATCCTTTGCCAAATTGGTGATGTAACAACGGAACTTCTTAACAGAGAGTAATTGTTTTTTCTATCTCTAATCCATCCTAAAACTATTTCCAGAATAATAAAATTTTACACCAGAAACACTTCAAAATATTATTTATACAAAGTTTAAAACAAACTCTGTAGGGACGCTTTACTCGTATTTAATTCAATACATCCTGTTAATAAGACATTCCTAAATTCGGATGTCTTGGAAACATGCAATATACACGAAAGGAGAGTTCCTGTTCCTTTTAACCTTCGGAGAATCAAGTGGGTTATTTTCCGACCCAAGCGCAAGTTCAATCATAATATAAATTAATGATCATTCTATATTTAAGATCCTTTGTTCGAACAATATTGCATTTTCTATTCATTTTTGTGGCTGCACTTGTTATATATACTACTATTAAATTAATTTTAAAAGCTAAATTTTGGAATTTTTTTTGATTTGGTAAATAAATACGTGTTTTTTTATAATTATGGGTTCTCTAAATGACCCCACATGGCTTTTCATGATTCCAATTTCCATTTGGTCATTGGAGGGTTAAAGTGAAAAGTAAGGTCTTTATTTCGACCACCTGCTTCTTTATACCTTACGAGGTGGGCTCCGTCGAATTTCGACGAAAGAAAATGTTTACAAAGGAACTGTTGCATAAAATTTATAATACATCGTCAACATTAATTACAATAAAAAATCGATCTTACACTTGTTAGTTTAACTCTCCAAAGACATATTTTAACCTAAGATTAAACAAAATACTTTTTTCATAAACTTCAACTGTTAAAATTATTGAAAAATTAAACTTTATTCATATACGTAATCAGTAACATGTAATCAAGATAAGTAATTTTGATTATGTTATCAATAAACGCTTGTTATTATAGAATGAAAAATCAGCAAAAATGATTTCACATTGTCATAATCATCGAATTTTTTCCCCTTTAAATCTAAACCGAATCAAGTCATTTTCCACGTTTACATCCATATTAACCATTTAAAAACATTTTAACGCGCAATAGGTTATTAATAAACATATTTTCAAGCTTGAAGTCGCGTTTGTCAACCATTACAACTTTCCATGTGAAAATTCCCACACGTGAATTGAGGTATTAGTATAATCACTGTACCTGCGCTTAAAAATTCCAGAATTTTATTTAACCCTCTGTCTACCAGAAGGGTCCAATGGACCCGACATGTACATTCAAAATATTTATTCAAACCAGAAATTTCTTCAAAACAAACTAAATTTATAAATCAGACAATAATAAGTTAAATAAACAAATTAAATAGTTTTAAGTAAAAATTCTGGTGTAAAATGTTTTTATAAAACTTGAGTAAAATTTTCGGTAGTTCTAGGGTTAAGTATTGCGCTTCCGCGCAATACTTATTTATTTCCAGTGTCACTTCTCAATGTTAATTTAACATAGAAAAGCCTATGGAGATGATAACTTTTTCATTTTTTCTTCCCACCTTTTTTGTCCTGATGCCACTCATTTTTTATTCTTTACTAATTCTAATTATATTATAAATTTAAAGTTTCAAAACGTTTGCCTGACGTCAGGGTCAAAACGAATGGCAAAATACTTTTGCATATGGGTGAATTATAACCCAGAGAGAAACAAGGGCCAATTTTTTTGTATATTATTCAAATATTTTTCTTAATAATTCCAAATTTCACTTTTTTCATTGAGACTCAACGGACATTTTTAATAGAAAATGTAACATTTTTTCTTCATTGTTGCAAAAATTTCAAAAGCCGTAATAATAATTTATTTGGTTTTAGTAGAAAGATTCCCGCGTGAAAAATTTAGTTGAAATAGTTTTTTTTTTTTTTCAAGGTGATGATCGAAAGGGTCATATCGAAATAAATCTTAGACTAATAAGACTGCAAAATACAAAACTTTAAAAAAAGTCTAAGATTTATTTCGATTTCATTTGAACGGAATCCAAGTTTTTTAGGATGTTTTAAGTATCATATTCTATGAATTTTATTTTTATTTTTTTAATCTTCAATTGGCTTAACTAATTTGTTACAAAAATTTAACATTAAATGTAGAACTAATTGAATGAAACAACTTAATATCTGTCCCTTCTCAGGCTTAAACAATGTAGGAAATAAATTTTGTTTTTTTTTTTTAATTTGTTCTTCAAATTAAGTTTTTGTTTAATAACTTTTAGACGTATTCAAGGAGAAATGTCTCTTTTTATCAAATAAAATAATAGTTTTCTTTTAAATATGACGTCATTTTCAGTCTCTGAAATATTTTGCCTATTGTCTCAAACTCAATAACAGCGGAACGAAAAAATAGTGAAATATAACAGCATCATTAGGGAAATTGTGTCTTTTTTAAAGCGTAACGTCATTTTTTGTACAAATTTTTAAAAAAAGTTAATTTTAATTGTAATCAGAAAATGGCATCAGTAAGAATATAATCAATAAAGATAACTAAACCACTTTTAATAGAAATGAAGTACTTCAGTTGCCATAATTAGAAAATTGGTATTAAAAACTATAAAAAATTAATATCTCAAAAATAAATTGAGATACAACTTTCAAACAAATTGCATTTAAAAGTACATTTTTTTCTGTATAAGACGGTGTAAAAATTTAAAATGTGGGATGTTTAGAAGTTTAAAAATTTGCAGTAGCGAAAATTGCAAAACCGAAATTTCATTTCAAATTTCAAAGTGTTGCCATTCTCAGAATGACGTATGCGTTACGCACAGATATGTTTGCTCTTTATAATATCGATACTTCAAATCAACGTTAGCAATCAATTTGGCTATAGTTTTAAAACTTCGTTTCACACATTCTTTTTGTTGTTGTTTGTTTCTTCTAAAAGACAATTCTTATTGAATACTATGTAGCTTGTAGGCGTCAACAATCTATTAATAATTAATAGAAAAAGTCTAATTGAAACAAGGTCAGTTATATTGATTTTTTTTTCAAAGGAGGGTAAAATATTTCTTTGTGGCCCCGTAACATAAAAACGAAGTACTTTCCAGCATATGTCAGGCAAATTTCTAAGAACAAGAGATATTCTTTTAACCCTCTCGCTGCGCAACCCGAGATTTCCTCGGGCAACGTACATAGCTGCCAACTTTTAGGCTTTTTTGCTACCGCTAAAATTTAATAGAAATGTCGCCTACTTTAATCATGAGATTTCGACATTAAAAAATGACAATACTTACTATAAAATTTTAGTGATAGGAAGAAAGCTTAAAAGTTGGCAGCTATGAACGTAAAAGTAGCAAAATTTGCGCAACCCGAGATTTTCTCGGGGATTCATTTTTTCCACTGGCGATAATTTTTTATTTCAACTTGGACCACTTTTTAAATACAAAAAATTCCACATAGACTTAATAACATCTACAAGAGAAATATACTGTAGAAATGATTTTCTTATCTCCCGATTTAGCCTGATTTAAATGTTTAATTGCAGATTCAGGTTTGGGTTAAAAAAAAACTCTTTTGCAAAAAATGTTTACATATTTAAACTCTAAAACATACATAGATTTGAAATATGTAATAAAAAATGCGCAATTTTTGAATCTATTTTTATAAAAAAAAAAAAAAAAAAAAAAAAAAAAAAAACACAGCGAGAGGGTTAAGCTCTGTTCAAGAACAATGAGAAAAAGGGGAGAATATCTTTGCCGCTAGAGATTTTTCCAAAAAGTAAAAATAAACATTATGTCAATCAGTCACAATATGAGTTTAAATTTTCACAAATATAGTATATGGCTAGTTTCATGCGTACTTGTAGTGTAAGTCAGATAGCTGCAAATTGCATCGATGCCAAAATCTTTTAATTATTCCGGAGTCTATTCCAATACATGTGTATGTACATATGTTTTAAAGCGGAAAAAATATATAAGGAACTGTGTCTTCTTTCGATAAGCTAGTTTGGATTTCTGTTTGAAATTTTTTATTAAATAAAGTTTCCGGTACAAATATTTTCATCTCCGGTATAATTAAGAGATGTTGCCATCTATGAAATTTCTTCAATGTTTGACTACCAGTATTTTAGAATGGAAAATTGTGACTTATTTTATCGGCGATATCTCATTATTTCAATAACGCAAAGAAAACTTTTCGAAAATAATGGTGGCCGGAAAGTATAGCACTTATCAGCTATGGGACTTGCACTACAAAATCACATGGGACCAGCAGTGTATGTTTTAGAACTGAGATCTTGAACCTTTTAACCTCTTCGGGCCAAGAGTGTTTTACAGAATTTTTAATCTTTCATCAGCGGTTTTTCAAAACAGAAATTTTTGCAGAATTGAATCGGGAAAACGCTCGGATTAAATAAGGCAAAATTTACAATAAAATTTTACTGGTGAAAATAATCAAGAATTCTGAGCATCTGATGCGGCATGTATACGTGGCGCTCGTCCCCAATGGATTAACAGAAAATTTGGCCACTATCATAAATTTGGAGAGATAATCTCTACCTTGTTAAATCGAAAAGTTTCTGGCTTTAAATGAAGCAAAGTTTTCTATACAAAATTAGTAGTAGTTTTGCGACACGTGGACCTCTGGTTAAGACAGCTCTTTTTAAGGAGTGTCGGGACTTTTAAAGTTTTGAAAAATGAAAAAAGGCTATTTTCTACATTTAATATCTTAAAATGTACATGATTTTGAAACACAATTTTGATTGGGATGAAAGATATTAAGTATGTTCTTTCATTTCATGTATTTAAAAAATGCAAGATGCAGAATTAGTATTTATAGGGGGCTCCAAACTGTGAGACATTTGTGGAGCAGAAAATTGGTATAACAGCTTACGCACAGGATTACAGAATAAATGTAGCAACTAGAATGAAATGTTTTGTCACTAATTGTATTTCAAATTGTAATAATTAGCCTGAAACTAAATGAATTTGTATTTAAAGCATTTTTATATTTTTAATATAAAGTTGTATTTAGAGAATGCAAAAGTTTGAAAATTTCAGCATTATAATTGCCTTAAAAAATATTCTTTTGAACAATTAAAAGGAAATTTTAGGTACTAACATGAAACATCTGTTTATAAAATTTCAAGACAAAATATTCAGAAGTTTTTCAGATATCCTGCGCGTTATGTCCAAAAACGTCATTTGCAGAAAAATGACTTCAGAGTTTAAGAAACGCCGCTTGAGCTAATGAGTGGGTATAATTCTAAAAGTGATAACTTCTGTTCTAATGAGAATGTCAAAGAAACAATTATATCAAAATGTTCAGAAAAAAATAGGAGTTTAACTTCTAAAAAATTTTAAATTTCGAAAATTTTGAAGCTTTAAGAGTCCTGAAACTCCTTAAAGTTTGCGAGATTCCATTGACATTTAATTTTTAAACATTTCAATATTTATATTTTTGCTATCTAAGAGTTCTATATTTGAATACACGTTCTCAGATCCAACAAAATAAAAAATTCCTTTGGAGGCAAAGAAAATTTTCAATTAAATTAAGACGATAATGTGAAATATTCAGACAGATAGACCATTTATTAATCAGCAGAAATTATTTTTTTAACAACACTGAATTTAAATAAAATATTTAATTTGATAACTAAAATGTAAATTAATTAAATTTAATATTTTGTGCATTATTCTGCAGTTTTTATTCTTCATGCACATGGGCATGAAGAACTGAATGTCAGAATTAAAGTAGATACACTTCGTCCTACTTCATGTATGCAGCTTTTATACGTGTAAATTTAAATCATTAAGCTAAGAAATAAACAAATAAATGTATTAAAAATTTTTGGCTATAAAATCTTGACATATAAAGTATTTCAAAATGATAAAAGTAAACTAAAAATGTTGAATATCACATTTTCAAAGGGTTTATAACACATAAATATTACATATGTTATATAACAAATAAATATAACAAAAAATTGTGGCGATAAATTCTTTAGATATAAAATGTTTCACAAGGATAAAAGTAAACTAAAAATGTTGAATACACATTTTCAAAGGAATCTTAAAAACCTACAAAATAAAAATATACTGTTGTACAATAATCTGTTCGCTAAACAACAATAGGTCATCAAATGTACAAATTTATATATTTTCTAAAAAAGCAACTTTAAAAATAAAGAATTTATTCATAGGATTTTCCTTCTCTAAGGAAGATTTCTTTCAAGATTTTTAGACAAAATTATTATATATTTTACTATTTCTGATAAAATACAGTACGATTATGAAGTACGTGACATAATAATATAGGGTTCCAGTTAATGAAGTCTTTAAAAAATTTATCAGAGAAACATAGTAAGTAATTCTGTAATGGAAATATGAAAACATGCAGTTATCTCTCTCTCTGACTGCATGTATATTTCATGCATATGTATATACAGGGTGTCCAGCGAATAAGACCCTGATTTCAAAATTGAATATCTCAAAAACAAAGATCAATGGAATTATGCGGTAAACGGTTTGTTTATTAGCTAAGCTGTAAAAATGTTATACAGAAGTTGCAAAATTTAGTTGCAAAAACCGTTAACAGATGGCACTATATTCACAATGCCCATAAATTGTGCTTCGTAGTCCAGAGCACTAGTGTCTCATGCCTAGATCGCTCCCTATGGAAGAACGAAAATTTTGAAAGTTTACTTTTTCGTTGGGATGATGTGTAGAATTGGAGACATCTGGTCACAGAATTATTGCATCAGCTTTATTGTAAGAGAATTTCAATTAATAGAATTTTCAATAAAAAGTTTAGAAATCCTTATATAAGAACTTATTAAAATATTTTATTAAACCCAATTTTTAATGCCATATAATTATTTAAATCAAAATGCATATATTTAGAAAAATAATTTTCTTCTTTTTATTTATTTTTTATATTTTTAAATCACGGCATAACATTTGTATTATTGTTTATACCTAAATTATTATAAATAAAAAAGTAATTTTGCACTTTTCATTTATTTTTAAATCACGGCATGATATTTTGGTTTTAGCACAACACATATATTTCATTTCTTTGTAAACAAAGTTTTAGGGGCAGAAATTATGCATTAAGTTATTTCATTTTTAAAAGGAATTTATGATAAGTCATATCATCAACGTCGACGCAAAAGTATTTTGGATTCTGCATTTCTTTCCAACACTTCGGATCATATCTCTAGAAGCTGCACCATAATTTTGTGCTCAATGATTAAAAAAAAAAAAAATGAAAATGAGTTTTTAAAATTAAAATGATTTTTTTTAACTAAATGAAGTTTTTAAAAATAGAAACTTTGTATTTTTTCATTCAAACTATTTTCTGCAATTAAAAAAAAAGATTTATGATTCATTATTATAAATGCGCAATGATTTTTTGAAAAAGGGGTTTCTTTTAGCTTAATTAAAATTTAAAACCAGAAACTTTGGATTTTTTTATTCAACCTTTTTTCACAATTTAAATAAGTATTAAAAAGTAAAGATTTCCAATTTTCTCAAATCCTTCTGTACTTGGATTCGATTCCACGATCTAACAATTAAGAGAGGAAAGACATGCAACAGAGATACTGGTATCCGGACCGAAGTAGCTTATAACAAAACTTGAAACAAATCTCAATTCTGTCAACACACAGCTCTGCTTCTGCATATCACCCTGATAAAATATTTTAATAAGTTATCATATAATGATTTCAAAACTTTTTGTATAAAATTCTATTAATTGAAATTCTCTAAAATTAAAGCATCATCCCAACGAAGAAGTAAACTATCAAAATTTTCGTTTTTCCATTGGGAGCCATCTAGGAATGAGACGCCAGTGCTCTGGGCTTCGAAGCACAATTTGTAGGCATTGCGATTACAGTGCCATCTGTTAACTTTTTTGCAACTAAATTTTGAAACTTCTGTATAACATTTTTACAGCTTAGCTAATAAAGAAACCGTTTACCGCATAATTCAGTTGATCTTCGTTTTAGAGATATTTAATTTTGAAATCAGGGTCTTATTCGCTGGACACCCTGTATATATATATAATCAGCATCGCCATCAACCGTTGTCAGCCTACTGCTTGATGTGGGTCTCTCCGGGATGATGACAATTGTTTCCTTATAGTGCACTGGTATTCACTGTTCTTTCTGTAAGAGCCAAAATCTGGTAAAGCGATAGGCTTAACCCCTTACTTCTCGCTCCCTTCATATTGACGGACTGTGTCTTTTATTATTGTTTGATTCCCACCGATTTTATAAAATTTTGTGAATGGCTTAATTATGGTATCATTTTACCTGTCATCAAATATGGTGAATATTTCTTTTTCAAATAAGTGGTGCCAATAAGCAATTTGAATTTTTTAACCGTAATTTAATGCGACCGTTAAGGGGTTAAAAGCAACATTTACATGTTTGGATGTATTAAAAGAATTTACTAATACATATTTTTATTAATACATACTTATTAATTCCAAACAATGTTAAAAATTTAATATTAAATGAGAAATGGATAAGGCCAATTTATTCATAGAAAATAGGGGCTTCCTAAAAGTGGGATCAAACGCAGTAGACTCACACTTTGGACGCGATAGGCTAAGACTCTTGATAACATCTTATGAATATGGAAATCTATTATATTCTGCTTTAATTTTCCATAACTTTACAGTTTGCTAGGGACGGGTTCAGTAGAAACTGTATTAATGTCGTGCTAGGTTACACGAGTTAATAGTGGTTTATCGGAAAATACTTCTCTAAATTCAGTTAGAATAACCTTAAATGTATCTTTCTCAGCGTCACTAAGACACAGATGATGACTCGTCTTTGCGAGTATTCTCTGATCATCAAGTATGCTCCTCTTGCAAATATTCTCTTCTAGATCCACAACTAAAGCCCTTTTTTAAAAATCCAAGCTAATTCCACTATCTATATTATAAAGGACAAACCTATCTGTGCGTAATGCATACGTCATTTTGCGAATGGCAACACTTGTAAATTTGAAATGAAATTTCGGTTTTGCAATTTTCACTACTGCAAATTTTTAAACTTCTAAACATGGCACATTTTCAATTTTTACACCGTCGTACAGAGGAAAAAATATGCTTTTAAATGCAAATTGTTTGAAAGCTGTATCTCAATTATTTTTGAAATATTACATTTTTTGTAGTTTTTAATACAAATTTTGTAATCGTGGCAACTGAAGTACTCCATTTATATTGTAAATAAAGGAAAAATAGTACATTACTATATCTTTTTGTAGCCATTTTCTCCAAAAAACTGAAAAAAATAAAATTAAAATACGTGCTATGTCAAGAATATCATCTGTTAATTAAGCAGGTGAATTTTGGTTTTATTTCGTTTTTATTTATCAATTTAATAAATAGTAGTTTATTGCAAACTTACTTTACAAACGATACAAAGCTGAATGAATACAATTTTATTATTCAGTGTATAATAACCATAGCCTACTATGATATATATGTAGTAATATCTAAGTATGCCTTGATAATAACATTTTCCGAATTTTGAAAAAATATACATGAATGATATCTGGTACATGGAGCTATTATTGCTTTTTTCTAGATTTGCATATTATTCCCCGATAATGACGTCATAGGCATATGTTTCTACTGATGTTGTTTAAAGCTGGATCGTAAAAGTAGAATACTTTAGCGGATGCAAATGACTGATTTGATAAAAAGAGTGTGTATTTAATTCTTAAAACAAAAATATGTTTTATAGAAGTGCGTCATTTTCACTTGCTGCTTTGAAATTCTTCACAGGTGAAAAAGCTTCACTTTTGAAAATAATCTAATCGACATCAAACACCGATGAAATGCAATGTTTTACAAAAATTTAGAGTGTCTTTATAGAAGACCAGTGACATACAGTGTGCATACTCATATCGGAAGTCTTTGTCCAAAATATAGCAATTTATATTACAAAACTTGATGATTCTCACCTGGATGAATTTGCTTCGCCGAGTTAAACAAGCAAATAAAGAAGATCTTTGGAATAATTCTAAGTTTAAAATAATATCAGGTTCCCAAAGTTTTTGACCAAAATTCTTTCCATTAATAAAATTTTATTGCTATTCTTTAAGACATTCTACTACAATTTTGTAAAAATAACATAATATGCTTAATTTAATTTTTCATAATTTTATATATTTAAAACACAATGCAGTTTTTTAGTCATCTGCCATCAGCATTCTGCTGAATAAATTTTACTAATGTATATATATATATATATATATATATATATATATTAACTGAAAGCTGATTATTTGTAGATGTGCCTGCACTAGCTGCTTTTTTTTTTTAAATATCCCCATTTGTATATTTTAATTTTAATAGTATTTTATGAAATTTCTTCAAAATGGCTGTAATTAGATAGCTTTTATTATTGCAGAGAACACATAAATAATGAGATTTATTCATGTTTATTCATGCCATTTCTGATAAAAATTCAAAATTGCTGCATATGGTTTAGTGGCGCAAAACGGAAAATGACGAAAACATGCATTTTTTTCTCATAAAGTTTCCATATATTTTTTTCCTTCTGCATGTGTACCGAAACTAAGTTTCCGACATTAGGTGAAATGCTTAAGAAAGTGAAAATGACGCCATTTTTTAAAGAAAACGATCATTTTCTTAGATAAAGCTAAACATTTTAACACAAATGCTCCTAAAAAACATAAATCAGGCAATTTTTACTCTCCTCTTTTACGATTAGAATCTGAAGTTAAGGTGCAACTGTTCACATGCAGAGATGTTGCTGACAATCGTGACTTAAAGTTTTGAGTTAAAAGGATTTTAAAGTGATCAAATTAAAGTACCATTTTTTTTTAAAATGGTGAAAACGGAGATGAGAAGTGGGTATGTAAATTTTGAGAAGGTGAAAATGATGGTTTAGATTTCATGGGGAAAAAATTCTATGATCGTGTCAAAGTGGAATAAATTTTACTGTTTTTAATTCCGGAATAAGAGCCTCAATTGATAACTTCATCATAATAACTGATCTTAATTATATTTTACTGATTACTTATCTATCTATCTATCTATATTATAAAGGACAAACATATCTGTGCGTAACGCTAACGTCATTTTGAGAATGGCAACACTTCACGATCCCATTTCGGTTTTGAAATTTTCGCTAAGAGTAATTTTTTTATCTTTTAACCATCGTACATTTTTAATTTTTAGAACGCCGTTTAGGGGAAAAATCTACTTTCAAATGCAATTTGTTTAAAAATTGTATCTTAATTGACTGATTTATTTGTCTTTTAAAATAATTTTCAAGCATGATTTTTTGTAATTTATCTTATCACGAGCGGTCTTCAATACATAATAATAATAAAAATTTTGCATATAAAGCAACAAAAAATTGCTCAGCATTTATTTCTGACTAATTTTCCTCAACCAAATTAAAACTTCCTCTATAAATAAATAAAATAATATTTAAAAAACACATTTGTAATCGAACAATTTATATGTTTAGACAGCCAAAAAGGAAAAAAAAAATCAAATAGAATTTTTTTACAAAGTGCTACTCAATTTACAGAATGTCTATGGTTAAAAGAAAATTTCAAGCAGTTTAAAAAAAATTCCAAGAATATTTTTAAATTTATCTCTATTTGCTTGATTATGAAAGATTAATCCCTTTGCCTTTAAAACAACATAAAGAGTTCATAATTTTCTTACAACCAATATTCCATTTAAAAAAAATTCTTCTATGCATAAATAAATAAAATTATATAAACAAAACACAACAAACATGTAATTGAAATACGCGCTTAAAGCTCTGAAATTATAAGAATTCTAACGGATGCCATAAGTAGTAATATCTTAGGTTAACTCTTAGCATGAAACTAAATATGTAAATATCGCTTTTAATAAATTTTAAAACTTTAGTCGATTGTATACTTCATGTTTTTCATACGAAAAATGCTTTTTTTTATTGTAGGTGGGCAACCTAAAAAATATATTGCATGCAAAAAAAAAAAATAATAATAATATTTTTTTTTCAATTTTAAAAAATGTTTTCACCTATATTCTCTAACCCGGGAAGCCCGGACACGATTCCCTAGTATACATAAAAGGGGGAAGGATTACTAAGGGGAAGGGGGGGAGGATACTTTGTGTCATTATATTAAAAAATAATGAGCAGCGTTAGATAGCACCAATGAATGTATGCAAAAGGTGCAATCAGCTGTTTCGGGATTTCTAAAGCTCTGCAATCAGGGCGAAATTAAAAATTAAACGCTTAACATTCCTCTATCCTTCTTGTAATCCACCCCCACTATACAATGTGCGCTTAAACCCTCGCAAACAAAAAACTACCAACACGTTTTCACTGAACAAATCTCACCATTGAGTTACATCGTACCTTTATTAACACAACCTTGCGTAAAATCAACCTCTAATTTCAAAATTTTCAATTACCTTTTATAAATAATACGAAATGAAACACCTCTCTGCTTCTGTATGAAAAGCCACATATTATATTTAACCACAATAACATTAAATACAATTAACAGCTCAGGCAACTCAGTTGAATTAACTCTTAAATTATTTTAACTTACAGAAGGCTTTTGCTCCTAAACACGTGACTGTATACCTCCTGATCTACAGCCACTCACCATTTTCCGACCTTCTACCAAATCGACTTTGCACCATATTTCCATTTCCAACACTTTCACTCCTCATTAACTATCTTAAACAAGAATGGGAAGATTCCTATCCCGAACTCCGCTCATTTTACCATTTCCACCATTTCTTCTATTACTACCACTGTCTCTAAAATGTTTCTATGATCATTAGTAATAACAGAGATTCTATAATTACCAACTCTACATCTACTAACATCATTATTTCTAAAGTTATTACTAACTCTATTATCAATATCAGTTGTAAGTTATTTACTTTCATCATCTGTTCTACATTATTATATGCAACTAGCAGAACTACCCGGCTTCGCCCGTGTCAATTATAAGAAGCCTTCCAGGTAAAATAAATTAAAAAGAAACAATACGGCAATCGCAATAACTGAAATCTGTGCATTCCCATCCACAAATCGTTATAAAGACAATAAAAAAACATGGCGTTATTGTCTCGCAACCATTGTAAAATCCCTAAGCTTTAATAACAGAATGCACGTTTTCTTTGGCGGGTGTAAGAGAAAAATGTGATTTTCCTGACAATACGAAAAAAAAATTCCTCCAAATCGCGCGGCACTTAGTGAAATTCTCGTTTGTATGGTATTATCTACATTATAAAGTAAAAACACTATGTCAGTGCCCATAAATTGTGTCCCATAAATTGTAACCCATAAAATGTGCCTTTACTGCAATTTTTAAACATCTTTTAACATTTTTAAACATTTTAAACAACTTTTAAACATCACACAATTTCATTTTTTACAATGTCGAATAGAAAAAAGTTATCTCAAATGAAATTTGTTTGAAAATTGTACCTCAGTTTTCTGTTTTTAATGGATTTTAAAGTAATTTTTAAGCATGGATATTTTTAAAGTTGAGTGCAACCCGATTACGAAAGATGAACCTGTTTACACTTAATGCAATAGTATAAAGAAAAGACATGTCTATGAGTAATGCTGGTATCATATTTTCGGTGGCAACAACCTAACACAACAAATTTCCCTTTTACTGCAGTTTAACGTCTAAACATTGTACATTCGATTGTTCCAACGTATTATAGAAAACAAAAGTACTTTCAGTAATATTTGTTTGTAATGTTTATCTCAATTTACGAATTTTTTATGGGTTTTAAAATAATTTTTAAGCATGAATATTTTTTAAATATGCTTGCAACCCAAATACAAAAGATTAACTCAATTGTTCAAAAACATTGTAAATAATTCGGAATTTGTTTCCTTTCGCGTAATATTCAGTAACTAAATTGGCAAACGAAATTAAAACGCCAAAAATAAAATAAAATGAAACAAGAATTTTACAGATATCAAATCAAACTACTCAAAATAACCTGATAAGTATATAAAATTCAAATGGGAATTTCGTTCGGGGTGCATATAACTTGAATTCTTCAGAACGGATTTGCATGCGAATTGCACTATCAGTTTTTGAGGGAAGATTTTAGTGAGTAACATATTGTTTTCCGTTGCTTAGTCATAGAATTATAGGGGAAAGTTATATAATCATGTGAACCCAATTTTGAAGGATTAGTCTTATTAGCTGAATGAAAAATGTAGAATTATTTTTATCTCTAAGTATATTGACGGGTTTATCTTCAGTAATGGGGCTGTGCGCTAGGGTATTCTTATTTTAATGAGTGTGCCTGACACCTATTATGGCATGCACCTTTGTTTAAAACAATATAGAATTATTATGTTTTAAGCGACTATCTAGCATGCAACTTGATTACAAAATACTAACCTGCAATAAGGCTTAAGGTGCTTCTCCAGTTCCCTGCTCATCAACGCAAAACTTTCTGACACATTTTCTGACTCATTAAACGTAAAGGCTTAAAATTTGTAGGCCTGACTATTAAAGCGATTTGGAATTGAAATGAGTTTTTCCTTTTTTCATAAATAAATTACTTATCGAGTTATGAACAATTGTGGTTTCGTGACGGCCGGTTTTTATCCTTTATTGCACTGTTGCGTCCGAAATTCAGTTCGAAACACCAACTGAAAGATCTTATACCTTTACCAACATATGGAAACTATCTTTCGATTACATAGTTTCTAAATAAGAACTCCTGTCAATTTCATGCGTTTCCGAACAAAAATTAATTAAAAAATATGTCAGAAAATAGCTCCTTTGGATTTGAGAACAACCTTAACTTTATGAAAAGCCTTAACTTGACGTTTATGAAAAAACTCACATTTTTAGTTTTAATTTTGGAACTTGCGAAATTTAAATTCAGAAAAAGGATGTTCTTTTGACACATTGTGGTAATTTTTTTAACTTTTAAAATTAAAATACATGTTTTCTTTGGCGCGCGTAACAAAAGTATACAATATCTTCCACAATACGGGGGGAAATGCAAAAAAATACATCCAAATGATGTAGTAGTTACTAAAATTTTATTTGGAAAATTTGAAATTTTATTGAAATCAAATCTACAATGATTATATGAAATGATGTCATTTTCCATAAATTTTAAATCAAGACATCTGTCAAGAATTTTTTTTTAATGTAAATAACCGCTCTCTTTTTGCTATAAATCACAGAAAATGTTAGCACTGAATCTAAACCAATACAACACTTAGCGCTGTAGTATACAATCGAAGTAGTAAGCAAAATATAGGAGCCATGTGTTTACAATGAGTTTGATTACGCGTTGAAAAGATTTGATAGAATATGACGTCATATCTAGCCTTTTTTTTTTCTTTTTCTTAAATTGTTTTCATGAAATTTGACTGTTTGTATTAAAATAGATGTTTTAATTTTTAAAAACATTCAAATTGAGATGCTAAGTAATTATTTTCCCGCTCTTATAGTTAAAGTTTTTATTTTATATGCAAAAAAATGTAAATTTTCTGTTCAGAATGACGTCAATATCGAAAACGCAAAAATATAGCAATTTGAATTTATAGCAATCTGAATTTTTATTGGCAAATAGAAACAAAATACACGTGTTATCATTACTTTTTTCACATTATTGTGTCATTTTTTAGGGTGTGGCAACAGGAAAGAAACGTTTGAATTAAAAAAGATTTCAAAAGAGATATTTCTATAATGTTAAATTATGGAAGTGGTAGAAAAAAGGGATAAATAGTGGTCTGATAATTTTTTTAAGTAAACAGCGATCTTTTCCACGTTCTAAAATGTATGTACATGAAGTTTCGTGCAAATCGGTCAAAAATTGAAGTTTTGTATAAAGGACATACACACAGAGAACGGCTTTTATATATACTAGTGAATCATACCCGGGCTTCCCGGGTTACAAAATATAGGTGAAAACCAATTTTTTTAATTGAAAAGTAATATATATATATATATATATATATATATATACATGCAATATATTTTTTAGATTGCCCACTCAAAATAAAAACGCTTTTTTCATAGGAAAAATATCAATTATACAAATACAAACAAATAAACTTTTGAAATTTATCAAAAGCGAATTTTTCGTATTAGACGCATGCTAAGAGTTATTAGTCCAAGATTTTGCTGCTTACAGCATCCTTTTATTTTCTGATAATTTCAGAGCTTTAAGCGCTTAGTTCATTTACACTCCTGTTAAATTTGTATTTTATTTATATTATTTTATTTATTTAATCATAGGAGGAGTTTTATTTTGGTTTACGGAATATTTGTCGTAAGAAAATGATAAACTCTTTATGTTGTTTTAAGGCAAACGGATTAATCTTTCTTAATCGATCTCCACGCAGTGGAGATAATTTTTAAATTAACATCTCATAACCGCAATCACACTTTAAACAAATTGATATTTTAATTTGATCATTTTAAAATCATTTTTACTCAAAACGTGGTCACGATTGTCAGCAAAATCTTTGCATGAGAACAACTGCACTCTTAACTCGAGATTCGAATCTCAGTAACGGAGAGTAAAAAGTGCCGTAATTTATGTTTTTTTACGCATGCACGTTAAAAAGTTCACTTTTATCCAAGATAATCATCGTTTTCTTTTAAATATGACGTCATTTTCACTTACTTCAGGATTGCACCTAGTGTCTGAAACTTAGTACACCTTCAAAAGAAAAAAAAATATGGAAACTTAAGAGGAAAATGCATGTTTTCAAAAGCAATAAGTCATTTTCCGTTCAAAATATTATGTCCCTAATGGGATTTCGCGCAGTTAAACCCTATAAAACAATTTTTATCAATTTTTAAACAACAATTTTTATTTTGGATTTTTATCAGATAATCATATGAATAAAGATAAACAAACTTCATTATTTTGCTCTTCTCAGCAATAATGAAAGCTATCTCATTACTATCATTTTGAAGAAGTTTCATAGAATACTTTTAAAATAAAAATATAATAATGGGATATAAAAAAAACAGCTAGTCTGGGCACATCTACAGCTTTCAGTTAAAAATTTTTTTAGTAAACTTGGTTCAGAAGAAAGCTCAGGGCAGATGACTAAAAAACTTTCTTGTGTTTTAAATATATAGAGATTACATAAAATTATGCAAAATTAAATTGAGCAAATTATGTTATTTTGATAAAATTACAGTAACATGTCTTAAAGAATTGCAGTAAAATTTTATTAGTAGAGAGAATTTTGGACAAAAACTTGGGGAACCTTATATTATTTTAAGCCTCGAATTATTGCTAAGATCTCCTTTGATTGCTTGTCTAACTTGGTGAAAGGAATTCATCGAAGAAAAAATCTTCAAGTTCTGTAATATAAATCGCTATTTTTCGGACAAAGAGCACGCACACTGTATGTTACTATTCTTCCATAAAGTCACTCTAAATGTTTGTAAAACATTACGTTTTATCAGTGTGTGATTTCGATTACGTTATTTTCAAAGATAAAGCCTTTTCACCTGCGAAGAATTTCAAAGCAGTTCGGGTGAAAATGACGTACTTCTACAAAACATATTTCAGTTTTAAGAACTAAAATACACGATTTTTTAATAAAATATCGTCAATTGCATCCTCTAAAGCATACCACTTTTACGATCCCGTCTTAACCCCTTGGGGACGAGCGACACGTATACGTGCCGGAAATAGGCCTAAGGATCCTCGCTTATCCTCACCAGTAAAATTTTACTGTAAAATTTGCCTTATTTAATCTGAGCATTTTCCCGATTTGAATAGGCACAAACTTCTGTTTTTTTAAAACCGGTAGCAAAGTAATAAACATTTCGTAAAAGGCTCCCGTCGCGAAGGGGTTAAACAACGTCTATAGAACGGTATGCAGATGACATCATTATCGCTGAATAATACACAAACCCAGCAGAGAGCAATGACGTCATTTAAGAAACTCGGCAAAATAATCTCGGGTATCTAATAATTTCTATGTCTTCATTTTTTTGTTTATAATAGCTCCATGTTTTATCAGAAGTCATTCATTTATATTTTTTCAAAATTCGGAAAAAGTAATTATACGAGGATTAATAAAATTGCATTCTTCCAGATTTTTGATACGAATTAAGTAAATACGTGGAAAATAAGTCACACAAATATTCTTTAAAATGCATTTTTGTAAAGAGAAAGTGTTGTATCGTTTGTAAAGTTAAATTGCAATAAACTAAAAGTCATTTAATTGATAAATAAAACGAATTAAAGCCAAAAATCACCGGATGTATAACAAACGATACTCTTGACATAGAACGTATTCTAATTTCAATTTTTTTCAGTATTTATGAGAAAATGGCAACAAAAATTTACAGCAATCTACTATTTTCCTTTTTCTCCCCTTTACTTTCAACAGAAATTGATTACTTCAGTTGCCGCAATTACAAAAAATGTAATAAAAACTACAAAAAAATTAATATCTTAAAATTAAATTGAGATACAACTTTCAAACAAATTGCATTTAAAAGAGCATTTTTTTCCTTATACGACGGTGTAAAAATTTAAAATATGCGATGTTTAGAAGTTTAAAAATTTGCAGTAGAGAAAATTGCAAAACCAAAATTTTGTTTCAAATTTCAAAGTGTTGCCATTCGCAAAATGACTTATGCGTTACGCACAGATATGTTTGTCCTTTATAATATAGATAGATATTCTCGTATATCCTGATTTAATATGAATTCCTTTAGATGTTGCTGCCCAGTAAAACAAACACGTGGCACAATGTCAAATGGTCGAGGATCGAAGCTATGTTGAGCACCATTTGTGGCGTGCCCAGAAAGGCCATCACTTAGAAGTTCCGATATATAACCAAGTTTAGGATCAAAACAGTATTAACTTACATCCACTTGGGCAGGGATGTATTACAGCTCTTATAATTCTACACAGCCTATTCTACACTAGCCTTTAGATCAAAAACGCAACATTACTAAATGCAAAACTCATTTACTTAGGATCATTTACAATTGGTTACCTCAAAGACAGTCACAAACGATCCAGCAGGATTAACGTTACAACTACATATTAACGCACAGAAATGCAAATGTCACAAGAATATGGTTCCTGATGACATTTTTTAGTCTATACTAATTGTATTCTTACCAAACTGGCAATTTGTACTTGCTAAACAATACGCGTTTGAATCTCTCAAGGAACATGGCAAAAATTAACTCAAACTCCAAACGCATGGTCTGAGACATCTTCACGGAGAATATCTCGACCCAAGATCACAAACTTACAAAATCGTATAGCTGACAATTTTAATGTTTTTTGAAGGTTCCCTTGGAATATTTTAGTTTTATTTTCGAACGTGCTGGATAACGCGAATTAACTTCAGAGCATTCATTAACACGAATTATCTTCAGAGATGAAAGTGCTGCGCCACAAATGGCCAATTGCTACCACTAAATTTTAATAGTATTTCTTGACTTATTTAATGACAGAATTTCTGAGATTTAATAAGACGAAGAATACTATTAAAATTTAGTGGTTGAAGTCAACCATTTGTGACGCAGCGCTTTAATACCTGTATTTTAAAACTCAGTGAGAGTTAAAGAAAAAGTATATGAACTATGTTTTTTCCGGAGATTTTTATTTGAAGGATTTCACACAAATTTGCAAAAGTGGGTGTTACCATTTAAAAAATTAAATGGTAATACCCACTTTTGGAAAATTTGTGTGAATTCCTTGAATTAAAAAGAAAGTTTTTTAATGTGTAGTCGATTTCTTTTTCCCATTTGCATCCATATTCGGAAAGTTCGCAGTATTCTCTGTCTAATGGTACTTGTCGTAACTTTCGTGGATAATTTGCCAATAAAATATTATAAGGGTTCGGGGTTTTTTTTTTTTTGTTGTTGTTATTTTTGTTGTTGTTGGCTTGTTTTTTGATCGACTGAACCTTAATTTGCTTATACTCGAAAAAAAAACCTTTCTCTTTAATAATAAATAAAACTTGCGATAATGTGCTTTCTATTTTATGCATTTTTAAATATTTATGTAAAATTTCATTTATACAATATCAATAAATTAATTACATAATTGGAGTGTAAGTAAATAAATGTTTTTACAACACCCAAATTTATTTTGTTATTCCTATTATTCATTATGTATTATCTAATTAAAGTTTTTTTTTTATGTTTTTGTGTATTGTCAGTTAACCATCTCGTTGCGCAACCCGAGAGTTTCTCGAGCAACACAAAAGTAGCAAAATTTGCGCAACCCGAGATTTCATCGAATTGCATTTTTACCTTCTAGTTAACCCTCCTTGATCATTCCCACCAGTAGCTTTTTATAAATTTTGTATATCTAATCGGAGCATTTTCCCGATTAAATCAGGCGAAAATTTTTGTTTTGAAAAACCGGTGACAAAAGAATAAAAATTCTTAAAAGAGGCTCGTCCCGAAGGAATTAAATCCTGGTCAAGACATTTTTCGACCAGTTGGAATTTACATCTAATTTGATTTATTTACCAATTAGAATAATTGTGTTAAAATTAATCTAGTGTAATTTCGTATCCAGCGATTTCTGGAGTTCCATTACCTGAGATTTATTCTGTTGAGCTGAAACAGGTTTTAGACCAGATGTTATAATCATTAAGGTTAGCTGGGTGAAAAAGTTTCACCAGATTCGTCCGAGATAGCTCAGATGGCAGAGCACTGGTGGCTTCATCCAGGAGATCCCTTGTTCGAATCCTGGTCCGGACATTTTTCACCCAGATGGAAATTTACATCTAATATGATTTATTTACCAATTAGCATAATTGTTTTAAAATTAATCTAGTGTAATTTCGTATCCAGCGATTTCTGGAGTTACATTACCTGAGACTTATTCTGTTGAGCTGAACCAGTTTTCAGGCCAGATGTTATAATCATTAAGGTTAGTTGGGTGAAAAAGTTCCACCAGATTCGTCCGGGATAGCTCAGATGGCAGAGCACTGGCGGCTTCAGCCAGGAGATCCCTTATTCGAATTCTTGTCAGGACATTTTTCACCCAGATGGAAATTTACATCTAATATGATTTATTTATTTATTAGATTAGATTAGAATAGTGGTGTTAAAATTAATCTAGTGTAATTCAGCGATTTCTGGAGTTCCATTACCTGAGATTTATTCTGTTGAGCTGAACATGATGTTATAATAATCATTAGGGATCGCTATGGTGAAAAAAGTCCACCAGATTCGTCCGGGGTAGCTCAGATGGCAGAGCACTGGCAGCTTCAGCCAGGAGATCCCTGTTTCGAATCCTGGCCCGGACATTTTTCGCCCAGTTGAAAATTTACATCTTATATGATTTATTTACTAATTAGAATAATTGTGTTAAAATTAATCAGTGTAATTTCGTATCCAGCGATTTCTGGAGTTCCATTGCTTGAGATTTATTCTGTTGAGCTGAACCAGGTTTCAGAGCAGATGTTATAATCATTAAGGTTAGCTGTGTGAAAAAGTTCCACCAGATTCGTCCGGGATGCCCAGATGGCAGAGCACTGGCGTCTTCAACCAGGAGATCACTGGTTTGAATCCTGGCCCGGACATTTTTCGCTCACTTGGAAATTTACATCTAACATGATTTATTTACCAATTAGCATAATTGTGTTAAAAATAATCTAGTGTAATTTCGTATCCAGCGATTTCTGGAGTTCCATTATCTGAGATTTATTCTGTTGAGCTGCCCCAGGTTTCAGACAATATGTTATAATTGTTGCGAAATCAAGCAACTCCTCTTACCACTTACCCTTTGAAACAAGAACAAAAAACGCACCTGCAGTGTGTTACATCAGACCGAATGATCCTACTGCGCAAGAGCGGACAGAACTTTTTTTCCTTTTTTCTGTGAGAATTGACTCAGATTTAGATTAGAACAGAAACTAGATATGAACGTAGAGAAAAGAGAATAACTTTTAAAAAAGAAAACTTTAATACTCGAATTGTAATATAATGTAAATAATTTTTGTTTTGTGAGTATCTAAGCAAGTTGTGTACGTCTTCAATAATGTTTAATGTAATACAGTTTTATTTACTTCGAAGATTCAAGACTTATTATTTAGATGTCGTCTTATTTATTGCATAGAATCCCCGGCTATTTCTTCTTATGCAAAGGAAAGAACAGGTAGGACATTTAGCTTTTATTTTATGATTGTATAAGTTGAAAGCTTTTTATTAGATAATAAGATTAATGAGAATATTAGAAACAGAGAAAAAGATCAGTAGTAACATTTTGGCATCCCTTTCGGCGAGAATTATGAGATAAATAGAATAAGATATTAAGATATTAGAATAATTAGAAAATATTTATCAAGCTATTTAATTTGAAGAACTGAAAAAATATTGAGAACTGTTGAACATATAGAGAATTGTACTTTTGAATAGAATTTAGTTGTTGTTGTTATTAGTTCGCAATGGCTGAAAGTTTAGTTATCGCCAAAAAAGAAAGAGCTGTGCTACGTGAAAGCATAAATAAGTTTATAAATAAAATAGAAGATATTTTGAAAGAGGGAGAACCAGACATTTTTTATTTGGAAGAGGTAGTGGAACAGTTAAGTGTGACAGAAATGGAACTGACACGGGCAGACGGGGAAATTAAAAAATTGGTGCAAGAAGCACAATTAGATACAGAATTACAGGGCGCTCGCGAATTTAAAGAGAAAATTACGTCATGGCGCTTTAGAGCAAACAGAAAGATAAAAGAGTTAAAAAGAAAACACAGGATGATTCATTTTCTAAACAAGAAAATCCCTTAAAGGAAAACGTAAACATTAAATTACCGAAACTAAATATCGCAAAATTTTCTGGGGATTTCGTTGAATGACTTTCGTTTTGGCCAGCTTTTGAAACAACCATTCACAACAATGACACATTAGATCCAGTAGATAAATTTAACTATTTAAAAAGTTTTCTAGCCTCCATTCCATTAAAAAGTATAGATGAATTTTGTGTCACTGCAGAGAATTATTTAAAGGCCCTCGATATTTTGAAAGAAAGGTACGGGAATAAGGATATGTTAATTTCGGTACATACAAATAAACTTCTTAATTTAACTCCACGCAGACACTCGAATGACACCAAATCATTTCGAAAACTTTTTGATGAGATACAAACGAACATTAGAAGTCTAGAGTCGCTTAACATTTCATTAGACTCTTATGGAAGTTTATTATCCCCCATTTTATTTAAATTATTACCGAGAGACCTAGTTTTGGAATTTAATAAAACGCATGAAGACTCAATTAATATCCAAGATTTAATATCGTTCTTACATAAGCAATTAATATCCAGAGAGAAAATGTATGCGTCATCACTGAATGAAATAAATGAAAAATCAACACAAAATAATTATGTTGCGCAGTCATTTTGGAAAAATCCTTCCTTTCCCCCCCGAGTCAATAAATTTAATACGCAGAGTAATAAATTTGATTCTCCGAATAGAAAATTACCGTCAGTGAGTGATTTATTGGTTCAGAGCGAAAATGAGACTACTTGTGGATTTTGTTTTGGCAGGCACCAGACACATAAATGTTTTAGCACTTGTAATTTACCGTTTGAAAAAAGATTTGATTTACTGAGAAAGAGAGGCCTTTGTTATATTTGTTTATCCCACGGACATATTGGGAAATACTGTGTATCGAAGGATTTAAGCGGTATTTGCAATTCGAGACACGCCCAGATAATGTGTAATAAAGAAATTAATTCAAAAGGGAAATCTACTAATTCAGAGAGTAGCGATGTTGTGAGACCGATGCTGTCAAATCAGGATATAATTTCTAATGTCTATTTACAAACCTTGATAGTGGAGATCCGTAATGATAATCAATCTTCCGAATTTATTCGTATCATTTTAGATACTGGGAGTCACAATAGCTATATAACTAGATATGCTGCGAATAAATTGAAATTCAGGAAAATTCGATCAGAAACAATTAGACACGGACTATTCGGAGGGGTAGAAAAAACGAGTAAACATAGTCGCTATGAATTTACTATCAGTAATTTAGATCATAGTTTCCGATTTAAAATACAAGCTTTAGATGAAGGAAAAATTTGTTCAGGAGTAAATTTATGCCGCGATAGCGAAATGATAAAAATCTTAGAAAAAAGGGGAATTCATCTGACCGATGTTCGTGAAAATAATCGACTATGTTTATATGAGAACAATCCGGAAGAAGTACACATTTTAATTGGCGCTGACGTGGCGGCGAAATTATTCACAGATAATATAAAATATTTTCCTGATTTGGGTATAACAGCTTTTGAAACAAAGTTAGGCTGGACAATTATGGGGAAAACAGAGGGTAATCGAAATGATTCAGAAAGTTCGTTGTCAGTTCTATCGCTGTCATTATTTACTTCAAATACCAGTTTATCACAACTGTGGAACTTAGATACCTTGGGTATCACTAATGAAGATTATAAAAATAAAGACGATTTAGCAAGAGAGACTTATAACCATTTTCTTGAAACAGTCAAACGTGATGAAAGTGGCCGCTACGAAGTGACACTACCCTGGGTTGTTGATAACTCAATTTTAGCGAGCAATCGCGTATTAGCCGAGAAACATTTGCGCAAGACAGAACAAAAACTTATCAAAAGAAATAAGAAAATACAATATGAAGAAATTTTTAATTTGTGGAAGGATAATAATATTATAGACGAAATTTCAGACGATAAGGAGAATAAAGTACATTTCTTACCCCCACAGACCAGTAATTAAAGAAAATAGTGAAACGACGAAAATGCGTCCTGTCTTTAATGCCTCCGCACATAATGCAAACTCTCCTTCTTTAAACGACTGTCTCACAAAGGGACCTAATTTGATTGAAATAATTCCGAGTATTTTGAATCATTTTCGTAAATACAAAATAGGTATTTCTTCAGACATTGAAAAAGCATTTCTCCAGATAAAAATCACAGAAAAAGATCGCGATTTTTTACGCTTTCTCTGGTTCGACTCCAAACATAATTTGAAAGTTTATAGATATTGTCACGTAGTCTTCGTAGTCACTTCAAGCCCGTTTTTATTAATGGGTACACTAAACCATCTTTTAAGTCAAGTACCCGAACAGTGGGAAAATACAACACGAATTTTGAAAGATTCATTTTACATTGACAATTCCATTACTAGTTTAAAATCGATCGCAGATACTGGAAAATTTATAACAGAATCACAGTGTATTTTATCATCAGCTCATTTTAATTTAAGATGTTGGCGATCAAATTTGCCTCAGGCCATGATCGATGTTTATGAAGAAAATACAAAGTTAGCACCAGTTTTGGGATTGGTCTGGGACTTATAGCAAGATAGATTAATGTGTAAAATAGAAGAAAAAATTGAAACGAAAGAACCATTCACAAAGAGAAAAATTTTATCGGTTACCCAAAAGGTTTTTGACCCCATAGGATTCTCCGCCCCGAACACTCTTATTCCAAAATTAATTCTTCAGGAAACCTGGAAACAGAAATTAAAATGGGATGAAGAACTTCCTGAAAATTTAAGAAAACAGTTCGACTTCTGGTTAAAACAAATTAAGTTTTTACAAGAAATTCAAGTTCCACGTTGGTTGAATGTATCGCCCGAAACTGAAAATAACATTTCCTTGCATACCTTTTCCGATGCGAGTAGACACGCCTATGCCACTTGCGTGTATCTTAGATGTCAAACACAAGAAGGAGTTAAAGTTCAGTTAGTCAATGCTAGAAGTAGAGTAGCGACCATTAAAGAACTCACAATTCCTCGACTGGAGCTACTCTCGTGCCTCATTGGAGCTAGACTCGCTAAAACTATCATGAGTGATCTTCAGTTAAAACCAGAGAAGACAATCTTTTGGAGCGATTCCTCAGCAGCTTTAGGGTGGATAAGAAGAGAACAATCTTGGGGTACATTTGTCCACAATAGAGTTTTAGAAATCAGAAGCCTTACCCAAGTTGAAGATTGGCGACATATACCAGGAAATTTAAATCCGGCAGACCTCCCATCCAGAGGATGTTCCTTTGAGCAATTGGAGAAATCAGGATGGTGGGAGGGACCAGCTTGGCTGTATTTACCGGAAGATCAGTGGCCACAACCGGAAGAACACCTTGACGAGGATATAATAAATAAAGAAAGGAAAAAGACAATCCTAACACTTTTAGACAGTGAAGACACTGATTTACACCGTTTTTATCGATATTTTTCCTTTTATAGAAAAAAAAAGAATGATCGCATTTATATATCGTTCTTATAACAACACAAGAAAGAAAGAAAGAATTTCATCACCTAACATCTCCGTTGATGAATTTGAAAAAGCAGAAAAAATACTACTCAGATTAGTACAAAAGGAATCCTTTTCAGGAAACACAGATCCCAAATTAAGAGCCTTAAGACCATTAGAAGATAAAAACGGACTTTTGAGAGCAAAAACAAATATAATCTGTAGACAAGACAAAGAAGATTTTCGTTATCCAATAATTTTGCCCTCAAAACATCCTGTGGTCCAGAAGTTAATTTTTGAAAAACATTTAGAAAATCATCACGCTGGAGTTAGCGTACTAATGGCTCAACTTCGAGAAAATTTTTGGATTTTGAAATCAAGAAAGTATATCAGAAACGTCATTAGACAATGTGTTAAGTGTCAAAGATTCCAAACACCCAGAACAGAGGTCGAACCAGGAATCCCACCTGAAGACAGAATCAGAGATGCAGCTATATTTGAAGTGGTGGGAGTTGATTTAGCTGGTCCTCTATACCTTGCCGATGGTTCAAAGGTGTGGATAGCTTTATTCACCTGTGCTGCCTATCGAGCAGTACATTTGGAGTTGATAACATCTTTATCAGCTGAATGCTTTATGCAGTCCCTAAGAAGATTTATAGCACGGCGAGGCAGACCATATATAATTTACTCAGATAATGGAAAGAACTTTGTGGGCACTAGCAGAGCACTTTCCAGTGTAGATAGGGAAGCCATAAAAGCCTTAGCCTCTATACAGAAAATAAGATGGAAATTAAACCCCCCTGCAGCCCCATGGTGGGGAGGATGGTGGGAGCGCCTTGTTCGGATGGTAAAGGAAATTTTAAGAAAAGTTTTGGGTCGCGCCTCATTAAATTACGAAGAACTGAGCACAATACTCTGTGACTGTGAACAAATTATCAATTCGAGACCGATAACATACATCTCCGAAGATAATCGCGATCCCGAACCTTTAACTCCATTAATGTTTCTTCAAGAACTGCCTACATCCGGCGTTCCAGATATTGATACATTAGACTCACGAGATCTTAACAGACGAGCAAGATATCGTCAAAGAATAAGAAATGATCTGCGAAACCGATTTAGAACGGAGTACTTAGGACAGCTGCGGCAACAGTCTATGAAGAAAGAGAATTCCAAACCTTTGCAAATAGGAGACATCGTTCTTCTGGAAGATACCAACAAAAGACGTCTTCACTGGCCTTTAGCCAAAATAATAGATATATTTCCAGGAAAAGACAAAATAGCAAGATTGGCCAAAGTCCAAACAGAAAATGGCATTTTCCTCCGTCCTTTCCAGCGCCTGTTTCCTTTGCAAATTGATGCAGCTAGCGATTCCCCATCAGATAACAGAATCCATCAGAAAGTGAACTCTAATCTCCCTAATGAAGAACGAAAGGTTACTCCAGAAATCGATGAGACTAGAAGCAGTGTAGAAAAGAGCCAACCCTGTGACAGAAATATCTCTCCTGTGGTTACCAGAAGTGGACGACTAGTGAAACCGCCTCTGAGACTCCAATCTGAACTTCTAAATTGTTGAGTTCCTCCCATGGATCACAACTCAAGGTGGGAGGATGTTGCGAAATCAAGCAACTCCTCTTACCACTTACCCTTTGCAACAAGAACAAAAAACGCACCTGCCGTGTGTTACGTCAGACCGAATGATCCTACTGTGCAAGAGCGGACAGAACATTTTTTCCTTTTTTCTGTGAGAATTGACTCAGATTTATATTAGAACAGAAACTAGATATGAACGTAGAGAAAAGAGAATAACTTTTAAAAAAGAAAACTTTAATACTCGAATTGTAATATAATGTAAATAATTTTTGTTTTGTGAGTATCTAAGCAAGTTGTGTACGTCTTCAATAATGTTTAATGTAATACAGTTTTATTTACTTCGAAGATTCAAGACTTATTATTTAGATGTCGTCTTATTTATTGCATAGAATCCCCGGCTATTTCTTCTTATGCAAAGGAAAGAACAGGTAGGACATTTAGCTTTTATTTTATGATTGTATAAGTTGAAAACTTTTTATTAGATAATAAGATTAATGAGAATATTAGAAACAGAGAAAAAGATCAGTAGTAACAATAATCATTAAGTTTAGCTGGGTGGAAAAGCTCCACCAGATTCGTCCGGGATAGCTCAGATGGCAGAGCACTGGCGGCTTCAGCCAGGAGATCCCTTGTTCGAATCCTGGTCCGGACATTTTTTGCCCAGTTGGAAATTTACATCTAATATGATTTATTTACCAATTAGAATAATTGTGTTAAAATTAATCTAGTGTAACTTTCGTATCCTGCGATTTCTGGAGTTCCATTACCTGAGATTTATTCTGTTGAGCTGAACCAGATGTTATAATCATTAAGGTTAGCTGGGTGAAAAAGTTCCACCAGATTCGTCCGGGATAGCTCAGATTCATCAGTCAATTAAGATACAGTTTTTAAAAAAATTGCATTTGAAAGTACATTTTTCTTCCCTTGGCGACTAAAATTGAAAATGTACGTTGGTCAGAAGATTAAAAGCGAAAATTTCAAGACAGAAATTTGATCGTGAAGTGTTGCCATTCGCAAAATGGCGTCAGCGTTACGTACAGATACGTTTGTTCTTTATAATATAGATACTTAATCAGTAAAATATAATAACGATCAGTTATTAGTATGTGGTTATCAATTGAGGCTCTTATGCTTGGTATTCCTGAATGGAAAATAGCAATTTTCACCTTCTGAAAATTTGCATACGTACTTCTCATATCCATATTTATCATTTAAAAAAAATGTATTTTGTTTGAACGTTTTAAAATCATTTTAACTCAAAACTTGAAGTCATGATTTTAGAAACAACTTTTATATGTGAACAGACGCACTCTTTACTTGAGATTTTAATCTCAATTCCGGAGAGTGAAAATTTCCGTAATATATGTTTTTTAGACGCATTTGTGTTAAAATGTTTAGTTTTATCTAAGAAAATGATCGTTCTTTCTTTTAGAATTTCTTTTAAATATGACTTCATTTTCACTTAAATAAGCATTTTGCCTAGTGTCTGGAACCTAGTATCATACACATGCAGAAGGAAAAACAATATTGAAAATTTATGAGGAAAATGCGTGTTTGCGACACTAAACTCTGTACAACAATTTTTATCAACAACTTTGAAATTTTAATAGAAAATAGCATGAATTAAGATAAAAATACCTCATTATTTCTCTCTTGTCTGCAATAATGAAAGCTGTCAAATTTTCACCATTTTGAAGAAATTTCATAAAATACTATTAAAAATAAAATATACAAATGGGGATATTTAAAAAAAAAAAGCAGCTAGTGCAGGCACATCTACAAATAATCAGCATGCTTTTAAAATTAAAAGTGGGGATATAAAAAAAAGTAAGAAAAATAGATAATGCGATCACATTTAAAAATGAAGAGCTTTCAGTTTAAAAAAAAATCTTAGTAAAATTGGTTCAGCAAAAAGATCGGAGCAGATGACTAAAAAACACACTTCTGTTTTAATTATAACGATTATATAAAATTAGGGAAATTTAAATTTAGCAAATTATGCTATTTTGATAAAATTATAGTAGAATGTCCTAAAGAATAGCATTAAAATTTTATTATTCCAGACAATTTTGGACAAAAACTTCAGGAACATAATATTATTTTAAGCGACGAATTATTTGTTTGCTTGTTAGCTCGGCGAAGCAAATCCATCCAGGCGAGAATCATCAGTTTCTGTAATATAAATCGCTATTATTTGCATGTCACTTCTCTTTTATAAAGACACTCTAAATTTTTGTAAAACATTGCGTTTTATCAGTGTGTGATTTCAATTACATTATTTTCAAAAGTGAAGCATTTTCACCAGTGAAGAATTTCAAAGCAGCTGGGCTGTGAAAATGACGCACTTCTACAAAACATAATTCAGTTTCAAGAATTAAAATACACGCTTTTTATAAAATGACGTCATTTGCATCCGCTAAAGCAATCCACTTTTAAAATCCAGTCTTAAATTTCGCCTATAGAAAAGCGTGCATATGACGGCATTATCACGGAATAACAGACAATATTCTTGACATAGCCCATATTTTAATTTCGACTTTTCTTTCAGGTTTTATGAGAAAATGGCAACAAAAAGATACAGTATCGCCTATTTTTGACTATTTTCCGTTTACTTTCAATGACTTTCAATAGAAATAGGGTACTTTTGTTGCCACGATAAGAAAAATGTTATTAAAAACTACAAAAAAATTAATATCTCAAAAATAAATTGAGATACAGCTTTCAAAAATAGCATTTAAAAGAGCATTTTTTTCCTTATACGACGGTGTAAAAATTAAAAATGTGCGATGTTTAGAAGTTTAAAAATTTGCAGTAGAGAAAACTGCAAGACCAAAATTTTATTTCAAATTTCAAAGTGTTGTCATTCGTAAAATGACGTATGCGTTACGCACAGATATGTTTGTCCTTTATAATATAGATAGACAGTGATAAATACAATTTAAATTTATCAAAATTCAAAATGTAGGATAATTTGAATTTAAAATTAATTATTATTAATCCTCCTAGTACCAGGTTTTAATATTTCTGAGCATTCTTAGTTTTGCATGATTTGAACCAGAAATTTAATTTTATTATATGTAACTTCTTCTTAATAGATATCTATTTAATTTCATTTATTAAGTATAAATTATTTATTTATTTCTGGTTTGGGACATTAAAAATTTCAAAATTGAAAGTAACTCGTGTTAAATAAGATCCCAATTGTACCAAGAGGGTTAACAGGGTCATAGCTGCCAACTTTTACGCTTTTTGGCTACCACTAAAATTTTAAGGAGATTTTCGCCGTGTTTAATCATGAGATTTCGACGATTGAATGAGATAATATTTTCTATAAAATTTTAGTGGTGTGAAAAAAGCGTAAAGGTTGGCAGCTATGCATGGTTAACATTTCCGTTGAAGTTTTTTTATAATGAAATACTTGACGTGTGTAGCTAAATTTAATTGTAGCTGACTCAAAAATATTCTTTTGAGATGTCAATTAAAAGGTTAAAGTATGAAAAGATAAAAATAAACATTGAAAATACTTACTAATGGTAGCAATTTTCGTTTGATTCACAGGAGTATAGTATTTGCAAGGCTGCCACAGGCCACTATTTTTCTATTCTATTTGCACCACTATATTAAAAAAACAGATTTTGTACTATTTTTCGCTTGAAAATGTTCTCGAACAGTATGTCAATAATGCTTATTTTGAGAAAGTGGTGTGAGGTAGAATTAAAAAATAGTCGACTGTGGCAGCCCTGCATTCAGTTGGTTGGATGGTTTCACAGATTTGGAGTAAAGTCTCTTTAGGTAAGCCTATAAGAAATTCGTTACTGTTTATCCCCTTGAGGGGCGGTGGGATATATTTTATCCCACCTACGATAAATGAAGATTTACACCGGAAAATTTTTATGAAATTTTACTTTTCTAACTTTGGTGGAAAAAAATCGGAAAATTGCGTTTCCTTAGTTTGAATTTTTTTTTTCTAAATATCCGGTGGGTATTCAGCATTACACAAACGTAATTGCTTGCCCCTCAAGGGGTTAAAATGTATGTACTTCTTTATTAGTTCATCAGGATGATGAAATTAAAAATCGCTCGGTTAGATGAGCTATTTTGGATAGGTATCTCGATTTCCACTCTAATTTTTTATTTTTATGTAAGGCAACATTTTAACATTTAAATAAATGTTTCCATACTTATAAGAGAAGATCATATCATACTATATAAATGTTTCAGAATATTCAATCTTTGATACCAGAATATTTTATATATAAAGTATAAATATAAAAAGAACCCAACTTGCGAAAGCATCTTCCGTTATCGGTAACTTTAGATTCATGTTTAGAAGCAGTATCTATTTTGAGGCTGCTTTTGCTATTAGTACTTTGTTTATCGAATAAACGTAATATTGACGTAACGTATTGAACAAAATTGACAGGCGTCGTCTCTTCCGCCGGTCAGCCAGAGCAGGATGCAAAGTAAACGTCCTAGCTTAAATGGGAGATTTAACCGGAAGATTAAAGACGAGGTCACATCGATAAACGTCACTTAGCGGACAGGCACCGCCCCCTGAATGCTAGGCCTGAGCGCTGGACCAAAAATGGCGGCTGCCGAAGGCGGATTTTTTTCAGCGTGTGTACGGTCCCTTAAATATTCCTACCAATAATTTTTTGAAGTTTTTCCCGCTTCATTTTTCTGAGAATAAACAAGATAGAGAAATCTTTTATAAAATACTGGTGTCTACATTTAAGGGACATTATCTACGCTAAAAAAAATCCGCCTTCGGCAGCCGCCATTTTTGTGGGAGCGCTCAGGCCTAGTATTCAGGGGGCGGTGGGACAGGGTTGAATTACAGGAAGATGCCTAACTCTTTTCTTCTTTTTGATAATATAATAAAGGCATACACGATGAGACGCCACGCCCACTCACATTAGTTTTACTTTAACATTTTATACGCATTCATAATATGTAACTATATTTTATCCAAGTGTTTGTATATGTTTTAATTCATGTGTTTGATAAAACTGTGCAAATATTTCACACAAGTTAGGAATCTCTAAGTTTTTTTAGCTCGCCGAAAAATTGTATTTTTCAGCTAAAAACCATATTAACTCCTAAAGTACACGAGCAATTTCGATCTTTTTTTTTTTTTTTTTTTTTTTTTTTTTTTTTTTTTTTTTTTTAGCGGTAGAGTATAAATATATGATCATGTGTGGCAGACAGTTTAAAAAAATTTTAATTAGTTAACTCCTTGACGGGCGGTGGTATATATTATATCCAACCTAATTTTAATCATGATTAACATCAGAAACTTTTAATAAAATTTTACTTTTAAAATGTTGGTGCAAAAATGTTGAAAAATTGCTTTTGCTTATTTTGAACTGAATATTTTCGATAATTCCGGTGTTAATTCAACATTACAGAAACGCAATTGCTTGCCCTTGAAATGGTTCATATATATATATATATATATTTCTGTCCAGATGCATTTCACACCACTAAAATTGTAAAGTTTTTCCACCTTGATTAATAGCTGAAAGGTCTCTGATCAGATAAGGCGAAGAAAACTTTGTGGTATGAAATGCATCTAACCTCACGCTCATCTCGCTGCACCACTGGTCACTATGTTATTTTAGTTTCGGTGCAAAATGCACTAATATTTTCGTCGCATTAATTCCTTTTCTCCCGAAACTAAAATAATATTGTGGCTATTTTTTATGCTAAATTTTATCAAAACAAACCGTAAAAAAATTATTTTGCAATAAATCTGGTAAACAAGATTCATATTCCATGAGTGACTAAAGATTTAGAAAATATGAGCAGATGCTAAATGTTCTGTCATATATGACGTCACACTAAAAGCGCGCGTATGTGGATTATCAACCCCCGTCTACAAGATGGCGCAGCTGTGTTAATTTATGCGCGATTCCGGCATTAAGTTTGTACGCTTGATATGTACGCAGTTTTGCTGGTCAGCTATTAAATACCAGTATTCCTGTAGAAAATATCTCGAAATATGTTTTTAGAACATTTGTTAAAAAATAAATTTGGGATGTTTGTATGCAAAATTTATAAGAAAAAACTAAAAAGAAGATTTTTTAAAGAAAAATGTGCTATTCCAAAAACAGATCGGGTGATAGGTCAGCATTATATACAGGGTTCGTACGCATCGAGGGCTTCGGGGAATTTTACGTATTTTAGTACCAGAAAATTTCGTAAATCGCTGGTCGCTATATCTGAAGATAGAATTTTTTTTTCATTAAATAAGGCAAATATTTCTTCAATAAAATTCTGGTAAAAGGTGCTTTAAAGTCCTTGGAGAATACGAACCATGATTAACACATGTCTCCACATTTACTACAATTATTTCAGTTATTTTTAAACATTTAGTAATAAAATAAAACGAAAACGTTCGATTAAATCTCTATACAGCATTGTTTAGATTCTACTTCAAAATGAATTTCATTCTTAAAAAAAAAAAAAAAAAAAAAAAAATGCAACGGTTATTTTTAACGCTAGAACGCCCGGAAATTTTACTCAAGTTTTATAAAAATATTTTACGCAAGAATTTTTATTTAAAATTATTTGGGTGATATATTTAACGCAAATATGCCCCTTTTTTAAATATAACTTATTTTGTGAAAGAATTTCTGGTTCTAATTGTCCATATCATATGGTCGGAGTCGAATCGGCTCCTTCCGGGCGTTCTAGTGTTAAACATTTAGTAATAAAATAAAACGAAAACGTTCGATTAAATCTCTACACGCCGTTGTTAAGATTGTATTTCAAAATGAATTTTATTCTGTTGATTTTATTCTGTTGTTCTGCTGATTCGGTGATGCGGCTTTGGCATCACTTTATTTTAATCAATAACTGCCACATTGACACAAGAAAATTTTAATGAAAATGTCACTTTTATTAAGTTTGCGAAAATATATTTTTCCTTGTTTACAAGTAAATCTCCTTGTGGATACTGGTGTCATTCAATTATTTCAACATTTTACGAATATAAACACCTTGCCCCTGAAAGGGTTAAAAAAAACAAATGCAATTTGTTCTAGTCAATAATTTATGATAAAACGAAGAAAAATGTACTATAAAATTATTATATGTATTTAATCCTGTTGCAACATTTTTAAAATGTCGGCAAAAATTTATCGGTAACTTACTATCATAGAAATAACACTATGCAAAATAGCTACGCTTGTTAGATTTCAGTAAATGACTATTCATTAAATTTGAGTAAAACATCTGTAGTCATTTTGATTTTTTTTCAACCAAAAATACCCCCTCCCTCCCCCCCCTCACCCCCCCCCCCAAAAAAAAAAAAAAGATCAAAAAAGATTAAGCAACAACGAAAGACGTATATCTGATTGCTGATGCATTAGTCCACAAACAATAACTCATATATGGTTTATAGTTTGTGCATTATGCATTAGCGTTAATTCAACGACTCTTAAATCACAATTCACGTAATCTTGACAGTAGATTAATCTCATCAAAAGCATAGCTTATAACATTTTTATAATAATGTTTAATAAAAGTACATTATGTACACTTTTTGGACAGGAATATTCTTTCAACAAAATCTTCCTTAACCCCTTCGGGACGGGAGCCTTTTGCGAAATTTTTAATCTTTTGTCACCGTTTTTTAAAACAGAAATTTGTGCCTTCTTGAATCGAGAAAATGCGCTGATTAAGCAAGGCAAATTTTACAGTAAAATTTTACTGGTGAGGAAAATCAAGGATTCTGAGCGTTTCATGCGGCACGTATACGTGTTGCTCGTCCCCAAGGGGTTAACCCCTTCGGGACGGGAGCCTTTTACGAAATTTTTAATCTTTTGTCACCGTTTTTTAAAAACAGAAATCTGTGTCTTCTTGAATCGAGGAAATGCGCTGATTAAATAAGGCAAATTTTACAGTAAAATTTTACTGGTGAGAAAAAACAAGGATTCTGAGCGCTTCATGCGGCACGTATACGTGCCGCTCGTCCCCAAGGGGTTAAATTTAGCAGATTTTTTTTTTTTTTTTTCGTAAAGTAAAATTTCTGGATTAAATATACTTGTTTGATAAATAACATCACACAAAAAAAAAAAAAAAATAATAATAATAATAAAATCGCAAGGCCTTTCCAAATCACTTTGTCTTTCTTTGTCTTTCTTCTTCAGGTGAAAGAACATGTGCTACCACTTTGAAACGAGGATCAAGACTGAAAGGAAATGTAAGGGAGAAGAACAACTTAAATTAAACAGCCAATATGAAAGCAGAAGGCTTCAACCAATCACACAAGAACATTATCCAATCAGAAGAACACAAAACAGAGAGAGAATTTTGAAGTTAATTGAATAAAACAGAGTTAACAAAATTTAACGGGTGGGGGAAGGTTAAAAAAATTATATGTAAATAAATAAATAAATAAATACAATAAAATAATAAAGAAATGTGTAAATCAGTAAAAAAATAAAATAAATCGATCATATGCTGAATTAAAAATCAAAGTAGATATAATAATAAAAGTTAAAATGGAAAATAAATGTAAAAGCAATCGAGTTGAAATTAATAATACATGTATTTAAAAATATAAATAAATACCAAATATCAATATTAATTATTAAAGTAATAATAATAACAGTAATAATAAGAATGGTAACAATAACAATATAGCTGAATTGAACAAATATTTCCTATCTGGAGGAGCGTAATACAGTCACATTTCTTCTTCGCTTCTTTTTGCCTGATGAAGAAAGTGTTCTTTCCAAAGGCCTTGCACATTTTCGATTTTTCGTGGTGTTATTAAGAGGGTTTTTCCTTTATTGGTTCATACCAGTTAGGTTCAATATTTAAATACTATATTTATTTTCCTTGAAAAAATAAAATTCCGGTAAATTGACAGTTATGCTAAAATGAATAGTTTTTTTCAAGAAGGCTACACAAACCATTAAAGATATGAAACGAAAACTTATTTACTTTGAATAGAATAAAGACTGTAAATAACTTGGTTGTTTAACACTAGAACGGCGGGAAATTTTACTCAAGTTTTATAAAAATATTTCACATCAGAATTTTTGCTTAAAAATATTTAACTTATTTATTTAAGTTATTTTTGGGCAGCATATATTAATCTTATATTTTAAAAAGTTTTCTGGTTCGAATCGCCATGTATTCACTTGGCAAGGGTCAAAGTGACCCCTCGCCGCCGTTCTAGTGTTAATTTATCTCGCTAAAAATGAAAATTTTCTAAAAAGCTGCATATTTCATTACTTACAATGTACAAGACCGCCACTGCGTTTTTTTTTTTTTTTTTTTTTTTTTTTGTAAGTTGCACCACTTTTTCAATACAAAAAATATTTACATATATGTTGATAACGTGCGCCAGGGAAATGTACCTCAAATTTTTTTTTCTGTATAAATAGTGCTGTGAACACAATACAAAAATAGTCGCCAATGCCAACCTTGAATAAGCATTAACGTCTTTGCCTTCAGTAGTATAAAGAGTATACTTGTAAATTACAAGTTGTAATGTGTTGGCTGTAAAGAGTTATGCAACACAAAAATATATATTACAATAAGAAAATAGTGTCTTTTGTAATCCACAATGTACTTTTTAACTGATAGGAATATTGTGGGCACCAATCTGTTCGTAATTGGTATGAAAAAAGTTGTGTGTTCCCGCTTCTGCTTTGGGATGTCTGGAACTCAGTAAATTAAATTAATAAATGTATATCCAATGTATATCCAACAAAGAAAAATTTTGTGCTATGCATCTTTTTTATTCACTGCGCAAATCCTTGTTAAATGTTTATTAATGGACTAAACTTTTATAGTTACAAGGGGATAAACCCGGGTTTCCCGAGTTACAAAATATAGGTGAAATTCGTCGTTATGTATTATTTCTGATGTTAACATCCATTTTTTTCTTCTCATACTAAAGTCACAACATGAATGAGGTATTTTTTGAAAGGTTTTGCAAGCAACTTTTGACATAGCATACTTATATATCGTTAAAACAAGTTTTTTTAGAAAAGGAATTGAAGTTAATTAAAAATTTATGAAAAAAACGTATAATCACAGCTGCCAACTTTTACCAGATTGTTGATTGTCACCGCTATTTTGAAATAGAAATATTCGGTCTATTTAAAAATAGATTACAATTCTGAAAAATAAGGCGAATTATACAATTTTTAAAAAAGTGGTGACAGTCAAAGAATCTGAATTAAAAATGTCCCAAATCCGCAACATTGACCTTTGCGCTGTTTTGCTACCACTAAAATTTAAAAGAAATCTTTGCCTTATTCAGTCGTCGATATTTGCGATTAAACCAGACAATATTTTCTATTCAATTTTAGTGGTAAGAAAAAGGCGTAAAAGTTGGCAGCTATGTATAATTGACTAAATTTATAGGAAATAATTTCAAAGATTGTGGTGAGAAAGGCTCGCACGATTTTACGGTTTTATTACTATTATTATTATTATTGAATATTATTTAATTGATAACTCTAATAGATTTTTTTACATTTAACATATTTTTAGAATGCCCACTAGCAATAATAAAAATCATATTTATATGAAAAATAGCAATAATACGTTAAAATAAAGTTTTGAAACATATTAAAAGCAATATGTTCGTATTGACCTTACGTAATGAGTTAACAGCCGAAGAAATCGCCTTTTTATAATCAGCCTTTTTGTTTCTGTTCATTTCATGCATTAATCGCGAAATTCGATTACATGTTCTAAATTTGTGTTTTATTTATTGATTAGTGAATGTTTTAATTGGGTTATGGAATAAAAGTGGAATCAAATGATGTGGTATTTAAATTAATTTAAATGCTAACTAATGTATCTGTCTAATAGTCCGCATACAATTTAAATAGATTTGAAAAAAAAAATCACACTTGAAAATTAATTAAAAAGCAATAGAAATTGAATAAATTGCGATACAGTTTTTAAAAAAATTACATTTGAAAGTGCATTTTTTATATTAGCCAAGGCATAAAAGCGTACATCTACATAGAGAAATTTATACAAACTTTTAAATTTTGTAGTTTTGACACGAAACTGTGCAGCTAAATATGATTAAATTTCCTTTCTCTTCAACCAGAAAGTTAATGTTATAAATATTTAAAGTTTACAACTGCTTATATTCAGATATTTTAAAATATTTTCATTCATTTGCCAAAACACAAATCATTCTTTTTTTTTTTTTGTATTATCGAATTTTGCCGAAATCTTTACCATAGACGTGGATTAGTTCATTAGTTCAAATACCCTTTATTTTATTGGGTTTTTTTCCTGTTATCTTCGTTTATGTTTTGTGTCTGATAATAGGTAAAATCAAAACGTTTTAATGTGTGTTTCCTTTTAACTTCATAACTTTACCGAAAGCAGTTCAAAAAGACGTGAATTTGTTTAAAACATTCATCATTTTCTCCAATTTTCTTCGTTTAGTATAATATCGAAAAACAACATGTTTTATTATCATACTTGCCAACTTCCGACTTAACTTCAGTAAAATGTCAGTTAATTTAAACCAGGTTAAATATGTTTCTATAACTATATGTATATTGAAGTTTAATTATAAGTCAGAGGTGGCCAACTGCAGCACGCCGGATACCACTAAAATTTTAAAGAAATAGTCGACTTTTTGAATACAGAGATTCGATGATTAGATAAGGCAATGATTGCTAAAAAAATTTAGTGGTGTCCAGCGTGCCACAGTTGGCCACCCTTTTTATAAGTCATAAAATAATTTATTGTGATAACAAGCAATAAAAATGAGCATACAACTATTAATAAATGTTGCCCCCCTCCCCCTAAATAAAAAAATCGCATATCCAGGGGTCGCATTCCATAGGAAAATTTTGTTATTTCTACCACTATTTTGAAAACAATATCTTCATTGGACCTTTCTATCATATCATATTTTAAATAAAAAATATCATGAAGATTACTGATGAAGGGTCCTGATAGGAACAATAAAATTTTCCCCATATATATCCCCCCACGACCCCTACATATCAAACTGACACACAAATCTTGCAGATTAATCAAAACTTTACGCCGGAAATACTGTAAAATGATTTTCAAATACCATTTAAATAAACTGTGTGTGAATGATTATAAATTTTATGGTAGATCATAAATCATGTTATTAAGGCATCCCTAGAGAGTGTCTTTTATATGAATGCAAAATATGTTTCCCGTGATTAATTTAAAAATATTTCGTCTTTTAGTGTGTTGATGTGTTTGTGCAGTCATCTACAAACAATATGACCCTGATAGATTTCTGAAACCTCTTTCAGACTAGTGTTAGTTAGGTACTTAATTTTAACACTAGAACGCCCGGAAGGAGTCGACCCGACTCCGACCATATGATTAAATCTCAACTGGAACCAGAAATTCTTCCATAAAATAAGTTAAATTTGAACCATGCCGATTTACGTTAATTAAATCAGTCAAATAATTTTAAATAAAAATTCTGGTGTCAATTATTTTTATAAAACTTGAGTAAAATTTTTGGGCGTTCTAGTGTTAACACTAGAACTACCGATGTTAAATATATACCTAGTTTTACCGCACCCGTCAAATTGACGGATTTTTGATCATGGCTTTCATTGTAACTTTTGACTCAGTTAACGTAAATAAAAGAATATTTTTTAACAAAAACAACATTTAATATAATAATTCATTAATTATTATTAAAAAAAAGTTTCTATTTGCATTTATAATATAGCACATTTGATATGTATGAAATAACTATGAGGTACATATTTTACAAGTACATGTTTTCTTAAATGAACACTTGCCACTTAGTTAATGTAAATAAAAGAATATAATTTAACTAAAACAAAATTTAATATAATAGTTCATTAATTATTAATAAAAAAACCAAACAGAAGCAGTTTCTATTTGCATTTATAGTATAGCACATTTGATATGTATGAAATAACTATGAGGGACACATTTTACAAGTACATGTTATCTTAGATGAACACTTGCCACTTAGTTAATGTAAATAAAAGAATATAATTTAACAAAAACAACATTTAATATAGTAATTTATTATTAAAAAAACAAACAAAAACAGTTTCTATTTGCATTTATAGTATAGCAAATTTGATATGTATGAAATAACTATGAGGCACATATTTTACAAGTACATGTTATTTTAGATGAACATTTCCCACAAATATATTTGTTGCATACATTGCAGGTATAAATCGCTCTGTTTTTGCTACACAATCGAATTTGGCAAGATTTACGTTCATAAAGACTTTTTTTTTTAGTTTTCTGAAGTACAATCCATTGCTTTCCGTTCTTGTTTTTTGGAGGAGGCTTCTTTTCTGCCGCACCTATATTCACTGGAGAATTCTTCGGATAATTGAAATAAAAATTGTTTTCCAGTTATATTTTCAACACAAGTCTCTATATATGAAATCCACGCATTGATTGCTGCCAAGTCCAAAATATTATAAAATACCTGCAAAGGCCATCTACGTGACCCTGCTTTTACGCTATATTTGCGGGCCATTTGGCCAACTACATCTACTCCAAACTTAGTCTCACTGTAAAACGACGCAGTTGCAGGAATTTGTTTTCGATTAGAAGCAATTTCCGCAGATTTATGTTTTGAGCTAAGAAGTAGTATTTTTTTAAGGAGGCTTACTTTTGTAAATTTTTAGAACAATATCTTTTGATTTGTAGAGTTTTGTGGAGAAAAGAGACATGTTATATTTTCTAACTTCAGCTATTTTCGGCAATTCTCTTTTATTTGCTCGCATAGTTCTAACAAGACTAGTTTTTTTGGCCAGTAGCTTCTTTGCGAGTTGTATACTTGTAAAAAAAATATCCGTTGTTAAATTTCTCCTACAATTTACATATTTTTTTTACAGGATTCAAAACTAGAAATTCATTCAAATGTACTCCTAATGGACCAAGTTCATTTTTGCCTAAATAGGGAAAGCTATTTATAAGATATTTACTTCACACATCTACAGCTAACCAAAACTTAATTCCGAAGTTGCCCGGTTTATTGGGCATATATAGCAGAAATCTGCATCTTGCCTTTGTTGGAAACAGTTGTTCATCTACGCTTATATTCTGATCTGGTTTGTAACAAGCTTGGCTGTTATCAATAATGGACTTCCATATTTCGGAAGCTAATCCAAATTTGTCAGTTCCTAACTGAACACTCATCTCGCTTTTTTTGTCGAAACGAATGAATTTCATAACTTCTGAAAATCTGTTTCTACTCATAGTTTCGTGAAAGAAAGAAGGTCCCTATTTTTCTGACTACAAATAGGATAATTTCGAAATTCTCGCTTCGTGGGCTCCTCGAGCATAAAAAATAGCTACAAACGCATATAATTCTTCAATAGTAATTTCCTAGTCGTCCTTCTGTAAAATATTCCTGGTAATCGGAGCAAAATATATCCCGTTATAACGGCTGCCGAACACTTTGGATCATTCAACTTTGAAATTACCAAAGCCGTCATTTTGACGGGTCTTGGTATAAATAGGGATAGGTCATACTGATTATGGAAATTAAAGTGGGTGAGTGAAAACTGAATAGGAATATTTAACTATTCTTACATTTAATTAAAAGTCGTATCATAAAATTCTAGAACAATTCAAAAATTATATCAAATTTTTGAGCATGAAATTTGAAAACCGTCAAAATGACGGTCTTGGTAGTTCTAGTGTTAAACAACTTAATTTTATTCATACACCATAGTAATAGAGGAGTCAAATCTAGTTCCCGGGGCCTGTTTCAAAAAAGTAAGTTCAGTGCAGGTTTGCCTGTTTGGCCTCTATTTTTATTCAGATATTATTATATAGAAAGACATTATACATATATAGACATTAGTATTTTACGCTTTATTTAACCCTAGAACTACCGGAAATTTTACTCAAGTTTTATAAAAACATTCTACACCAGAATTTTTACTTAAAACTATTTAATTTGTTTATTTAACTTATTATTGTCTGATTTATACATTTAGTTTGTTTTGAAGAAATTTTCTGGTTTGAATAGATATTTTGAATATACATGTCGGGTCCATTGGACCCTTCTGGTAGACAGAGGGTTAATAAGAGACATTTAATAATCACATATTGTAAAAATTCTTCCTTCGAAATTCCAGTATGAATTTGAAACTTCGAATCGGAGACCATACTAGGAACCCTGGTTCAGTGCGTTCATGCATTTGTAGTACTCATTTTATTCATCTGAAGAGACTGTTAACCCTCTGTCTACCAGAAGGGTCCAATGGACCCGACATGTATATTCAAAATATCTATTCAAACCAGAAAATTTCTTCAAAACAAACTAAATGTATAAATCAGACAATAATAAGTTAAATAAACAAATTAAATAGTTTTAAGTAAAAATTCTGGTGTAGAATGTTTTTATAAAACTTGAGTAAAATTTCCGGTAGTTCTAGGGTTAAGTGTTATTTTACGTCATTAGCCATATAGTTAATATTTTTTTAAACGATGATTTTTAACAAGGAACTATTGAACACTAAATTAACAACTTTTTCATAAAGCAACTTCTTGGCAATATCAGTTTTACATGGTTTATTAAGAGTCTGCAATAATATGATCTTCGCGAACTCAAGCGACTCGTTAAACTATCAGTTAGGCGGCAGGGGGTCATAGGCGCCGGCTTAACGGGGTCAAACCAGACAAACTTCCATCATTAATTTTTGAACATTATTTTGACCTTGTAAATCACAGCGATTAAACAGGACAAAGGGAAATGTTTAACCTAGTAAAGCTGGAAAAGCGTTCTTCTTTAAAATGCAAAACTTGCATTTCACACCAGTTTTTTTTTTTAAATAGCAATTTTTGTTTAATTGCACCGCGAAGTTTAAGTCATCAAATAAAGATAATGCTTTCGTCCAAAAATACTGGTATCAAAACAAAAATATGGTTGAAACTTTTCTAGTACTATATGGTACCGCTAGTATTTAATGGGTTAAATTAGTGTTAGAAATATACATTTTTGCCTATTTCATCCTCGTGAAGCCTGCGCCTATGTCCAGGACATTTCATATTTGATTTAACAAGTGTTGTGATAGTTTCTTTTGAAGCATGCATACAACACTTTGCCCTTCACATCAGCTGGCTTATCTTCCAAATCAGAATGGTTTCTTTAAAAAAAAATACTCAGTTGAGTACAAAAAAAGAGTTGAAACGTACAGGATAACAACACTTCACGTCAAGCCACACTGTGTGGAATTCAAATAACCAAATTTTCCTTCAGAATACATTTTTTTTAAATTTCTTATATTAAATCTGCGTTTGTTTCTCTATTTATCGCATTTTTTTTTTATTAGAATACGTAAAAATAGAGTGCTAGTGAAAATTAATATTTGCACCTGATACTTTTTAAATAAATTAAAATTTAGTTTATTAAAAGAGATAAAACATTTAACGGTAATTGGCAATGATTTTTGCAACAAAAATATCTACCAACATTCTTGTAAAAAAAAAAAAAATCTAAAAAGTGTAGGTTTCATTCAAATTTTCTTTATTTTCGTACAGCGCGGCAAAGCGCCTAGGACTCCGAGGAGCACAGTTTGGGAACCTTTGGTCTGAACTATACATTCTTGATCTGTTACATGAAACAATAACAATCAGCTGTAATTTTAAGCGGCTGACAACAAAACTGTAGATCATTCGTTCGGAAGCAAATGAAAATAAAAAATTCAATTTTACAAAAAAAAAAAAAAAAAAAAAAAAAAAAAAAAAAACGTCCATAACATTGTAAATCTGACACCAAAATTATTTCTAGAAAATTTTTAACAATAAAATATAACAGTAATCTAGCATATAGGCTAGATCATATTAAGATATCCCGAGTCTGGAGTGACTTCTATATGAACACTAATTTCGGGTAGCTTAGAATCTTTGTCAACATAATATACCATATGAACTGTGTTTGCTGATGGACTAGGAAATGTTTTTATTAAAAATATTTGCAACTTTTTCAGACTAGAAATCACAGATTTATTTGTTCACGGAATATATATCATTACATAAAGCGAGGATTACTATTTTGAATACAAATTAGCCCCAATTTGAAAATGCTAGATGCAGAGGATAAAATGATAAATATTCAAAATAAAAATGTTCCCCAACTTGGAAATGATAGATACAGAGGATGAAATGAATGTGTAGAAACTTCGCTTGACGTTTGCCTAATACTGCTTCATAGGACAATATTCAAATAGAAATTTATTTTCAAACATCTTCCTAAACTAAAAAAATTACGAAAAGTTATTTTATTTCATAATACACTTTTGTTCATTTCTTTTAATGTCACAAAATTCTGAGAGTAGACAAGATTTCCAGAAATCTCCCATTAACCCGTTCTGGTGCAGTGGTCCCACGTTGGGACCGCCTAATTTTAGTTCCAAACTTACAAACGCACCAAGGATATTTTAATAAAATTTTGCTTTTACAATGGAAGTTTAAAGTAACGAGTTTTCAATTTCTAAAAAAAGTCGTTTGTAAATTCCAGTGTCAGTCAATGTTTTCATCATTTTACGAACAGAATTTTTCTGTCCCGGAAAGAGTTAAGGATTTACATTGAATGAATTATTTAGAGAAAATTATTTGTCTAAAATGCAGGGTTAGCTTAAATGAATAGCCGGATTTTAAAAATTCAAGCTTTCAGAACTGTTACACATATTATATAGGTGATATATGAAAATAAAGAAAATATTCCAAGTTTTTTTGCTGTTGTTGAATAGATCGCAGCACTCTCGTAGAACTCGGTAATTGAAAGCAAAAAGGATGGCAATGAGTGAGAAATACATAAAAATATGCAAGTTTTTTTTCTGGAATATTTTTAAAGATCTTGCTGATTGCCCGAAACAATTCAGGGGTGGCGGGATATATTTTATCCCACCTACGATTAATGAAGTATAAAAGACGCCAAAAAAGGCGTGCCTTAATTGTTTAAAATTGCTCTCCATGTTATTCACCTCCTTGTGTTACCTTCTTTTATGTTTTCTCAATGGCAAATTATAGGACAGTAGCCTATGGCAATCTGTTGATAATCATTTGTGTAGTTTTTACGTTCGGTGATCTGTAGGTAAACTGTAGGTGAACTGTAGATGATCTGTGTAGACCTTAAAAATACAAAATACGCATCATAGTCGGTTACTGTAAGAGAAAGCTATTTGAAGGATATCCAGACAAACAAGTACGAAATTGTACGTCATACTTGGCAAATGAGTTGCATTTCTACTATAACTAGTTTTATAAATATTCAGATCTTAGTGCAATAGCTGTTGCACTCTTATGCAAAAATGCATGAATGCAAAATATATTACGATTATATATATTAAATTCAGTAATATAGAAACAATATGACCCCATCTTAAATAGGACGTCATCACCATGGCAACCAAGAACCATTACCTATCTTTGAATATGATTAAATTGTTTGCGTATGATAGGATTTAATAGAATGAATGAAACTTTTATTAATATCTTTTTAAGTTTTAATTCGATTTTCATAAAATTTGGAATCACGTGACAAATTTTTGCAACGATTATATATATTAAATTTCAAACCGCGCTGTTATATGCAGACAGAGGGACAGACAGACGGACAAACCCGACGACGACTATACGTGATACGCATTTATATAATTACAAACGCACCTAAAAAGGCATCATAGCTTCAATCATAAGTGTAACGCTTAACGCGTAAACAGGTATAAAAAAGGCAACAATATATTGTGTATTTCCAACAATGTTGGTCATGTCTAGAAAAAATCAAAATTTGACAGCATTAAAACTATTTTTTATACAATAAAATTCCGAGAATATTCGGATGCAATGTGTTATTCAATCGATTTAACTTAATTTGACATTAATTCTATGTTCTACTTTAAATAAAAATCTGTAAAGCATTTTAAAAACTAGTCATATGTGACAATCCCAAAACTTTTTTCACTCTCATGCATGATAATACTCCAAATTCGTTATCGCAGTGCTAAAATTGAATGCAAATCAATGCCATGAGGATCCTGTATAGCAGGGGTGTCAAACTGTGGCCCGCCGCATACCATTAAAATTTTACAGTTATCTTTGCTTTTCTAATCGTCGAATTGCTGCGATTCAACTTGTCGACTATTTCTTTAAAATTTTAGTGGTATCCGGCGGGCCGCAGTTTGATATCCCTGCTGTATAGGTAAACTGAATCGTGTGCATTTAAGAAGCAGTAGAAGTATGGCACTTTTCAAACAAATCCTTGATTTTCGGCAATCTCCCTCTGAAATTTTCACAACCAAAATTCCCTATCCAAAGAGCATAAAAGCGACACGTGTGGTGCAGTATATTTCCAAGAAAAATAAGGATTTATTTACGTGAAAGTGTATGTCAAAAGGTCTAAATTCTAAATGAATATGAAGTTTGATGAAATTAAGTGCATTAGTTCTTGAGATATGACAATCGCCAAAATTGTGTAAATCCTAAAAAATGCAGCATAGCAACATGTTGGGCGATGTACACTAAAACCTAATCAGGAACAACTTATGTCAGCGTCTAAATAAATCTGAATTTCGATGAAAATCCTTACATTAGTTCTTGAGATAGGGTTATTAAGTAATCCATGAAAAATAACGCATAGCAGCGTCGCCTATTGGGAAATTTACATCAAAAACTGATCAATATCAATTTATGCCTAGAAATCAATCTAAAATTCTATTATATTCCGTGCATTAGTTCTTAAATCATGAAAAATACTGCATAGCAAAGTCACCCGTTGAGCTATTAACACAAAAATTAATCAGCAACAACTTATGTCAGCATCTAACTAAATCTGATGTTTGATAAAATTTTGTACATTAGTTCTTGAGACAGAGCTCCCACAAACTGTTTGCCTCATAAAGACAGGCAGCAGACTCACAGACTTGAGATAGAGAATTTCTTAAGACAGTCAAATTGTGTTTAGGACCTTCTAAAACGTATAAAAGCATCGGAATTTTTCTCAAATACAATGCTTTCTTCTTGTAAAGATAGAAGAAAGTAAATATCAAGTAAACAAAACATTTCGAAAGTATTTCATTGAAATTTGATGGAAAACGAGACTAAAGAGTCACATTTTAAAAAGCTTAGATTTTTTATTTTGTTGATTTCAAAAATTTAAATAGAAGGCTTTGAATCGTTAACCCCTTGAGATGAGGTGGGTTATATTTTATTCTACCTACGATTAATGAAGATTTGCACCGGAAAATTTTATGAAATTTTATTTTTGTAATTTTGGTGGAAAAAAAGTAGGAAAATTGAGTTTCCTTATTTTGAATTTTTTTTTCTAAATTTCCGGTGGGAATTAAGCATTACACAAACGTAATTGCTTGTCCCTCAAGGGGTTAAGCAGTAAATATTTGTTCAGACTAATTATCACATGGTTTCTTTTAAGGGGGTAGGATACCTTTAAACACGTCGAAAAAGTAAAAAATATCACTATGTTCCAAGCTTCTAAACTTGTGTAATAAGTCAAAATTAAAAATCAAACATTATTTAAATATAAAGCTCATATTTAAATTTATATTTACAAAATATATATATACTTGTAAAATCACAAATAAATATTAAAATGATAAGTTTAAAAATATATGATAATAAGAGAAAAAAACTTGCGCGCATGATAAAATCAGAAAATATGCATATAAAGAGGAAATTTAGCTGAAAATAAATACATAATAGTGTTACCTTTATACTAAAACCAGAATATTTGAAAAAAAAAAAGACTAAATTAAAAAATTAACAGAAAGTTAAAAATTTTCACTTAAAAAAAAATATTTTCAAAGTAAAAATACAGAAAAAAATAAAATCTTAAATTTTCCTGATTTTAAGTTGTAGATAATACAGAAATGAATATGTTTTGAAAATTTCTTTTGATTGCAATGTTTGTCTTTTAGAAACACTGCGCGCAGTGTCAAAATTCATCATTTTGAATGAACGCAACACAATGTTTAATTATCCTATGTAGTCTTAATAAAACTGCCGTAATTAGCAAACTAATGGGAATTTTTTTAAACGGATTTTTGTATATTGTTCAAAAATGATTACGGAATCAAAATATGTATTAAAAGAAATTGGAAAATTTTGAATGTTTAAAGGTATCCTACCCCCTTAACTTATAATGTTTTTGTGTGTGGTTCTCAAATCTTCTCATTCATTTTCCATCCAATTCCTGTTGACATACAGCTTTGAAATTTGGAATATATGTGTACCCCTGAGGGCAATACATGAATTGAGCGTTGATTATTTTTTTTTAATTCGATCCCTGAGGAGGAACGGGGATGGGGAAACGGTTGATTTCCTATGGAGAAATCAGTATCAGCTTCAACAATGTGTAATTGTTGAAAATTACTAATGGAGGCTTCCCACAATAGCATCAAATTTTAACAAACTGGGCCCAATATTGCCAAATTTAGCGGTATTTTGCAAAATTTGGTGTCTGCCACATATGAAGCAGACTTGGCGATAGTTAGCTAATTTGGCGAAATTTCCAATTCCACTTTTTAGTTGGTGGAAAAAAAGTATTTTTTTCTACCTTTTCATGAAATTTAATGAAAGCATGTTTAAAAAAAAAAAATTATTTATTTATGGTTATTTTTAATGTTTTTAATTATTGCATTTGTCGGTATAAATATACTGATTTATTTCTGCCGATTGGTTTATGCACAGTTAATATAAGGCGTAGAAGTGACTATTTCCAATTTATCACTTACTATTCGAATAAATTAACCATTCTCATTTCCATAGTACACAATGAAATATATTAATCGCTTTCGAATATTGCAGAATACAGAGTTATATCTTTTTTTATATTTATGATTATTTTTAATATGTTTTTAATTATTGCTTTTGTCGGTATAAATATACTGATTTATTTCTGCCGATTGGTTTGTGCGCAGTTAATATAAGGCGTAGAAGTGCCTATTTCCAATTTATCACTTACTATTCAAATAAATTAACCATTCGCATTTCCATAGTATATCACAATGAAATATATTAATTGCTTTCGAATATTGCAGAATACAGAGTTATTTTTTATATTTATGATTATTTTTAATATGTTTTTAATTATTGCTTTTGTCGGTATAAGTATACTGATTTATTTCTGCTGATTGGTTTTTGCGCAGTTAATATAAGGCGTAGAATTCCCTATTTCCAATTTATCACTTACTATTCGAATAAATTACCCATTCTCATTTCCATAGTATATCACAATGAAACATATTAATTGCTATCGAATATTGCAGAATACAGAGTTATTAAATGCTGTTTTATACATATCTAGTTTTTGTGTGATATTATGATTCCTGTTTCCTGTTCACTGTATGCAACGCTAGTGTTTATTTTCAAAAAACAGCAAGCATAAATACGCTAAGCTTTGTTTAGAGCTGCTTATAGGAAAACCGAATGTATGTCTACTGTCAATGAAAAATGTAAATATTTCAGAATATTCATTATCTCGCTCCAGAAAAATAATAAAATACAATATGAATGAAAAAATAATATTTGATGCTTTAGCCGCATACAACATGCAGAAGTCATGTAAAATATATGTCTCAAACTTGAAACTGCTTTTGATATTTACTAAATAGCAGCACGTTGATTTCGATACGAAAACAAACAAAACACGTGTTAATATTTGGAATTTTTTTCCAGAGAAACATTCGCCTTTCATACAATATTTCAAATGGAAACCAAATTTCAAATTAATTGCTTAAAACGCGCAAAGGCCAACCTAGTGAAAAAGATTCCATGCCGGGACTCGAACCCGGGCCGTCAGTATAGCGCACTGACGGTCTACCGACTAAACCACATGGAATGATACCCAGCCTGGAACTTTTCACTATTACAGGTTTGCAAGGCTACAAACGTAGCACACAGGGTTCGTAGGGGTACCGTTATTTTCAAGGCCAAATGTCAGTATTTTTTGATATAAAAATAAATCTAGTTTAGACGTGCGAAATTTCGCCTTATTACAGGAGAGATTTTTTATAACAAAATACTGGTACCGAAGAATTCCTTAGTCTAGAAATTCAAGGACCCGTGCGAACCCTGGCACAAGATGAAATATTCCATGAGCCATCGACATGGGGCAAGCACAGACACTAATTTATATCCAGCATCGATTGAATCTATATTAGTATTTGAATTTTTTTTTCCAGAGAGAAACATTCACCTTGCATGCAATATTTCAAATGAAAGCCAAATTTCAAATGAATTGCTTAAAAGGCGCAAAGGCCAACCTAGTGTCTGTGTTTGCCCCATGTCGGTGGCTCACGGAATATTCCATCTTGTGCTACGTTTGTTGCCTTGCCAACCTGTACTAGTGAGAAGTTCCAGGCTGGGTATCGTTCCATGTGGTTTAGTCAGTAGAACGCCAGTGCGCTACACTGGTGGCCCGGGTTCGAGTCCCGGCATGGAATATTTTTCACTAGGCTAGCCTTTGCGCCAAATTTCAAATTAATTGCTTAAAAAGCAATTAATTTGATATTTGGTTTTCATTTGAAACAAAACACATACAAGGAAACTATCTTTTCCAGTTAAACGCAGTGTTGCCAGCGGCCTTCATTTTTTTTAATTCAGATTCCTCGATTGGCACCAATTTCTTCAAATGGTAAAATTCTTTTTGTTTTCGCTTCAATTAATATGTTATTAAATAAGGAGAATTTTATAATTTCAAAAAAGTGGTGCTAATCAAGAAACCTGAATTAAAAAAGGAGCCCACTGGTAACACTGGTTAAACACACGAAGTGTTGGAGGTGTGTAAGAGGTACCTCCAAGACATTTTTCTCTGTAGAGTAGATATGATCCTCCCATGAGACAGGGCGGAGTTTATACAAATTAACTACGATTGAATGATAAAAGAAGTGGTGCCTTCCTGCCCGTTGCCGTATGCTGGTCAAATCAGAGGCTAGGTGTTAGCAGGGTTGCCGGCTTGGCTTCCGTTTTTAGTTCGAAATTTCAAAATTATACAGTAAATTTTGTAAGAATAATCTTTACTTTCTCTAATAACAAAGTTTCTGTCATTAACCCAATGAAGGGCAGTGTAATAGAGATCTGCAAGGGCAGGGCCTAACTTATTTTTTCTGTATAGAGCCAGGGCTAGTTTCATACCTAATCTTCACGGCTTAAAATTTTCAGTCCTAGTTTTGACCCAGCCCGTATGAAAATCATCCTATACTTAAACATTCAAATTTATTCTTTTTAAAGAATTGTAGATTTCTACGCCTTTTAAAATATAGTAAAACGTGTGAAAAAGAACGTGCCTATGACGGATCCCTGTTTGAAACTGAAAAACGTGTTGATTCGTGCAAAATTAATATACTAATACGTAAGAAAAGAATATATAACACATTTACAATTGCTAAGAAGTGAACTTGTCTATAACGTATTTTTTTCCTTTTCTATGCAATTTTGTCTTAGAAGATTTTACTGTATAGCATTTTTCAGATTTTTAACACTTCAATACATGGAATATGGATTAACAATATTAATGATAACTGAAACATTTACATACAAGAAATAGAGACTCATTAAAAAAATAAATATCGCAGACTGCGGCACTTCTATAAAAATGAAGATTATAAACATGAAAAAAAAAAGTTAAGATAAATATTTTTGGTCAGAGCTCCTCGTACGAGACAAATTTTTTACCAAATCGACGTAAAAATCAATGTTTTGTAGAATTTCCCCAGGCCGAACTTTTAAGTTTTTTACCAGGCCCGGCCAATATTTTTTTTTCCACGGGTCGGGCCGGGTTCTGGCAGAACTTTTAACTTTTGTATCGAACCGGGCCGAATTTCTTTTCAATGAGTCGGGCCGGGCCCGGGCCTGGAAATTCTGTGTAGGCCTCTACGATGGGATATAATATATCCATTTTTTGTCAGGAGAACGTTTCTAGAGTGATTATGACTTAACAGAAGTGGTACAGCATTGGCTGACTACTTTGGCGGTAGAGGTTTACGAGGAAGGCATAAGCAAAATACTGGATTGGAAAGTCGTGTCCGTTTGGTAAAATCAATTCGTACCGGAAAATTCTGCCCAGCAATTAATAGACATTAGATATCGGAATCAATATCTAATAATAAAATGATAGAATTTTCCGGTACGAATTGATTTTCACAAACGGACACGACTTTCTGAACGACCCGATAGTTTCAAGATACGTTAAATGTCTCAATAACGGCGGTGACTACTTTGAAACTTGAGTAAATGTGTTACTTTCATTTAAATAAAATCGTTATTTACTTTCAGTCATTTCTCTTTTAATTATAAGTAAACGGGTATCACTTCCTGCACTAGCCTCGTATTAAAACTTATTGGTATCAAAATTCTAGGGACCTTACGCTGAAAAAAATCCGATTTCGGCAGCCGTCAATTTGGTGTCAGTGCTCAAGCCTACTATTCAGGGTATGGTGTGTGCAATTATTGTGACGTGTAAGATTTTTGTATACGTATGCGCGTGTTTTTGTGCGATAAAATACGGTAGAAAGATTTCGCACTATATTATCACTTTTGCTTTCTTTTTTCCTCACAGATTTCGAGTGGATACCGAAAATTCAAAGACGATCATTTTTGCTTCACACGATTACGAAATGACTATCTATACTTCATCTATACTTCTATACTCCTATTATAAAGAGGAAAAAATTGTTTATTTGTCGGAGATAAGCTCTGGAACTACCGAACCGATTCCAAAAGTAATGGTATCAAAATGATGGTGTTAGTCCAACTTAGAACATAGGCTATATCTTTTGTCGGTGCCACTACCCCAAAGGGGGTGTAGGAGCAAAAAACGTTCTAAAAATGCGATTTTAGCGTTACTGAAGGGCGTAGAAATATGAAATTTTGAATATTAGTTACTTATAAGATATAAATCATATCTAAGAACAGTTCTTAAACAATTCGAAATTTAAAAGGGTTGAAAATGCACAAAAAGTGTTCTAAAAAGCGTTCTAAATGGTAGTTTCTACACAATCTCAGGAAATACCAAACCGATTTAAAAAGTATTGGTGTCAAAATGATGGTGACAACGCTTGCTCCAAGATAGACTATGTTTTATGTCGGTGTCACTACCCAAAGGGGGTGCAGGAGCAAAAAACGTTCTAAAAATGCGATTTACGTGTTACTGAAGGGCCTAGAAATATGAAATTTTAGCTACTTATTAGATATAAAGGATTTCTAAGAACAGTTCTTAAGCAATTCGAAATTTGAAAGGGGTGAAAATGCTCGAAAATCGTTCTAAAAAACGTTCTAAATGGTGGTTTCTACACAATCTCAGGAAATACCAAACCGATTTTAAAAATAATGGTGTCAAAATAAGGGTGTCAAAATGACGGTGACAACCCTTGCTCCAACATAGGCTATGTTTTATGTCGGTGCCACTACCTCAAAAGGGGTGCAGGAGCAAAAAACTTTCTAAAAATGCGATTTATGTGTTACTAAAGGGCCTAGAAATATGAAATTTTAGCTACTTATTAGATATAAAGGATTTCTAAGAACAGTTCTTAAGCAATTCGAAATTTGAAAGGGGTGAAAATGCGCGAAAATCGTTCTAAAAATCGTTCTAAATGGTGATTTCTACACAATATCAGGAAATACCAAACCGATTTAAAAAATAATGGTGTCAAAATAAGGGTGTCAAAATGACGGTGACAACCCTTGCTCCAACATAGGCTATGTTTTATGTCAGCGCCACTACCCCAAAGGAGAGGACCAAACACGTTCTAAAAATGCGATTTTAGCGTTACTGAAGGGTCTAGAAATATGAAATTTTGAATATTAGTTACTTATAAGATATAAATGATATCTAAGAACAGTTCTTAAACAATTCGAAATTTAAATGGGGTGAAAATGCACAAAAAGTGTTCTAAAAAACGTTCTAAATGGTAGTTTCTACACAATCTCTGGAAATACCAAACCGATTTAAAAAATATTGATGTCAAAATGATGGTGACAACGCTTGCTCCAAGATAGGCTATGCTTTATGTCGGTGTCACTACCCCAAAGGAGGTGCAGGAGCAAAAAACATTCTAAAAATGCGATTTATGTATTACTGAAAAGCCTAGAAATATGAAATTTTAGCTACTTATTACATATAAAGGATTTCTAAGAACAGTTCTTAAGCAATTCGAAATTTGATAGGGGTGAAAATGCGCGAAAATCGTTCTAAAAAACGTTCTAAATAGTGGTTTCTACACAATCTCAGGAAATACCAAACCGATTTTAAAAATAATGGTGTCAAAATAAGGGTGTCAAAATGACGGTGACAACCCTTGCTCCAAAATAGGCTATCTTTTATGTCGGTGCCACTACCCCAAAGGGGGTGCAGGAGCACAAAACGTTCTAAAAATCCAATTTTTGCGTTACCGAAGGGCCTAGAAATATGAAATTTGAAATATTAGGTACTTATTAGATATAAAGGATTTCTAAGAGCAGTTCTTAAACAATTCGAAATTTAAAAGGAGTGAAAATGCGCGAAAAGCGTTCTAAAAAACGTGCTAATGGTGGTTTCTACACACTCTCATGAAATACCAAACCGATCTAAAAAATGATGGCGTCAAAATGATGGTGAAAACCTTTGCTCCAACATAGGCGATGTTTTATGTCGGTGCCACTACCCCAAAGGGGGTGCAGAAGCAAAAAATGTTCTAAATTGCGGCTTTTGCGTTACGGAAGGGCCTAGAATCGTGAAATTTGGAATTGTAGTTAGTTATAAGATATCAATGATCTCTAAGGACATTTCCTAAAAAAATCGAAATTTAAAAGGGGGTCAAAATGCTCAAAAAGCGTTATAAAAAACTTTCTAAATTGCGATTTCTATGCAATCTCAGGAAGTACTGTACCGATTTCAAATATAATGGTGTAAAAATGATGGTGACAGATCTTGCTCCAAGATAGGCTATTTTATATCTGTTTCCACTACCCCAGAGGAGATGCAGGAGCAAAATGCGCGGAAAACGTTCTAAAAACGTTCTAGATGCCGATTTGTCGGCAATATCTCAGGAAGAATGAATCTGATTTCAAACGTAATGGTAGGAAATTGATGCTGACAGCCTCTGCTCTAACATAGACGCTATTTTATGTCGGTATCACTATCACCAAGACGTTTCAGGAGCAAAAAAGCGTTCTAAATTTCGATTTTTGTGATCGGTAGGGGCTAGCAACTTAAAATTAGGCAAGGTACATATATATTAGTTATAAACGATTTTTAAGAACAGTTTCGAAAAAAAAATGGAAATTTAAAAAGGGGTGAAAATGCGTGAAAAGCGTCCTAAAAACGTTCTAAATTGCGATTTCTACTCAATCTAAGGAAATACCAAAGCTATTTCAAAAGTAATGGTTGCAAATCAATGGTGACAGTCCCTGCTATAACATAGGTTGTATTTTATGTTGCTGTCACTACCATCTGAGGGTTGCAAAAGCAAAACATGTTCTAATTTGCATTTTTTGCACAACTGAGGGGTCTAACACTTTGAAGTATTGCATGGTATTTACTTACAAGATGCAACTGCTTTCTAAGAACAGTCGAAAGAAAATTCCAAATTTAAAAAAAAATGAAAGGGTGAAAAGCGTTATAAATTACAATTTTTAACCAAACTTATAAATTACCAAACCGATTAAAAAAAAAATAATGATGACAAATTTTGGAGACAGAACCTGCTCAAACATAAGCTATATTTTATGTCTGTTCCACTACCACCAGAGGGTTGCAGGAGCTAAAAACTTTCTAAATTGCGATTGCTGTGATACTGAAAAGGCTAGAAACTTTAAATATGACATGGTAGTTACTTATAAAATATAAATGCCCTCGAAGGAACGTCGAAAATAAATTCTAATTAAAAAGGGGTGAAGCGAAGGGGAGGTGCGAAAAGCATTCTAAAAAAGTTCTAAATTCTGATTCTATGCAATTTCAGGGAATAGAACCGATTATAAAATTAATAGTTACGAATCAATGGTAACAGTCTCTTATACTACACAGGCTATATTTTATGCCGGTGATTTTACCACCTGGGGTTCACAGGAACAACAAACGTTCTAAAAAAGGGCTTTAAAAGCTTTTTAAATTACGTTTCTGTGGAATATTAGGAAATAACAAACCGATTTCAAAATTAATGTTGGCAAATTAATGGTGACAGTTGCTGTTTCAACATGGCCCTTTATGTTGAGAGAGGTGGTAGGACTTGGAATTCGACATGATGGTTAATTTTAAGATGTAAGAAGATGGTTTCTAAAAAAATCAAAACTTCAAATGAATAATGAAATGAGCGTATTAATTGAGCATAAAAGTTTCAAAATATTTTCTAAATTATCATTTATTTAGTTTTATTTCATTTTATTAATTTACGTCTCATTTCTGCCTAATACAGTGTAATAATGATGTTTAGTCAAACTGTGTTTTAAATAGTAATTTTTGAATTATTCCTAAATGTAATAAGTACCTTTTAATAAAATAAAATATTACCTTTTAATAAAATAAAAATTTAGTTAGTACCTTTTGATAAAAATTAGACATATAAATATCATTTGGCATATTTCAAAAAATACCCGAGCAAAGCCGCGGGGTTTGCTATCATCTATATCTATACTCCTATTATAAAGAGGAAAAAATTGTTTATTTGTCGGAGGTAAGCTCTGGAACTACCGAACCGATTCCAAAAGTAATGGTATCAAAATGATGGTGTGAGTCCAACTTAGAACATAGGCTATATCTTATGTCGGTGCCACTACCTCAAAGGGGGTGTAGGAGCAAAAAACGTTCTAAAAATGCGATTTTAGCGTTACTGAAGTGCCTAGAAATATGAAATTTTGAGTATTAGTTACTTATAAGATATAAATTATGTCTAAGAACAGTTCTTAAACAATTCGAAATTTAAAAGGGGTGAAAATGCACAAAAAGCGTTCTAAAAAACGTTCTAAATGGTAGTTTTCACACAATCTCATGAAATACCAAACCGATTTAAAAAATATTGGTGTCAAAATGATGGTGACAAAGCTTGCTCCAAGATAGGCTATATTTTATGTCGGTGTCACTACCCCAAAGGGGGTGCAGGAGCAAAAAACGTTCTAAAAATGCGATTTATGTGTTACTGAAGGGCCTAGAAATATGAAATTTGAAATATTAGTTACTTATAAGATATAAATGATGTCTAAGAACAGTTCTTAAACAATTCGAAATTTAAAAGGGGTGAAAATGCACAAAAAGCGTTCTAAAAAACGTTCTAAATGGTAGTTTTCACACAATTCTTGAAATACCAAACCGATTTAAAAAAAAGTCCTTCCGGCCAGTGCCGGGAGGAAGAGGTAGCTTTCATATTCCTTATTTTTAAAAAGCCAACTTATATTATTCAAACACACGAAGCTCAATTAAGTGGAAACCGAATGTAGGAGATTCAATACTAATTTTTATCAATACTAAATCATTATGAATGAGAATTTCGCGAAATTAGCCAGCTTTATCCAAGCTGCTTTTATTTAAAGTCACTTATATTTGGCTGCCAAATTCGGCGATTTCTTAAAGTGCCTGTCATTTTAAGACAACATGGTAGATGAGGCTAACCAGTGAACTTGGTCGAGACCTTAGTAATTGCTGTGCACATGCTCACTCATATCGGAATCGGTTGATATATACGAGTGCTGTCGCAGGCAAAAAATCAGATTTTTCAAACTGTCACCCACTTTAGAAATTGAAACTGCTATATCTGAGCCATTTTTTAAGATAAAGACAAACAAAAAATGCTCCTGAATCCTTATATCAAGGTCAAATACTTAAGAAAGAAACCTTTTTCAATTTCTAATTTTTTTGCACCTCACATTAAATATAATTTTTTTTTAATTTAATGGCCGCCATTTTGAAACAAGATGGCTGATGAAGCTGGCCAGCGAACTTGGTCGAGATATTGATGTATACTATCCACATGCCTTCTTCCATCGAAATAGGCGAATAAGTGTGGTACCGCGTGACAAATAGAAGATCGTTTCAAAGTGTTAGCCGTGATAGAAATTCAAAGTGCTATAATTCAACCACTTTTTAAGATATAAACAAAAGAACAAATTATCAGAAACAAAAACTGCTCCAGAATCTTTGTATCAAGGCCAAACACATAAAGAAAATCTTTTTCATTTTCCAATTTTTTAATACCTCATTTTAAATTTTAAATTACATTTTTTTTTAAAATGGCAACCCTTTTGAAACAAGATGGCGAATGAAGCTGGCCAACGAACTCGGTCGAGGCATTGGTATGTACTATGTACAGACCAAGTTACATTCAAATCGGTTAATAAATACGCCTGTTATCGCGTGACAAATATCAGGTCGTTTTAAAATGTCAGCCACAATAGAAATTCAAAATGTTATAACTCAGCCATTTTTTTAGATGTAGACGAAACAAAACCTGTTCCGGAATCTTTGTATTAAGGTCAAACACACACAAAAAAAATCTTTTTCATTTTCCAATTTTTTGGTATCTCATTTTAATTTTATTTTTTTTTAAATTTTTTTAAATGGCCACCATTTTGAAACAAGATGGCGAATGAAGCTGGTCAACGAACTCGGTTGAGTTATTTGTATGTACTATGTACACACCAAGGTACATCCAAATCGGTTCATAAATACGTCTGTTATCACGTGGCAAAAATCAGGACGTTTCAAAATGTCAGCCACGCTAGCAATTCAAAATGCTATAACTCAGCCATTTTTTTAGATATAGACGAAACAAAAACTGCTCCCGAATCTTTTTATCAAGGTCAAACACATAAGAAATAAATATTTTTTCAAATTTCAATTTTTTGCTACCACATTTCAAATTTAAATTTTTCTTAAAAATTTAAATGGCCGCCATTTTTAAACAAGATGGCGGATGAAGCTGGCCAACGAACTCGGTCGAGAGATTGGTATGTACTATGTACACACCGAATTACATCCAAATCGGTTCATAAATACGCCTTTTATCGCGTGACAAATTTCAGGACGTTTCAAAATGTCAGCTTCGCTAGAAATTCAAAAGTCCTTCCGGCCAGTGCCGGGAGGAAGCGTTAGCTTTCAAATTCCTTATTTTAAAAAAGCCAACATATATTATTCAAACACACGAAGCTCAATTTAGTGGAAACCGAATATAGGAGATTCAGTACTAATTTCTATCAATACTAAATCATTATGAATGAGAATTTCGCGAAATTAGTCATCTTTATCAGGGCTGCTTTTATTTAAATTAACTTATATTTGGCTGAGATGTTGATGTATACTATCCACATGTCTTCTTACATGGAAATAGGCGAATACGTGTTTTATCGCGTGACAAATACAAGATCGTTTAAAAATGTTAGCTATACTAGAAATTCAAAGTGCTATAATTAAACATTTTTTTAAGATATAAACAAAAGAACAAATTTTCAGAAACAAAATCTGCTCCGGAATCTTTGTATCAAGGCCAAACACATAAAAAAATCTTTTTCATTTTCCAATTTTTTAATAACTGATTTTAAATTTTAAATTAAATTTTTCTTAAAATGGCAACCCTTTTGAAACAAGATGGCGAATGAAGCTGGCCAACGAACTCGGTCGAGACATTGGTATGTACTATGTACAGACCAAGTAACATCCAAATCGGTTCATAAATACGCCTGTTATCGCGGGACAAATATCAAGTCGTTTTAAAATGTCAGCCACAATAGAAAATCAAAATGCTATAACTCAGCCATTTTTTTAAATATAGACAAACAAAAACTGTTCCGGAATCTTTGTATTAAGGTCAAACACATACGAAAACAATCTTTTCCATTTTCCAATTTTTTGGTATCTCATTTTAAATTTTAAATTTTAAATTTTTTTTAAATGGCCGCCATTTTGAAACAAGATGGCGAATGAAGCTGGGCAACGAACTCGGTCGAGATATTTGTATGTACTATGTACACACTAAGGTACATCCAAATCGGTTCATAAATACGCCTGTTATGACGTGACAAATATCAGGACGTTTCAAAATGTCAGCCACGCTAGAAATTCAAAATGCTATAACTCAGCCATTTTGTAAGATATAGACGAAACAAAAACTGCTCCCGAATCTTTGTATCAAGGTCAAATGCATAAGAAAAAAATATTTTTTCAATTTTCAATTTTTTGGTACCACATTTCAAATTTAAATTTTTCTTAAAAATTTAAATGGCTACCATTTTTAAACAAGATGGCGGATGAAGCTGGCCAACGAACTCGGTCGAGACATTGGTATGTACTATGTACAAACGAAGTTAGATCCAAATCGGTTCATAAATACGCCTTTTATCGCGTGACAAAATTCAGGACGTTTCAAAATGTCAGCCACGCTAGAAATTCAAAATGCTATAACTCAGCCATTTTTTAATATATCAACGAAACAAAAACTGCTCCGGAATCTTTGTATAAAGGTCAAATACATAAGAAAAAAATATTTTTCCATTTTCAATTTTTTGGTACCACATATCAAATTTCAAATTTTTTAAAAAATTTTAAATGGCCGCCATTTTGAAACAAAATGGCGGATGAAGCTGGCCAACGAACTCGGTTGAGACATTGGTATGTACTATGTACATACCGAATTACATCCAAATCGGTTCATAAATTCGAGAGTTATAGTATGACAAACGTCAGATATATATATATATATATATATGGATATATATATATATATATATATATATCAATTTTGAACGGAGGGTGGTTTCGGGGTCTGGGGGTCATGATCGATGAAAATATACCAAAATTTTTTGAAATCGCTTTCCTTCGAACGGCTGCAATAGGTAGCTTTTTGTAATGAAAGCTACCTAAAATGCTATAACTCAGCCATTTTTTAAGATATAGACAAAACAAAAACTGCTACGGAGTCTTTGTATAAAGGTCAAATACATAAGAAAAAAATATTTTTCCATTTTCAATTTTTTGGTACCACATTTCAAATTTAAATTTTTTTTTTAAATTTTAAATGGCCGCCATTTTGAAACAAAATGGCGGATGAAGCTGGCCAACGAACTCGGTCGAGAGATTGGTATGTACTATGTACACACCGAATTACATCCAAATCGGTTCATAAATACGCCTTTTATCGCGTGACAAAATTCAGGACGTTTCAAAATGTCAGCCAAGCTAGAAATTCAAAATGCTATAACTCAGCCATTTTTTAAGATATAGACGAAACAAAAACTGCTCCGGAATCTTTGTATAAAGGTCAAATACATAAGAAAAAAATATTTTTCCATTTTTAATTTTTTGGTACCACATTTCAAGTTTTAAATTTTTTTAAAAATTTTAAATGGCCGCCATTTTGAAACAAAATGGCGGATGAAGCTGGCCAACGAGCTCGGTCGAGATATTGGTGTGTACTATGTACACACCGAATTACGTCGAAATCGGTTCATAATTACGGGAGTTACAGTGTGACATAGGTCAGATATATATATATATATATATATATATATATATATATATATATATATATATATATATATATATATCAATTTTGAACGGAGGGTGGTTTCGGGGTCTGGGGGTCATGATCGATGAAAATATACCAAAATTTTTTGAAATCGCTTTCCTCCGAACGGCTGCAATAGGTAGCTTTTTTGTAAAGAAAGCTACCTAATATTGGTGTCAAAATGATGGTGACAAAGCTTGCTCCAAGATAGGCTATATTTTATGTCGGTGTCACTACCCCAAAGGGGGTGCAGGAGCAAAAAACGTTCTAAAAATGCGATTTATGTGTTACTGAAGGGCCTAGAAATATGAAATTTGAAATATTAGTTACTTATAAGATATAAATGATGTCTAAGAACAGTTCTTAAACAATTCGAAATTTAAAAGGGGTGAAAATGCACAAAAAGCGTTTTAAAAAACGTTCTAAATGGTAGTTTCTACACAATCTCAGGAAATACCAAACCGATTTAAAAAAATATTTGTGTCTTAATGATGGTGACAACGCTTGCTCCAAGATAGGCTATGTTTTATGTCGGTGTCACTACCCCAAAGGGGGTGTAGGAGCAAAAAACGTTCTAAAAATGCGATTTTAGCGTTACTGAAAGGCCAAGATATATGAAATTTTGAATATTAGTTAGTTATAAGATATAAATGATGTCTAAGAACAGTTCATAAACAATTCGAAATTTAAAAGGGGTAAAAATGCACAAAAAGTGTTCTAAAAAACGTTCTAAATGGTAGTTTCTACACAATCTGAGGAAATACCAAACCGATTTAAAAAATATTGGTGTCAAAATGATGGTGACAACGCTTCCTCCAAGATAGGCTATATTTTATGTCGGTGTTACTACCCCAAAGGGGGTGCAGGAGCAAAAAACGTTCTAAAAATGCGATTTATGTGTTACTGAAGGGCCTAGAAATATGAAATTTGAAATATTAGTTACTTATAAGATATAAATGATGTCTAAGAACAGTTCTTAAACAATTCGAAATTTAAAAGGGGTGAAAATGCACAAAAAGCGTTTTAAAAAACGTTGTAAATGGTAGTTTCTACACAATCTCAGGAAATACCAAACCGATTTAAAAAAATATTTGTGTCTTAATGATGGTGACAACGCTTGCTCCAAGATAGGCTATGTTTTATGTCGGTGTCACTACCCCAAAGGGGGTGTAGGAGCAAAAAACGTTCTAAAAATGCGATTTTAGCGTTACTCAAAGGCCTAGATATATGAAATTTTGAATATTAGCTACTTATAAGATATAAATGATGTCTAAGAACAGTTCTTAAACAATTCGAAATTTAAAAGGGGTAAAAATGCACAAAAAGTGTTCTAAAAAAAGGTTCTAAATGGTAGTTTCTACACAATCTCAGGAAATACCAAACCGATTTAAAAAATATTGGTGTCAAAATGATGGTGACAACGCTTCCTCCAAGATAGTTACGAATCAATGGTAACAGTCTCTTATACTACACAGGCTATATTTTATGCCGGTGATTCTACCACCTGGGGTTCACAGGAACAACAAACGTTCTAAAAAAGGGCTTTAAAAGCTTTTTAAATTACGTTTCTGTGGAATATTAGGAAATAACAAACCGATTTCAAAATTAATGTTGGCAAATTAATGGTGACAGTTGCTGTTTCAACATGGCCCTTTATGTTGAGAGAGGTGGTAGGACTTGGAATTCGACATGATGGTTAATTTTAAGATGTAAGAAGATGGTTTCTAAAAAAATCAAAACTTCAAATGAATAATGAAATGAGCGTATTAATTGAGCATAAAAGTTTCAAAATATTTTCTAAATTATCATTTATTTAGTTTTATTTCATTTTATTAATTTACGTCTCATTTCTGCCTAATACAGTGTAATAATGATGTTTAGTCAAACTGTGTTTTAAATAGTAATTTTTGAATTATTCCTAAATGTAATAAGTACCTTTTAATAAAATAAAATATTACCTTTTAATAAAATAAAAATTTAGTTAGTACCTTTTGATAAAAATTAGACATATAAATATCATTTGGCATATTTCAAAAAATACCCGAGCAAAGCCGCGGGGTTTGCTATCATCTATATCTATACTCCTATTATAAAGAGGAAAAAATTGTTTATTTGTCGGAGGTAAGCTCTGGAACTACCGAACCGATTCCAAAAGTAATGGTATCAAAATGATGGTGTGAGTCCAACTTAGAACATAGGCTATATCTTATGTCGGTGCCACTACCTCAAAGGGGGTGTAGGAGCAAAAAACGTTCTAAAAATGCGATTTTAGCGTTACTGAAGTGCCTAGAAATATGAAATTTTGAGTATTAGTTACTTATAAGATATAAATTATGTCTAAGAACAGTTCTTAAACAATTCGAAATTTAAAAGGGGTGAAAATGCACAAAAAGCGTTCTAAAAAACGTTCTAAATGGTAGTTTTCACACAATCTCATGAAATACCAAACCGATTTAAAAAATATTGGTGTCAAAATGATGGTGACAAAGCTTGCTCCAAGATAGGCTATATTTTATGTCGGTGTCACTACCCCAAAGGGGGTGCAGGAGCAAAAAACGTTCTAAAAATGCGATTTATGTGTTACTGAAGGGCCTAGAAATATGAAATTTGAAATATTAGTTACTTATAAGATATAAATGATGTCTAAGAACAGCTCTTAAACAATTCGAAATTTAAAAGGGGTGAAAATGCACAAAAAGCGTTCTAAAAAACGATCTAAATGGTAGTTTTCACACAATCTCATGAAATACCAAACCGATTTAAAAAAAAGTCCTTCCGGCCAGTGCCGGGAGGAAGAGGTAGCTTTCATATTCCTTATTTTTAAAAAGCCAACTTATATTATTCAAACACACGAAGCTCAATTAAGTGGAAACCGAATGTAGGAGATTCAATACTAATTTTTATCAATACTAAATCATTATGAATGAGAATTTCGCGAAATTAGCCAGCTTTATCCAAGCTGCTTTTATTTAAAGTCACTTATATTTGGCTGCCAAATTCGGCGATTTCTTAAAGTGCCTGTCATTTTAAGACAACATGGTAGATGAGGCTAACCAGTGAACTTGGTCGAGACCTTAGTAATTGCTGTGCACATGCTCACTCATATCGGAATCGGTTGATATATACGAGTGCTGTCGCAGGCAAAAAATCAGATTTTTCAAAATGTCACCCACTTTAGAAATTGAAACTGCTATATCTGAGCCATTTTTTAAGATAAAGACAAACAAAAAATGCTCCTGAATCCTTATATCAAGGTCAAATACTTAAGAAAGAAACCTTTTTCAATTTCTAATTTTTTTGCACCTCACATTAAATATAATTTTTTTTTAATTTAATGGCCGCCATTTTGAAACAAGATGGCTGATGAAGCTGGCCAGCGAACTTGGTCGAGATATTGATGTATACTATCCACATGCCTTCTTCCATCGAAATAGGCGAATAAGTGTGGTACCGCGTGACAAATAGAAGATCGTTTCAAAGTGTTAGCCGTGATAGAAATTCAAAGTGCTATAATTCAACCACTTTTTAAGATATAAACAAAAGAACAAATTATCAGAAACAAAAACTGCTCCAGAATCTTTGTATCAAGGCCAAACACATAAAGAAAATCTTTTTCATTTTCCAATTTTTTAATACCTCATTTTAAATTTTAAATTACATTTTTTTTAAAATGGCAACCCTTTTGAAACAAGATGGCGAATGAAGCTGGCCAACGAACTCGGTCGAGGCATTGGTATGTACTATGTACAGACCAAGTTACATTCAAATCGGTTAATAAATACGCCTGTTATCGCGTGACAAATATCAGGTCGTTTTAAAATGTCAGCCACAATAGAAATTCAAAATGTTATAACTCAGCCATTTTTTTAGATGTAGACGAAACAAAACCTGTTCCGGAATCTTTGTATTAAGGTCAAACACACACAAAAAAAATCTTTTTCATTTTCCAATTTTTTGGTATCTCATTTTAATTTTATTTTTTTTTAAATTTTTTTAAATGGCCACCATTTTGAAACAAGATGGCGAATGAAGCTGGTCAACGAACTCGGTTGAGTTATTTGTATGTACTATGTACACACCAAGGTACATCCAAATCGGTTCATAAATACGTCTGTTATCACGTGGCAAAAATCAGGACGTTTCAAAATGTCAGCCACGCTAGCAATTCAAAATGCTATAACTCAGCCATTTTTTTAGATATAGACGAAACAAAAACTGCTCCCGAATCTTTTTATCAAGGTCAAACACATAAGAAATAAATATTTTTTCAAATTTAAATTTTTTGCTACCACATTTCAAATTTAAATTTTTCTTAAAAATTTAAATGGCCGCCATTTTTAAACAAGATGGCGGATGAAGCTGGCCAACGAACTCGGTCGAGAGATTGGTATGTACTATGTACACACCGAATTACATCCAAATCGGTTCATAAATACGCCTTTTATCGCGTGACAAATTTCAGGACGTTTCAAAATGTCAGCTTCGCTAGAAATTCAAAAGTCCTTCCGGCCAGTGCCGGGAGGAAGCGTTAGCTTTCAAATTCCTTATTTTAAAAAAGCCAACATATATTATTCAAACACACGAAGCTCAATTTAGTGGAAACCGAATATAGGAGATTCAGTACTAATTTCTATCAATACTAAATCATTATGAATGAGAATTTCGCGAAATTAGTCATCTTTATCAGGGCTGCTTTTATTTAAATTAACTTATATTTGGCTGAGATGTTGATGTATACTATCCACATGTCTTCTTACATGGAAATAGGCGAATACGTGTTTTATCGCGTGACAAATACAAGATCGTTTAAAAATGTTAGCTATACTAGAAATTCAAAGTGCTATAATTAAACATTTTTTTAAGATATAAACAAAAGAACAAATTTTCAGAAACAAAATCTGCTCCGGAATCTTTGTATCAAGGCCAAACACATAAAAAAATCTTTTTCATTTTCCAATTTTTTAATAACTGATTTTAAATTTTAAATTAAATTTTTCTTAAAATGGCAACCCTTTTGAAACAAGATGGCGAATGAAGCTGGCCAACGAACTCGGTCGAGACATTGGTATGTACTATGTACAGACCAAGTAACATCCAAATCGGTTCATAAATACGCCTGTTATCGCGGGACAAATATCAAGTCGTTTTAAAATGTCAGCCACAATAGAAAATCAAAATGCTATAACTCAGCCATTTTTTTAAATATAGACAAACAAAAACTGTTCCGGAATCTTTGTATTAAGGTCAAACACATACGAAAACAATCTTTTCCATTTTCCAATTTTTTGGTATCTCATTTTAAATTTTAAATTTTAAATTTTTTTTAAATGGCCGCCATTTTGAAACAAGATGGCGGATGAAGCTGGGCAACGAACTCGGTCGAGATATTTGTATGTACTATGTACACACTAAGGTACATCCAAATCCGTTCATAAATACGCCTGTTATGACGTGACAAATATCAGGACGTTTCAAAATGTCAGCCACGCTAGAAATTCAAAATGCTATAACTCAGCCATTTTGTAAGATATAGACGAAACAAAAACTGCTCCCGAATCTTTGTATCAAGGTCAAATGCATAAGAAAAAAATATTTTTTCAATTTTCAATTTTTTGGTACCACATTTCAAATTTAAATTTTTCTTAAAAATTTAAATGGCTACCATTTTTAAACAAGATGGCGGATGAAGCTGGCCAACGAACTCGGTCGAGACATTGGTATGTACTATGTACAAACGAAGTTAGATCCAAATCGGTTCATAAATACGCCTTTTATCGCGTGACAAAATTCAGGACGTTTCAAAATGTCAGCCACGCTAGAAATTCAAAATGCTATAACTCAGCCATTTTTTAATATATCAACGAAACAAAAACTGCTCCGTAATCTTTGTATAAAGGTCAAATACATAAGAAAAAAACATTTTTCCATTTTCAATTTTTTGGTACCACATATCAAATTTCAAATTTTTTAAAAAATTTTAAATGGCCGCCATTTTGAAACAAAATGGCGGATGAAGCTGGCCAACGAACTCGGTTGAGACATTGGTATGTACTATGTACATACCGAATTACATCCAAATCGGTTCATAAATTCGAGAGTTATAGTATGACAAACGTCAGATATATATATATATATATATATGGATATATATATATATATATATATATATATATCAATTTTGAACGGAGGGTGGTTTCGGGGTCTGGGGGTCATGATCGATGAAAATATACCAAAATTTTTTGAAATCGCTTTCCTTCGAACGGCTGCAATAGGTAGCTTTTTGTAATGAAAGCTACCTAAAATGCTATAACTCAGCCATTTTTTAAGATATAGACAAAACAAAAACTGCTACGGAGTCTTTGTATAAAGGTCAAATACATAAGAAAAAAATATTTTTCCATTTTCAATTTTTTGGTACCACATTTCAAATTTAAATTTTTTTTTTAAATTTTAAATGGCCGCCATTTTGAAACAAAATGGCGGATGAAGCTGGCCAACGAACTCGGTCGAGAGATTGGTATGTACTATGTACACACCGAATTACATCCAAATCGGTTCATAAATACGCCTTTTATCGCGTGACAAAATTCAGGACGTTTCAAAATGTCAGCCAAGCTAGAAATTCAAAATGCTATAACTCAGCCATTTTTTAAGATATAGACGAAACAAAAACTGCTCCGGAATCTTTGTATAAAGGTCAAATACATAAGAAAAAAATATTTTTCCATTTTTAATTTTTTGGTACCACATTTCAAGTTTTAAATTTTTTTAAAAATTTTAAATGGCCGCCATTTTGAAACAAAATGGCGGATGAAGCTGGCCAACGAGCTCGGTCGAGATATTGGTGTGTACTATGTACACACCGAATTACGTCGAAATCGGTTCATAATTACGGGAGTTACAGTGTGACATAGGTCAGATATATATATATATATATATATATATATATATATATATATATATCAATTTTGAACGGAGGGTGGTTTCGGGGTCTGGGGGTCATGATCGATGAAAATATACCAAAATTTTTTGAAATCGCTTTCCTCCGAACGGCTGCAATAGGTAGCTTTTTTGTAAAGAAAGCTACCTAATATTGGTGTCAAAATGATGGTGACAAAGCTTGCTCCAAGATAGGCTATATTTTATGTCGGTGTCACTACCCCAAAGGGGGTGCAGGAGCAAAAAACGTTCTAAAAATGCGATTTATGTGTTACTGAAGGGCCTAGAAATATGAAATTTGAAATATTAGTTACTTATAAGATATAAATTATGTCTAAGAACAGTTCTTAAACAATTCGAAATTTAAAAGGGGTGAAAATGCACAAAAAGCGTTTTAAAAAACGTTCTAAATGGTAGTTTCTACACAATCTCAGGAAATACCAAACCGATTTAAAAAAATATTTGTGTCTTAATGATGGTGACAACGCTTGCTCCAAGATAGGCTATGTTTTATGTCGGTGTCACTACCCCAAAGGGGGTGTAGGAGCAAAAAACGTTCTAAAAATGCGATTTTAGCGTTACTGAAAGGCCAAGATATATGAAATTTTGAATATTAGTTAGTTATAAGATATAAAAGATGTCTAAGAACAGTTCATAAACAATTCGAAATTTAAAAGGGGTAAAAATGCACAAAAAGTGTTCTAAAAAACGTTCTAAATGGTAGTTTCTACACAATCTCAGGAAATACCAAACCGATTTAAAAAATATTGGTGTCAAAATGATGGTGACAACGCTTCCTCCAAGATAGGCTATATTTTATGTCGGTGTTACTACCCCAAAGGGGGTGCAGGAGCAAAAAACGTTCTAAAAATGCGATTTATGTGTTACTGAAGGGCCTAGAAATATGAAATTTGAAATATTAGTTACTTATAAGATATAAATTATGTCTAAGAACAGTTCTTAAACAATTCGAAATTTAAAAGGGGTGAAAATGCACAAAAAGCGTTTTAAAAAACGTTCTAAATGGTAGTTTCTACACAATCTCAGGAAATACCAAACCGATTTAAAAAAATATTTGTGTCTTAATGATGGTGACAACGCTTGCTCCAAGATAGGCTATGTTTTATGTCGGTGTCACTACCCCAAAGGGGGTGTAGGAGCAAAAAACGTTCTAAAAATGCGATTTTAGCGTTACTCAAAGGCCTAGATATATGAAATTTTGAATATTAGCTACTTATAAGATATAAATGATGTCTAAGAACAGTTCTTAAACAATTCGAAATTTAAAAGGGGTAAAAATGCACAAAAAGTGTTCTAAAAAAAGGTTCTAAATGGTAGTTTCTACACAATCTCAGGAAATACCAAACCGATTTAAAAAATATTGGTGTCAAAATGATGGTGACAACGCTTCCTCCAAGATAGTTACGAATCAATGGTAACAGTCTCTTATACTACACAGGCTATATTTTATGCCGGTGATTCTACCACCTGGGGTTCACAGGAACAACAAACGTTCTAAAAAAGGGCTTTAAAAGCTTTTTAAATTACGTTTCTGTGGAATATTAGGAAATAACAAACCGATTTCAAAATTAATGTTGGCAAATTAATGGTGACAGTTGCTGTTTCAACATGGCCCTTTATGTTGAGAGAGGTGGTAGGACTTGGAATTCGACATGATGGTTAATTTTAAGATGTAAGAAGATGGTTTCTAAAAAAATCAAAACTTCAAATGAATAATGAAATGAGCGTATTAATTGAGCATAAAAGTTTCAAAATATTTTCTAAATTATCATTTATTTAGTTTTATTTCATTTTATTAATTTACGTCTCATTTCTGCCTAATACAGTGTAATAATGATGTTTAGTCAAACTGTGTTTTAAATAGTAATTTTTGAATTATTCCTAAATGTAATAAGTACCTTTTAATAAAATAAAATATTACCTTTTAATAAAATAAAAATTTAGTTAGTACCTTTTGATAAAAATTAGACATATAAATATCATTTGGCATATTTCAAAAAATACCCGAGCAAAGCCGCGGGGTTTGCTATCATCTATATCTATACTCCTATTATAAAGAGGAAAAAATTGTTTATTTGTCGGAGGTAAGCTCTGGAACTACCGAACCGATTCCAAAAGTAATGGTATCAAAATGATGGTGTGAGTCCAACTTAGAACATAGGCTATATCTTATGTCGGTGCCACTACCTCAAAGGGGGTGTAGGAGCAAAAAACGTTCTAAAAATGCGATTTTAGCGTTACTGAAGTGCCTAGAAATATGAAATTTTGAGTATTAGTTACTTATAAGATATAAATTATGTCTAAGAACAGTTCTTAAACAATTCGAAATTTAAAAGGGGTGAAAATGCACAAAAAGCGTTCTAAAAAACGTTCTAAATGGTAGTTTTCACACAATCTCATGAAATACCAAACCGATTTAAAAAATATTGGTGTCAAAATGATGGTGACAAAGCTTGCTCCAAGATAGGCTATATTTTATGTCGGTGTCACTACCCCAAAGGGGGTGCAGGAGCAAAAAACGTTCTAAAAATGCGATTTATGTGTTACTGAAGGGCCTAGAAATATGAAATTTGAAATATTAGTTACTTATAAGATATAAATGATGTCTAAGAACAGCTCTTAAACAATTCGAAATTTAAAAGGGGTGAAAATGCACAAAAAGCGTTCTAAAAAACGATCTAAATGGTAGTTTTCACACAATCTCATGAAATACCAAACCGATTTAAAAAAAAGTCCTTCCGGCCAGTGCCGGGAGGAAGAGGTAGCTTTCATATTCCTTATTTTTAAAAAGCCAACTTATATTATTCAAACACACGAAGCTCAATTAAGTGGAAACCGAATGTAGGAGATTCAATACTAATTTTTATCAATACTAAATCATTATGAATGAGAATTTCGCGAAATTAGCCAGCTTTATCCAAGCTGCTTTTATTTAAAGTCACTTATATTTGGCTGCCAAATTCGGCGATTTCTTAAAGTGCCTGTCATTTTAAGACAACATGGTAGATGAGGCTAACCAGTGAACTTGGTCGAGACCTTAGTAATTGCTGTGCACATGCTCACTCATATCGGAATCGGTTGATATATACGAGTGCTGTCGCAGGCAAAAAATCAGATTTTTCAAAATGTCACCCACTTTAGAAATTGAAACTGCTATATCTGAGCCATTTTTTAAGATAAAGACAAACAAAAAATGCTCCTGAATCCTTATATCAAGGTCAAATACTTAAGAAAGAAACCTTTTTCAATTTCTAATTTTTTTGCACCTCACATTAAATATAATTTTTTTTTAATTTAATGGCCGCCATTTTGAAACAAGATGGCTGATGAAGCTGGCCAGCGAACTTGGTCGAGATATTGATGTATACTATCCACATGCCTTCTTCCATCGAAATAGGCGAATAAGTGTGGTACCGCGTGACAAATAGAAGATCGTTTCAAAGTGTTAGCCGTGATAGAAATTCAAAGTGCTATAATTCAACCACTTTTTAAGATATAAACAAAAGAACAAATTATCAGAAACAAAAACTGCTCCAGAATCTTTGTATCAAGGCCAAACACATAAAGAAAATCTTTTTCATTTTCCAATTTTTTAATACCTCATTTTAAATTTTAAATTACATTTTTTTTAAAATGGCAACCCTTTTGAAACAAGATGGCGAATGAAGCTGGCCAACGAACTCGGTCGAGGCATTGGTATGTACTATGTACAGACCAAGTTACATTCAAATCGGTTAATAAATACGCCTGTTATCGCGTGACAAATATCAGGTCGTTTTAAAATGTCAGCCACAATAGAAATTCAAAATGTTATAACTCAGCCATTTTTTTAGATGTAGACGAAACAAAACCTGTTCCGGAATCTTTGTATTAAGGTCAAACACACACAAAAAAAATCTTTTTCATTTTCCAATTTTTTGGTATCTCATTTTAATTTTATTTTTTTTTAAATTTTATTAAATGGCCACCATTTTGAAACAAGATGGCGAATGAAGCTGGTCAACGAACTCGGTTGAGTTATTTGTATGTACTATGTACACACCAAGGTACATCCAAATCGGTTCATAAATACGTCTGTTATCACGTGGCAAAAATCAGGACGTTTCAAAATGTCAGCCACGCTAGCAATTCAAAATGCTATAACTCAGCCATTTTTTTAGATATAGACGAAACAAAAACTGCTCCCGAATCTTTTTATCAAGGTCAAACACATAAGAAATAAATATTTTTTCAAATTTCAATTTTTTGCTACCACATTTCAAATTTAAATTTTTCTTAAAAATTTAAATGGCCGCCATTTTTAAACAAGATGGCGGATGAAGCTGGCCAACGAACTCGGTCGAGAGATTGGTATGTACTATGTACACACCGAATTACATCCAAATCGGTTCATAAATACGCCTTTTATCGCGTGACAAATTTCAGGACGTTTCAAAATGTCAGCTTCGCTAGAAATTCAAAATGCTATAACTCAGCCATTTTTTAAGATATAGACAAAACAAAAACTGCTACGGAGTCTTTGTATAAAGGTCAAATACATAAGAAAAAAATATTTTTCCATTTTCAATTTTTTGGTACCACATTTCAAATTTAAATTTTTTTTTTAAATTTTAAATGGCCGCCATTTTGAAACAAAATGGCGGATGAAGCTGGCCAACGAACTCGGTCGAGAGATTGGTATGTACTATGTACACACCGAATTACATCCAAATCGGTTCATAAAAACGCCTTTTATCGCGTGACAAAATTCAGGACGTTTCAAAATGTCAGCCAAGCTAGAAATTCAAAATGCTATAACTCAGCCATTTTTTAAGATATAGACGAAACAAAAACTGCTCCGGAATCTTTGTATAAAGGTCAAATACATAAGAAAAAAATATTTTTCCATTTTTAATTTTTTGGTACCACATTTCAAGTTTTACATTTTTTTAAAAATTTTAAATGGCCGCCATTTTGAAACAAAATGGCGGATGAAGCTGGCCAACGAACTCGGTCGAGATATTGGTGTGTACTATGTACACACCGAATTACGTCAAAATCGGTTCATAATTACGGGAGTTACAGTGTGACATAGGTCAGATATATATATATATATATATATATATATATATATATATATATATATATATATATATATCAATTTTGAACGGAGGGTGGTTTCGGGGTCTGGGGGTCATGATCGATGAAAATATACCAAAATTTTTTGAAATCGCTTTCCTCCGAACGGCTGCAATAGGTAGCTTTTTTGTAAAGAAAGCTACCTAATATTGGTGTCAAAATGATGGTGACAAAGCTTGCTCCAAGATAGGCTATATTTTATGTCGGTGTCACTACCCCAAAGGGGGTGCAGGAGCAAAAAACGTTCTAAAAATGCGATTTATGTGTTACTGAAGGGCCTAGAAATATGAAATTTGAAATATTAGTTACTTATAAGATATAAATGATGTCTAAGAACAGTTCTTAAACAATTCGAAATTTAAAAGGGGTGAAAATGCACAAAAAGCGTTTTAAAAAACGTTCTAAATGGTAGTTTCTACACAATCTCAGGAAATACCAAACCGATTTAAAAAAATATTTGTGTCTTAATGATGGTGACAACGCTTGCTCCAAGATAGGCTATGTTTTATGTCGGTGTCACTACCCCAAAGGGGGTGTAGGAGCAAAAAACGTTCTAAAAATGCGATTTTAGCGTTACTCAAAGGCCTAGATATATGAAATTTTGAATATTAGTTACTTATAAGATATAAATGATGTCTAAGAACAGTTCATAAACAATTCGAAATTTAAAAGGGGTAAAAATGCACAAAAAGTGTTCTAAAAAACGTTCTAAATGGTAGTTTCTACACAATCTCAGGAAATACCAAACCGATTTAAAAAATATTGGTGTCAAAATGATGGTGACAACGCTTCCTCCAAGATAGGCTATATTTTATGTCGGTGTTACTACCCCAAAGGGGGTGCAGGAGCAAAAAACATTCTAAAAATGCGATTTATGTGTTACTGAAGGGCCTAGAAATATGAAATTTGAAATATTAGTTACTTATAAGATATAAGTGATGTCTAAGAACAGTTCTTAAACAATTCGAAATTTAAAAGGGGTGAAAATGCACAAAAAGCGTTTTAAAAAACGTTCTAAATGGTAGTTTCTACAGAATCTCAGGAAATACCAAACCGATTTAAAAAAATATTTGTGTCTTAATGATGGTGACAACGCTTGCTCCGAGATAGGCTATGTTTTATGTCGGTGTCACTACCCCAAAGGGGGTGTAGGAGCAAAAAACATTCTAAAAATGCGATTTTAGCGTTACTCAAAGGCCTAGATATATGAAATTTTGAATATTAGTTACTTATAAGATATAAATGATGTCTAAGAACAGTTCTTAAACAATTCGAAATTTAAAAGGGGTAAAAATGCACAAAAAGTGTTCTAAAAAACGTTCTAAATGGTAGTTTCTACACAATCTCAGGAAATACCAAACCGATTTAAAAAATATTGGTGTCAAAATGATGGTGACAACGCTTCCTCCAAGATAGGCTATGTTTTATGTCGGTGCCACTACCCCAAAGGGGGTGTAGGAGCAAAAAACTTTCTAAAATGCGATTTTAGAGTTACTGAAGGGCCTAGAAATATGAAATTTGAAATATTATCTACTTATTAAATATAAAGGATTTCTAAGAACAGTTCTTAAACAATTCGAAATTTAAAAAGGGTGAAAATGCGCGAGAAGCGTTCTAAAAACGTTCTAAATTGCGATTTCTACTCAATCTCAGGAAATTCCAATGATATTTCAAAAGTAATGGTTGCAAATCAATGGTAACAGTCCCTGCTATAACATAGGTTATATTTTATGTTGCTGTCACTACCATCTGAGGGTTGCAAAAGCAAAACATGTTCTAATTTGCGTTTTTTGCATAACTGAAGGGTCTAACACTTTGAAGTATGGCATGGTATTTACTTACAAGATGCAACTGCTTTCTAAGAACTGTCGAAAGAAAATTTCAAATTTAAAAAGATGAAGTGAGCGAAAAGCGTTATAAATTACCATTTTTATGTAATCTTATCAAATACCAAACCGATTAAAAAAATAATGATTACAAATTGTTGGTGATAGAACCTGCTCAAACATAAGCTATATTTTATTTCTGTGCCACTACCACCAGAGGGTTGCAGTAGCTAAAAACTTTCTAAATTGCGATTACTGTGATTCTGAAAAGGCTAGAAACTTTAAATATGGCATGGTAGTTACTTATAAAATATAAATGCCCTCGAAGGACTGTCGAAAATAAATTCGAATTAAAAAAGGGTGAAGTGAAGGGGAGGTGCGAAAATCATTCTAAAAAAATCCTAAATTACGATTTCTACGCAATTTCAGGGAATATAAACCAAATATAAAAGTAATAGTTGCGAATCAATGGTAACAGTCTCTGATCCTACACAGGCTATATTTTAGGCCGATAATTCTACCACCTGGGGTTCACAGGAACAACAAACGCTCTAATAAAGGCCTTTAAAAGCTTTCTAAATTACGTTTCTGTGGAATATTAGGAAATAACAAACCAATTTCAAAACTAATCTTGGCAAATTAATGGTGACAGTTCCTATTTCAACATAGCTCTTTATGTTGAAAGAGGTGGTAGGACTTGGAATTTGACATGATGGTTAATTTTAAGATGTAAGAAGATGGTTTCTAAAAAATTCAAAACTTCAAATGAATACTAAAATGAGCGTATTAACTGAGCACAAAAGTTTCAAAATATTTTCTAAATTATTATTTATTTAGTTTTATTTCGTTTTATTAATTTAAGTCTCATTTCTGCCGTATGCAGTGCAACAATGATGTTTAATCAAACTGTGTTTTAAATAGTAATTTTTTTAATTATTCCTAAAAGTAATAAGTACCTTTTAATAAAATAAAATATTACATTTTAATAAAATAAAAATTTAGTTAGTGCCTTTTAATAAAAATTAGACACATAAATATCACTTAGCATATTTCAAATATTACGCGAGCAAAGTCGCGGGGTTTGCTAGTGATATTATAAATTTCATTTTGTGTCAGAAAGTTTGAATGAAGACAGCGTCTAAACGGATGAATTAATGCTTTTGTATTTTTGGTTATAGATGGATTACAACTCGGAAATAAACTTAGGCTATGTTTAATTTATTTTATTCAAATATTTTGCTTTATAATCCAAAATTTCATTATTTTTCATACACAATGAATTGACATTTTTCCGATAAAATTTAACCATCTTCCCTTTTTCATTGCCAAAAAATAAAAACCCAGAATAATAATTTAATTTCCAATTGAAAGATTAAAACGGAAATTTTGAAGTATTTTTAATAATACAAGGTGCATGGATTTTGAGTAAGTGCGGAAAGAAAAATGTGACGTCATATATGGAAAATAAAACGGATATGCTTTGATGTTGAAATAAAATGAGATTGTGTTATGGTATTAATTCTTATTATTTAAAGAAAATTGCTATGAATACATACGGTTTATCGTCTGCGCGCGGTTAACATAAAGATGGAATTTTTAATTTAAAATTTTAAAATTTTAAAAAAACTTTTGAATAGTAAATGTCAATAATATGCACAGTAAAATTATCAATGTCGAAAATGACGTAATGATTAGCAGGAAATGTATTTTCATTCTTAAAAAGTAAAAAGTTAACTAGATTACCTGAATAAAACAATTTTTTGTGAGTGTTAATTCTTAAACGTTCATTTCAGGAAATTTAAATAAATGTTACTTTATTTTTAAAGAAATTTACGTTTTCGTTCAAAGAACATAAATTTTTAATATGATTGCGTCATCAAAGTAACATTCAGTATAAAAGTTTTTATTGGAGAAACGTTTGTAAATCGTAGTGTGGCAGCTGAATTTTAATTCCACATTTCTTTTAGCTTTAAAAGGGTAAAATATTTGTTGACATTTTAAAAAGTAGCTCTTTTTAGTGCTCTTTTTTAGGAACAGATGTTATATATTCCAGCGGCCGCCATCTTGATTCATTTTCTTGGCGTGAACAGCCCGTTTCCGCCAAGTAGTAAATGTCGCCAAGCAGTGTTTTATGCTCATGTTAGGCTTAATGAAAATAAAATGTAAAGCATTGCCAACAAAAAAACGCCAAGAAATCTCAAAACATCCAAGATGGCGGCCGGGGTAATATGCAGCATCTAAGTCCTTTTGGATAATAGTTTTTTGTGAAGTATGATAGATTGAGATAAATACGCCTTAGCTTTTAATACAATATCTAACTGAATTTAAAATGTTATAAGAATTTAAAGAGAGGAATGTCATCAAAGCGAAATCAAATGTATCGAGAAATTCACGTAATGCAAGAGCATTAAAAATATAAAAAATTAATTAAACTTTTCCTCAAGCAGAATTGCGTAGACATTAACAAGCCGATCGTCAGGCTAATCTTAGAGATGCTGATACAGCTGAAAAGTCCCAACTGCGTCACCATTATAACATTGCTTATTTGGCTTCAAGGAGGGAGTGTGCATCACCTGAACTGTCGCAACATAGGTTAAAAGAAGACGCTGACCGCAAATAAATAAACAATTTATTAATAAATAAATAACAATAGCCGGTGTTACCATGTCAAGCAAAAAAAGCTATTTTGGCGACAATTAGGTACCCCGGTGCGTATATCACATCTGTGCCATTTTCTTATTACTTCATGATATAAACAGACATCCTGGTTCAGCGTATAAACCTGAGTTATGTCAATGACCTTATAATAAAGAAATATCGGTACTTGTTAGTTATCCCGTCGACCAAATTATATAAATCGCCAAACCATGCTCCAAACTATACAAATTGACATAATTTTTATTTTAAATAATGAAAGAACAAATAAATTAGCATAACATTAATAAAAATACTAATAAAACGTCGAAATAAACATCACTTGATGACGTACACACGTGTTGTCAAGTGAATGTGACATTTGCGATCAAACATTATTGGCATTTAATCTTACAATTTGGCGAGAGTAATTTGGTCGACGGGATAACTAACAAGCACCGAAATATCTTATACTACCCACCCTTGGCGACCAGTTTGGTTTCCTTAAAATTTATGTTTGGGAAAGCATGTTAACCCATTTTAGGCCAAGCAAAGAAATTTTATAAAATGTGGTATTATTTTCTTTGAAATAGGCTTAAATTACGTTCATTAAGACAAAAAAAAAATCGTGCATGAAAAATAATATTTTATTTGAGAAACAAAATGCATTCGGTCAATGGTGGGCTAACGCACCATTAAATTTAAAATTAATATATTTTTTAATTTTTTATGACATTTGTTTTATTATTATTTTATTTACAGAACTTGCAACTTTAATCCATTATAAAAATGTATGATTAATTTGAAGTAGAATAATTATACATTTTCAAAAAGTCGACTTTGTCAATAACCGTTTCAATTTTAAAAGACTAGCGTATTTTGAAAATTTCTCAACAGAAAGTGTTTACTCCAATTGAATTACTGATATTTCATAGATGTCTCCAGAACCATTAAAAATCGGAGAAAAATAAAATTAGTGAAAAATATTCGTCATAGTGTTAATAAAAAAATATTTATTGAAATGGTGCGTTTATGCACCTTTGGCCGAAAATGGGTTAAGCATTGTATAATGTTACTTTTATTCATAATTTAACTTACTTGGACTCCCCTAACCCTCTTGCTGCGCAACCTGAGATTTCCACGGGAAACGTAAAAGTAGCAAAATTTGTGCAATCCGAGATTTCCTCGGGGATTCAATTCCACTGGTGACTATTTTTTAATTCAACTCGGACCACTTTTTAAGTACAAAAAAATCCATATAGACATTAACAACACCTACATGAAAAATACACTGCAAGATTGATTTTCTTAAAATAGTGGTGCGAAACTATAAAAGTAGTCTCCATTGACAGCCCTGATTTCTCCTTAGGCTGCGAGAGGGTTAAATATAATTAATATAATCCCCTAAGCTAATAATAGTTTTTGATGCATTAAAATATCTCAATTTGTTGATTTTCTCTAAGCAAGTAAACCCTATTGGTTTACAATGGAAGTCTATGGGAATTCGGCGAAATATTAGAGATACCGCTAAGTTGGCGTCACTTTTGGCGACAGAATAAGGTATTCCTATGGTAACCTCCCTTATAGGTATGGGGATGCATTAAATAACCAATAATAACCAATCAATAACCAATGAGATGCGTTTCATTTGGGCGTTGCTATTAAACAATTAACAAGTAACTGCGATTTCTGTGCCACCAACTATAGCGTAATATATAAATAGATTGTCTACTATAAAATGTGATAAATAATTGGTTTATTATATATGTTTTTAATTATCGGAAGAGAAATGCTTTGCTTAATTCATTCATTCCTTCTTCTTTTTATGTTACGTGAACAACGTCACGTGTAACAGCTAGTCATATTATAAAGAGGAAAAATTGTTTATTTGTCGGAGGTAAGCTCAGGAGCTACCGAACCGATTTCAAAAGTAATGGTATCAAAATGATGGTGTTCGCCCAACTTAGAACATAGGCTATATCTTATGTCGGTGCCACAACCCCAAAGTGGGTGCAGGAGCAAAAAACGTTCTAAAAATACGATTTTTGCGTTACTGAATGGCCTAGAAATATGAAATTTGGAATATTAGTTACTTATAAGATATAAATCATGTCTAAGAACAGTTCTTAAACAATTCGAAATTTAAAAGGGGTGAGAATGCACAAAAAGCGTTCTAAAAAAAGTTCTAATTGGTAGTTTCTACATAATCTCAGGAAATACCGAATCGATTCCAAAAGTAATGGTACCAAAATGATGGTGTTAGTCCAACTTTAACATAGGCTATATTTTATGTCGGTGCCACTACCCCAAAGGGGTGCAGGAGCAAAAAATACGTTCTAAAAATGCGATTTTTGCGTTACTAAAGAGCCTAGAAATATGAAATTTGGAATATTAGTTACTTATAAGGTATAAATTATGTCTAAGAACAGTTCTTAAACAATTCGAAATTTAAAAGGGGTGAAAATGCATAAAAAGCGTTCTAAAAAACTAAATGGTAGTTTCTACATAATCTCAGGAAATACCAAACTGATTTAAAAAATATTCCTGTCAAAATGAGAGTGACAACGTTTGCTCCAAGATAGGCTAATTTTTATTTTGGTTCCACTACCCCAAAGGGGGTGTAGGAGCAAAAAACTTTCTAAAAATGCGATTTATGTGTTACTAAAGACCTAGAAATATGAAATTTGAAGTATCAGCTTCTTATTAGATATAAAGGCTTTCTAAGAACAGTTCTTAAACAATTCGAATTTTAAAAGGGGTGAAAATGCGCGAAAAGCGTTCTAAAAAACGTTCTAAATGGTGATTTCTACACAATCTCAGGAAATACCAAACTGATTTAAAAAATAATGGCGTCAGAATGATGGTGAAAATCCTTGCACCAACATAAGATACGTTTTATGTCGGTGCCAGTACCCCAAATGGGGTGCAGGAGAAAAACGTTCTAAATTGCGGTTTTTGCGTGACGGAAGGGCCTTGAATTGTGAAAATTAGAATGGTAGTTAGTTATAAGATATCAATTCTCTCTAAGGACATTTCCTAAAAAAATCGAAATTTAAAAGGGGGGGGGGTCAAAATGCGTAAAAAGCGTTGTAAAAAACGTTCTAAATTGCAATTTCTATGCAATCTCAGGAAATACTGAATCGATTTCAAATATAATGGTGCTTAAATGATGGTGACAATTCTTGCTCCAAGATAGGCTATATTTTATATCTGTTTCCACTACCCCAGAGGAGATGCAGGAGCAAAATGAGCCAAAAGCGTTCTAAAAACGTTCTAAATGCCGATTTGTCACCAATATGTCAGGAAGAATCAAACTGATTTCAAAAGTAATGGTAAGAAATTTATGCTGACAGCCTCTGCTCTAACATAGACGCTATTTTAAATCGGTATCACTATCACCTAGACGTTGCAGGAGCAAAAAAGCGTTCCAAATTTCGATTTTTGTGATCGGTAGGTGCTAGCAACTTAAAATTAGGCAAGGTACATATTTATTAAATATAAATGATCTTTACGAACAGTTTCCAAAAAAATTGGAAATTTAAAAAGGGGTGAAAATGCGCGAAAAGCGTTCTAAAAACGTTCTAAATTGCGATTTCTACTCAATCTCTAGAAATTCCAAAGCTATTTCAAATGTAATGGTTGCAAATCAATGGTAACAGTCCCTGCTATAACATAGGTTATATTTTATGTTGCTCTCACTACCATCTGAGGGTTGCAAAAGCAAAACATGTTCTAATTTGGGTTTTTAGCATAACTGAAGGGTCTAACACTTTGAAGTATGGCATGTTATTTACTTATAAGATGCAACCGCTTTCTATGAACTGTCGAAAGAAAATTTCAAATTTAAAAACATGAAGTGAGCGAAAAGCGATATAAATTACAATTTTTATGTAATCTTATCAAATACCAAACCGATTAAAAAAATAATGATAGCAAATTGTTGGTGATAGAACCTGCTCAAACATAAGCTATATTTTATGTCTGTGCCACTACCACCAGAGGGTTGCAGTAGCTAAAAACTTTCTAAATTGCGATTACTGTGATACTGAAAAGGCTAGAAACTTTAAATATGGCATGGTAGTTACTTATAAAATATAAATGCCCTCGAAGGACTATCGAAAAGAAATTCGAATTAAAAAGGGGTGGAGTGAAGGGGAGGTGCGAAAAGCATTCTAAAAAAGTCCTAAATTACGATTTCTACGCAATTTCAGGCAATGTAAACCAAATATAAAAGTAATAGTTGCGAATCAATGGTAACAGTCTGTGATCCTACACAGGCTGTATTTTATGCCGATGATTCTACTACCTGGGATTTACAGGAACAACAAACGCTCTAAAAAAGGCCTTTAAAAGCTTTCTAAATTAAGTTTCTGTGGAATATTAGGAAATAACAAACCAATTTCAAAATTAATGTTGGCAAATTAATGGTGACAGTTCCTATTTAAACATAGCCCTTTATGTTGAGAGAGGTGGTAGGACTTCGAATTTGACATGATGGTTAATTTTCAGATGTAAGAAGATGGTTTCTAAAAAATTCAAAACTTCAAATGAATACTGAAATGAGCGTATTAATTGAGCATAAACGTTTCAAAATATTTTCTAAATTAATATTTAGTTAGTTTTATTTCGTTTTATTAATTTAAGTCCCATTTCTGCCTTATGCAGTGTAACAATGATGTTTAATCAAACTGTGTTTTAAATAGTAATTTTTTTAAATATTCCTAAAATTAATAAGTACCTTTTAATAAAATAAAAATTTAGTTAGTACCTTTTAATAAAAATTAGACATATAAATATCACTTGGCATATTTCAAATATTACGCGAGCAAAGCCGCGGGGTTTGCTAGTCAAATTATAAAGAGGTAAAAATTGTTTATTTGTAGGAAGTAAGATCTGTAACTACCGAACCGATTCCAAAAGTAATGGTATCAAAATGATGGTGTTAGTCCAACTTAGAACATAGGCTATATTTTATGTCGGTGCCACTGGCCAAAAGAGGGTGCAGGAGCAAAAAACGTTCTAAAAATGCAATTTTTGTGTTATGGAAGGGCCTAGAATAATGAAATTTGTAATGGTAGTTACTTATAAGATATAAATAATATCTATTAACATTTTCGAAACAATTCGAAATTTAAAAGGGGTGAAAATGCACAAAAAGTGTTCTAAAAAACGTTCGAAATGGTCATTTCTACACAATGTCAGGAAATATTAAACCGATTTAAAAAATAATGGTGTCAAAATGATAGTGGCAACCCTTTCTCCAAGATACGCTATATTTTATGTCGGTGCCACTAGCCCAAATTGGTACAGGAGAAAAAAACGTTCTAAAAATTCAATTTTTGTGTTATGGAAGGGCCTAGAATCATAAAACTTGGAATGGTAGTTACTTATAAGATATAAAGGATTTCTAAGAACAGTTCTTAAAAAATTCGAGATTTAAAAGGGGTGAAAATGCGCGAAAAGCGTTCTAAAAACGTTCTAACTGGGGGTTTCTACAGAATCTCAGGAAATACCAAACCAATTTAAAAAATAATGGTGTCAAAATGATGGTATTGTCCAACTTAGAACATATGCTATATTTTATGTCGGTGCCACTACCTCAAAAGGGGTACAGGAGAAAAAACGTTCTAAAAATGCAATTTTTGTGTTATGGAAGGGCCTAGAATCATGAAACTTGGAATGGTAGTTACTTATAAGATATAAATGATATCTAAGAACATTTTCAAAACAATTCGAAATTTAAAAGGGGTGAAAATACACAAAAAGCGATCTAAAAAACGTTCGAAATGGTGATTTCTATACAATCTCAGGAAATACCAAACCGATTAAAAAAATAATGGTGCGAAAATGATGGAGACAACCCTTGCTCCAAGATAGGCTATATATTATGTCGGTGCCACTATCCCAAAGGGTGTGCAGGAGCAAAATACGTTCTAAATTACGGTTTTTGCTTTTCTGAAGGGCCTAGAAATATGTCATTTGAAATATTACACGTAAGGCATGGTGACGTTACGGCGACGGCGATGTGAAGTCACGCTGTTACTTTGTGACCGTCGATGTGACGTCACGTGACGTCGATGTGAAGTCATAGTGACTAGAATGTGAAGTCGTTATGGCCGTTTTAGAGCTCATTTGTGACGTCACATTGTGACCAATTTGTGAAGTCACGGTAAAACCAATTTGTGAAATATGTGTCATTTGTGACGAAATTATCATTAACACTGTGATGATTCTGTGACGACAGTGACAATGTTGTGAAGTCACATTGTGACAATTTTGTGAAAATTGTGTGATTTGTGACGATTTTGTCATTAACTTTGTGACAAATATGTGACTACAATGACAATGTTGTGACAGCGTTAAGATGCAGGACATTTATTGAAAAATGAAATCGCTATTCGAGTCCAATCAATGAACCTCGAAAATGGAGGCAGGAGTAATTATGAGTAAAAGAAAATTCTGAAGTTCACAGAAAAATTTCAGAATGTTTTTTTCACGATCCTTTGTCGAAATTTGCGTTTTTTTCGTGATCCTTCGGCGAAATTCGTCTTATATGCTCGATTTATTGACAAAATTTCACGTTTTTTCGCTATACTTTGACAAAACTCGCTTTTTTTTGCTATGTTTTGATGAAATTCGCTTTTTTTCGCTATGCTTTGACGAAATTCGCTTTTTTCGCGATCCTTTGACGAAATTCACGTCTTTTCTTCAATCTTTTGATGAAATTGCGATTCTTAGATGAAAGTCACGTTTTTTTCACGACCTTTTGAAGAAATGAAAATTGTTTTCACGATCTTTTGACAAAATTCGCCTTATTCGCCATTTATTTACAAAATTTCTCCTTTGTTGCGGTCCATTGACGAAATTCGCATTTTTTCAACAATCTTTTGACAAAATTTGCTATTTTTAGATGAAATTCGCTTTTTTTCCTACGATCTTTTGACGAAATTTGCATTTTTTTTCGCGATCCTTTGACGAAATTCACCTTAAATGCGAGATTTATTAAGTTTTGCGTTTGTCTCGGTCCTTTGATGAAATTCACGTTTTTTCTGCGATTCTTTAATCGAAATTCATCGTATTTGCACGATTTTATTGACACAATTTCATGTTTCTTTCGCTATCCTTTGACAAAATTCGCGTGTTATTCGCGACCTTTTGACAAAATTCGCGTTTTTTCTGCAACCTTTTGACAAAATTTGCGATTCTTAGATGAAATTCGCATTTTTCCCATGATCTGTTGACGAAATTCATTTTTTCCCGCGATTATTACATGACATTCTTTTTTTTTCCGTGATTTTTTGACGAAATTTAAGGGTTTTTTTTCGCGATTCTTTATCAAAATTCACGTTTATTCCGGGATTTTTTGAAGAAATTCGCGTTTTTTTTTCGAGATCTTCTGGCAAAATTCGCGATCCCTTGAAGGAATTAGTCCCCCCCCCCCCGTGATCCTTAGACGAAATCCGAGTGTTTTTTTAGATTCTTTGTCGAAAATAGCTTTTTCCCCAGTGAAAGGGACGCTTTTTCCCCTTAGACGAAATTTGAGTTTTTTCCCCAATTCTTTGTGGAAATTCTCTTTATTCCGCGATCTTTTGACTAAATGCGTGCTTATATCACGATCGTTTGACGAAATTCGTGTTTTTTTTAGCGACCTTTTGACGAAATACGCGTCTTTTTCGGTTACTATTTGCCAAAATTCACGATGTTTTTCGGTCAAATTTTGGCGATCTCGAAATACTTTGCACTTTATGGAGCTAATGATCTAATGTATATTTTTAGGAACAAAAAGAAAATTTTAGGAGATTTTTGGGAATTTTATGAAGTAAAATAACAGTTAGGAAATTTAGGAATTTTAGCGGAAATGCGAGCCCTGAACAGTTGACGCACAATATATATCATATATACACACGTTTTATTATGCCATATACAGGGATATACATATATGCTTATTTGTGCCACTAACTAAATGATGCTTATTTGCAGTTTTTATTAATTCTGCAATTACTTACTGCTCCCTCTAGGCCATTTTTTAAAGTTGTAGCCCCCTGCTCTTTTTAACATAGGCGAAATGCACCCTTAAAAAAAAAAAAAATAGTGAAATTCACCTTTAGTTGCAATCAGAGATTTCTTGTAAAAAACTTCCCCATATCACAGTATTTTTAAACCGGTGTGCCCAAGACCTTGCAAAATTTATAGAACTTTATTTCTTTAGAAAATACAAGCTATTGTTAAATCATGTCGCTATTTAATTGTATTTTTCAATTTGTAATTTATAAAATCCTTAAAACTTAATGTCACTTTATTCATCATATTAACAAATTATATACTTTTTTCTTATATTATTACTAAACACATTACTAATACATTTACTCGTGATGTAATGCTCTGTTTTAACTGAACTAGCATCCCTTTTTTTCTATAATGAATATTAAATTATCATTTTAGGAATTAAAGCATAAAAATAATTTTTTTCCTAATTAGAAAGTTAATTGTTGAAAAAATGATTAATTTCAAACATTGTGAACAATTTGATATTAAGTGCAGAGATTAATAGTTTTAATAACTGTAAATATGAATAGTATTTAATACAGTTTTAGATAATTACTAGCAAACCCCGCGGCTTTGCTCGCGTAATAGTTGAAGTATGCCAAGTGATATTTGCATGACTATTTTTTATTAGAAGAACACTTTTTGAAATAATTTAAAAATTACAGATTAAGCCACAGTTTGACTAAACTTCATTATTAAAGTGCAATAGACAGAATGAGATTTTAATTAATAAGAAGAACTAAAACTAATTCCAATTAAATGATAATTTAGAAAGTATTTTGAGACTTTAATGCTCATTTCATACGCTCATTTCAGTATTCATTTGAAGTTTTGAAAATTTTAGAAACCATCTTAACACATTTACATAGTAAAATTAACCATCATGTCGAATTCCAAGCTTCTTGTCTAACAGTCTACCACCTCTATGGTGTTAGTGGCACCAACATAAAATGCCGAAATAGAGTTGAAATAGAATGTCTCAAAAAATGTTGAAACAGAGACTGTCACCATTAATTTGCCAACATTAACCTTGAAATCGGTTGGTATTTCCCAATATTCTATAGAAAACGGAATTTAGATGTTTTAAAAGGCTTTCTTTTTGTTCCTGCCAGCCAGGTGGTAGTGACACCGTCATAAAATATAGTATAGGATCCCCGTATAGGATCTGGGACTATCGTTCTTGATTAACAACCAATAACTTCTATAATCGGTTTATTATTTCCTGAGATTCCATATAAATCGTAATTTAGGACTCTTTTAGAATGCTTTTCACTCCTTCCCTTCGTTTCACCCCTTTTTATATTCTAATTTATTTTCGACTGTTCTTAGAGGACATTTATATTTTATAAGTAACTACTTGCTATATTTAAAGTTTCTAGCATCTTCAGTACCGCAGAAATCGCAATTTAGAAAGTTTTTTGATCCTGCAACCCTCTACCTAAAATATAGTTTATGTTTGAGCAGGTTCTATTACCATCAATTTGCAACCATTATGTTTGAAATTGATTTCGTATTTCATACGATTGCATAAAAATCGTAATTTAGAACGCTTTTCGCTCACTTCATCCTTTTAAATTTGGAATTTTCTTTCAACAATTCTTAGAAAGCTTTTGCTTCTTTGAAGTAATTACCACTCGAAATTTAAAATGTTAGACCCCCTCAGTAACACAGAAAACGCAATTTAGAAAATTTTTTTGCTCCTGTAACCCCCAGGTTGTAGTGAAAACAACGTAAAATATAGGCTATGTTGGAGCGGGGACTGTCACCATCATTATGAAACCATTACTTCTGAAATCGATTTATATTTCCTGAGATTGCGTAGAAATCCCAATTTAGAAAGTTTTTTAAAACGCTTTTCGCTCATTTTAAACCCTTTTAAATTTCGATTTGTTAGGAACTGTTCTTAGGGATCATTTGTATCTTATAAATAACTGCCCTGCCTAATTTCGGGATTCTAGGCCCTTCAGTAACACAAAAATCGCAGTCTAGAAAGTTTTTTGCTTCTGCAAACCCAAGGTGGTAGTGACACCGACATGAAATAGAGCCTATGTTGGAGCAAAGGCTGTCATCATAAATTTCCAACCATTACTTTTGAAATAGGTTGGGTACTTTCTGAGATTGCGTAGAAATCGCCATTTAGAACGTTTTTTAGAACAATTTTCGCGCATTTTTAGACCTTTTAAATTTCGATTTTTTAAGAAATGTTCTTAGAGATCAGTTATATATCTTGTAAGTAACTACCATTCCAAATTCCATGCGTCTGGGCCCTTCAGTAACACAAAAATCGCACTTTTGAACGTTGTTTTGCTCCTGCACCTCCTTTAGGAGTAGTGGCACCGACATAAAATGTAGCCTATATTGGAGCAAGGGTTGTCACCACCATTTTGACATCTTTAATTTTGAAATCGGTTTGGTACTTCTTGAGACTGCGTAAAAATCGCTATTTAGAGCGTTTTAGAACGCTTTTTGCGCATTTTCTCTCCTTTTAAATTTTGAATTTTTTAAGAAATGTTCTTAGAGATCATTTATATCTAATAAGTAACTACCATGCCAAATTCCGTGTATCTGGACACTTGAGTAACACAAAAATCGCAATTTCGAACGTTTTTTGCTCCTGCACTCCCTTTAGTGGTAGTGGCACCAACATAAAATGAGCCTATGTTGGAGCAAGGGTTCCCTCCATCATTCTGACACCATTATTTTTTAAATCGGTTTTGTACTTCCTGAAATTGTATAAAAATCGCCATTTAGAACGTTTTTTAGAACGCTTTTCGCGCATTTTCACCCCCCCCCTTTAATTTCGAATTTTTTTTTTAAGAAATGTCTTTAGAGATCATTAGTATCTTAAGTAACTACCATTAGATCATAAGTAACTACCATTCCAAATTTCATGTTTTTAGGCCCTTCTGTAACACAAAAATCGCATTTTTAGAACTTTTTTGCTCCTGCACCCCCTTTTGACCAGTGGCACGGACATAAGATATAGCCTATGTTCTAAGTTGGACTAATACCATCATTTTGATACCATTACTTTTGAAATCGGTTCGGTACTTCCTGAAATTGCATAAAAATCGACATTTAGAACGTTTTTTAGAACGCTTTTCGCGCATTTTCACCCCCCCCCCCACTTTAATTTCGAATTTTTTTAAGAAATGTCTTTAGCGATCATTAGTATCTTAAGTAACTACCATTAGATCATAAGTAACTACCATTCCAAATTTCATGTTTTTAGGCCCTTCTGTAACACAAAAATCGCATTTTTAGAACTTTTTTGCTCCTGCACCCCCTTTTGACCAGTGGCACGGACATAAGATATAGCCTATGTTTTAAGTTGGACTAATACCATCATTTTGATACCATTACTTTTGAAATCGGTTCGGTAGTTCCAGCACTTACCTCCTACAAACAAGCAATTTTTACCTCTTTATAATATTAGTATAGATTACAATATATCAATGTATGTAACATTATTGCATACTACTAATGAAAATTAATGGTGTTTTATAATCACTCTAATTACACTAACTAATAATTATAATTAAAGCTTAAAACATAGATTATCTTAGCAATTAGAGGTTTAATTGATTTAGAAACCCCAAAGTATTGAAAGCTAGTCATTAAATAAAGCTAAAACTAATCTCTGGAATTTCTGGTATGAAATTAGAATTTCTGAGTAAAGAAAGGGTACCAGACTGGCCTGATTTTGTAAAGTCGTACGGTGTTTTTTTTTTTTTGTTCTTGATGTCGTTAAGTTTTTTTTTAAAACGTATTCTTTATTTTTTGATGAAAAAAAATACGCTAACGTGTCAGTGGATACTGCAAAATTCTACTCGCGAACCGGCGCGGCTCTTATGTTTTACAACACAAATGTTTTCTTTAGTTACGTTGTTGCTAATGCAAGATATTTCATAATAGTAATAAAATAAATATGTTAAAATAGCCCACATCCATATGAATAGCAAAAAATAAATTTTAATACTATTTGAAAATACAACACTAAATGCAGAATCATACATCATTTACAACGAGAGAATTAGGTTATTTCACTAAAAAAAATTCAGAGCATAATCAATGAAATAAACAAAGAAACGAAAATGAATTGCTTTAAAAAAAGAAAACAAACTTTTAAAGAACTATTCGTTTTAATGTTCTGTATTTTTCCAAATTTTTTAGCGCATAAAGAGCTTTCACAATGTACAAAGTTTTCTTTTTGAACATATCCTGTTTTACGACACATTCTATACCGTTTACCTAGTTACTTTTTAAATAAAATTATATTGAGCATAATTTAATAGAATTTGTCAAATCAAAACAAAAACAAAGAAAAAAATTAGTTACATTAAAAAAATATATTTTCAAAAAATTATTCGTTTTCATCTCCTATATTTTTCGCTTTTTTTTCTTTAGTCCATAAAGAGCTTTAACATCGTGCAAAGTTCCCTTTTTCAGCTGTGGCACATCTTATTTAAAGACACATTCTACATCGCTTTCCTAGTCATAATAGTAAAGATTCTAACAAAGATTTTTTTTTTTTTTTTGTTTGAAAATGAACAAAAAAATAACAACACAGCATGAAAATATCAATTCCGTTATAACAGAAATATATATTTAAAAATGAATTAATTAAAATACTTATATAATTTCAAGAGCGTTCAGATTTTATAAAATACGCAAAATACTTTTAAAAAAAATCAGATAAGCCTATTCCAATGGAAAAATGGATTGAGGAACAGAAATGACACCCAAACCGCTCCGATGTCATATTCGAGTACAATATAAGACATATATCACTTTTGTAATATAATTTGCACAAGCGCGGTCTCTGAAAGGTAACGTTCTGAGAAGTTCCACAGGGCAAATCCTTACGAGGATGCAGAAACAATTCTATAATTTCTGTACCTCTCGAGCGATGAGAAAAAGGGAAACATCGAGAACAAAAACTGCGAACACGTTTTCACTGAACAAATCTCACCATTTAGTTACACCATACCTTTATTAACACAAGCTAAACCTTGTGCTAAATCACCTCTAAATTCAAAAATTTTAATTACCTTTTATAAATATAATACGAAATGAAACACCGCTCTGCTCCCGTATCAAAAAGACTTTTAACCACAATATCATTAAATACAATTAACAACTCAGGCAACTTAATTGAATTAACTCTAACATTATTTAAACTTTGCTGCTTAACCCCTTAACTGTTTTGTTCGACTGCCGCTTGGGCAAAAAGAGTTTGCTACCTTCGATACTAAAAGCTTTTGGATACCACTTAATTTTAACTGTGATCTTTGGTTTGTTAAATGGCGTGCCTTTTTCGATTGTACAAAGCAATTGTACGTAAACTTAAGAACGCTTTTGATGCTTAACACGTGACTGTATATCACTTGACCTACAGCCTCTTACCAGTTTTCCTACCTACTAGTAAATCGACTTTGCACCATATAGCCATTTCCTACACTTTCACTCCTAATTAACTGCCTTAAACAAGAAAGAGAGTTTCCCTGTCCCAAACTCCATTCATTGTACCGTTTCCACTATTTCCTCTATTACTACAACTGTCTCCGAAATTTCCGTATAATCATTAGTATTACCAGAGATTCTGTAATTTCCAATTCTACATGGCATCATTATTTCTAAAGTTACTAGCAAATACCGTGGCTTTGCTCACGTAATAGTTGAAATATGCCAAGTGATATTTGCATGACTATTTTTATTAGAAGAACCCTTTTTTGAAATAACTCAAAAATTATAAATTAAGCCATAGTTTGACTAAACTTCATTATAAAAGTGCAATAGACAGAAATGAGATTTTAATAAATAAGAAAAACTTAAACTAATTCCAATTAAATGATAATTTAGAAAGTATTTTGAGACTTTTATGTTCATTTCGTACGCTCATTCCAGTATTCATTTGAAGTTTTGAATTTTTTAGAAACCATCTTAACTCATTTACATCTTAAAACTACCATCATGTCAAATTCTAAGCTTCATGTCCAACAGTCTACCACCTCTCTGGTGTTAGTGGCACCAACATAAAATGACGAAACAGAGTTGAAATAGAATATCTTGAAAAATGTTGAAACAAAGACTGTCACCATTAATTTGCCAACATTAACCTTGAAATCGGTTCGTATTTCCTAATATTCTATAGAAAACGGAATTTAGATGTTTTTAAAGGCTTTCTTGTTGTTCCTGCCAACCAGGCGGTAGTGACACCGGCATAAAATATAGCCGTATAGGATCAGGGACTATCACGGACCTTGATTCGCAACCAATAACTTCGGCAATCGGTTTATTATTTCCTGAGATTCCATAGAAAGCGTAATTTAGGACTCTTTTAGAATGCTTTTCGCTCCTTCCCTTCGCTTCATCCTTTTTTAATTTAAATTTATTTTTGATTGTTCTTAGGAAACATTTATTAGGAAGAGATCGGTTTGTTAATTCAGTAGTTCCATTTTCTAGGCAAAACTTATATTACGTAGTAAGAATGAAAGTTTATATTGTTAATGTATAAGTTGACTGTCTATTAACTATTGTATTCAGTCAGGTGGTATGTTCTGAAATAAAAGAAAAAGATTCTTTAGTTTTAAATGCCTAGATCTTCAGAATTATATTATGGAATTTTATGACTATTTTTTAACTGAGCCGTTTGCTGTTTCACTATTGTTTACAAATATTTTTAGTTCTCGTGAAAAAAGAATTTTATTCTATACTTTCAGGTCCAGATTAAGGCATGGACACTCGAAACGAAGGCTGCATTGAAGAAATATCTTTGTTTTAGACTAGTAATCGTCATCTTATTTAAAAACAGATTTTCTGTTATAAAGAAGGCGAAAATTAATATTTAGACTTACTGGTTAAAATGTGCGCCGGATTCCAAAAATATTCAGTTGAGACCTGCATATTCATGCAAAATGTCAAAATGAAGGCGTCGCACACTGATCGCAATATTTATATCAAATCGGTATTTTTCCAGTATAGGCGCCTTAGCGGTTTCTTTTAAAAGCTTGGCTTCAGGAATCAAGACTTGTTGCCAAATTATGTAGGCAGCTATGAAAACAAATCTGATGAACTTTTATGCTTGTTTATGTATGTATTTATATATTTGAAAACATATTATTTGGGCATATTATTGTTATTATTGTTTATATGTGCGTTTATATATCTAAAAACAATTTAATATATATATATTATTGCTGTTGTTGTTGTTGTTTTTCATACACAATTGACTTCTGTTTTCTTATGAAAATTGATAAATGGCTTGTTTATATTAAATGAATTATACAAATATTGAAAACATTTTTGTGTATATATGACAGTGAAAAGGTTGCCAGAAAATATGCATGAAAATTACCTTAAATCGCCAATCCCATTATCCCTATCTCGCCAAGACACCTGTACTGGAAAAGTACAGTCAAATCTAAGCATAATATCCGAAAAGTAATAAATATACTGTGCTCCTACACTTTCAGTCAAAATACCAGTACTTTGCACGTGGAAAAACTCGACTTGCATAATCGCACGATTAAAAAAGCGAGTTTTTCTCTAAAAATATAGTGGTGTTTATCTGACCTAAAGTCAGAGAAATTCCCCGATCTGTAAGGACCCTGTTATATGACGAATGTGTTAAAAGACACAAAAATGTGTGTTTCTCTCTTTCTGGAGTTCAATCTCTTACTGCAAATTCTTTTAAACAGATTAATACGAAAAATGTTTATTAAAAATAATCTGATTACTAAATTTTGTAGAAGATCGAAGAAAATTATTATAACTATAAGAGATTATAGCAACAAAAGGATTTTGTAAATATATTCAAAACATGGAACTATGAATAAACAGGAACTGACATATCCTTAAAATATTAAAATATTAAAGCTTCAACTGTAACCGTTTTTGCAGGGTTTGATTATCGCCGGGATAAACTTCCACCAGTAAATTTAAATAGAAATTTTTTTTCTTGTTAAAACTCTTTATTAACGCGAAATTTCAGTCATAAATAATGGAAGAAACATACATTTATTTTAACTGGTTGAAGTCAGGTTCTAGTCAGATCGTGCGTTTTCGCCATAGTGTGACAACAAGACAACCTGTCAGTGAAAAAGATTATAATGCCTGGACAAACTGGCACCAGCAAAAACAAATAGACACAATAATGTTTACCACATCTGTGAGAAAACATTTCCATGAATATGAAATTTGCTATTCCAATTTACTGGTGGGAAGTTACCAGCGGTAATCGGAAACTGTTGATTCGATTTAACCCCTTAATTCTCACTCCCGTGAATATCACGGGCTGAAGTGTCGTTCATTATTTCTCGTGCCCGTCATATTTCCGGGCTGGAGATTTAATTACTGAAAAAAACTTCTGAAACCGGAAAAATTTAACTGGCATTTCCGTGTGAAGTCTTTGAATATTACCGTTGTGTTTTGGCTTTTGGCGCTGATTGTAATGCCGGGATTTGTATTGCATGTTTCGAAGTATATAACACTCAAAAAAATTATTAATAATCAAAATTTAATGTCTATATATTATTTCAAATATTATTTGTACAAATTTGTGTGTGATGATAAATAAAGATCTAAGATCTGAAAAATAAAGTTCTTATTCGCATTAATTTATATGGTGTAAAACAAACATTAAAATACAGTATTCTCTAATGATGGCTTTTCTACAAATGTGAATTTGTTCTATAACATCTTTATTTTTTACCTTAAAAAAACCAATTGCATATTTTATTTAGAGACCTTATAATTATTCAATTTCTGTAATAAAATAAATAGGTACTTTTTTGATGGTTTTTCCAAATATTAAGCGACCGTGAAGGGGTTAAAAAATAACAACTGCCATCTTGTGACAACCTCCTCAGTTACTTCATTTGCAACTGGTAGACAGTACACTATCTGTCTCCTCCTCTTTATTCATAACTCCATTATTAAACCAGAGTATCAGGACCCAATTTAACCCCTTTATCCTCACTCCTAGTAGGAGAGCTGTTGAACATTTTTGAGTAGGTATTTGAGGCACCCTGAAAATTTGCGCAACACTTCTTTTGTAATGCCTGAATACAAAATCGAATGTCTGGATGAAGGATCGTGGCCCAAAACCTGTGCCAGACACGTGTCAAGTGCCATTTTTTGACACTACCCAAAAAAGGTATTTGAGGCACGCTGAGATTGAAACAGAATAATATTTATAGTTAGAAAAAAATATTTTGAAAATGACAGACACTTTAGTCGGCCCAGAAACTGTGCCAGACACGTGTCAAGTGCCATTTTTTGACTACCCAAAAAAGGTATTTGAGGCACGCTGAGATTGAGGCACAATAATATTTATGCTTAGAAAAAAATATTTTGAAAAGGACAGACACTTTAGTCGGCACAAAAACTGTGCCAGACACGTGTCAAGTGCCATTTTTTTGTCTGGCACAGGTTTTGTGCCACGATCCTTCAGCCAGACATTCGATTTTGTATTCAGGCATTACAAAAGAAGTGTTGCACAAATTTTCAGGGTGCCTCAAATACCTTCCCTAAAATGTTTAACAGCTCTTGGACTATCCTGTGATATTCACGGGATGTGTCTTTATTCAGATTGTTTGGTTGCCACCAGTTTTATAAAATAGTGTAATTGGCTTTATTATGGTATCATTTTATCTCTCATTAAATAAGGTGGACTCCTGTAAGAGAGACCCGTGTTCGACTCGTGTAAGAGAGGGAGCTGTCTTGGACACGGAAGGTAGTAGACGTGTCTGATCTCGCTCTTGCTTAATGATGCTTTTTGTCAGCAGTTCGTACGAATACTGACGTGATGCAATTATCAATTGTTTTCGTTCCTTTTCACCATGGCTGTTATCAACTATAATGTTCCAAAGGAACTTTTTAGTGAATCCAAACAAATTCGTGAAGCGATAATCAAAAAAGATATCGTTTTTGCAAGTCTTGAGAATAAGAGCAAAAACTTACTCCTGGAGTATTACAGGACCGCTCAGAAATATGCTGGCCTCGAACTGGAAATCGTGGAGAAACGCATTCTAATCTTAAAAAAACTCGACGACTCAGCATCCCTAACTGCTATGGAGCTCAAGAAAGCCAACATCTTGGACAAGCTTCAAGGGATCTCAGATGAGGTAGCTAGCCTACGGGTGAGTGGCCTCTCCTTATTTACTGATTTTCCAGTTGACACCCCCTCCCCCCTGAGGAGGAGAGCTCAAATGTAGATATGGTAGAAACACCTACTGTTCAACCAGCCACGAGCAAGCGCCGTCTTGACGATGACACCTCTGCCGAGGGTTGGCAAGATGTTTCTTCTAAAAAGAAGAACCCAAATTCGAAAAATTCGAGCGGAAGCTCCCAAAATCAACCAAAAAGGAGAGAGTTCCTCCCTTCTTCAATGAACCAATAAAACATTCATCAAATCTTCTCATTCTCCTCAGGCAAAAAGTTCCTGCTGTTCGTTCTATCATGAACAAAAATTATATAATAGTGTCAGTTGACACAGAAGCTGAATATCATATGGTACAGCAAATCCTAGAGGGGGATGGGATCCACTACCGTAGTTTTCTCTTGGAAAAAAAGAAAAATCTAAAATTTGTCTTAAGAGGTCTTCCAGCTAACGCTGACATTAAAATCTCTGATAAAGCTGAGCTCATTGCTGGCAGTCTTAGAAGTCAGTATACACTTAATCGAGATTTCGTCAATCCCAGGATGACGGACATAGTCAATGACAAAGTTGAAGAGTTTCTTAACGCAAACCATAATAATACTCTTACTCCTGCAACACCTTCTGAGGTTGTAACATACATTGGGAATCTGAAAAAGAATAAATCGCCTGGCCTCGACTGCATTTCAACTAACATGTTAAAATATCTCCCCATAAATTTTACATTTTTTCTTACTATATTAATTAATACTATGCTTAATCTACGCATGTTTCCCGATTGCTGGAAGCGGGCGCTGGTAGTACCAATCCCAAAACCTGGGCAGGACCACCACGCTCCTTCTAGCTTTCAACCTATTTTTCGACCTATACCTTTATTTTCCTGCATTCCTAAAGTCTATGAATGCATACTTTCAAACCGTCTGAAAGAGTTCGTTACTGCCAATTCGATCATTATACCGGAGCAGTTCGGGTTTCGGCCCAAACTGTCTACGCAGCACCAGCTTTGGAGGGTATCTGAACTCATTCACGAGGGTTTCCTCAGTAGACAAAAAACTGGTGTAGTATTCATAGACATTGCAAAAGGATTCGATAGAGTTTGGCATGAAGCTCTAATCTATAAATTAATTCTTCTTAAAGTTCCCCCTCAACTAATTCTCATTATTTATAAATATTTAAAAAATAGATCCTTTTCTGTCAGAGTTCATCATTCTATCTCCTCTTCTCGCAGTTTCGAGGCTGGCGTACCCCAAGGGGGACTGATCAGCACCTGGCTCTTCAACTTATATATCAACGACATACCCAAGATTCCCAACATCCTCTTAAAATTATATGCGGATGACACGGCCATCCTCTACAGAAACATCTCACTAAACATTGTGATTGAACAACTCCAATCCTATCTCCAGGCCCTTTCTATCTGACTTAAGAAATGGCGTATTAAAGTAAATGCTGCAAAAAGTGCTGCCATAATTGTCTCTAAAAAATCTATCACCCTAGACATTAATCTTTCTCTTAATAATGAAGATATACCCTGGGTTAACGATTATAAATATCTAGGAATTTACCTAGATTCTAAATTACTCTGGACAAGGCAGATTCACGATGTACGTTCTAAAACTACAGCTGCCAAGTCCTCCCTCAAATCTTTATTAGCTAGACATAGCTGTCTGTCACTCTCCAACAAGTTGCTTTATAAATCCTTTATCAGATCCACCATGACTTACGGGTCAGTTGTTTGGGGATCTGTTTGTGAAACTAAGATGCAAAAACTTCAAATTCTGCAGAATACTATTTTAAGACAGACTGTAAATGTTACCTCGTTTGTCCGGAACGATGTCATTCACAAGGATCTCAATATTCGACCTATTTCGCAAGTTATTAAAAAACTCGCACAAAATTTCCACAGAGATCGTATTCTTATATCCAACGAAGCGTTGCGGTCAATAAAAACTTACAGTATTAACAGTTCTCCTGGTAAAAAAAGACCGCTTGTCATCCTTAGTCGAGATGACGGTTTTGCCCCACCTTCCAAAAGAAGGAGGCAAGAACCACCTTAAACGCACCGTTGCGGTTTTTCTAAATTCTAACATGTTTCTAAAAAATTTCCCTTATTTGTTAAACTCTATTCTCTTATTTTTCAATTTATTTCGTCAACATCGTTCCTGCCTACCATATGGCACTGGTAAATATCCACTTTCTATCAAAATTTATCTTGTTTTCATGTATTTTCTGATTTTTCAGTATCTCCCCAGCCCCGGTCACCTTCTATATCTCTTTTTGAACGAAGGACTTTGATTCGATGCACTTCGCTTCCTCATTGGCTGCTGAAGTTTGCCGTCAAATCCGACTGAGAATGTCCCATCCCGACCCGCTCATCACCTGCTTCTGACACAGAATGCACAGAACTTGCAGATTGGCGGAGCGCACTTACAGTTTTCTCAGACATCCAGGTCTCTGGTGTTACTATCCTTTTTCTTTATTGATCTTTTTAGGCAGTTTTGATTCGATGCACTTCGCTTCCTCAATGACTGACGAAATTAGCCGTCAAATCCTTGCCGTTTTCTTTTCAAAATTCGTTATTTTTATGTGACAACTTCTATTTTATTAACTTTTTCGATTCCTATCATTTTTATTTTGATATAACTAATTTATATATATAAAAAAATGTATGATTCTGGTGCCTTTTTCCATCTTTCCCCACGATCCCTGGCTACGTCTACCATCCCAATGCTCCAGAATTCGTAAGAAATTCATTCTGCTTAACATCGAAACACTCTGTCATATTCGACCCACCAAATTCGAATGAGATAAACATAAGCATGACGACTTATGTAGGGATTCATAAAAAACTGCATTGGTGTATTGGTGTAAATAAGGTGAATATTTCTTTTTCAAAAAAGTGGTGCCAATAAGCAATTATAATTTTTTGACCGTAAATTAATGCGCCCGTTAAGGGGTTAAACTAAATCTTTGGTGAAAAACAGATGTTGATTTTGTTTTAAAGGTAAACATAAATTGAATTTTAAAGTAATGTGATCAAGTTGTATTGTTATTCGTTAATTTGTATTCCTAAGTTGGATTCTAATTTCCATTTTGTTTAACTGAAATATTTTATATCAGCCATCAATAATAAATTCCGTGTCCATTGATTGTTTAATAATTTGAAAGATTAAATGTGTAAAAATATTTATTCAAGTTAGTATTGTCAGTTATAATCATATATGTTAACCCTTATCGGTCGATATCGTCACTTGAGCTGACAAGATTAACCTATTCGGATCCAGTACCTCTTGTAAGAATTTTATTCGGCGGGGACCACTTTTTTTAAGTATCACTTTCACTTGCAGTTTGTCATCATCTGCAAAAGAAATGTTCCACAAAATTTATTTTGAAAATATAGTGGTACAATTAGATCATAAAAATAATCGTTTGTGGCAGCCCTGCAAATATTCACTGAATACAATTACAACCTAATGGCGAATCATGTATAAAAAGCTAGCGTCCAATAAGGGTTAATCATTCCGCAGTATTGCAGCATTATACAAAATCTAGATTAACAGAAATTTAAAGTAAGAAAATATGTACAAAACATTCTTTTAAAAGAAATTTTAAATTTAGAATCATATTGGTGAAGAAATATCGTGTCTTTTTAAAAGTTTCAACATTGCTGAAAAGAGTTCATGAATTGGGTTTATCTGTCTATCTATCTCTCCGACTGCCGTCACTCCGTGCTCTAACTCGAGTAATTATTGTCAGATTACCATGAAATTGATATATGTTATTGGGGTTTAGTATGGTATATTTGATATTGAAAATAAAGTGTATATCATTTATACTGAAAGGAACATTCAAAAACTTCTGTCATATTACGGTCTATGGGGGGGGGGGGGGTGATCACTTGCGGCCTATTTTTGTAATATTACACTAGTTTAAACATATTGACATTTATATATATTATTTGAGGTGTACTACAAGGGCTTACTGTAAAATGTGGTTTATATATAATTTATAGTTCACTGAAATGGACACCCAACAGAATTTAGCTCAAGTACATTTCCATTTATTGAAGGAAATTTGCGGAATGATAATTTTCAACAGTGCTAGGCATATAATTTAACTAAATGTTCGAATACTATGTAATATACATACAAATTTATAGATCATACACAGAGCTGCACAAAACAAAATTGGATATTGTTCAGACTATTGGTGATAATTGTAGAAATAGGGTAGTTTTTAACCCTTTAATTCTCGCTCCCATCATAGTCACGGGCTGTGTCTTTTACCAGGCTTGTTTGATTCCCACCAGTTTTATAAAATAGTGAAATTGGCTATATTTTAGTATTATTTTACTTGTCATTAAATAAGGTGAATATTTCTTTTTCATAAAAGTGGTGCCAATAAGCAATTTGAATTTTTAAACCGTAATTTAATTCGAGCGTTAAGGGGTTAAGTGCGTTATGCGTTTATAAATTATTTATTTAGTATTATAATGTTGTTATTATAAAGTTAATTTTTCACCTTTATAAAGTGAAATTTTGTTACAATATTCTGAATGTGCTGGAAAGTGTTTCATAATCTATTCTGGATGCATGTTTTTTGTTTTTGTTTAGATTTTGAACCGTGTGGGGACTCATATCATTTATCTTTTACCGTGCATTTCAATTTAACCCGTGCAGACCTTTAGTCGGAATGTGTATTTAATAATTTAATGATAATTCATTAGGTAATTTACTGTGATAGCAAATGATGAATATGATCATGAAAATTTTAAAGAATGTTAACAGTAGAAAAAAAATCACACTACAACACCCTACACTAAACCACTCTAAGTTTGTTTCCAGAATAATCAATGTTGAAACCGGAAATGCTACAAGGCAAAATACATAAGTGATATTTAACCCTAGAACTACCGGAAATTTTACTCAAGTTTTATAAAAACATTCTACACCAGAATTTTTACTTAAAACTATTTAATTTGTTTATTTAACTTATTATTGTCTGATTTATACATTTAGTTTGTTTTGAAGAAATTTCTGGTTTGAATAAATATTTTGAATGTACATGTCGGGTCCAATGGACCCGTCTGGTAGACGGAAGGTTAAGAACAATTTTGCTTAAAGAAATTTGCCTGTGGGTTTTTTTATCTGTCGTAATATAATCGTGTCCTGTTTTCGGAACCTTTAAATTGAAAATCTGTAGTCAGCTTTCTGTAGCCCCTTTCGGGGCCAAGCAATTGTGTTTCTGTAATGTCGAATTGATACCGGAAAAACCGAAAAAAAATGCAAAATAAGGAAAAGCAATTTTTTCACCTTTTTTCCACCAAAGTTGAAAACGAAAAATTAAAGTTTCTGGGGCAAAACATGATTAAAATTATGTGGGATATAATAATATCCCATCGCCCCTCAAGGGGTTAAAGCAGATGACAATCGTATGAAATGCGGGTTAATTTCAACATATATTTTTCAAATAGCTTTACTAGTAACTAAACTAAACTGTAAGTTGATTGTTCTGCCACAAATAAAAAGAAAAATATAGTATGCAATTTTCGCGAAAAAATTTACAGTTTTACTTTTATTATTATTTTTAACATAATAATTGTATTTCTCTTTTTTGCTCAGCTTTCGTTTTTTGAGCCAAAAGGTTTGTTTAGTTACTGACAAAAACATTTTTTTAACCCTTAATTGCATAGTGACGTAAATTTCCATCATCTTTTTATTTAATTTTTAATACATAAATTAAGTTGTTACAATCATTATATTTATATAGAAATATTAATCTTCTAAAATACACAAAAATATGCTACTAAATAAGGTTAAAAATCAATCTCAAGATTTCTGGTGTCTAATCCTTAATATAAAAATAAAAAACACAATTCTAAAAGAATAATTCATGCATTTAAGGGATAAGTATTGAAATCACTTCATCAGTTCCCGAATAAAAGGACATAAATTTCAATTTCTATACTGTGATTTTGCCACTGTTATCAGCCCCATTTAAAAGTTCGTGTCCGTCACGCACTATGTGTCGATATTCAGCATTTTTCATTTTCAGTTAATCCCTTGAGGGGCAAGTAATTGCGTTACTGTAATGTCGAATACACACCGGAATCTTTCAAAAATTTTATTGCAAAATAAGGACAAGCAATTTTCCGACTGTTTTTTACCGCCCATCAAGAGGTTTATCCCTTCGGGACGAGCGTCTTTTACGGAATTTTTTAATCTTTTATCACCGGTTTTTCAAAACAGAAATTTTCGCCAAATTGAATCGAGCTGAACAGTGCTGGAGAGTTGAGCAGCGTTGAGGGGTTTCTTAGTTGTTAATAGCTTAACACCCAGACTGAAGATATGGTGTCTTACTAGTTATGGATGGACGGATGGATACCAATGGATTGCAGTAAATGTGTAGTTGTTAAAACTACATAATAATAGAGAAAAGATATTAATGATAGAATCTAAATTTAAGAAATTACTTATAAGAGATTTTAAAAAAAAATGTAAGTTAAGTCTTATAACACAGATAAAGAGATAAGAATTATATCAAATATAGATTAAATAATGCAAAATTTACAATAAAAATTTACTGGTCAGAATAATCACGGTGTCTGACCACATTACGCGGCACGTATACCGGTCGCTCGTCCCCAAGGGGTTAAGGGATAAGAACACCGTTGCCAAGCGTATAATAATTATTGTACGGGCAGTGTGGGATTTTTTTAAGTATGTATGGATATGCTTTTGTGCGACAAAATACGTAGGAAAACCTCATTCTGTGTCGTCACTTTCGAGTTTATACAGAAAATTACGAAAGATCATTCTTTCTTCATATAATGACAAAAAGACAGTCATTAAATAAAGCTAAAACTATTATCCGAAATTTCTGATATGAATTTGGAATTTTTAAATAAAAAGGAAGCCAAACTGGTCTGAATTTGTAAAGTAATATTATATTTATTAATTTAATTTTTTTGTTGATGTTCTTGAGTTTCTTTTTAAAACATTTTCTTTATTTAAAAAAAAATAATTATAACACTAACGTGTCAGCGCTCGTCGTACATTTTACACCACAAATATTTGGTTTAGTTACGCTATTGCTAATTCAAGACATTCCATAATAATAATAACGAAATAGATAAATTAAACTGCCAATATCCGTAGCAATAGCGAAAAAATAAATTATAATGTTATTTGAAAATAAAATTCTGTTTGGAGAGAATGTGCATTATTTACGATGAAATAATTAAATTATTTCATAAAAATATATCGAGCATGCTTTAATCAAACAAAACAAAGACCATAAAATTAATTACATTAACAAAACATATTTTTTAAAAATTATCCCCGTTTCATTTTCATATTTTTCGCCTTTATTGTTTTCTTTTAGCACATAAACAGCTATAACAATGCACAAATTTTACTTTTTCAGCTATGGCATACCTTGTTTTTCTCTACATTCTACACCGTTTTTACAGATTTTAAGCTATAATAGCAAAGATTGAATTAAACATTTTTCGTTTGAAAATGCAAAACAAAATAACAATGCATTATGAAAATATGAATTATGTTATTACTGAAATAAATGTTTAAAATTGAATTAATTAAGTTGCTTATCTATTTGAAAGAGCATTCATATTTTATAAAAGACGCACAGTACTACATAAGAAATCAGACAAACCTGTTTTATTCCGAAAAGAAGTAATTAATTGAAGAATAGCAATGACATCCAGAGAGTTTCGATGTCGTATTCGAGAAAAATATAAGACTTATCAATTTTGTTATACAATTTGCGCAAGAGTGGTCTCTGAAAAGAAAAGTTGTTAGAAATCCCACAGGGCTAATCCTTACAGAGGTACAGAAATTATTACATAAATAATTTCTGCACTTCTAGAGGGATGAGAAGGCAGGGAAAAGCTCTGTCAGTAGGGGGCGGGGGTTCGTTGGGGCTATGAAAAGACTCTTTGTAGCCGATGAAGAAATGCGGAGACTTTCTTTCCCGAAATCTCTTAAATGACATTTAAATAATTATGAGATACGTGGTACATTAGCTGTCATTAATTATGTGTGTACAATTATTTTTTTTATATCAGTATAATAAAAAACGACATTGATAGCGCAATATCGGTAGCGGGTACGCCCTCTTTCAGAACACTTTAAATTAAAATATAGATATTCTTACAAGAACTACATTTACTTTTGGGAAATAAAGAGTGCCATAGATTTACCGAGGGCATATGGGTATTTTTTCCTTTGTTTAAACTGAAAGGTTTGCATTTTCTATACTAATTTGGAGACTAATACACAAGCAAATCTTTTGAATGTGAGGAAGCAAAATAGAAGAAAAGCGGGGAGGGGGGGTATGAATCGAAGAAAGTGGAACCAGGAATTTTTTACCTCTTTTAGTAAAGAGATAATTCAATTCAGTGTAATATTATTACTGCAGACAATTAAAAATATTTTTAAGAAGCGAAAAATAAAGCAAATAATTCTATTTTTGAAAGTTTGTTTTGATCTTTCTTAAGTTTAACTGTCTGTTTTCAGTAAGACTTTAAAGTGAATCTAAAATGTTAATATTTCAAAAAAAAAAAAAAAAAAAAGATAAAATAAGAAGCAAAATGCTACCAAAAAACAATAATTGTCCTTGAAGTTAAAAAAAATTATCTAAAATTTATGAACTTGCCCTACATTTTAAAAAGATCTTAATAGAACAAAAAAAAAATCATAAAAATGAAACAATTGCAAATTTAACTACTTTCTAGGCTTTGCTAATAAGTTCCAAAATTAATATTATTGTAATCCTTTACCAAACTGGTGATGTAACAACAGAGCTTATTAACAGAAAGCAATTGTTTTTTCCATCTCTAATCCATCCTAAATATATTTCCAGAATAATAAAAAATTTTCCCCAGAAATACTTCAAAATATATTTAGACATAGTTTAAAACAAACGCGTTAACGATGCATCTTTCTGTTTCTTTCAATCACGTTAATAAGACATTCCTGAATTCGGATGCCTTCTAAACATAGAACATACACGAAAGATATTTCAGGTTACGTTTCAGATGACCAAGTGGGGTCATTTTCCGACTCTAGCACATATTCAATCCTAATGTGAATTAATAATAATTTTATTTTTTAAATCCTTTGTTAAAACAATATTGCATTTTCTATTCCTTTCTTTGGCTGCAGCTGTTTTAAATATTATTAAATTAATTTTAAAAGCTAAATTTTAGAATTTTTTTGATATGGTAAATAAATATGTGTTTTTTAACTATGGGGTCGCTAAATGACCCCACAGGACCTTATATGATTCAAATTTCCACCTTGTCATCAGAGGGTTAAAATGATAAATAAGGTCTTTATTTCGACCACCTGCTTCATTTACCTTGTACTCCAAATCAGCGTTATCAATCAATTTGGCTATAGTTTTAAAACGCCGCTTCACACATTTTTTTTGTTGTTGTTTGTTTCTTCTAAAAGACTATTCTTATTGAATACTATGTAGCTTGTAGGTCTCAACTGTCTACAAATAATTAATAGAAAAAAAGTCTAATTACTACAGGGTCAGTTATATTGATTTTTTTTCAAAGGAGGGTAAAATTTGTGGCTTCCTGACATCAAAAAGAAGTACTTTCCAGCATATTTCAGGCAAATTTCTAAGAGCGAGAGATATTTTATTAGACACCCAGATAGCATGAACATTAGCAGCAAGTTTGATTTTTTCTGATATTATCTTGCCGTGACATATTTGAATTGAGAAATTCGCAACAAATTTCTCGCAAGGTACACCATCACCCACTTGCATGAGTAGTTTGTTTTGAAACTGGTGGCAAGACTGTCTCCCAAATAGCATGAACATTAGCAGCAAGTTTGATTTTTTCTAACATTATCTTGTCGTGACAAATTTGAATTGAGAAATTCGCAGCAAATTTCCCGCAAGGTATACCATCTCCTACTTGCATGAGTAGTTTGTTGTGTAACTGATGGCAACACTGTCATTAATTCACTAAAGTGACGAAAACAAAAACTCCCTCTGTTGAGAGAATAAACAATCAGCACATACGCAGAAATTGCAGAAATTTTATTCCGCTGGCACCGGTTTTTCTAAACGCTATACTTGTCAAATACAAAAAGGTTCGTACTGAAAAGTACAAATATTACCTTAGTTTGTTTATGGTGATGAAAACGATGCATCCACCTTCATGCGGTGTGTTCGCACCAATAGACCTGATATGGTCTATGCACCCCTCCAAAGGGGTTAAACTTATATTCTAAGATTTGTAAGCAGATAATGGGGCGTGGAAAGATTACTACTTCGCAGTATTTTTGATTACTTGTTTGCCGTTAATTTGCAATAAATTTGATATAGCGTGAATTTAATTTGCACGACAAGTTAGCTGCAAGTTCAAAGTGTGGTGACTTCGGCGTTTGCATTATCTTGCTGCAGTCTTGTTGTGAACTTTCAGCCTTGTCATGCTGACCTTCCTGCAACTTTGCAGGTTTTCAAAGCAAGACTGCTGCTAACTTTCTGCAAATTAAAAATGCTATCTGGGCTTACTTCACGAAAGTGACGAAAGCAAAAAATACCACTGTTGGGAGAATAGACAATCAGCACATACGCAGAAATTTCATTCGGTTGGCACCGCTTTTTCTAAACGCTATACATATCAAATACCAAAAAGGCTCGTATTGTAAAGAACAAATGTTACCTTAACTTGTTTATGGTGATAAAACCGATGCATCCGCCTTCTGACGGTATGTTCACATCAGTAGACATGATCAGGTCTATAGATCCCTTCGAAGGGGTTAAATTTATAGTGTAACAGATAGTGAGGCATGGGAAGATTACTACTTTGCAGTAAGTTGCAGCCTTTTTGATTACATGTTTGCCATTAATTTGCTATAAATTTGATACAACATGAATTTAACTTGCACGACAAGTTACCTGAAGTTCAATGTGTGGTGACTTCGGCGTTTGCATTATCTTGCTGCAGTCTTGTCGTGAACTTTCAGCCTTGTCATGCTGACCTTCCTGCAACTTTGCAGGTTTTCAAAGCAAGACTGCTGCTAACTTTCTGCAAATTAAAAATGCTATCTGGGCTTACTTCACGAAAGTGACGAAAGCAAAAAATACCACTGTTGGGAGAATAGACAATCAGCACATACGCAGAAATTTCATTCGGTTGGCACCGCTTTTTCTAAACGCTATACATATCAAATACCAAAAAGGCTCGTATTGTAAAGAACAAATGTTACCTTAACTTGTTTATGGTGATAAAACCGATGCATCCGCCTTCTGACGGTATGTTCACATCAGTAGACATGATCAGGTCTATAGATCCCTTCGAAGGGGTTAAATTTATAGTGTAACAGATAGTGAGGCATGGGAAGATTACTACTTCGCAGCCTTTTTGATTACATGTTTGCCATTAATTTGCTATAAATTTGATACAACATGAATTTAACTTGCACGACAAGTTACCTGAAGTTCAATGTGTGGTGACTTCGGCGTTTGCATTATCTTGCTGCAGTCTTGTCGTGAACTTTCAGCCTTGTCATGCTGACCTTCCTGCAACTTTGCAGGTTTTCAAAGCAAGACTGCTGCTAACTTTCTGCAAATTAAAAATGCTATCTGGGCTTACTTCACGAAAGTGACGAAAGCAAAAAATACCACTGTTGGGAGAATAGACAATCAGCACATACGCAGAAATTTCATTCGGTTGGCACCGCTTTTTCTAAACGCTATACATATCAAATACCAAAAAGGCTCGTATTGTAAAGAACAAATGTTACCTTAACTTGTTTATGGTGATAAAACCGATGCATCCGCCTTCTGACGGTATGTTCACATCAGTAGACATGATCAGGTCTATAGATCCCTTCGAAGGGGTTAAATTTATAGTGTAACAGATAGTGAGGCATGGGAAGATTACTACTTTGCAGTAAGTTGCAGCCTTTTTGATTACATGTTTGCCATTAATTTGCTATAAATTTGATACAACATGAATTTAACTTGCACGACAAGTTACCTGCAAGTTCAATGTGTGGTGACTTCGGCGTTTGCATTATCTTGCTGCAGTCTTGTCGTGAACTTTCAGCCTTGTCATGCTGACCTTCCTGCAACTTTGCAGGTTTTCAAAGCAAGACTGCTGCTAACTTTCTGCAAATTAAAAATGCTATCTGGGCTTACTTCACGAAAGTGACGAAAGCAAAAAATACCACTGTTGGGAGAATAGACAATCAGCACATACGCAGAAATTTCATTCGGTTGGCACCGCTTTTTCTAAACGCTATACATATCAAATACCAAAAAGGCTCGTATTGTAAAGAACAAATGTTAACTTAACTTGTTTATGGTGATAAAACCGATGCATCCGCCTTCTGACGGTATGTTCACATCAGTAGACATGATCAGGTCTATAGATCCCTTCGAAGGGGTTAAATTTATAGTGTAACAGATAGTGAGGCATGGGAAGATTACTACTTTGCAGTAAGTTGCAGCCTTTTTGATTACATGTTTGCCATTAATTTGCTATAAATTTGATACAACATGAATTTAACTTGCACGACAAGTTACCTGCAAGTTCAATGTGTGGTGACTTCGGCGTTTGCATTATCTTGCTGCAGTCTTGTCGTGAACTTTCAGCCTTGTCATGCTGACCTTCCTGCAACTTTGCAGGTTTTCAAAGCAAGACTGCTGCTAACTTTCTGCAAATTAAAAATGCTATCTGGGCTTACTTCACGAAAGTGACGAAAGCAAAAAATACCACTGTTGGGAGAATAGACAATCAGCACATACGCAGAAATTTCATTCGGTTGGCACCGCTTTTTCTAAACGCTATACATATCAAATACCAAAAAGGCTCGTATTGTAAAGAACAAATGTTACCTTAACTTGTTTATGGTGATAAAACCGATGCATCCGCCTTCTGACGGTATGTTCACATCAGTAGACATGATCAGGTCTATAGATCCCTTCGAAGGGGTTAAATTTATAGTGTAACAGATAGTGAGGCATGGGAAGATTACTACTTTGCAGTAAGTTGCAGCCTTTTTGATTACATGTTTGCCATTAATTTGCTATAAATTTGATACAACATGAATTTAACTTGCACGACAAGTTACCTGCAAGTTCAATGTGTGGTGACTTCGGCGTTTGCATTATCTTGCTGCAGTCTTGTCGTGAACTTTCAGCCTTGTCATGCTGACCTTCCTGCAACTTTGCAGGTTTTCAAAGCAAGACTGCTGCTAACTTTCTGCAAATTAAAAATGCTATCTGGGCTTACTTCACGAAAGTGACGAAAGCAAAAAATACCACTGTTGGGAGAATAGACAATCAGCACATACGCAGAAATTTCATTCGGTTGGCACCGCTTTTTCTAAACGCTATACATATCAAATACCAAAAAGGCTCGTATTGTAAAGAACAAATGTTAACTTAACTTGTTTATGGTGATAAAACCGATGCATCCGCCTTCTGACGGTATGTTCACATCAGTAGACATGATCAGGTCTATAGATCCCTTCGAAGGGGTTAAATTTATAGTGTAACAGATAGTGAGGCATGGGAAGATTACTACTTTGCAGTAAGTTGCAGCCTTTTTGATTACATGTTTGCCATTAATTTGCTATAAATTTGATACAACATGAATTTAACTTGCACGACAAGTTACCTGCAAGTTCAATGTGTGGTGACTTCGGCGTTTGCATTATCTTGCTGCAGTCTTGTCGTGAACTTTCAGCCTTGTCATGCTGACCTTCCTGCAACTTTGCAGGTTTTCAAAGCAAGACTGCTGCTAACTTTCTGCAAATTAAAAATGCTATCTGGGCTTACTTCACGAAAGTGACGAAAGCAAAAAATACCACTGTTGGGAGAATAGACAATCAGCACATACGCAGAAATTTCATTCGGTTGGCACCGCTTTTTCTAAACGCTATACATATCAAATACCAAAAAGGCTCGTATTGTAAAGAACAAATGTTACCTTAACTTGTTTATGGTGATAAAACCGATGCATCCGCCTTCTGACGGTATGTTCACATCAGTAGACATGATCAGGTCTATAGATCCCTTCGAAGGGGTTAAATTTATAGTGTAACAGATAGTGAGGCATGGGAAGATTACTACTTTGCAGTAAGTTGCAGCCTTTTTGATTACATGTTTGCCATTAATTTGCTATAAATTTGATACAACATGAATTTAACTTGCACGACAAGTTACCTGCAAGTTCAATGTGTGGTGACTTCGGCGTTTGCATTATCTTGCTGCAGTCTTGTCGTGAACTTTCAGCCTTGTCATGCTGACCTTCCTGCAACTTTGCAGGTTTTCAAAGCAAGACTGCTGCTAACTTTCTGCAAATTAAAAATGCTATCTGGGCTTACTTCACGAAAGTGACGAAAGCAAAAAATACCACTGTTGGGAGAATAGACAATCAGCACATACGCAGAAATTTCATTCGGTTGGCACCGCTTTTTCTAAACGCTATACATATCAAATACCAAAAAGGCTCGTATTGTAAAGAACAAATGTTACCTTAACTTGTTTATGGTGATAAAACCGATGCATCCGCCTTCTGACGGTATGTTCACATCAGTAGACATGATCAGGTCTATAGATCCCTTCGAAGGGGTTAAATTTATAGTGTAACAGATAGTGAGGCATGGGAAGATTACTACTTTGCAGTAAGTTGCAGCCTTTTTGATTACATGTTTGCCATTAATTTGCTATAAATTTGATACAACATGAATTTAACTTGCACGACAAGTTACCTGCAAGTTCAATGTGTGGTGACTTCGGCGTTTGCATTATCTTGCTGCAGTCTTGTCGTGAACTTTCAGCCTTGTCATGCTGACCTTCCTGCAACTTTGCAGGTTTTCAAAGCAAGACTGCTGCTAACTTTCTGCAAATTAAAAATGCTATCTGGGCTTACTTCACGAAAGTGACGAAAGCAAAAAATACCACTGTTGGGAGAATAGACAATCAGCACATACGCAGAAATTTCATTCGGTTGGCACCGCTTTTTCTAAACGCTATACATATCAAATACCAAAAAGGCTCGTATTGTAAAGAACAAATGTTAACTTAACTTGTTTATGGTGATAAAACCGATGCATCCGCCTTCTGACGGTATGTTCACATCAGTAGACATGATCAGGTCTATAGATCCCTTCGAAGGGGTTAAATTTATAGTGTAACAGATAGTGAGGCATGGGAAGATTACTACTTTGCAGTAAGTTGCAGCCTTTTTGATTACATGTTTGCCATTAATTTGCTATAAATTTGATACAACATGAATTTAACTTGCACGACAAGTTACCTGAAGTTCAATGTGTGGTGACTTCGGCGTTTGCATTATCTTGCTGCAGTCTTGTCGTGAACTTTCAGCCTTGTCATGCTGACCTTCCTGCAACTTTGCAGGTTTTCAAAGCAAGACTGCTGCTAACTTTCTGCAAATTAAAAATGCTATCTGGGCTTACTTCACGAAAGTGACGAAAGCAAAAAATACCACTGTTGGGAGAATAGACAATCAGCACATACGCAGAAATTTCATTCGGTTGGCACCGCTTTTTCTAAACGCTATACATATCAAATACCAAAAAGGCTCGTATTGTAAAGAACAAATGTTACCTTAACTTGTTTATGGTGATAAAACCGATGCATCCGCCTTCTGACGGTATGTTCACATCAGTAGACATGATCAGGTCTATAGATCCCTTCGAAGGGGTTAAATTTATAGTGTAACAGATAGTGAGGCATGGGAAGATTACTACTTTGCAGTAAGTTGCAGCCTTTTTGATTACATGTTTGCCATTAATTTGCTATAAATTTGATACAACATGAATTTAACTTGCACGACAAGTTACCTGCAAGTTCAAAGTGTGGTGACTTCGGCGTTTGCGTTATCTTGCTGCAGTCTTGTTATGAACTTTCAGTCTTGTCATGCTGAACTTGCTGTAACTTTGCAGGTTTTCAAAGCAAGACGGCCGAAAATTTTCTGCAAATTAAAAATACTCTGTTCAAGAAGAATGAAAAAAAGGGGGGAAATATCTTTGCCACTATAGATTTTTCTAATTAGTAAAAAGAAACATTAGGTCAATCAGTCACAAAATGAGTCTGTAGAATATTTAAATATTCGCTAACATGTATGGCTAGTTCCATGCGTACTTGTAGTGTAAGTCACATAGATTCAAATAGCATAGATGCTAAAATCTCTTAATTATTCTGGAGTCTGATCCAAGACAAGAATGTTTTAAACCGGAAAAATATATAAGGAACAGTATCTTCTTTCGATAAGGTACATTTTGGATTTATGTTTAAAATTTTTGATTAAATAAAATTTCCGGAAACAACATTTTCGTCTTGTATCAGGCTCCGGAATAATTAAGAAGGTGGCATGCATGAAATTCCTACGATGTTTGACTACCAGTATTTTAGAACGGAAAATTGCGGCTTATTTTATCGGAGATAACTCATTATTTGAATAACGCAAAGAAACTTTTTCGAAAGTAATGGTGGCCAGAAAGCATAGCACTTATCATTTATGTGACTTACACTACAAAAACACATGGAACTAACTGTGTATGTTTTAGAATTGAACTTTTGAACCTTTTTACAGAAAATTTTGTAACCATCGGAGATTCAGAAAGATAATCTCCACCTTGTTAAATCGAAACGTTTTGGGCATTAAATGAGCCAAAGTTTTCTATACACAATTAGTGGTAGTTTTGTGACCCGCGGACATCTGATTAAATACACCTCTTATTAACCCTTTCCGGCACAGTGTGCCCGGGTCGGGATACCTAATTTTAATTCCAAACTTACGAACGGCACCAAGAATATTTTAATAAAATTTTGCTTTTATAATCAACATGCAAAAGAACATGTTTTTAATATCTAAAAAAGTCGTTTTAAAATTCCAGTGTCAGTCAATCATTTCATCATTTTACAACAAAAATTGCCTGTGCCGGAAAGGGTTAAGGAGTCTCAAGTCTCTTAAAGTTTTAAAAAATGAAAAAAAAAGGATTATTTTCTACATTTAATATCTTAAAATGTATGTGATTTTGAAACACAATTTTTATTGGGATGAAAGTTTGAAATGAATTTTTTTTAGATATAAGTACGTTCTTTCATTTCATGCATTTAAAAAAATGAAAGATGCAGAATTATTGCAGAATTAGTATTTATAGGAGGCTCCAAACTGCGAGACATTTTTCGAGCTCAAAATTGGTATAACAGCTTACGCGCAGGATTACAGAATACATTTTGCAACTAGAATAAAATGTATTGTCACTAATTGTATTTCAAATTATTTTCAGAATAATTACCCTGAAACTAGCAGAATTTGATTTAAGGCAGTTTTATATATTTAACCCCTTATCTACTGCATTATGATCTACTGCAGTTTTGTTCATGCAGTTTTTTTTTTCAGTTACTACAATAAAAATTAAATGATAAACATAAAAAAATACTCATCCGTGAGAAATTTACCTATTTAGAGGTACTTAATTAAAGTGGTACTTTAAAGTACCGTCAGTACACTGTGACTAAAATATCGTAACAGAAAACCCACAAGGTATTTGAAATGGCACCAGAAAATAGTTCCGATTTAATAAGTATTTGAAATAAAGGCTTTTTCTTATTACAAATAAATCGCTTGGAAAATTCCGGTGCCAATCATTTATTTAAACACTTCAGAATTGAAAATGCTTTGTTTTCGAAAGGGTTAAAAAAAACTTCTTTTTTTTTTTTGGTTTCGATCTTGTAAGCAGTCCTTTAGTTATGCGATGTCTATATTCCAGGGACAACATGTTCTCTCGCTTCTCCGCATATTTAATATATGAATTAAATATGCCATTTCTAGCATAGCAAAAACGAGCCGGTGCCACAACTTTTCGATTTCCTATAAAAAATAATAATGAAACAGAAAAGAAATACCAAGGAAATCATTACTACACTACATTTTAATAATTACATCATAAAGCAGATGAAAACGATGGATAACTACACAGACGAAAAGTAAACAAGAAGTTTTTCTCCAACACCCAGTGTACTGACGGTCCTTAAAAGTACCACCAAGTAATTCAACTGTTAAATCAACTACATACACAGTTCGCCTAAAATAGCTAGTCAAACTGTATTCTAAGATCATAATGAAGACATTAAAAAAATCCAACACTCATCTTATATCCTTTACTATGTTTGAAGCAATAAAAAGAAGAGAGAGACAATCTGTACAAAATGTGGGCACAAAACCTATCGTCTGTGTCAAAGATAGCCTCCGTCCTCTCTAAAATAACAAACCTATAACTACTGCTGCCATTTATCCGGATAAAGTGGAGTTAAAGGAGTGTTTTTTGTAAAATACTGTTAGAATATTAGTAAAATTCACTGTGGGATGACAGTTTAAAGTGAGTGGTACTTATAAGTACCGTCAGTAGATAAAGAGTTAATACAAAGTTGTATTTAGCTAATACAATTTTTTTTTAATTTCAGCAGTATAATTACCTAAAAAAAAATATTTTTTTGAACAACAAAAAAGAAGTTTTAGGTTCAGTTTACACAGACTAACATGAAACATTTGTTTTGAAAATTTCATGAAAAAATATTCCGAAGCTTTTGATATACCTGCGCGTTATGTCCAAAAACGTCGTTTGGAGAAAAATTACTTCAGAGTTTAAGAAACGTCGCTTCAGCTAATGAGCGGGTATAATTGCATAGTCATAACATCTGTTCTAATAAGAATGTCAAGGAAACAATTATATGAAAATGTTCAGAAATGATAGGAGTTTAACCTCTAAAAGAATTTAAATTTCGAAAATTTTGAAGATTTAAGAGTTCTGAGACTCTTTAAAGTTTACGAGATTCCATTGACATTTAATTTTTAAACCTTTCAAGAATTATGTTTTCGCTATCTAAGAGTTCTATATTTGAATACATGTTCTCAGATCCAGCAAAATAAAATATTCTTCGGAGCAAAGTAAATTTTCAGTCAACTTCAGACGATATTGTAAAATATTCAGACACATATACCATATATTAATTAGCAGTATTTATTTTTTAACAACACTGAATATAAATAAAATATTTAGTTTGATAACTAAAATGTAAATTAATTAAATTTAATATTTTGTATGCTATCGCAGTTTTTATTTTGATATGATTCACATGGGCATGAAAAATTGAATGTCAAATTTAAAGCAGATACACCGCGTCCCACTTCATGTATGCAGCATTTAGAAGTGTGAATTTTAAGCATTAAGTTAAAAAATAAACAAATATATTAAAAAAAACTTTCGCTATTAATTCTTGACATATAAAATGTTTCAAAATGATAAAAGTAAACTAAAAATGTTGAATATCAAAATTTCAAAAGATATAATAAATAAATATAACAAAAAATTGTGGCTATAAATTCTTGAGATATAAAATGTTTCAAAAGGATAAAAGTAAACAAAAAATGATGAACATACATTTTCAACGGAATCTTAAAAACCTACAAATAAAAATATACTGTTGTATAATAATCTGTTTGCTAAACAGCAATAGGACATCAAATGTACAAATTTAGATATTTTCTAAAAAAGTAACTTTAAAAATAAAGAATTTATTCATCGGATTTTCTTCCTCAAAAGGAAGATTTCTTTCAAGATTTTTAAACAAAATTACTATATATTTTACTGTTTCTCATAAAATACAGTACGATTTTACTATATATTTTATTGTTTCTGATACAATATAGTACGATTATGAAGGACATGACTTAATAATATAGGGTTCCGTTTAATGAAGTATTTAAATATTTATCAGAGAAACATAAGTAATTTTATAATGGAAATAGTGAAGATATGGTGTTATTGCCGAAACGTCAGTGAAGGCTTACTGTGGAGACACGAAAAGTTTTGATTTCCGTTTGTCTGTCTGTCTGTCTGTCTGTCCGTCTGTTCCGCGATAACTGCCGCAAAAAGCATCCGATCGGCTTGAAATTAATGTGGCATGTTGATGAGGTACTCGGACTTAGCTGTATGGTTTTTGGTTAAATTTGGTTCATTCGTTCGGGAAATATAGAATATTTTATTTTGCTCTGTAATGCTTTTCAATGGCAAGTCAGACGATTTTCAAATTTTCATTTGTTGAAAGAAATGGCTCATATAAAAAATGGATTTAAATGGTAAATTTTTGATGCTGAAATTTTTAAATAAGAGTAGTAAATTATTCCTATTAGTTTGCAATTTTGTCAAAACATTTGTCAGAGTTTTTAAATTAGGTGTATAACTTATGATGGAATTTTATACATGTGTTCGAATAATATAAAACATTTTATTTTATGAATTTACTTATATTTCATTTTTTTTCTTTTAACCGTTGCGTAGCAACTATATCTCATCTAAAAATATCATAAATGTGAAAGTATGTATGGTTTTTAAAGTCAAATCAAAGTTAAAAGGAATGAATTAATGAATGCCTTTGTATAGATATTTGCATATAAATTGATTTAAACGCAGAAATGAAAATAGTATTTATATACTATATAGAATAATATCTTTATTTATGTATTCAACTATTTTGATTATAAAGGAAAAAGTTCGTTATTTTCATACAGAATAAACTGACATTATTCTATTAAACTTTATAAACTTTATTGTTGCCAAAAAAAAAAAAAAAAAAAAAAAGGGGGGGGGGATAACAATTTCTCCCAAAGAGTTCATTTTAATTTGTAAGATTTCCACGTGCAAAGGGAAAATGCAGCAAATTACAAATAATAAAAAAGATAAATAGGACAGGAATGAATACATATAAACATTTCACACCAAATACCACCTAAATTAATTTTTGTAGTGGTATTTTCCCACACTACGAAGAAAGATTCCTCGATTTACACGATTTTACTTGGCCTTCCTTTTCTCATTCTTTGCGATTTCATTTTCGCAATTGCGTGCATTAATTGGCACAAAATTTTACATTTTTATGACTGAGATATATGTAAGGCCATACAAATAAGAAATTCCGTATTGTCTCCTATAAAATGTGATAAAGTGTTGGTTAACTATATATGTTTCTATTAAGAGGAGCAGGGCTGCCAAGCCTCCGGCGTTCTGGATACCAGTATTTTAATACAAAATATGTTACTTTATTTAATTGAAACATTTGCGCGATTTAAAAGAACAACATTTTCTGTAAGGTAATAGTGTTGTGCAAAAAGCCTGAGACTTGCCATGTCTGGTGGTGAGTGAAATGTTTTATTTAATGCATTTATCTCTATTTTAATGCTTCGTGAACAACGTCCCGTGTAACAGCTTGTAGAGTGTAAAATAAATTATTAAAATAATCCCTATTACGAAAAATGAAACAAAATGCTCGGCTAAGGGAAATAAAAGGTTAGTTAACCTTTCGTAATTTGACCTGAACACAGGTGTGCATCAAATTTCAACGGTGTTTGTAACATCACGATTTTAAATTAAATGTGGATACTATTAAAAGGCTATCACAAAAAATACTTAACGGCGCCATATCACGTTTATCTATTTAGTCAATTTGAAGTGGACACGATGATGAATTATTAACCGTTAGGTTTAGAACTCCCCCTACTTTAGGGTGATTTTAGTAAGTTAATGCTATCGAGTACATTTTTAGATATTTAGATTAGATCTTAGATATAAATATTGCAGAATGGTAATCAAAATTATTATTAGATTTCTAAATTAGATGTCTCAGTTTACATTTCCAAAAGTTCTTTATCCATTAGATACAGATGTTTGTGGTTAGCAGGCAAGTAAATACTGCTGTATGGATATTAGGATAACGTAAAATGCTTGACCAAATTGTTGCTTATCCTTATAAATCGCAGTGTAAAAATGAATCTAAGATATAGGATAATCATTAACTCAATCAATAGAAAATTACAAATGCAAAATAAATTACACAACGGGGGGTTCAGGGGGGGGGCACCCCCCTGAAGAAATTTGCTTTATTATATAAAAATTACTAGAATAAGTAGCTCGTGAGAATTTCAGAATATCATTACATAACAACGTGTTTAATTTAACGCTTCTAATGTCTGAAACCATCGAAATATTTTTTTCTCCTTCTATAAATGTTTGTGTAATTTAAAAGTTTAAATTTTGTTTTTGTAGAAAGATTAATATTAAGCAAAATTTGCTAAAATCAATAAGTTGCAGAGATGACGTTGAGGCTCTTGATCTGCAGATTTACTAGTATATCTCTCTCTGCGTGTATAATTTATATATATATATATATATATAATAATCAGCATTTGAATAACATTTGAATACATTTGAATAACTGCAATTATAGTGTTCTCAATTATAGGGAATACATTTTCTTTTAAATTTTTATATTAAATAAAATAAGAGAGAATATAAGGTTGTCAAAATACTTTTGAGAGCTACTGTATAAAATAATCAGCATCCCCATCAAGCGTTATCAAACTACTGTATGATGTAGGTCTCCCCGAGACGTTGACAATTGTTTCATGCTAGTGCATTGGTATTCAATGTATTTTCTGTAAGAGCCAAAATCTGGTAGTGTGGTGAATTTAACCCATTCGCGGGCGGTGCCCTTAAAAAAAGACATCTAATTTTTTATATTACTTGTACCTGGAATATTTAAAAAAAAAAAAATTATAATATATTTGAAATAAGTAATTTTATATTTTCCAATAAATTCGCTTATAAATTCTGGTGTCCGTCCATCAATTCATCAGTTTATAAACAGAATTACTCCTCGCCAGAAAGGGTTAAAGGCCACATTCACATATTTACATGTATTAAAATGATTTGCTAATACGTATTTTTATTAATACATACTTATTAATTCTAAACAATGTTAAAAATGTAATATTAAATACGTAATGGTATAGCCCCACGGCTTAAAAATGGCCCATTCATTCATAAGGAGGAGGGGCTTCCTGAAAGTGGGATCAAACGCAATAGACACTGTGGACGCGATAGTCTAAGTCTCTTCGATAAAATTTTATGAATATGGAAATCAATCATATTCTGCTTTATTTTTCTCTAACGTTACGGTTTGCTAGCGACAGGTGCAGCAGAACTTATATTAATCTCGTGGCAGGTTACATGAGTTAATCGTGGTTTATCGAAAAACACTTCCCTAAATTCAGTTAGAAAATCGTTAAATTCAACGTTCTCAGCAGCACCAAGCCCCGCTTAAGTTCTTCAAAATTAACCGACACAGATGATGACTCGTCTTTTTGGGTATTCTCTGAGGGGCCCACCGTGGCTGAGTGGATAAGACACCACGCCGCTAATCGCTTGAGAGCGTAGGTGGGGCGGGTTCGAATCCCGCCGGTTCCGTTGCACACTCTTTGTTGAACCCCCAGGATGTGATTCTCTGGTGTTGTAAATTTCCTTGTGCTATCTCGTCCCTGTATATAGACGATGACTTATAAGCGGGCCCTGGTGTCAAGCACACAAGTCTGATGTATGTGTTCAATAAAAACAAACAAACAAGTATTCTCTGATCATCGAGTATTCTCATCTCGATCCACAACTGAAGTCCTTTTAAAAAAATCCAAAATAATTCCACTATCAATGTAAAAGGAGGGGAGGATTGTACTTTGTACCAATATGTTAAGAAATATTAAGCAGCGTTAAATAGCATAAAGGAATGTATACAAAAATGCATACACCTGTTTCGAGGCTTCTAAAGTTCCACCATCAGCTAAATTTATTGTAAGTCGTTCAATAATGTTCCTTTCAACAAAAGATAAAAATGAACATCGAAAATATTTATAAATAGTAATAATAATTTTTCGGTCATTCAGTTGGCTGGTTGGTTGCATAATGTTTAAAGGCGTATAGTATCCTCAAGGGACAATGGAGTTATGAATAAAGAGACGGAGACATACATAGTGTAGTCTCTAACATTTGCAAGTGAAGTAACTGAGGAGGTTGTCACAAGATGGCGGCTGTTTTTGAATTGGATCAATAGTTTCTGATTACCTCCGGGGCAAACTTCCACCGGTAAATTTCATTAGAAATTTCTTCTTATTTAAGCACCTTAATCATGCAGAATTCCACTCATAAATATGGTAACAAATTTTATTTGTCTTCACTGATGACAGCTTGCCCAGGTATTATAATATTTTTCACTGAAACTGACCGGAGGCTATCTTCGTTGTCACAATATGGCGGAAACGCAGGGCCTGACTACCAACGAAGTAAACTTACACCAGTAAAAATCAATATCTATTTTAACAATAATTTATTACCTAAATTTTGCATTAATAAGACGTTTAAATAAGGGGAAAATATCTATTTACATTTACTGGTGGAAGAATGCCCCATCGGTAATCAACCCTAGCTAGAAGCGGTTACAGTTGAAGCTTCACTATTTTAAGGATATATCAGTTGCTCTTTATTAATAGTTGCATGGTGGGTATGTTCTGTGTCAGTAACAGATTTGGTACCTTCTATAACGTAAGTATTTCTCTATTAGATCATCAAGAGGATAACGTTAAAAATAATTTAAATATTTCAATAAAGCAGAGGCATGTGTACACTCTAATGCAGAGTTCGGAGCATATACAGTGCTCAGCAAAAGTTTAGACAATGATCTATTATGCTTCTGTGCTGAGAAGTATGTAACGAATTGTTGTAATTCAACTGTCATATATTACTGGGGACTTATCCTTCATACACAAACAATAAATTTTAATTTATACACTTTACATAATATATAATGACAAAAAAACGAATTTAACATTGTTGCAAAAGTATAGACAATCTGTCTGTTAACAGGAAAATATCCATAAATTAAAATCGAACTGCACCTCCATTGTCTGCTATTAATGCAAAAATGTGACTTTCCATCGAAGAAACTAAATCCTGCATCACTTGGGGGTCTATTTCGTGCCAACACGTTCAACATCTGATCGAAGTTCATTTACAGAGTAGTATTGTTAAAAAATTGCATAAACCGTATGACACATGATGCCACAAAAGTTTTCGATTGGTTCAGATCAGGGCTACACGCGGGCCAGTCGAAAACAGTAATATTTTGAAAGTTAAACCAATTTTTTGATTTGTATGCAACATGAATAGACGCATTATCTTGCTCAAATACATTCTTTGGAAGAGATAAAAGTTCACCAAATAGCTGTAAATTGTTTTCCAATGTATGTATGCAGTCTTACGCAGCTTGGCGACCACGGAGAAACTCCAGAGATACTTGAGAATTAAAACAAATTGAGGCCCATGTCATCAACCCTTTCGAGGGCAAAGGACACATTTTTAATTCCTGAAATGGCAAGAATATTTAATTAAAATTTTCCTTTTATAATATGCGTGAAAATAAGCAATTTCATATTTTCTAATAACTTCGTTTATAAATTCTGGTATCAGTCCATTATTTCATCCGTTTATAAAAAGAATTACTCCGCGACAGGAAAGGGTTCAATTTGTTGTGAGATTTCAAGGCTGGTGGTTTTATCATTTTCATGTAAACTAATGTACATCTTTCTTTAATGCATCTACGAAATTATCCGTTGGCACAGAAAGCTCTAACTCACTTTTAATGCGATTAGCAGTCATCATTTGTCTAGATGCCAGTTTATGGATCCTTTTATAATCTCGTTTTCTGGCCACGCGAGTCCTTCCAGATCTATGTTTTGCTTTGAAAGAGTCACCCTTAGACAGTACTTAATAGACAGACTTCTTTGGCCGATTGAAAGTAGCTGAAATTTCCGCAACAGTCTTCCCTTTCGATTTCAGCTTCCGTGCTTTAATTATTTCATCTGACTGAAAATTTCTTGCTCGCGCATCTTCACTAACCGATGCTATCGCGAGGTGCACTTAAATACTTCATGCATGTGACGTCATAAGTTTGAAATATGCGGTTTTCGGTGAACAATATCCAAAAAATCACAAAAGAGCCTAAACTTTTGCAATATGCAAATTTCACTTTTTTCAGTTAAATGAAATAATATCCTACATTAAACCCGTTATTTCTGTCCTAAAACGTTTAAAATATATTTAAAAATAAGTACAGTCATTTGTATAACCCAAGTGTTCGTATTTTTTATTTAAAGGTTATAAATCACCAGTGTCTAAACTTTTGCTGAGGAGTGTAGGACAAATTTTATTGTTGTTACCACTATCGTTTATCAATAATCTTCAAGAGACATTTTTATAAGATGCGCAGCAGGTATATATCATAAGGATTATTGATAAAAGGTACTGGTAAGAACAATAGAATTTGCTCTATATGCTCCGACCCCTGCTCTAATGTGACTTTGCCTAATTTTATGAAGAAATATTATCACTTTATATATCTATAAATAATCTGAAGACCAAAAATCATCTGGTTAGGTGAACTCTTTCAGATCGGTATCTCGATTTCCTCTCTAGTTTTTTATGTAATGCAAAATTTTAACAGATAAATAAGAGTTTCATATTTATAAGAGAAGATCATATTACATATAAAGGTTTCAGAATATTCTTTTACACCAGAATATTATTTAAGTAAAGTATAAATACAAAAGAAGCAAATCTTAGTGCTAAACGTTGTATAATTCTCTGAGGTAAATTCATGATAAAAAGCAGCACTTCTTTTACAACTGCTTTTAGAATTAATATTACGCTATTTGAATAAAAATGGCATTGTTCACACCTTCCGCTGGTCATCTATTGTACACCAGTTTCTCTGATGAAAATGTTTCGAACTCTGTGTTTATGATAAAAAGCAGTACTTGTTTTGAGACTGCTTTTAGATTTAATATTACATTTTTTTGAATAAAAATAATATAGTTTAGACTTTCCACTGGTCATTTTTGCACACCAGTTTTTCTGATGAAAATTTTTCGAACGATGTTTTTACAATATTGATAAAAAAAAAAAAAAAAAAAAAAAAAAAAAAAAAAAAAAGTTCGGCTTGGTTGTCTGTGAAAGGTATAAGAAAAATCTAAAAAGATGATTTATTCCAAGAAAAAAGTGGCGTTTCAAAAACGGATATGGTGAGAGGTCTGCATGATATCGTATGTCTTCACATTTACTACCATTATTTTAACCATTTAATAAAAAAATAATTAAGAATTTTGTCATGCGTTTTGTTTTAAAATACGCAGAAAGTTTTGCTCTTTTACACGTGTATTCCTCGAAAAATTGAATTTTTTTAACCTTTATGTGTTAGATTTTTCAAACATTGTCTATTAAATATAATCATTCATGTTTTCGCAATTAATCATTACCTAAAATGTTAATCATTCTGAAATATTGCAGTACAAAACACAATTCAAATTTGAGAATATTCAAAAGGCAGAATAATTTGAATCTTTCTTTCTTTGAATCTTAATAAAGCAATTTTTTTATAATAAAGAGCTTATCTTGTGTAGCTAAATTTAATTGTAAGTCGTTCAATAATGTTCCTTTCAACAAAAGATAAAAATGAACATCGAAAATATTTATGAATAGTAATAATTTTTGTTTCGGTCATTCGGTTGGCTGGTTCGTTGTACAATATTTAAAGGCGTATTCTCTACAGATAATACAGTTCTGAATAAAGAGGCGTAGTCTCTAACTTGCGAGTGAAGTAACTGGGGAGGTTTTTAGAAGATAGCGGATGTTTTTAAGTGGATCAACAGTTTCTGATTACCTCCAGGCCAAACTTCCACCAGTAAATTTTAATAGAAAATTTCGGCTTATTTAAGCACCTTATTCGCGTAAAATTCCTCTCATAAATATAGTAAAAATTTCTATTTGTCTTTACTGGTGGCAGCTTGCCCAGGTATTATAATCTTTTTCAGTGACACTGACAGGAGGGTGTCTTGGTTATCACAGTATGCAGGGCATGACTACCACCAAAGTAAACTTTCACCACTAAAAATGAATATCTGTTTTTGCTATAATTTATGACTGAAATTTTGCATTAATAAGGGGTTTAAATAATGTGAAAATTTATATTTACATTTACTGGTGGAAGAATGCACTGGCGGTAATCAATTCCAGATAAAGCGGTTACAGGTGCAGTTTTACTATTTTAAAGATATAGTATCAGTTCCTCTTTATTAATAGTTCCATGGTAGGGATATGCTGCGTCAGTAACAAATTCTGTACCGTCTATAATGTAAGTATTTCTCTATTAGATCATCAAGAGGATAACATTAAAAATAATTTAAATATTTCGATAAAGCAGATGCATGTTTACCCTCTAAAGTGACATTGTCTAATTTTATGAAGGAGCTTTCGCTTTATAGCAATAAATAATCAGAAAACCAAAAAACATCCGTTTAGGTGAATACTTTTAGATCGGTATCTCGATTTCTTCTCAAAATTTTTATCTAAGGCAACTTTATCATATATAAATAAGTGTTTCATATTTATAAGAGAAGATCATATTATATATAAACGTTTCAGAATATTCAATCTTTTACACCAGAATATTATATAAAAAAAGAATAAATATAAAAATAACCATAAAGTGACAACTAGCTCGTAGATAATTTTATGTTGATTCATGATAAAAAGCAGTACTTGTTTTGCGACTGCTTTTACATTTAATATTACATTTGTTTAATAAAAATGACATAGCTCAGACCTTCCACAGGTCAGTTGCTGTATACCAGTTTTTCTGATGAAAATTTTTCGAGCTATGTTCTTACAACATTTGTAAAAAAAAAAAAAATCAAGTTTGATATGGTTGTCAGCGAAATTTATAAGAAAAATCTAAAAAGAAGATTTTTTTCAAAGAAAAAGGTGGCAATCCAAAAAACGGATCCGCTGAGAAATCTGCACGATATCGTATGCCTTCACATTTACTACTATCATTTCATTTATTTTTAAACATTTAGTAATAAAATAAAACGAATAAGTTTGATTAAATCTCTATACATAGTTTTTGAGATTGTATTTCAAAATGAATTTTTTTCTTTGAAATAAACATGCAATTTCTCCTAGCCAATAAATTATGATATAATGAAGCGAAATATAATAGAAAGTTATTATAAAGTATTTAATCCTGTTGTAACATTTTCCAAACATCGGCAAAAATTTAACCGTAGGCTACTATCATAAAAATAATAATATGCAAAATAGCTATGTTTGTTAGATTTCAGTAAATGACTATTCGTTAAATTTTATTAAAACATCTTTAATCATTTTATTTTTTTTAACCGAAAAATACTTCCCCCCCGCCCCCCTTCACAAAAAAATCGAACAAAAAGGATTCAGCTACAACGAAATAGATTGATCTGATTGCTCATATATGGTTTATAGTTTGTGGATTATGCATTAGCGTAAACTCACAACGAAACTTAAATCACAACTCACGCAATCTTGGCATTAGATTAAACTTATTATATGCATAGCTTCTAACTTTTTTGATAAACATGTAATTAAATGTACATCATGTATATACTATTTGGACAGGAAAATTTTTTTCAACAAAATTTTCCTTGTAGATAGCAGATATTTTTTTATTTATTTATTTTGTTCATAAAGTAAAATTTCTAGATTGAATGTATTTATTTGCTTAATAACATCATAAACAAAATATAGAAAATGCGCTAGGCCTTTCGAAAGCAGTTTGTCTTCCTTCTTCAAGTGCAAAGAACATGTGCTACCTCTTTGAAACCAGGAACAAGACTGAAAGGCAATGTAAGGGAGAGGGACAACTTGAAGAAAACAGTCAATATGAAAGGAGGAGTCTTCAGCCAATCACAGAAGAGCATTATCCAATCAGAAGAATACAAAACAGAGGGATAATTTTGAAGCAAATTGAATAAAACAGAGTCAACGAAATTTAAGGGGTGGAGGAAGGTTAAAAAAATTATATGTAAATAAATAAATAAATAAAATAAAATAATAAACAAATATGGGAATCAGTAAATAAGTAGAATAAATCAATCATACAGAATTAAAAATCAAAATAGATATAATAATATAACTTAAAAAGGAAAATAAATGTAAAAGTAATCGTGTTGGAAATTAATAATGTATGCATTTCAAAATATACATAAATACCAAATATTAATATTAATTATTAAAAAATAATAATAACAATAATAATAATAATATATCTGAATTGAAAAAAAAAATCTAATCTGCAGGAGCGTGGTACACTCAGATTTCTTCTTTTCGCCTGAAGAAGAAAGTCACTGTTCTTTCGAAAGGCCTTGCGCATTTTCTATTTTCAGTGGTGTTATTAAGAGGGTTTTTTCCTTTATTGGTTTATACTAGTATGTTCAAGATTTAAATGCGATATTTATTTTCCTTGAAAATATAATAATCCGGAAAGTTGGCTTTATGCTAAAAATTAATAGTTTTTCCAAGAAAGCTACACATTAGTGTGGAGTGAAAAAAAACGAAAATCGGAAAATCAAAAGGTAATAGCGCGCAAACGTTTTGTATGGTCCTCAGTAATAAAACTCTGCAGTTTTTTCGAAATCAAATTTTATCTTCCGGTGCCCCCGGGCCCACCAATTTCCGCCAAACTCGTCCAAAACACCTTGTAGAAGCTATAAATAGAAATAAAGATAAAGCTGGAAAACAAAAATGTTATACCATGGAAAAGATGTGTGTGATACGTAATAATACGCCTGCACAAATTTTTCGAAATCAAATTTTATCTTCCGGTGGCCCGGGTCCCCCCTATTTTTGCGAAATTCGTCAAAAATGGCTTGTACAACTTATAAATCGAAATAACCATAAAGTTGGAAAATAAAAATGTCATACCGCAAAAATGTTGTGTATGGTACGTAGTAATATGTCTACACAGTTTTGTTTTTTTTCTTCTAAATCGCATAATATCTTCCAGGGACCCGGTCATTCGAAATTTTGAAAAAAAATTGGCATAAATTCCTTTTATCTGTTGTACATGTATAATAGAATGCATCACACAAGAAGCAAGAGTGCAATAGAAACATTTTATCTGTGAAAAGTACACAATCAATTAGAGTTCAAGAATGAAAAACAAACATTTAAATCTGTTAAAAGTGTTAAAAAAATTTAAAGTTCAATTAAATTAGTTCGTGCTCTTCAAAACAAAAATCTAAATATTCAAAATGTTTCGACTTGGTGTTTATTGCTGTTCCTGCTGGAGTTTTGTAACATTAAAATAGGACATAGTCTCAAAATATGGCATAATGGATCTTATGAATCCATGCACGTTGCTTGCACCTCAGACTATCGCGGCAGCTTTAATGACCACTCTGACACACGTTTCTACACTTTGAGTGTTGCATGGAAACTCAGCAAACGAAATGATATCTTCACGATCGTGTTTGTCAGTGTTAGGGCTGGATGATATCAAAAATTTAATATCGCAATATATCAACGAGTTAATATCAATATCGGTGATATATCGCGATAACTACTTTAAAGTGTGAGGGAATAGAAAAATTTCTTATTGCTAAAGACAAATGGTATAGTAGGAATAATTTTATTGCAAATAGCTGTAGGAAGCAAAGAATTAATGTTTTATACCTATTTGCTCACGCAATATTCTTTAAATATATATATATATGTATATGATACAAATAAATACTTTAGAAAAAGGAACCAATATTCGTTATCTATTTGCACTTATATCATTGATTACATAGTGGTTTTCTTTAGCTTGTTCTCGATTCTTCCTGTTTTATGTATTATTTATGAATAACTTTTTAACTATTTAATTTTATCGCGTAAACGGAGAATATTATTTTAAAAAAAACTTTACTAGATAAACTAAAAAGTTCTCAATTTTAGGACGTTGATGATTTTAAAATGATTAAAATAAGTGAAAAGCAAAAACTGAAACAGATTTAATGTCATAATTGCATGTACTCGTAATTAAATAGTCTTCAGTGAATGACAGATGCAGCAGAAATTTTATTTTTTAATCTTTTTCTAAGAGTATCAATACATTCTTAATAGTTAAAATATTAAGAAAATTTCTCTGTCTTTATACCTTCATATTTGTTTATCTATGGATGAATAAAACATTAAAAATTTTAAAATATACATATTCAAATCCCATTTGGAAATAGACCTATGCTAAGGAAAGTTCACTTTTTTATAAATATTTTGTAAATAACATCTAGACCCATAACAACATATTTTTCCAGAAAGAAACTAACAAAAAAGAAAAACTTACCATAAAATTCTACTTGATTACGCAAAATACTCGGTTTGATATTTAAATCTGTTTTTTATTTCGAAAGTGCCACTGAATTTAAAAGGAAAAAAAAAAAGAAAAGAAATGTTGCAAATGAAAAAAATAGAAATAAAATAACGTTATTGGCTAACAAAAACAAATACATAAACAAAACAATCGATATTCTGCATTAGATTTCAAAAAGTTCGAAATCAGAGAGTCTTGGTTAGTTCAAAGAAATCATTGCATTATAAATTTATGAAAATACTCATAACATTTATTTTAAAAGATTAATAAACAAAAAAAATTAAAACATTAATAATCATATAATTATTTACAAATGAATATACATCTTATAGATACCCACGCCTTGTCCGGATGGCTTTTTAAAAAGCCGTCATGACAGAAAACTCCACCTACCCCCCCCCCCCCCCCCCCCATTTTAGCGCGAGAATACATTATTCAAATTCTATTCTTTTAAATCGTATAAAAAGGACCTTGAAAGTGACATCAAGTTTGTAGTGCTTAAGTGCAGAGAAAAAAAACAGTTGCAAGCAAACAAAAAAAGAAAAAGAATGAAAATCAAAATCTTCTTTTCCTTACTGTTAAAATAATAATAATAATCAATATATCCATATCTCCTATGTACATTCACCGATTTCTTTCAAATTTTCAGCTAGTTGAAATAATAGTAAATTAGGCTGTGTAAGAAATTTTTATTAAAATTTAATTATTTATTAGAAAGTTACAACGCCTTCCGAAACTTCGAATGAAAAGCAGGAGCGCATCTGCAGCTTGTTTTCATTTATTCACCTCGCTCCGAGAAATCGGAAGTCATATGTTTACACAATCAGATCATTATGTTTTTCAATGCAGAAAGAAACCATGGATAGAGCTTTTATTTGTTTATTTTTTCTTTTTAACTCAAATATCTACTTTAGTTTTATTATTTTTAAGTACTATTTTTTTTCAGTATTGTAAACGTGTTTCTGATATAAATAATTTGCGGGGAAAGAGAGTGTTCAATGTGGATAGATTTTTTTTTTCTTACATTAAAAAAATTCGCTATTAAAACATCTGCTTTAACATTGTGGTTTTTTAGTATTGAAAACGCATTCTTGACGTAAATCACGCACTGTTTTTTGTATTTTGGGAGAGGAGGTGGGGTGGAGGGCGGCGGTAGATATATATATATATATTTAATTAAAATGAAACGAAATTCGGAATCGCCAAGGTCAAATGGGTGCTGGATTTCGAATTTTGTACCGCATATTTATGTATAAAAATTAAAGTACTGGATTTTTCAGATTATTTGTGCGTCTGTGCCGGCCATAGAACATGGTATATCAATTTTAGTGATCTTGATCTGATCACTTAAGCAATTATAAGCACTAGTGTTGACTCTAAGCTGCTTTAGCAGGGCGCAGCGGCCGGCGGCCCTTTTTAATTCTATTTTACGCCTGGCGGCCCTTTTTATTTCTATTTTGCGCCCAGCGGCCCTTTTTATTCCTATTTTAGCACCCGGCGGCTCTTTCGAAATTCTTCCGATGCGCCCGGCTGTCTTTTTAATACTTCCTATACGCCCGTGGCAATTCAGTTGATCTCGGAAAAATATCACAAATTCTAGGGACTCTAAACAAACCACCTCAAAATATTTTTTGTAAACAAGGTACATGTGTGCCCTTTTTGAAAAAAAGTGCCCTTTTATTAGAATAGTATTTCCTTTTTGAGAAAAAGTATCCTTTTTCAGAATATTGTCCCCTATGTGAAAAATTCCCGCCTGGCGGCCTTTTTTTTCTAGAGTCAACACTAAGCACGTAAACCTATAAAATTTTTAATGTAAATTAAAATGAAAGGAAAATGTGGTTAAAGAAAATCCAAACTTTTAAACAATGAAAAAAGAAAATAGATTTTTAAATTATTACTCTGTAGTTTTTTAAGCAAAAATAAAGCTTCAAAATTTCTATTAAAAATGTATTATATAACTATTATTTTTACCAAAAAATAGAGAGAGAAAAGTAAAGTAAGGGAAACTATCAATTCGACGTATACTACAAAAAAGTTCAAACCCGACCCAGTCTTCAAATTAGATTCTTGCATCGTCTCAGGTTACCCGAACCCGACCCGACACGCGGTTCGTGTAGACCAACCATTTTAAAAGAAAGTCAGGAATATATTTTATGAAAAAAACTATATAATTGAACATTAATGAGTGTATATGTATTCAATTTTGTACTAAAAAGATAAATTTGATATTACAGAATAATTCTTTTTTATATTGTATTAAAATATGAATTTATTTTCTTCCACTTCGAGTTTGTGATGAAGTGTGCCGGGTGTCGGTCGGGTTGACTTTAAGCAGAGTTTTCGGGTTTGGCTCTGGTAAGACGCGACCCGTGCCGCACTACACCCCGAGTGAGCAGAAAAAAAGGCCAACCTAGCCTGCATGTCCAGAGCAAAAAGCAAACACGGCTTCAGTCTAATGACACGAAGTTAATTCAAGCGTTCCAGCCCAGTTTGCAGACATCCAGTATAATGCCATTTAATAATATTACATTTACAGACTTTAAAAATAAGGCCCAGATGTAGTAATATTTTTTATTTTTATTGTTCTTTTTTATCTTTTTGCTCATTTATGTCATTTTTTAAAACACGATTTTTTTTTGTCTTATTTAAAATTAAAGAAATTATATAATAATAATAAAAAAAAAAAAATCAGAAATATATTTTCATTGAAAAATTACAACTGGAATTCGTTTAACTAATTTCCACGCCCGTGTGAATATTATCAATAAAATCAATCAGTAAAGTAAATCTTATAAATAAAGTAAATAAGTAAAATAAAGTAAATCAATTCTTACCTTGAATGTAGTCCATCATATTGTAGAGGATGATTATAGCTAAGATGGCTCCATAAATTAGAAGTAGCTTTTGCAAATACCGGTCGAACGCATATACTGCATACTGCAATTTTTTCATTTATTACTTCACCATTTTCATTACCTGGGCATTCAAAATATTGCCACATGTTACTCTTAGCCTCTTTGTTTTAAATCACTTGATTATAATTCGCACAATTTACCCGACACCGTACGTTCATCTTACTATAAAATATAAAATCACTGCCGATAACTAGCTCGAGAAGACCATACGAACGAGCATTGAATGAAGCCTATAGACAATAGCAATTATTGACTCAACAATGAACAGATGTTCCAGCTCATGTCATTGGCCAGGACGTATCAAACTTGATATGTTCTAATATGTCTAGACCAATAGTAGCAGCGAAATTAAATCAACGACGATTAAAACATTATTCAGTAACGAACGGACATATGTATGTTGATATATTAGAATATGAATTATTCTGGGTCTGGGATATGAACGAAAGACAGATTATCACGGGAGGGAATTTGGAATAAAGCGGGGCTGCGAATAAATGCATCTATCGGATGAGAGAAAGGATTGAAGTCATTGGCCAGGACGTATCAAAGACTTGATATGTTCTAATATGTCTAAACCAATAGTAGCAGCGAAATTAAAACAACGACGATTAAACCATTATTCAGTAACGAACGGACATATGTATGTTGATATATTAGAATATGAATTAGTCTGGGTCTGGGATATGAACGAAAGACATATTATCACGGGAGGGAATTTGGAATAAAGCGGGGCTGCGAATAAATGCATCTATCGGATGAGAGAAAGGTTTGAAGAAGTTATTGGTTACGCAATATTCGGCGCTTTTTCTACTTGCGGTTCGAAGTCGTGGTGCGGGAAAAAAATGTTATTGGGATATATAAGTAGAGCCAGAGATTAGATATCGCTATTGGGATATATCGTTAGCGTCAGAGCTTACATATTGTTATTGCGATAGTTAAAAAATATCAATATTTGACCGATATATTGATAATTAATCCAGCCCTAGTCAGTGTACATCTTTAAATCATTGCAAAAAATATTAGTAAAAATAGGTGGTACTGTAACATCTGCCTTATCCCACTGAATCATATCAATATAATCTGCCGCGCTAAAATTGATTGCAGGAACTTGGAAACACCTAATTTCTCCACTTGTGATCGCACTTCGGGATTTAAGGATTCTACGAAACCCTGGTTCGCAGAAGTGTTTCCGATCATCAGTTACCATGCCATGCCACCCAGCAGATTTTCTGGATGAGGAAAAAAGGTATTGCGCTGGATTACGTGGTCAATTATAACTTAAAGTGCCTGGGGCATTCCACGGAAAAATACACAATTTCCCAAAGATGGCTTGCACTTAATAGTAAACCGTAAAAGTGCGTACATCTTGACTAAAAGCTTCGTCAATGTCTACAGATTGAACGTTAGATCTGAACTTACCACATAGAGTCTCAAAATTCTATTCGCAAAGATAACCCATCTGCTATGTGAAAGTCTATCGAAAAATCTATTTGTTAGATCTTCCGAAAAACTTCCTGTCTTAACCCTCTGTCTACCAGAAGGGTCCAATGGACCCGACATGTATATTCAAAATATCTATTCAAACCAGAAAATTTCTTCAAAACAAACTAAATGTATAAATCAGACAATAATAAGTTAAATAAACAAATTAAATAGTTTTAAGTAAAAATTCTGGTGTAGAATGTTTTTATAAAACTTGAGTAAAATTTCCGGTAGTTCTAGGGTTAATATATAGGATCACTTTCTTCAGGTATTTATGATCAGTACTGAGATCTTTAATAACTGTTTCGAGGTTATAAGTATCGCGAATAGTCTGTAAAGAAATGATGGGAAGAAATTCACACTTGTCGAACATTTTTCTAATCGGACCACTATAACTGTATGGTCTCCTTCATCCGTCTAGCACGAATTGATGAAATAGAAATTTAAATTTTTTAAACACTTTTAAAAGATTTAAATGTTAGTTTTCATTCTTGAACTTTAATTGTTAGTGAATTTTTAACAGATAAAATGTTTGTATTGTACTCTTGCTTCTTATGTGAAGCATTCTACTATACATGTACAACAGATAAAAAGGAATTTACGGCACATTTTTCGAAATTTTGAATGACCGGGTCCCTGGAAGATATTATGCGACTTCGAAAAAACTGTGTAGGCATATTACTACGGACTATAAGCATCTTTTCCGCGATATGACATTTTTATTTTCCAACTTTAAGGTTATTTCGATTTATAAGTTGTACAAGGCATTTTTGACGAATTTCGCAAAAATAGGGGTACCCGGGCCACCGGAAGATGAAATTTGATTTCGAAAAAACTGTGCAGGTATATTACTACGTACCACACACAACTTTTCCGCGGTATGACATTTTTGTTTTCCAGCTTTATCTTTATTTTTATTTATAGCTTCTATAAGGTGCTTTGGACGACTTTGGCGGAAATTGGGGTGCCCGGGGGCACCGGAAGATAAAATTTGATTTCGAAAAAATTGCGCAGTTTTATTATTGAGGACCATACGCAACTTTTGCGCGCTATTACCTTTTGATTTTTCGATTTTCGGTTTTTCACTCCACCCTACTACACATCTCATTAACCCCTTAACGCTCGAATTAAATTGCGGATGAAAAATTCAAATTGCTTATTGGTACCACTTTTATGAAAAAGAAATATTCACCTTATTTAATGACAGGAAAAACGATACTAAAATATAGCCAATTTCACTATTTTATAAAACTGGTGGGAATCAAACAATTTGAGTAAAAGACACAGCCCGTGAATATGACGGGAGCGAGAATTAAGGGGTTAAAGTTATCAAACGAAAACTTATTTACTTTGAGTAGAATAAAGACTGTTAATAATTTGTATTTATTTGTATTTGTAATTATTTAATTTATTCCACTAAAAGGGAAAACATTCTAACAAAGCTCCATATTTTATTACTACATTCAATGATAACGTCTTTGCCTTGAGTAGTATAAAGAGTGCTAATAATGTGCTGACTGTAAAGATTTTTCCAACACAAATATATATATTACAATAAGAAAATAATGTCTGTTGTAATCCAGAATACAGTTTTATCTTATAGGAATATTTTTTATACCGATCTATTGCAATTACGCCTATATGGAATTGGTATGCAAAAGTCTGGAAAATATGTCTTAAAGATTTCTGGAACTCATTAATGCAATAAATTAATAATTGATTTGAATATCAAACAAAGAATGATTTTGTGGCATGCATTTATTATATTCACTGTGTAAAACCATGTTAAATGTTCATTAATGGACTAAACTTTTATAGTTAAAGAATGAATTTATGAGGAGCTTATAAAGAGGAGGAGTCATATAGTGTATTGTCTAGCAGTTGCGAGTGAAGTAACTGAGGAGGTTGTCATAAAATGGCGGCTGTTTTTTTTTTAATCGGATCAACAGTTCTGATTACCGCCGGTGAAAATTTCCACCAAGAAACTTGAAAATTTCGTCTTTTTTAAGCGCTTTATTCGTGAAAAGTTTCTCTCGCAAATATGGTAAAAAAATTCTACTTCTGGTCCACTGCTGTCAGTTTGCCAAGGTATTATGATTTTTTTTTTAGTGACACTGACAGGAGATTGTCTTCGTTGTCACACTATGGCGGAGCTGCTACCGCGGAATTAAACTTCCACTGGTAAAAATGAGTTTCAGTTTTTGCCATTACGTGCTTTTTATAGAAATTTTCCATTAATCAGGTGTTTAAATCAAGAGAATTTCTACTTAAATTTACTGGTGGGAGTTGGCCCCCTGTGTAATGAACCCCTGCAAAAGCGGTTACAGTTGAAGATTCATTATTTTTATTATATGTCCTTTCCTGTTCCTTCATAGTTCTATGAGTTAAAATGGATAAAACCGAGCAAGATCCTACACCAGTTTTGTTTTATTCTGGTGTTTATAAAATCCTTGTGCAAGTCAATACTGGTTTGTTAACATCAAATATTGGCATGACAAAACAATGGCTTTTTGAAAGAATTAAAGAACATAAAAGGAATTTAAAATTCAATAGACAGTCTACAGCTCTATCTAGATTAGCATTTAAAGGCAGTATTAAGACAGTTCATTTCGAAGAGGTAAAAATTATTTTTGGATATTCTAACCCTCTTAAGGCCGTTATAAGAGAGTCTATAGAAATTAGTCTGAGGAAAGGGGAAGTTTGTAATGACAATATCTCATTTTAACTTTCTAATGTTTAGTTAAATGTTTTGAAAGAAATGCATTTTTAAGATTAAATTCAGTTTTTCCTAGCTTTGATAATAATGTTATAGTCTACCAATAAATGGCGCCATACCCGATACATTATTGTTTCTGATTGTTAATGATATTTTATAGAAAAATTTCAGTTTAATGTTTGTGACGGTAACTATGTTCTCTGTAATGTAATGTCCGTAGAGGTCAAGAACCCACTGATCAATGAGCAATGATCAGCTTGTTAGAAAAAAGTCTCACACGTTGGGTGTATTTTTAAAGTGTGTTTAATATTTTTTTATATATGTTTACACTGATAAGTATCGTAAGTGTTTTTAATCATTACATTATTTATTTTATTATAAATATTATTCATAAACAAGACATCCGTATGATAATGTTTAGTTAAATTATATTAATAAGAAGACATAGAAACGAAATTGTTTATACAATGTAATTACATTTTTATTTATCACAAGTTTCTCCTAAATGTATTACAATTTGTTCAAGTTAAAATGTAAGGTAATTTTTTTTTATTTCTCTGGTTATGAATAGAAGGCATGCAAGTTAATATTCCTCTTGATCGTCATCGTCTCCTTCTTTGGGTCGCCCACATGGAATTTCCAGATCATCGGTATCATTATCCTCGTTGTCTGTCACATTTCGCTCTAAAGCCTGGTGCCCGACTAGAAAATTTCTGTGCCCAGGTCACTTTCAATTTTTGTGCCGCCTTAGATTATTTGATTTAGTGATGACTACATATTATGCATTTGAAAAGTGTCAACTCGAAAAATTAAATTTTCAGGAAAATTGAAAAACTGTTCCAGGAATAAAAATCAAATATATTTTTTTCTATTACTTATTGAAGTAATACTTGAAGTAATTGAAGTAATAATTAAAGTTATTTACTTATTACATTTAACCATAAATTGAGATATATTTTTGTCATTGCATCCTATTAATATCTCAAATATTGGGAATTCAAGCTCTTGGATACGCCATCTTTTCGAGAAACAATGTAAGCTCTCCTTTTAGGATCATCCCCTACATACACATTGTACACATTGTATTACATGTATTTTTACCTTGTTCATAAAAATAATAAATCTTTTTGCACAATTTCAGATTTCAAGTGACATGATCCTGAAATAAGATGGAATTTGAAATGTGTACTTCCAAAACAACTATTACATTTGTTATGCTTAATTTTTCAGAAATAAAAACGGCACAATTATGGTTTTTTAAAAGGAAATTTAGATGAAATTATGAAAAATTTCATGCCCTTCAGAAATTTCGTGCCCAGGGCATGGTCAACGAGTGCCCATGCAATAGTCAGGGCGTGCGAAGCTTGAAGAACCTCTGGCTCATATTCACTTTCTTCATTAAGATCCTTTGGATATGATGAAGCGTTGTGGCATGCTTCTCCGTTACACTGGCCACAAACTGGGGACCATTGCAACCGTATTTTCTGCTCACACTACTCGCGCCATAGCCTTTCTTGCAATTGCAGAAGTAGTTGTAGTACTGAGTAGTTCTTCTGTTGCTGAAGGTAACAGTATTGTTATGAGTTCCAGGATCTCATTGTGTATTATCCACCCCCATTCGTCGGGTACTATATCTTTCCCTAACGAATGCTGACGAGCTTCTGCACTTCTAGGCAGAAGAGGGGATAACTGCACTGGTTTGTTGAGTCATGTTGTTTTAATGAACTGTGTGTAACTAAAATTGCTAATACTGTGTCCTGATTTTGTAGCATTTTACATTGCTAAAAGATCGCGTTTTCCATTACAAATAATATGTTTGGAAGTTTTTTTCTTGCTGAAATACATGAACTGATTGGTACAAATTGGAATGTTCCTCGAACACTTTTATAGTTGGCAGTTTTGCTCTTTTAAACAACGCAAATCTTGTGTCGTATCCACTAAAGGTGTGCAAAAATAAAGTATGTTCTCTAGAGCAACGATATTTGTCGAAACTTTTAGAGGAATACATTCCTTGCCTTGCCAAACTTTTTAAAGACAATTTTTTGCTACTGCGATTTGGTTCGTCCTATTAACACTAGAACTTCCGGGAATTTTACCCAACTTTAATAAAAACATTTTAACACCAGAACTTTTATTTAAAACAATTCGACTTAATTATTTAACTGAGTTTTATATAGTTACAATTTAACTAATTTTACAAAAAAAAAATTCTGGTTCGAATCGACATTTTATCATGTGATTGGTGTCAAATCGACACCAGCTGGGCGTCCTAGTGTTAAAAGAACTAACAGATTAATATCTTCTCCAACGATAACTGTACTCTTTCGATGTTGATATTCTGCAACGGCTGCTTTGATGATGAGGACAAGGATGAGATTTCCGCGTTTTTGCACACCAGTATATTCTTAGAGGAAATGTTGCTCTCTTAAATCGCAAAAATGTTCCGATTAAATGAAATATAATTTTCTCTAACAAAATACTGCTGGGCAAAAACGTGGAAATCTCATCCCTGGATGAGGACATCAGCATCATCTCTGTCTTACTTTGTTGCGAAGTTAACAGTTTTTAATTGCTTAATAAGCATTGCAATAACGTTGATTTTATTCTATTGGTTCGATAAAAGATTATATCATTATTACATTATACTATTATATTATTGTGGAAATTTCGCAAGCAACACCTGCATCAGACTGAGTGTCCCCGTATTTTCCGCTTGGAGATTAAAAAGGAAAACGAGCCTTAACGAAACTGTGTGAAGTGGAAATGCGGAAGAAGTAAATAGAACGAAATGAGTTTGACGACGCAAGTTTTTGTTAAAAAAGAACAGAACATATTTCGGTGAAATAAGATTGAATATTTACACGACGTAAGAAAATCTCAGAAATATTCAACGACGTTTATAAATGAAGCCTGAATTATAGCCTTTAAATTAATTAAAGAACGAGAAGAGTGTTTTTTTCTGTATTTTGTTTGTTTGTTCGTCTCAATAAATGTCAGTGTTCGTCCTAAAAGTGAGTTGTGAGTTATGTATGGAGTCTCACCCCATAAATTGGTGTCAGAATGACAGTTAACCCACCAGTATTATTAATTAGAATTATTCATCATATTCAAGCCGGATATTATTCTAACGGTGAGTTCATTATTATTATTTTATTATGAAGTTAGTTGAGATACCTGAACTGGAAATAGCATTTAAAAACGAACGAACGCATAAAATTAAATTGCAGCATAAATTCCTATTTGATGCTGACGGTGATCGATCTAATAGAAAGAGAATACGTGATTTTACTGGTTTCGGTTTTCAAACCGACAGCACCAAATTCAAAAATAAAATAACTAAAGTTCAAACTGATTTTTCATTAAATGATCTGATTACAGTGTGCAATCTACTTTGTATTGATAATGAGGGATCTTTAAACGATCTCGCAACTCGATTAGTTACATACCTTTCAGACTTGACCTTACTACAAAATAATATTATACAAAATGAAAGTGACACTGACTCGGAACCCGAACTGCCTTCAAATAATATGACTTCAAGTAATAACACTGAATTATCAAATTTTGACAAACAGCAGCAATTTCCAGTTCAAAGTTTTATGCCATCGTCTATTAATTTTACTGATATTGAAAGTGTAATACCTCCTTTCGATGGTAGTTCTTTTAGTGATATAAATGTATGGTTTAATAATTTTGAGGATTTTACTAATATGTTTAATTTATCTGACTTTCATGAATTCATATTTTGTAAAAGATCATTACGAGGAAAAGCCCAGTTATTAGCACAAACAGAATTTCATATCAATTCATATGACAAGCTTAAACAACTCTTAATATCAGAATTTAGCACCACTTATAATTCTGCCGAGTTACATGATATATTAAATAAACGAAAATTGCAAGAAAATGAATCAATAGAAGAATATTTTCTTATCATGAAACAAATATGCTCGCGTGGTAAAATCGAGGATTCCGCATTAATGCAATACATCATAAATGGTATACCCGACCCTGTTTTCAAAAAATCAATGTTATATGGATGCCAATCCATTGTAGAATTCAAGCAAAAGCTCAAACTTTATGACAAAATTCGACATGACTTTGAGAACACTAAATTTCGTAAGGTCAAACCTGAAATGCCAGTGAAAGAGAAATTCTTTCGACCAAAATCTGATCTTTTTTGCTTTAATTGTGGTTTGTCGAATCATAAAAGTAGCCAATGCAGACATAAAGATAAAGGCCCTCGTTGTTTTAATTGCTCGAATTATGGCCATAAATCGGCTCAATGTGATCAACCAAGGAGGCTTAGAGTTAAGTCAGAACCCTCCAAAGTTTCCACTGTCACGTCGAACACTTTCATGACCAAACAAGTCATTATTTCGTCTGTAAATGTTACATCATTGGTAGACACGGGTAGTGAAAGAAGTTTACTAAAGGAAAGTATTTATCGCAAACTCCCTACAATTTCGAACCTTGAACATTCAACTATCACATTAACTGGATTAGGAAATACTATAATCAAACCCCTAGGTTTTTTCTCTACGAACATTATGATAGATGATTTTAATTATACAACTAATGTTTATGTAGTCCCAGATTATTCCATATCTTTTGATCTTATTATTGGTACAGATATCATTCAACAAAGTATTTTAACAATTTCTAGAAATAATATTTCGATGCAAAAAATCGAGAAAAATGACGATACGTCCAATAATTTTTTGATTAATATTGCTCATGTGTTAGACGATCTTAATCTTGATTTATCTCATATTACCGATGAAACAATACGTTTAAAAATTTCAGAACTTATTCAAAATTATTCTCCTAAAAAAATAAAGACAACTGATGTTAAATTATCAATTCATCTGGAAAACGAAGAACCTGTTACTTGTCCTCCCAGGCGCTTGGCGCAAATAGAGAAAAACTTCGTCGAAAAACAAATTTCTGAGTGGCTCGAAAAAGGAATTATTCGTAAAAGCACTAGTAATTTTTCATCACCTATTGTCCTAGTAAAAAAGAAAGATGGTTCATATAGATTGTGTGTTCACTATAGGAAGTAAAATTCTAAAACACATAAACAACGTCCCCCCCCCCCCCCAGTAATTGATGACATTATTGATCAGTTGCATTCTGCAAAAGTATTTACTACTCTTGACCTTAAAAATGCATTTTTTCATGTCGAAGTGGAAGAAAATAGTAGAAAATATACTTCTTTCGTCACACATTCTGGTCAATTTGAATTCTTATATATGAATTATGGCCTTAGCGATGCACCCTCAGTGTTTCAAAGATATATTTATAACGTTTTTCGAGAGCTCATTAATGAAAAAGTACTCATTGTTTATATGGATGACTTCATAATACCAGCTGAAAACGAAGTCGAAGGACTCCAGAAATTACAACGCGTCCTTACAACTGCATCCGAATATGGTTTAGAGTTGAATCTCAAAAAATGCCACTTTTTACAACGAGAAGTTGATTTTTTGGGTTATCACATTAAAAATGGTCAACTGCACCCATCCCCCTTGAAAACTAAAGCTGTCCTTAATTTCCCAGAACCTAAAAGTATATAAGATGTACATTCATTTGTCGGATTAACTTCTTATTTTCGTAAATTCATTCAAGATTACTCTTTAATAGCTAAGCCTTTAACAGATCTCCTTAGAAAGGACACTAAGTTTCACTTTGGTAACCAGCAACGAAATGCATTTAATCAGCTGAAACACATCCTTTCTTCAGGTCCTGTTTTAAGCATTTATAATCCTAGTAACGAAACAGAAGGTCACTGTGATGCATCTATTGACGGTTACGGAGCAGTCCTCCTTCAAAAGTCTTCTATTGACAATCAATTTCACCCTGTCTATTTTATGAGCAAAAAAACCACAGATGCCGAACGTAAATATTCGAGTTATGAATTAGAAGTTTTAGCTGTCATAGAAGCCCTTAAAAAATTTCGCGTTTACATTCTAGGTATTCCTTTCAAGATAGTCACAGATTGCAACGCATTCGCACTTACTATGAATAAAAAAGATCTTTGCACCAAGATTGCTCGATGGGCTTTAATGTTAGCTGACTATAACTATACAATCGAACACAGACGAGGTACATGCATGCGCCATGTCGACGCTTTAAGTAGAAATCCAATATGTATGATCATTCAAGATAGTTTTACTACCAAAATTATACAATCACAGAACACTGACGAACATATACAGGCCATCAAAGAAATTTTGAAATCAAAGCCATATGACAACTATTTCCTTAAAAATAACGTTCTCTATAAAAATCATAAAGGTATCGATCTGATAGTTGTGCCGGATGAAATGTAGCTAAATGTCATTAAACACGTTCATGACAAAGGACATTTTGGCCGTAAACGCTGTGAAGAACTCCTTAACGAAGAATTTCTCATCCCTAATATGTCAAATAAAATTGATAAAATTATAGCAAATTGTGTAACATGCCTTTTGTATAATCGCAAACGTGGCAAACAAGAAGGTGAATTACATCCCTTACCTAAAGAAGAGACTCCTCTCCAAACCTACCACATTGATCATTTAGGCACTCTTGAGACAACCAACAAAAATTATAAACATATTTTGTCTTTAATAGACGCATTTACTAAATTCGTCTGGTTGTATCCATGTAAAAGTACTTCTGCTACCGAAGTTATATCAAAACTACGACAACAAAGTCATACTTTTGGCAATCCTTCCATCATCATTAGCGATAAAGGTCCTGCATTTACAAGCAAAGAATTTGCTGATTATTGTCAAGATGAAAATATAAAGCACGAGACAGTTACAACTGGTCTTCCCCGTGCCAATGGTCAAGTAGAGCGACTTAATTCCACCATAATTTCTGTAATCTCTAAAATGTCCAAAGACGAACCGACCAAATGGTTTAAACATGTTCCTAAAGTTCAACAAGTCATTAATTCAACTTACCAAAGAAGCATTAAGAGAACACCGTTTGAAATATTATTTGGTACAAAAATGAAACAGAAAGATGATATACAAATTATTGACCTCTTAAACAGCGCAGTCGCAGAACAATTCATGAAAGACAGAGAAGAGCTCCGTAAACCAAGAAGAATATTCTGGAAATTCAACAAGAAAATCGCAAGCCCTATAATTTACGACGTAAGAAACCCCGTAAGTACAAGCTTGGTGACCTTGTAGCAATTAAGAGAACCCAGCAAGGACCAGGTTTAAAGTTGAAATCTAAATTCTTAGGTCCGTATAAAGTAATCAAAGTGAAGTCTAACGGCACCTACGACGTAACGAAAATCTCATCAACTGAAGGACCGATACATACTAGCTCCTGTGCTGAATACATGAAACCTTGGCCTGACGAAAACTGAAACTTTAAAAAAAACATCTTTTTTTTTTTATCTTTTCTTCCTGTGTGCTATAAACATTTTACAAGTCACTGCTTTCAAAGAAATCTCTATATGATGTTACGCTACTTCAACTATGATGTGCAGATGATTTTTTTTTCTTTTCCCCTAAGAACAGTTACTGGTTTTTGTTTTTTGTTTTTCAGATTCTATTTTACCACATGTCGCTGCGGCAGCTCCAGATGTCAGGAGGGCCGCCTGTGGGAATTTCGCAAGCAACACCTGCATCAGACTGAGTGTCCCCGTATTTTCCGCTTCCAGATTAAAAAGGAAAACGAGCCTTAACGAAGCTGTGTGAAGTGGAAATGCGGAAGAAGTAAATAGAACGAAATGAGTTTGACGACGCAAGTTTTTGTTTAAAAAGAACAGAACATATTTCGGTGAAATAAGATTGAATATTTACACGACGTAAGAAAATCTCAGAAATATTCAACGACGTTTATAAATGAAGCCTGAATTATAGCCTTTAAATTCATTAAAGAACGAGAAGAGTGTTTTTTTTCTGTATTTTGTTTGTTTGTTCGTCTCAATAAATGTCAGTGTTCGTCCTAAAAGTGAGTTGTGAGTTATGTATGGAGTCTCACCCCATATTATTTATATATGTTAACTAAATATTATTATGCGGATGTCGTATTTATGAATAATATTAATAAACAATTAATTATATAAAAATTTTCTACGTATTTGATTCAGAAGATGACATAGCGTTATCCTCTATACGAATGGACACTTCCCACTCCTCGCGCTCTATCTCGAAAACGATTAATTATATAAACTATGGCCTACGAACAAACTTGTAGGGATTTTTATGCTCTACAAGCTTTCTTATAGTTTCAAAGGTCATTTGAAGCATATGAAACAACCATGAGAAAGTGTTTATCTCGTTTTGGCCAGAGGGCCAAAAACTCGTCCTTTTTGAACCGCTCTGTAACACCTGAACCTTTTCTCAGAAAATTAGTTATTTTAGAAAAGAAAGTCCACTTTAATTTTGTAATTGGGGTTCTCGGATAAAATGCATAGTTTTCGAAATATTGTGGGCAGTAAAGGGCGTTTGTCTCGTTTGGGCTCAAAGTTCAAAAAGTCATCTTTTTTTCAGCGGAATCTAGCGCCTTAACCTTTTGTCAGAAATTAATGATATTTTATGAATTTTGTACCCCCTTTTTAAAATTTCGACCCGACACCCCTTTTAATCCCTTTAGGCGGGAATTTTCAAAAATCCGTCCTTTGTGCTCTTCCCCTTCCCCTCCCCAGTTTTCATGCTACTAGGTTCCGTAGTTTGGGCTTATCGTTTTATACATGGAGATAAAGATTAAAAACTATCTCGAACTATTTTTGCCCATAGGCCGTAATGTAATGGAATTCTTTGAGTGTCCCTGTAATCCCCACTTCCACACACCTCGACCAAAGTGCCTTACTAACAGCAGGAGATCACGAGCTATCTAACCACTACAACCGCGTGTGGGTGGCAGTAGGTGTTCATGGAGTCTGTCTTTACCCACAGGCAATTGACTTTCATATATATATATATATATATATATATATATATATATATATATGTACATAGATTTCAGACCAGAATTTTTGTTTAAAATTGTTTAACTATTTTTTAAAGCTTATGGTCTGATGAATACTTTATTTATTTTATGAACAATTTTTGATTCCAATCGACATATTTTCATTTGGTACCACCAAATAATCGGTTATTGGTACAGTCGTGGAAAAAAAAAGTAAACACGCCTACTAACTCCTCAACAAATTATCGTAGACGAAAGTTACTGGTATCGAACGATAGGAAATAAAGTCTACTTTTAAATGATGTATATAAAATTTGCTTAGGGGGGCATCTACATATTAAAACGAATCCAAACTTCATTTTTTTCAATAGCAATACACAATTTTAACGAGATATTTCAAATCTTCGGTTCAAAGTATGCCTAGACACAAAATTTCAAGTCATTTGAATGATGAGTTTTAGAATTATAAACATTCAAAATTTAGTGCTTCTAATGTTAAATTACATTTTCATATTTTTATTTATATCTCCTGAAATTATGCTCCTAATGTGCTAATTTTTTTTGTAGCAATAATATTAATATACCCAAACATAAATACGCTGAATTTGCAATTTTTATAATTTTATGATATGAATTATGAATTATGAAATTAATATTCGAAAAAATTATGAATTGCAACCTACAATTTTTTTGATGGATTTAGATTTATTAAGTCCTGTTTTATGGAAATCCGAAATTTTAAGTTTTTCTACCAAGTAGTTTTCAAATTATGCTTAAAAAACGGCAAAATGATGGTTTAAGGGGCCGTCTATGATAGAAGTGAGTAGATATTTAGAAATTTACTCTGCTGTTTTGTAATCTAACAGGCTTCATTGACTCTTTGAGCCGCGCTCAAGGTGACTTGATCAAGAAGGGGTCCTCTCTTGGTTAACAATCGAGTACGGAACTTCAATTTGGATACAGCCCTTAAAATACGCTCATTTTAAAATAATTAATTTCTCGGAAACTTATGGTACGAATTGCATAAAAAATTGTTTTTGGGCTAATTGAAGGGTGTAGAGTTCATCTATGCTGTCAGAATTGTGTACTGCTATTGAAAAAAATCAAAGTTATGGTTTATTTTAATATGTAGATGCCCCCCTAAGCAAATATTATATACATAATTTAAAAGTAGACTTTATTTCCAATCGTTCGGTACCAGTAACTTTCTTCTACGATAATTTGTTGAGAAGTTAGTAGGGTCTGTTTACTTTTTTTTTTCGACGACTGTACATTTAGTGTTAACTTTCTGTGAGATATCAAATCGATGAGGACCTCGTGTTTCACTGAGTTCAAGCAGGTTAGTTTTTTGATAACGTAGAATATTTAGTATACATTTAAAAGTCGCCCAAAACTTTTTCTATTCAGTTATTGAAACATGTTGTTTAAGCAAGATTTTCAAATGTAGGATGCCCTTGGATATTTATTTATATTTTTTTTATCCGGTGTAATTTGCATTATTTTTTAAGAAGAGGGACGTAACCGATATTATTCTTTCCTTCAGAATTCGACCAATACATGTTCCATCTTAAAAGAAGACACGTTTGGTAAATAAATCGGAAAGTGTGGCAGATTTTTATTGCAGTAATAGATACATTTATTTCATTTTGCTAAGCATCGGCCACATATGCAATTAGCATTCATAATCTTCATTATTTAAAAGTTTTGCAGCTTAAATTTATGGTACTTCTAATACCGTCGGTACCATGTTAAAAAATCCAATATGAAACAGTGTTGACAGTGGGCTACTTTTTTAAAATTCAGATTTCTTGATTGGCACCACTTTTTTGAAATAGTAAAATTCGCCTTATTTAATGACATATTAATTAAGGCGAAAACAAGGGGAATTTTTCCAGTTCAGAAAAGTGGTGCAAAACAAGAAATCTGAATTTATAAAAGGTAGCCCACTGGCAACACTGTTTTCATATTTGACAGTTCGACATGGTACCGACGATATCACCTCTGCAATCCCAACATTCGTGTAAATGGTCTTCCTAGACATGATCATCTTCTTTCGGCATGCAGTAGCAGGGCGGATACAGACTTCCAATAAATTCACACATAAGTTTAAAAAGTTTTCTATTCAGAGTTCGTGATTTTATATAATGTATTGTTTTATTGGAACCATTCGTCCTTTCATAAGCTCAATGTTTTTATTGCATACTCCATGGATTACGGATATAACCTCAAAATACTGTATTATTACTGAAATATGTATGAAATATACTTTTAAAAGAATCTTAATTGTAAGAATTGTTGAAAAATGGCGGCTCTTTTTTCAGATTTTTAGTCTGGACGCGTTTGGTATTATTGATTTTCGACTCTTCTTGAAAAGTTCAACCTTAAACTTTAAACAGGAAATAATCTACATTTATATAAAAGTTTAATTATAGGTCATAAAGAAATATATTGTGATTTCAAACAATGCAAATGATCATCCAAATATTAATGAATGTTGTCCAAAAAAATCATATATCATACTGACACACAAATCTTCTCAGAATAATCAAAACTTTGCACCGGAAATATTTTGAAAGTTTTTTATATATTATTTAAAAAACCCTCCTACCACATTATCCTGATTATGAGATCCTAAAGATCCTGTTAGTAAGGCGTCCCTAGAGGGTGTCTTTTGCATGAATAAAATAATTATATTCTAACCCAATGTATCGCAAACGTTTTGACTCGCGGAACCCTTTTTAGAAAGAATTTTTCAGACGGAGTCCCCTCACGCCTGCCGTACCCTATGTTACAAGTTAATGTTTTTTAGGTGCATTTCTATTAAGCACAGGAAAAATGATCGAATAGTAACCTAAACAATTGTGCATTGTCCGAGAAATAAAATTTTATTTTGAAACTTCAACCGTCATACTGAATTTATTTTCTATTATAATCAAAACAATGGGAAAATAATTACAACAATATGTGGACAATAAATCTTACATTGTCAGAGTGACGAACAATACTGCATAATCGTTTAATATGACAGAATTATTTTGCAAAAATTTCTGAATTTCCCGTTCCAGTTGATAGTAATTGCAGGCGAAATTCTGCATTAAAAAAATTTTTGTATTTCGTTTTGGTGGCTGCGTTAATCGAAAATCTTGCTTCATAGATACATGTCGTTGATAAAGGCAGAAAAATTAATTATGCTTTCGTAGACATAGTTCTAAATTCATCTGTCAAATAAAATCAAAAATCTGTTAGGCTTTGGTTTTAAAGTATGATCTTTAACACTAAATATATCATGAATTTTAACCAAGTTTTATTAAAATATTTCAGACTAGAAAATTTTATTTCAAATTATTTAACACTATTTTCTAAAACTGTTAATTCATTTATACTTTATTTATTTTATGATGAGTAGTTTCTGGTTCGATTCGACGTATTTTCATTTGGTAGCACCAAATCAATGCTTTTTGGTATATTTAGTGTTAACTTGCCACGAGATGTCAAATAAACGAGGACCTCGTGTTTCACTGAGTTTAAGATGAGTAGTTTTTTTTTATAACACTGCATATGGGGACGTCCACGGCAGAAGAAAATTTTTGCTGAAAAATTATTTTAAACGGAAATATAAGTGTGATACAGACATTCAGGGTAACTTTGATTCGCATTTTCTCTATTTTCATACGCCACACTCTTATTTTAAGAATATTGTTGCAACTAGGGGCATAAAAGAGAAGAAATGATACTAAATTATTGTTTGATTATCAAAAATTAAGGAATAATAAGGATAAAAGCAATAAAAAATTAATTTTTAGCCTGGTTCAAAGTTACCCAGCCATTTAGGGTAACTTTGCACCATATTGAATGATGAATATTATCTAAAATAATTCATTAATTAAAAAGTATTACAGTTAGGACAACTTTAAACCCCAAAAAATGTTTTCAGATATGTAAAGGCTCCGAATTTACATTTCCCAACATCACAAGATTTGTATAATTTATGATATTAGACGTAAATTTCCAACTGGGTGAAAAATGTCCGGACCAAGATTCGAACCAGGGACCTCCTGGCTGAAGCCGCCAGTGCTCTGCCATCTGAGCTATCCCGGACGAATCTGGTAGAACTTTTTCATCCAGCTAACCTTAATGATTATAGCATCTGGTCTGAAACCTGGTTAAGCTCAACAGAATAAATCTCAAGTAATGGAACGCCAGAAATCGCTGGATAAGAAATTACACTAGATTAGTTTTAACACAATTATTCTAATTCGTAAATAAATCATATTAGATGTAAATGTCCAACTGGGCGAAAAATGTCCGGACCAGGATTCGAACCAGGGACCTCCTGGCTGAAGCTGCCGGTGGTCTGCCATCTGAGCTCCACCAAAATGTTCCACCAGATTCATCCGGGATAGCTCAGATGGCAGAGTACTGGCGGCTTCAGCCAGAAGGTCCCTGGTTCGAATCTGGTCCGGACATTTATCGCCCAGTTGGAAATTTACATCTAATATGATTTATTTACCAATTAGAATAAATGTGTTAAAATTAATCTAATTTATGATATTACAACAAATATCAGGCATAAGAAAAGTAGAAAAAGAGAACCATGAACATATAGAAATAAAAAAAACCTGTTTATTGTTCATATAAAACATAAAAATGCAGTGGAAAACAATTTTCAATGTTTTATCTCAATAATATATCCATAGTTACAGTAATACATACTAGTACTGGTATTATTCAAACAAGAATAAAAAATGTCGAATGTATGAAATGTGAAATTTGAGTAGCTCCGCCCCGAAAAACGCCTTTCAATGAATTGTATGCATTTTACACATATTTGTGAAAATATATATATGTTATATCTAATGTTCCCTTTCGGCATTTATATAAAATATACGTGCAAATACGGGAAATTTTTGACAGTAGTACCTATAATCAGTAAATTATAAACATCAGTATAACTTTGAGCCGGCTCAAAGTTACCCTGAAAATGTGATAAAATGTTAGTGCCTTCTTATTTTACATTTTATTAACTATTAATAAATAAATAATCATAAAATTCTATCACATTTACAACATTTAGACAATAATATGTCTGATAAATGAGTATACTGTTACTTACTACGAAGATTTAATTGGATTACAACAACTTCAAAACAGCATTCAAAATTAGCTTGAAAACAGTACTTCACAAAAATGGTTTGATGATGCAATTAATTGCATATAATATTGCTAATTTATTTTCTAAAATAAAGAGTAGAAATCCCAGTTTAGAACCTTGCCAACTGAGCTCAGTTCTGGAGTTTATTTAGTCTTTTGGAGTCAGAAGTATTGAAAAATAGGAGGTGGTGCAAAGTTACACCCCCATGGTTCAAAGTTACCCTGAATGACTGTACATCAATTTAAAGCTAAAGAGTTACAGTATATTAATTTGTAGGTTTTAATTTCATAAGGCAAGTCTGCACCGAAACTGGGCTGGAAACTGACAGTATTAAAATTCATTTACAGTTGAGCATAAAAATCAACTTATTGAGTTGTATAGTTTTTTTTTTTTACTTATGCCCATTAAATTAAATTATTATGGATTGAAAATATCAAGATAATATTATATCTGTTGGATCCACATAGTTAAAAGGTTTCATCTAAAGGTATTAAAATGCAATTTTAACTTTATTTATTAGTTGATAATTAAATGTCACAAGAGTAACAGAAAACATCTCAAAGTTTTAATTTTATAAAAACTACTTAAATTTTTTCCGAAAACTCCTAATTATCTGAGTTCGAGGTATAAGAAAGATTTTACATTAAATATTTTGTTTATGCTATGCATGGAATAGGCTATGGGGTGTTGTCGCAAGAGAAACAAACGTCTGTGTCACAAGAGTAATACATAATATTTTTGTCCATAGTTTGACATCAAACTGCGTTATAACCAAAACAAACAGAATGCTTAAAGTTTAGTTGTCTTCTCCGTTATTAGAACAGTTCTTGAAATAGCTTCAACCATACTTAAGAAAATTTTGTAAATTTTAAGGAAGATAAATTATCTTTATTAGTGTTTTTTTAATGGATGGATTTATTTTTATTCCTTTTTTGCTATTACTTAAGATTATAAAATAATAATGGCAAGTAATTAAAGATAGATTAAAACAGCTCAATTCCTGTCATTTTTCTGTGCTATCTTTTGGTTTGAAGCACATGGTCTTTGATCAGATATTTTATAGCAGGGATGAGATTTCCGCGTTTTTGCACACCAGTATAGTCTTAGAGAAAATGTTGCTCTCTTAAATCGCAAAAATGTTTCCATTAAATGAAATATCATTTTCTCTAACAAAATACAGGTGGGCAAAAACGCGGAAATCTCATCCCTGTTTATAGGCTTTGTAAAGCTTCGTTTACTAAATTCTGCTGTATGACCTACACAGATTCTTATAGTAATTATTATGTAAAGGATTCTGATAGTATATTTTAAAGGAAAGATTTTAATATTGCTTCTTATATATGACATTGTTTTTAAAAGCAATAAAAATTCTGCTAAGTGCCAAAAATTGTAGAGAAAAAATAAGAATGAAATTGAATATGTTGATGTGAGAAATAAGCAAAACAAAATGTATTATGATAAAATAAAGAAAAGTCTTAGAGTCAGCAAGAGCTTCAGCAAGAGAATGAAAATATTAAGAAAAGTAAAAAGTAGAGAACTAGCTAATCTCATATTCTGTAACGAAAAAAAATCCAACTCTATAGTTTTGGGGAATTTTATGTCGATGAAGATTTAAGAAGAGGTCATTCTTCAGCAAAATCTGCATTAGTCAGGTTTGAAACAAATCACATAATTTTATCAATCCAACGTGATGTTTACTAAGAGAATAAGTTTTTCGTTTAAAGAAGCTTTCCTAAATTGAAAAATTGGAAACTCCTTTGCACTTTAAAGCCTAGTTTCATAAAACAATAGAAAATTATACATCTGCATTTGTGGTTGTCACGAAAACATTCAAGGAATTCATAATGTAGAGACTGGTATATTTTATGCATTAAACATTCCTGTGAAAAATGTAATGTCTTTGTCTGCTGAGATACATCATAATTAGAATGTATGAATTCTGAATGGCTGATTTGCGAAAATAACATCGAAGAATTATTTGAAAAGAAAGTCCATAATACAGAACTTCTTATAAGTAATTGTAAATAGAAAAACAATGATAAACGTTTCGCTATTTACAAAACGTTTATTTTTTTTTCTCAAAACTGTTACTTTCTCAAAACGTTCATAAACATTTTGAAAAAGTAACAGTTGAAGAAACCATTTCTTATTGTTTACAAAATTTTTGAAAGAAAATAAATCCATTTCTGTGGCACACATTCCTTCAAACTTGTACACGGAATTATTTTGATAATGCCAAAGGAATAACCATTTCTCAAAGAATCGTTATGCCAGTGGATTTTCTAAAATCTGTACGTTTTTATGCCAAGACGAAATTTTGGTACGAAATGCTGCATACTGGTTAAATGCACAAGCGACTGTATTTCCAGCCATTATTTAGTATGATCCCAAAATAGTAAAATCTTATGCTATTATTTCAGACAACGTAACTCACAATCAATTTCCTGTAAATGCTCTCGTGTGTAAAATTTCAACATAGCATCTTTAAGGGAATGCATTTTCCTAAAGTGTATCTATTTTGCCTTTTTGTATGATTGTTGTGCTTTCCAATTTAAACAAAAATATAACTATGCAAATAGGCCTGCAATTAATCAGACTTCTTTCACAATTAACTTAATTGGGCATATTTTTTTTTCAAATACTCCTTGTATACATGCTATAGATTTATTTTGTGCCGTTGTATGATGATATATGTGGAATGAAGTGCGTGCTAAAAAAGCAATTTTAAGGAATACTGTTTATTTTGTCAAAATTATTCATGAAAAAACAAAAGCAAGCATACTCCATATATCAGATGAAGAAATAAAATATTAATGTTTCATTACTTTGCAAGAAAATACAAACAGCGAAGGGCATTGAACAAGTACAATTTGTTAAAACCATGAAAAATGATACTATCTGCTACAAACCATACACTACCATTATTCGTACAGTGAATTTGTGTTTCATTAAGTAAATAATGATACAGGAAAAGTTGCAAGTGATATTATTGATAATGAAGACAATGATTTATTCTGTTTAGTAGCAGAGACTGAGAAGTTGCTATGTTGTTATACTGGGTGATTCTAAAATATTACGATTTAAAGATTCGTGGTTTTACTATTGAAGTGAAGTGGTAAACGAAAATTATCAAATAAAATGCTAAGAGCTATTTAAAGCATAAGGAATTCTCAAGTTTAAACCTGATGACCACAATATTTGGCAGAAAAGAATCAAATTGTGACTGACATTAATGCTCTCAGATTGTTAAACTCTCGAGAATTTTACAAACTCTAATTAATTTTAGAATTTTATACATTTTTTTTATGTTATTTTAGAATGCAACCATCATTAAAAGTTCTTTTTCTCTTGAAAAGTAATTTTTAAAAATTATTTAAAAGAATTACTTAAATTATTTTAATTATTTCGTTTAGTATTTGAACTGAACTTTTGGGGAAATTCCTTTATGGACAAAATGTCACAAGAGTAACGCTTAGCATTTTGCAAAATCAAATGTAACTAACTAATGTGTTATTAGATCAGTTCAATGATTAATACTTATTAAAAAGATATAATTACTCTGCTGTATTCTGTAAATTTTATTTCTATAGTCTCGTATAATCCACAGAAATTCAGCATCAAATACAATATTTGAAAATTGCATTTTTTTGTGGTCACAAGAGTAACAAAATTTCCATTCATTATCTAGGCAAGTAAAATGCTTTTTGTTACAAATTGCATATGGTTTATAAGAGTAGAGCACATGTATTTTTAAGTGGTGGCATCAAATTTATCCTAAATATACTTTGTAAATAAAGAATTGGAAATATTTATGGAAATTTGCTCTGACAGTCACAAGAGTAACAATGGACGTTCCCATGGATTATATAAAATTATAAAAAAATAAATTAAGCAAATTTTATTATTTTAATACAATTATAGTAGAATGTCTTAAAGAATAGCAGTAAAATTTTATTAGTCAAAGCGAATTTTGGTCAAAAACATGGAGAACCTGATATTATTTTAAATCTCAAATTAGTGCCAAGATCCTCTTTGTTTGTTTGTATAACTCGACGAAGCGAATTCATCCAAGCAATAATCATCAAGTTCTTTAATGTATGTCACTATTTTTTAAACAAAGGTTTTCAAACTGAGCATGCACATTGTATATCACTGCTCTTCTATAAAGGCACTGTAAATTTTTGTAAAACATCGCGCCTTTATCAGCCTTTGATTTCAATTACGTTATTTTTAAAAGATGTTTTTCACCTGTGAAGAACTTCAAAGCAGCTGGGATGAAATGACGTAGTTCTACAAAACATATTTCAGTTTTAAGAATTAAAAAATACGTCATTTGCATCCGCTAAAGCATTCCACATTTATAATCCCGTCTTAAACAACATCTATATAGAGCTTCTAGAATTCTTAAGTTTTGTAGTCAATCCTACATGTATAGAAAAGTATTCAAATGACGTCATTATCGCAGAATAATACACAAACACAACAAAAAGCAATAACGTTCAAGACGATCGGTAAAAAATACGTGTATTTAATGTTACATATGCCTTCACTTGTCTTTGTTTATAATAGCTCAATGTTGTATCAGAAATCATTTTTTCAAAATTCGGAAAATATTATTACACACGGATAAATAAAAATGCATTATTTCAGCTTCCTGATAAGAAATAAGTAATTGTGAAGGAAAGTCTCACAATTATTTAAAATACGTTTTCGTAAAGAGAAAGTGTTATATCATTTGTAAAATATTTTTTCCATAAACTAAGAAACATTTAATTGATGAATAGAAACGAAATAAAACCAAAATTCACCGGATTTTATAACAGACGGTATTTTTAACATAGCATGTATTTTAATTTCAATTTTTATGAGGAAATGGCAACAAAAAATACAATAATCTACTATTTTCTCTTTACTTTTAATTGAAATGGGCTACTTCTATTGCCACAATTACAAATTTGGTACTAAAAACTATAAAAAAATTAATATCTCAAAAATAAATTGAGATACAGCTTTTAAACAAATTGCTTTTAAAATTACATTTTTTCCTTATACGACGGTATAAAAAGTGAAAATTTTCAGTAACGAAAATTGCAAAACGAAAATTCATTTCAAATTTGAAAGCGTTGCCATTCGCAGATTACGTATGCTTTACGCACAGATATGTTTGTCCTTTATAATATAGATATTCAAGTACAGTCATTCAGGGTAACTTTGAACCATGGGGTGTAACTTTGCACCACCTCATATTTTTCAATATTTTTGACTCTAAAAGACTAAATAAACTCCAGAACTGTGCTCTGTTGGCAAGGTTCTAAACTGGGATTTCAACTCTTTATTTTAGAAAATAAATTAGCAACATTATGCGCTATTAATTGCATCATCTAACCATTTTTGTGAAGTATTGTTTTCAAGCTAATTTTGAATGCTGTTTTGAAGTTGTTGCATTCCAATTAAATTTTCATAGTAAGTAACAGTATACTCATTTATCAGACATATTATTGTCTAAATGTTGTAAATGTGATAATATTTTGTGATTATTTATTTATTAATAGTTAATAAAATGTAAAATAAGAAGGCACTAACATTTTATCACATTTTCAGGGTAACTCTGAGCTGGCTCAAAGTTATACTGATGTTTATAATTTACTGATTATACTGTCAAAAATTTCCTATGTTTGCACGTATGTTTTATATAAATGCCGAAAGTGAACATTAGATATAACATATATATATTTTCACAAATATGTGTAAAATGCATACAATTAATTTAAAGACGTTTTTCGGGGCGGAGCTACTCAAATTTGACATTTTATACATTCGACATTTTTTTTTTCTTGTTTGAATAATACTAGTACTAGTATTTATTACTGTAACTATGGATATATTATTGAAATAAAACATTGTAAACTGTTTTCCACTGCATTTTTATGTTTTACATGAACAATAAACAGGTTTTTTTTTTTTTTTCTAAATGTTCATGGTTCTCTTCTTCTACTTTTTTTATGCCTAATATTTGCTGTAATATCATAAATTATACAAATCTTGTGATGTTGGGAAATATAGATTCCGAGTCTTTACATATCTGAAAACATATTTGGGGGTTTAAAGTTATCCTGATTATAATACTTTTTTTTATAATGAATTATTTTAGATAACATTTATCATATGGTGCAAAGTTACCCTAAATGGCTGGGTGACTTTGAACCAAGCCAAAAATTCATTTTTTATTGCTTTTATCCTTATTATTTCTTAATTTTTGAAACTCAAACAATAATTTAGGATCATTTCTTCTCTTTTATACCCCTAGTTGCAACAATATTCTTAAAATAAGAGTGTGGCATAAGAGAAAATGCGGATCAAAGTTACCCTGAATGACTGTATCTATATTAGTAGTACAAACACATGAAGGCATATGAATCATTAGATAGCCGTTTTTTTTGTCGAGTTTCTTGAATGTCGACATCTCGTTTTTTGGATTTGTGTATTATTCAGCGATAGTGACGTCCTACGCATACTTTACTGTAGATGTTGTTTAAGACTAGATCGTTAATGAGGAATTCTTCCTCCGAATGCGAATGGCATCATTTTATATAAAGTAAAAGCACGTGTTTTAAGTCTTAAAACTGAATTATGTTTTGTATTACCTATATTTATATAGATATATTTTTTCATCGGGGGCGAGACTAATTTCTAATTTCTGAAAAACCAGAATTCCTATTTCTAGTTATATTCTATGATTTCTCAATTAAACATTTTCATCTGTGTAATTGGATTCATGCATGCATGAGTTGAAGAATAATATTAATCTAAACATTAATGTTAATCCGTTTAAGTTACTTCGTAAAAACAAAAAATATATTTAAAATTATTTAAAGATGTTATATTAAAATAAATGCACCCTACAACTAAAGTATAAAAAGCAAGAACTTTTAAGCTTCTGACGTGCTCATCATCTGGGTTAAAATCGTTACAAATTATTATGATGTTTCGGTGCTTTAGATTTATAAGGTGTATATTTTAACAAAACATCTTTAAGTAATTTTAAATGGAATTTTTTGGTTTTACGAAATAATGTACATTTCACTTACTTAATGTTAAAGGTGTTAATTTATCATGTATTTGTGTAAACATGTTTTTTGAACATCAAAATGTTTACATGGATGAATGGCATTCGAAAAAAGTATATTCCTGGTTGATAAAACTGATTAATACATTATAAAATAACATACTTTACTGTAGATGTTGATTAAGACTGGATCGTAAATGTGGAATTCTTCAGCGGGTACGAATGACGTCATTTTTAAAAAATAAAAGCGCGTGTTTTAAGTCTTAAAACTTAAATATGTTTTGTACTATCTATATTTATATACATATATTTTTTTTCATCGGGGCGACACTAATTTCTGTAAAACCCCAATTCCTGTTTTCTAGTGTTATTTATTCTGTTCACACCAGTATTTTTCTAACATAAGTTATGAACTATATTTCTCTTGCAAATGTAGCCAAAGTGTGTGGTAAGGATTTCTGTGTCCAGAAAGTGGTACTAGTTAGACTTAAAAAACAGTCGTCCGTGGCAGCCCTGCGTACAGTATAATTGAATTAATATCTGTAAATATTTTAGAATATTCATTATCTCACACCAGAAACATAATATTATAGAATATTAATGAAAAAAATATTGAAGTTTGTTTGTTGTTATAGCTTATAACAATTCGGTGAAGTCATCTACGGAAGCAGTCTCAAACTTGAGACTGCTTTTAATATTTGCTGGATAGCAACGAATCTGAAATGCTCTTTATTGAACGACCAAAACACAGACACGCAAACTACCTTTTCTGATAAAATACGCGAAATTTTGAAGGTTTGTATGAGGTACCTCCAAGACATTTTTGTCTGGAGGAGGATACAAATGAATTACGATTGAGTGATAAAAGAAGTAGTGCCTCGCTGTTTAGTGCTGAAATCAGAGGCTAGACGTTAGGGGAATGGTACTCAAACACTTTCGAGACCACATCCCTTACAAAAATTTTATTTGGTAATGCCATAAAATGCTCTAGCTAAAAAAGACAAATACAGTCAGTATCGGTTCTATGGTCAGCTCAGCGGTCCAGAAAAGTTCGACCATATAAGCGGGGTGACTATATATGAGAAACTATACTAAATTAATTACACTATTTAACTAGGACTTCCCTCAGAGGGATTAGTCTGAGCGATATTACTGAGAACATAGATTTAATAATAACATTTGGAAGCAAAGAAAATGAGATGTTATCTTTAATTGTCCGTATACTGCGAAAAATTGAAATGATGAAAATAAACGAATTGTAGAATTACAAGATCTTATATATAAATTCGTATACACTGTTTAAAAAAATGGGAAATCAAACAATTCAAGACAGCCATGCATGGATATAAAATTAAAAGTACGCAATATATTAAAAGTAAAATAGAAAATGAGACACTAATTTACTTATATCGGAATTTTAACTGTATAAAATGATGTCAAGAGCATAATCAGACGCTCCGCACCAATTTGAGTAACTTTAAATGACAAATATATGATGTTTAAAAAGAATGGACTATACTTTATATGGTGTGTGCTCCCCCGGAATAGTTAATAATTACAATATCTGTTTTCCACGGATGCAATGAGGTTGTCGATAACATTTAAGGAATTCTCTTCTCAAAATCTAATATAGTATCAAAGTACCGAATACATCAAAAGTGGCATGCAGTGCTTCGTTAGATTGTGTTTTAGATATGCTCGATCGGATTTAAATGATGAGTGTATGCTGGCCACTACATACGCTGTATTGTTTTGTTTTCAAACATATTCTGCACAAGTTGAGCTGTATTTAGCATGTATTAAATAAAATAAATCGGCAATGATTACAACATAAAGGATGACACAAGATCTGAATATATCGTCTGCATAACTTTTGAGCTGTCAAAGTGTCATTTGAAGTAATTTACAAATCCATACATATTTATTCAGCAAATCATGCAAGCTAACACACTGAAAATTAAAATGTCTGAAATTCAGACACTTAAGTGTCTGAAACGGAGTGTTCAATTTTCAGACATTTTAAAATGTCTGAATTTTTTAGACACTTTTTGCGTCTGAATTTCAGACACTTCAAACGTCTGAATCGCACCCATTTTTTGTAAGCATCATACGTAGCCATGTTTGACCACGTTGAATCCTGAAAAAATATTTGGCAGTGGTCCTGCCCCCTCCACCCCCATACAGCCTGATTTTCTTCTGTGCTCCTAATTTTGGTATGCAATTTTCGTTAAGATGATAATTTAAATCTTTTACCACATTGTATTTATTATAATCAATATTTTGAACTTCAGGAGTAGAACAAAATTAAAACAAAAAATATTTATTTAAATATTAAGATTTTTTTTTATCTTATTTTATTTTGAAAGGTCAAAATATTGATTATAATCAGTACAATTTCGAAACAGATTTAAAATATAAGCTTTACAAATATTGCACATCAAATTTGGTGGCACTAAAATCGTAGGGGGGGGGGGGGGCACTGCCCAGTATGCCCATGCTTTAATCAAGAAGTTCTTTTGAAAAAAATGCAACCCTGCATTATTGTTATCTAAATTGAGATGTCCGGTATTCGGGAGTATCTGTTGTGGATGTTAATAGACATTCCCGAATAGCGGACACCTCTATTTAGCGAATACTTTTTTAATCCGCAAGGCATAGATATTTGTATATTTTTTTTACCTCACAAAAGCAGACATCTTCGATTATCGGGCAAATTCAGCTGCCCCGCAGTGTCTCTATTAAGGTACACGGATAAATATATGCATATATATTTTATAATCTTTTCCCACTCTAAAAGTTCAAAATATTTAATATACTCGGCGGTTGAATGTCGAAAAACATTTAAAATATCAGATGTAAGAAAATTGCAAGTAAATTCCCCCCCCCCCCCCCCAAGAAAAAAATGAAAATTCATAATTTTAAAATTATATTTTTTAAAAATTATATTGCCACATAGGCACTTTTACATATGCATCAGATGATAATCACAACAGCTATTTAACTATGAATAAAAAAATAAATATTCTACTTTAATAACATTGAGAAAAAGATTACTTCTGTATTTTGTTAAATATATATTGGGTTTTTAATCTTGTCTTACTATAAAACTTCAAAACTTTAATTATAATCAGTGCAAGATTTAAGATATCAGCTTTACGAAAATTTCAAAGAAATCCCGACCCCCTCCCAGAAAAAAAAAAAAAAAAAAAATTAAAATCCTTATCATTTAAAAATTAGATTAAAAAAAATTTATATTTCCACATGGGCAAGTTTTTATGTAGATCAGAGGGTAATCACAAAGGCTATTCAACTATCAATAAAAATAAATAATTATTTTATATTAATAACACGAAGAAAAAATATTTTATAGTCTCCAAACTTCTTTTGTCTTAAATATATATCTTAACATCTGTCATTTTTGCATTTTTCGTATAAGTTTATGTTTTATCTTCTACATACTTCCTTTTATTTCCTGTTAAAAAAGTTTTTGAATGACTAAATATTTACAATATTAAAAAGTAATTATTATGACAAATTAAATTTTACATTATTCTCATAACCATGTAATTAAAGATTACAATTCTGCGATAGAAAATCCTTTTCATTAGATATATTCAAAGAAAAATAAATTTAAAAGCACGAAAAGAAACAAACGCTTATCAGTAAACGTTAATCTCAAAATGACTCATGGAATGGAAGATCTTTCTGTACGCAGCGACTTCGAAATAAAGAAATGATTTCGTTTTTCCTGACTCATCGCTGTGACGTCTGTTAGCAGGTCAACAGATTTACACGTTAAAATGTTTAATCGCTTATAAATATATGTAAAAAATACTCGAGATATACATTCTTTTTCAATGATACATATATACATAAATTTATAAAAATTGATTTTTATTCCAAAAGCAAAAGTCTATAAATATATATATATTTTTAATTTTAGTTGAATATTGTTCTGTTAAAAAAAAAAAAAAAAAAAAAAAAAAAAAAAAAAAAAAACTCCGAAAATCCCGGGATTTTCGGGATTAAAAATAGAGCGGAATCCCGGAATCCCAGGATACGGGATTGTAATCCCTATGTAGGAAGTAAGAAAGCATTAGGAAATGTTTCAAAGCTTTTTTTCTTTATATCATTGTGGTCGTTTAGTGATAGATAAGAATTAGAATTGAAACAGATAAGAATTGAAACTAAGAACTCCCATGGAAAACAAGAGAATGCATTTAACTTAAAATGTGATATTATTACTTTAAATTAGGGGAAACATATGAGAATTTAAAATATATAATTTGTAATAAAAGGCAACGTCATAAGTTAAAAAATATATACTTCTAGAATTAGCGGACTTTTTGCAAACAGATTCAAAACTAATACCATTTTATGCAAGATTTTGATCAGTGCTATTTAGAAAATCATAAAAAAGAACACTAAATTTAGTACTAAAAAGAAAGATTGTGACACTTACTTTAATCCTGTTGCAAGAAGTAAGATAAATTCCTCGATTTGAAATTTTAAAAACTATTACAGTGAGGAGCAAAAACTTGCATCTTTTTAGAAGGGAAGCCGTTAATACATCCGACTAAGCATACTCAGAGAATGAAATGCTTCATCCTCAAAATATACTCCGCCAGACAAAAGTTCTTTTTTACCAGCTTTTATAAAGACGAAGTACAATAACACTAAATCTCGATACAAATTAACACTAAGTACGTTCCACACCACACACACCTTGCCACACACTTTGTAGAGTTCCCGGATGTAATCTTCAAGTGTTGTCTCTATCCCGAATTATATCGACGACAGCTTATAAGAGTCATTGGGTGTCAAGCACGTAAGTCAGATGTATATATTCAATACATAAATAAACTAAGTGAACACGACTTAAAATCACAGAACTTGAAATTTCGCAAAAAAATAAATACGCGTACATAAAACAAACTTTCAGTTACTACAACGTACGTTCCAACCAACGAAAGACATCTAAAACGCATGCGCAACTACAGTGCCCCTGGTGGATACATTCTCCCTCCCAGTATAGTGAAATTTAATCAATTATGCTTTCTTTATGTCTGATAATTAAAAATATATGATATTTCTTTCTTATAAATGGCTATAGAATAATTTTACGTTAAGGAAAATGTTACTAAAAATTTTACTTCAGAGAAATCCACCTCCCTTTGAACACTTCGTAGAAGACAATTTTAATTCTTTTCTTCTTTTAATATTGATATATTTCAAATTTATCTCAAAACGGTGTGTGTGTGTCGGGGGGGGGGGGGGGGGAAGAGTCCATTGAGGAAAAAAAAAGTTTTATTTTCAAAAATGTCGTTTGAAACTTATTTTTGAACGATTAATTTTTATATTTATTTTTATGTTTGTATCTTTAAACATTTCTTGCCCGAGGAGTTCTGTCAAAATATTCTTAGTTTGCCTATTTCATGTTTATGTTCTGCATTTTAGAAAAGCGGATTACGCTGTTGACCCCAGACCCAACTGTTCCAAAATCTTGTCCCTCCCTAAATTTCTTTCCACCGGTACATCTCTTAGTATTTAACGGGAGGGTGTGGCTCTTCCTTGCACATACGTGCGTACGTCCATGATTGCGAGTAATTTTTGAAAATAAATATTTTTCATGAAAAGCAATTACTGATTTATTTATTGCGCCAAAAATAACTAAGTCCCAAAACTTTAGTAAGCTAACTATTTCAATTTTCCAGACGTCCCATAATCTAAACAAATTACCTTTTTTTTTTTAAATATAAAATACCAAATTTAATGGATAAAAATATTTTAAACATCTGTTATCCATTCGAAAACAATTTTCTGGTGGTGCTGGCATACATATTGCAATACAGTTATACATACAGTCATCACACATATGATACAATTGTATCGCATTTAGACACTTAAGTGTCTAAATTTCTAAATGTCTTAATTTCAGACATATCGCCATTTTTCAGACATGTTTATCAGTTCATTTATGCCATGATCATAGTAAGACACTTATGTGTCTAAAATTTAGACACCTGTGATGTCTGAAATTTCAAATTTAGACACTTAAGTGTCTGAATAACTTTTTCAGTCACATATGTGTCTTAATTTAAGACGCCTCTATTTGCAGTGCATACGCCAATATGAACCCGATTACAAAATTTCACCAGAATAAATTAATATATAAAAAATATACTAATGATAATTGAGAATATGACCTTATAATAAAATGTCTAGAAAAATGAATCGGATAAAAAATTCATATCGCATTTAAAACGGCACTTCCCTCTGTTAGTGGCCTTGGCGAGAGAGAGAAAAGCCTAGAGAAGGAACACTTTAACAAGTACTTTCAGGCAACCTACTCACTGTTTGATACAGGTCTCTATTCAATATTTACACAATTTATTTAATGCTAGGTGGGTAGCTATCAGTTTTGTTGCATTTAAATCGCATTTTTTGCAGCATTATGAAATATTTAAAGTTGCTGTACCTAATAATTCCAAATTAATGGTAATTAAAATCGCTTTCCGTTAATTTCATCTTTTTAAATTTTAAATTTTTTAGAAACCATTCATAGAGAAAATTGTATATTTTAAAACTAACCCGAATCAAAATTTCTAGATTTTGGGCTCAGCAGTAACAGAGAAATAGAAAATTTTTGAAAGTTTTTTGTTTCTGCACTGTTTTATATAGCGACATTTTTAGAAATTGTTCTATTGCGAGAATTTAAGTCATGATAAATGCAGCCATGTCAATTTTCATGTTTATATTCCTAACAGTTCCATGTTCTTCGTTATTTAGATCATCTTTAGATCTTTTTCCGCTTTGTTTAGTCTTTCTATTTTTTAGAATTTGTTCTACAACGAGCATTTACATCTTATTAATTACTACCATGCCAAAGTTCTAGATTCTAACCCCAACAGTATCCCAAAAATTTCAGTATTCCAAATAAATCATAGTTTAGAACCTTTCTAGAAATTTTTACGTTTATCCGTCAAATTGAATCTTTTAGAGAGCTTTCATTACGAGTATTTACATCTTAATAAGTAACTACCGCACCAAATTTAAAGTTTCTAACCCAATCAATATCGCAGAAATCAAAATTTTAGAACCTTTTTGCTCCTGCAGCGTTGTAGGTTCTTGCACTGACATAAAATAGTCTTTTTTTCGGAGTAGAGATGGCCACCAACATTTTTTAAAGTTGGCTATGTAGTTTCAGAGATAACACCTCACAAACGTACAAGCATTAATAATATTATATACTTTATAATATTATAACGCTTTATAATATTAGCATTAGATGTACAGATACAAAAGCCATTTATCTGTTACAAACTAAAGTGCCGGCGTTGCCCAGAATTTAAAGGATGTTTGTTCTGAAAAATCAATTTCAAAATTTAATATACAACACAAATCAAACATTAAGAAAAGCAGTCGAAATGTTGTTGAATGAATCATATGAAAACGCTATATAAAAATGTATAAATGTATATAACAAACGCAAAAGAATACAGCTATAAATGAACTTATTTCAATTTATAATTGGAGCAATAATGTTAAAATACGCCAATATTTCCCTAATCGGGTTTTTATCATGCTTCAATACATTTTTCACACTCATATGACGTTATACTATATCCACCATGCCCTTTATATTTCCAATATGACGTAATATTTTCCCCTTTCACGTGGAAACCTTGAAATAGAAAAGTTATGAAGTTATATTCACTTTCATTTAAATTCGTCAAACCATTTATTTCATTTTCATATTTCACGTGAATATCTTGCAATAGAAAAGTTATGACGTAATATTCTCCTTTTTTTTTTAAATTCGGCAAACTATTTATTTCATTTTCATTTTTCACTTGGAAATCTTGCAGTAGAAAATTAATTGTTGTAGTAATAATTTTATTGTGTTTTTTAATTGTTGGCAACTGTTATAACGAAAAATGTTTAAATTTGATAAGAAATTGCTGTTAAATTGGTGGTTTTTTATTAATTAAAAATTAATTATAAGTTATTTCGATTCCGGATTACTTTAGTTGTCTCGGCCATGTTTTAATACACATGTACGTATCTCTTCACAATTTTGGCTTCCAAATTGTGGATTTTTTATGGAATTACAAACAGATAGACAAGTTTTCATTTTTATATATCTCTCTATTCTATAAAAAGTAACTAACGCTGTCACCGCCGCCGCCGGTTTTGAATTTTTTGTGACCGGAGGTCTTTCTTCGTTAATATTAAGAAAACTATTGCATACAAATATATGAAAATCGGTGGTATTATAGCGAAATGTTTGATCAACACACTAATGCATACAGTTTTCAAATCGAAGAATTATTTTAAGAGATATTTAATGCTAAAGTTAGACAAAATCGTTCATTAAAAAAAATTTATAAGAGCAAAAGCTATACATGGGAATTTAATCATTTTTAGATCATATATTTTATTTAATAGAAGATCCCGGTCTGATGATTTCATTAATTTTTTTAATTTGACTCATTTTTTGAGGTTTTATTTCTATTTTAAATTCAAATATTCAGCATTTTGACAGATATTTTTTACATATTTTCGAAAATGGTATTAATTTAAACTGTTGCCAACTGTATAAACAGCGCAAACAATAATGTTTGCTTCAAATAAAAAAATTATTTACACGTTACTATTATAAACAGAAAAAAAAACCTTCAAATTATAATTAAATAAATAGGTATAAAAAGCAGGTACTTATTGGAAATTACGCCATAAAAACTATATTTACATTTGAATTTTAAAAGAGAAAGGATATTGTAAAATAAATAAATTAAAATGCGTTAGAAATCTGAAATAGAACAAATTACGTCACATTACACTTATTATGCAAAATGAACAAAAAATAGTATTACAAAACAGTTTAAATTTAAAAATTGCGCGAGACAAAATATTAGAGGTTAAATATTAGATTTTTTCAAAATTTTATTATTTGTCGTTTGATGTGAGGTGTTCAGCTATAAGTATGCAAATTTTTATGTTTCCAACATAATTAGGGGCTGAGTTAGAAAAATTGCTTTAAATACACAAGTTGGAGACCAGAAGGTTAAATATTAGACTTTTTCAAAATTCTATTATTTGCTGTTTGATGTGAGGTGTTCAGCTATAAGTATGCAAATTGTCATGTCTCCAACTTAATTAGGGGCTGAATTAGAAAAATTGCTTTAAATACGCAAGTTAGAGACCGGAGGGTTAAATATGACTTTTCAAAATTTTATGATTTATCGTGTTATCGCAAGTGTTCAGCTATAAGTATGCAAACTTTCATGTCTCCAACTTAATTAGGGGCTGAGTTAGAAAAATTGCTTAAAATACACAAGTTAGAGCCCAGAGGGTTAAATATTAGACCTTTTTCAAAATTTTATTATTTGTCGTTTGATGTGAGGTGTTCAGCTATAAGTATGCAAAATGTCATGTCTCCAACTTAATTAGGGGCTGAGTTAGAAAAATTGCTTTAAATACACAAGTTAGAGACCGGAGGGTTAAATATGACTTTTTCAAAATTTTATGATTTATCGTGTAATCGCAAGTGTTCAGCTATAAGTATGCAAACTTTCATGTCTCCAACTTAATTAGGGGCTGAGTTAGAAAAATTGCTTTAAATACACAAGTTAGAGCCCAAAGGGTTAAATATTAAGCCTTTTTCAAAATTTTATTATTTGTCGTTTGATGTGAGATGTTCAGCTATATGTATGCAAAATTTCATGTCTCCAACTTAATTAAATTAGGGGCTGAGTTAGAAAAATTGCTTAAAATACACAAGTTAGAGCCCAGAGGGTAAAATATTAGACTTTTTCAAAATTTTATTAGTTGCCGTTTGATGTGTGGTGTTCAGCTATAAGTATGCAAATTTTCAAGTCTCCGACATATATAGTTTCTGAGAACGGGCTCTGTGACAGACGGACAAACACACAGACAAAGGAGTGAGACAGGTAGGGTTTCGTTAGATGAACGAAACTCTAAAAACATGCTGCGGATGACTGTAACAACATCCTAAAATTACATTACCATCAGCGATCTACCAATCCCGAATTTAGTTTATATTCGTTTCATATATTCTTATTCTTTTGTGCGGCCCTGTAAAATAATTATCAATATTATATACAGTAAAACCTCTGAATAGCGGACAGCCCGAGAATGCAGAATTTGTCCTCTATTTAGAGGTGACCGCTACTGAGAGTAAAACATGTACAGTTATTTAAGAGTTGGTAATCGAAAAAATGTCCGCTAAATAGAGGTGTCCGCTAATCGGGTGTGTCCGCTATGGAGGTTTTACCAGTAAAACTTCTGAATAGCGAACACCTCGGGAGGGCAAAATTTGTCCTCTATTTGGAGGTGTCCGCTACTGAGAGTATAAAATGTACAGTTATTTAAGGGTTGGTAATCGAAAAAATGCCCGCTAAATAGAGGTGTCCACTAATCGGGTGTGTCCGTTATGGAGGTTTTACTGCATAATAATATCATCCTTTACAAGAAAATTGCATGCTGTATGATAGACAGACAGACATCCAGAGAAAGATAACCTCCCGGATCAATAAACACTCATGTCTTTTGTTTTAATCATCCACAATTGTATGTCATACAACATACCAGATTTTATACAACAGGCTAAAAACGCTCACCGTGGTACGGAATACTGTATTATTATTTGTTTGCCCACCAAAACTGGTTCCCACGGGTTGTTGCAAGGTTTGTGATCACGTGGTTGAAACTGATCTATTCAATATTACTGCGTGCGTATTTTTTTTTATTTGCTCCATGTGTTTAAACCAGTTGTCTACGAAAACATCAACCGGTGAAAGTGACGCACACCAAATTTCTGTGACGTATGCAGATAAATTGTGCTTTTTTAAGAATTTTTTCTATATAATTTTTAAACGGTTTGGAACTTATTTTTCATAGTAGGTGCATTCAGTAGGCGACCCTCATAGGTACCTTCTGGTGCAATCAGAAACGAAATCCGACAAATATTTTTTGAGTTATGCTTGACGAAAGGTTTTTATTAGGCTTTTTTTTTAGTAGGACATGGCGTTAATATCCATCGTAGTAGTAAAGTGTCCGGACAGTAATATTTCGCTGAGTATTAGCCTTCGCTTCGCTCAGACAATTACAGGGTTTGTACGCATCAGGGGATTTAGGCGATTTTAAGTGTTTCTGTACCAGAAATTTCATAGAGTACTGGTTGCTACTTCTGAAGGTAGAAATTTTTTTTTTTCATTAAATAAGCCAAATATTACTTTACGAAAATTCTGGTAAACGGTTCTTGAAAGTCCTTGAAGCGTACGAACCCTATGGCAGGATTATATTCACTTATCGGAATCTTGTGCTAATAAATAAATACTTAAACTTTTAAAAGCATTTTAAAAATTAATTTGCGAAGTAAAAACTACAGTAACAAATATGCAATCTTTTTAGTGAAATTTATTAGCTTACCTTACCAATCTATGCACAGTACGCATACGTACAGTCGTGGAAAGAAAAGTAAACACCCCCTACTAACTCCTTAACAAATTATCGTAGGCGAAAGTTACTGGTACGGAACGATTGGAAATAAAGTCTACTTTTAAATGATGTATATAAAATTTGCTTAGGGGGCCGTCTACATATTAAAACGAATCCAAACTTCATTTTTTTTCAATGGCAATACCCAATTTTAACCAGATATTTCAAATCTTCAGTTCAAACTATGCCTAGCCACCAAATTTCAAGTCATTTGAATGATAAGTTTTTGAATTAAATACAATCAAAATTTAGTGCTTATGTTAAATTACATTTTCATATTTTTATTTATATCTCCTGAAATTATGCTCCTAATGTGCTAATATTTTGTGTAGCAATAATACTAATATTCCCAAACATAAATATGTTGAATTTGCAATTTTTATAATTTTATGATATGAATTATGAAATTAATGTTGGAAAAAATTATGAATTGCAACCTATAGTATTTTTTATGGATTTAGTTTGATTAAGTCCTGCTTTATGTAAATCCAAAATTTCACAATTTTCTTCGAAGTAGTTTTCAAATTATGCTTAAAAAACGGCAAAAGGATGTGTTAAGGGACCGTCTGTGATAGAAGTGACTAGATATTTTGAAATTTCTTCTGCTGTCGTGTAACCTAGCACGCTTCATTGACTGCTTGAGTGGTGCTTAAGGTGCCTTGATCAAGAAGGGAGCTCTCCGGTTAACAATTGAGTACGGAACTTCAATTTGGATACAGCCCTTAAAATACGCTCATTTTAAAATAATTAATTTCTCGGAAACTTATGGTACGGATTGCATAAAAATTTATTTTTAGGCTAATTGAAGGGTCTGAAGTTCATTTATGTTGTCAGAATTCTGTACTGTTATTGAAAAATACCAAGTTATGGTTCGTTTTAATAAGTAGATGTCCCCCCTAAGCAAATTTTATATACATCATTTAAAAGTAGACTTTATTTTCAATCGTTCGGTACCAGTAACTTTCTTCTACGATAATTTGTTGAGGAGTTAGTAGGGGTGTTTACTTTTTTTTCCACGACTGTACATGCACTGCACCCATATTCAATGCACTTATTTAAAATATTCACGTATGGAAGAGTGCCGCCTTTTTTTGGTTGTTAATACAACTCTTTGCAAGTCCCTAATAGCTTTTAAATGTTCATCTGCTGCTTCGAAATTACTAAAAAAACATCTGAGGTCATATATGGCTTTAAGCGCATCTGATGTTGATAGTGGTTTAATTTCACATATACTGTCATCCTTATCATCGCTTCCTTCGGCATTCAAATGTAACACGCTCGAAACAATATTTTGTATTGAAGCTTCATTGTTAGTAACGAGATCTTCATCAATCTTTGCATACAGATTTTCGTCTGGAATTGAATAACCTCGATTCCGCAGTTTTTCTACTAGTTCCGTTAAGGGGACATCTTCATCCGTGTCTTACGATAATTCCTCAGTTTTTGGTGAACTGTGAAATCCAGCATGTCGGAAGCAATTTTCAATAGTTTTCTGTGACACCATATTCAACTTTGGTCGATAAAAAAAAATTGCATTTAACACAGACACTTGAAATTGTTCTTTTCGGTCAATAGGTGAAATCATATCTCTCAGAAGAAGCTTTCTATAGGTAGCTTTGAAGTTCTGGATTATGCCTTGGTCTAAAGGCTGCGATACACACGTGCTGTTTGGAGGCAAAAAAAATAAACTCAATTGATTTCAAACGACCAAGAGTGGAGTGCGTAGCACAATTGTCTGCAATTAATGCAACTTTCCTGTTCTGTTTTGAAAATTTTCGATCCCACCTCCTAAGCGTTTTTTCCCAGATGTCCACAGTCATCCATGCTTTTGAATTAGCATCGTAGAATAGAGGCAAAGATTTGCAATTTTTCATACACTGAGGCTTATGAAATTTTCCAATCACCAAAGGAATAATATTCTCCGATCCATCCATATTTGTAGCTAACAACACGGTTAAGCGTTTCTTACTTTTCTTTCCCCGTACACACTTTGCACCTTTAACCCTCCGTCTACCAGACGGGTCCATTGGACCCGACAGGTACATACAAAATATTCATTCAAACCAGAAATTTCTTTAAAATAAACTAAGTATATAAACCAGACAAAAATAAGGTAAATAAATAAGTTAAATAGTTTTAAATAAAAATTCTGGTGTAGAACGTTTTATTAAAACTTGAATAAAATTCCCGGTAGATCTAGGGTTAAAGCAAACAGTTCTGTCTGGAAAAATCTTATAAAAATGTCCGCATTCATCAGTGTTGAAGATGTTGGCAGGTTCATGTCTTTCGAGAATGTCACGCAACACTACATCTTTCCATTCTTTTAAGGAACTCCTGTCAAAATCAGCAGCTTCTCCGCACAATGTTTTAAAGCATAGGATATACCTTGAATTAATTCGCTGTAGCCAGCCATTGCTAGCAACGAAACTTGACTCGCCAAATTCACTAGCAAAATCCAAGGATTTTTCTTTTAAAGCATTCCAGGATATAGGAGCATTTTGCGATCGTGCGTATTTAATCCATGACAAAAGACCCTTATCTACATTTTCATAAGATGACAAGCGCTGACGTTTTCTTTCTTGATCACAGATTTGAACATTTGTGGAGTAAAGTTTGGTGGCTAAAATGTTGTTGAATGTCGTCCGGGGTATCAAATTTACTTTGGCGAATGCAGCTTTTGAAAGATAAGAATTTTTAAACTTTTCAATCAGCTCTTTTTTTTTTCAGCAAATGATAAATTCTTTCTTTTCGAAGCCATAATAAAAATGAGTGTTCCTATTCGAAGCATTTGATCAAAATGAAACAAAATTTTAATTATTTATTCTTTTTGTCTCAATTTCAACGCACTTTTCAAACAATGAGCGATAACTCCCATCAATAAACAGACATATATCCACCTGTTGTCTTGGAGAGGAAGAGAATTGAGGGGGGGGGGGGGTGTCCTTTGGCGCCGATGATGATTCAACGTAAAAAATGGATGAAGCTGAGGGGAAGGGGAGGGAAGTAAAGGTACGAATTCAAGCCTCTCCGATCTCGCACAGACCTGTGTTTTTCCCCACCTGAAAAAATGTTACAAAAGTTACTATTTTTTTAATAGCCGAAAACCTCATTGAAAGGATTAAAGAAAACGACCATATAACCAATAACCGGGAAAATAAAAGGACTATATAAGCGGTGCGCTTTAACACATTTTTCCTATTAAGTTAGACGGACTTTAGAAAAGTGACCATATAAGCGGGGTGACCTTATAAGCGGGTGGCCATACAGCCGGTACTGACTGTATTACATTTATTTATTAATGGTGCCCAAAACAAATTTCACATGCACCTTTCGACAATGCATATATGCATCACCCGTCCCGAAAGAGTTAATGTCAGGAATATAATTGGTGGTATATCCTTTTTAGCAAAGAGAAAGGGAATTAGTGGACGGTGTACGAACGCAGTTACATGCTGATTATGGGATTATCGGAGGTTAATTTATAGAAGTCATTAGCGAGTAGAAATAAACAATTCTACTTGTAAGGGATAATAGTAATTAGTTTGCAAAGAATATAAAATTGAATAAGTATCGTGAAATAAATTCAGATTTGAGAGGCAAGGAGCAAAATTTTTGAAAATCTTAGGGAGGAATTTTAGGAATATTTCACAAAATTATAGGAAAAAATATTATGAATTAAAAGGATACCTTTGTTGAGCCTTATGCATCTAAAAAAAATACAGGCAATGATTATTATGTGTGTGTGAAACAAAAAATATGTCTATTAAAAGAAAACTTTAATCAATTGGTTTAAAGTCGATAATCCCGTGGTTTTGCAACACATTATGAATTCAGTATATTTTTATGGAAACTGTAAAATAACAATCAGCAGGGGCGCGCTGATCCAGTGTGCAGTGTGTGCGGCACAAGCGGGCGCCTAAGTAGTAAAGGTACCACAGATATCAGTCTAGCAGAAAATATTTCTAACAGAAAATTTTTTATTTAATTATACTAAAATATATTGCATCTTAATTATGTTTGTAGATTTTTCTGAGGCACATTTACTTATAATCATTTGATTCTTTTTCTTTAATATACAAGGTGTTTCATAAAAGAAGGGCAATACTTTAAGAAGTGATAGTACACATCCAAACAAACAACTTTCATCAAAGAATGCATGGTCGGAAATAAAAAGCAAATGTGCTAGAGGGCACCAAAGGTGATGTTATTATACGACAGGTTTACCAGATTGGTCTCCATTTTTATTCAGAAAATTCGAATTCGTGCCAGAAATTTAAAATAGTATTTTTTGCTATACTAGGGGGCTCAGCCCCTACGAGCTACGCTCGCAAACACCGCAGACTCTAAAAGCACGCTAATTTGATTGGCTTTAAAAAGATTTCGAAAGATTGAATTATAACTTAAAAAACAGTGGCGATCTCCCTATAAACGGGTTTCTATTCATTTCTCTTTGATTGGGGAATTTGGCCAAATCAGCTACTGTTAAAAGATACAATGGCTGCTTCCGTCTTTGATTAAATAATTTTAGTTAAACATTTCAAAATATAAAATGGATTAAATAAACAGAGTCTTTGTCTCCCGGTATTTTTTAACAAAGCGAAAAGAAACTTTTTTTTTTTTAAATAAGACATTTTAAATATATCGTTTATAATCTGACGTAATTTTCACCAAACTTTTCTTTCTCTTTTTAATATTCACGTGAAAATACTTTTGTTATGATATATTTAAGCTGTCCTAACGAAAATAGTTGAAAAATATCAAATAAATGTCTCGTGCAATTTTCTAAATTTAAACTGTTTTGCGATATTATTTTTTGTTCATTTTACGTAATAAGTGTAATGTGACGTGATTTCTCCTATTTAAGACTTCTAACACATGTTAATGAATTTATTATTCTACAATATTCTTTCTCTTTTAAAATTAACGTGTTAATATAGTTTTTATAGCGTAATTTTCAATGAGTTCCTGTTTTTTTATATTTTATGTTTACAATAGTCACGAGTAAATAAATGTTTAATTTGAAGCAAACATTGTTTGTGCTGTTTATACAGTTGGCAACAGTTTAAATTAATACCATATTGTAAATTATGTAAAAAATATCTCTCAAAATGCTGAAAATTTGAATTTAAAATCGAAATAAAACCTCAAAAAATGAGTCAAATTAAAAAAATCAATGCAATCTTCACTCCGGCAAATTCTAACGCATAAAATGTTCTAAAAATGGTTACACTGCCATGTATAGTTTTTGCTGCTATAAAACTTTTTTAATGTTACGATTTTGTCCAAATTTAGCATTAAATATCTCTTAAAATAATTCTTCGATTTGAAAATTGTCTGCATCAGCGTGTTTATCAATCATTTCTCTATAATACCACCGATTTTCATATTTTTGTATGCAATAATTTTCTTAATATTAACGGAGAAAGACCTCCGGTCACAAAAAATTCAAAACCGGTGGCGGCGGCAGCGGTAGTTACTTTTTTTTAGAATGGAGAGATTCAATGACAGAAATTTTGTGATTACATATAGTGCAGGTTCTTTTTTCAAATTTGCTGTGATGAATGTGAAATTTCGAGATAAGAATGGAGATCAAACTGCCAACCCTGTTATACCAGGCAAAAACAATGAAAGAGCGATTAAGTGCAAAAGCAATGTTGGAAACCTCTCTCCGTGCAATCGTTGAGCCTATGAGCTATTTTCATTTGTAGTCGGAAATAAAACGCAAATGTTCTGGCGCATTTGGAAACTTATTTGATGCAAACATAAAAGCTCCATTCCTGTTGCACGTTATCGGGAGATGAACAATACTAATAGCATGCAAATTTGATATGGGGAAAAAGAAGAACGCGTACGAAAAATTTCGCCTCGATTAATACATAACAGCCGCTGATGCGACTGTGCAACCGTCAATCGCGGTAGGAACGTGTAGAAAGATGTTACCCTTCACTAATTTGAAAAAGGCTGATTTGCATTTTATCTACAAAGGAAAATGGCTCAGAGGCTCATCGATTGTACATAGAGCGGTTTTTGAAACCTAATCGCTCTTTTTGTGTTTTTGCCTTGTATAACAGGGTTGCCTAGTTTGGTCTCAATTTTTATTTCGCAATTTCGCATTCATAGCGGAAAATTTAAAAAAAATGAATCTGTACTAAATGTAATCACACAATTTCTGTCATTAAATAAAGCAAAAGCTCTATTTTTAATTTCCGGCACGAATTCTGATTTTCTGAATAAAATGGAAGTATAACAACAACATCACCTTTGGTGCCCTCTAGCACATTTGCGTTTTATTTCCGACCATGCATCCTTTGATGAAAGTTATTGTTTGGATGAGTACTATCACCTCTTAAAGTTTTTCTCATCTCTTATGAAACACCCTGTATACATTTTTTAATTCTACTTCTGAGTCTTCTGATAAATAATTTAGAGTAAAAAAAGTAAAAACCATAAGTTGTAAGAGTCTGTGATCAATGGAGAGATTTTAGATTGGAAGACTGGTGTCAAGTATGGGATAGCTTTTAATTGGTAAAACCGTCTACGAAGGAGTTAAAATTCCATGTCCTATGAAAATTTAAGGCGGTGATTTTCACATTCATTGAATAAAATCTGCTTTAACCCTTAATTGCATAGTGATGTAAATTTCCATCACCTTTTTATTTAATTTTTAATACATAAATTAAGTTCTACAACCACTATATTTACATAGAAATATTAATCCTCTAAAAATTACAAAAAATATGCTACTAAATAAAGTAAAAATCTACCTTAAGATTTCTGGTGTCTTATCCTTAATATTAAAAAAAATACAATTCTAAAAGAATAATTCATGCAATTAAGGGTTAAGCGGCCTAAGCAAAGCTTTTTTTTTTTTTTTGAGATCCCCTACAAATTTCTTCTATAGAAACTATTATGTATTAACCAAGAATTGTGCGTTTTTTCCGACCATTAGTATTTAGACCTCAAAGCTGCCAGCCACAACTCCCTTCTAAATTCCCGATGTCTAACTCTCGATATTAGAAAAATTGTAAATTTATTTTTTCATAAAGCATTGACAAATGCATTGCTAATTAAACAACTTGAGAGCGCATTTGGTAAAACAGTGTAAATTATTAATTAATTTTATTGCATTTTTTTGCAGTTCCTTAGTTATGCTGTTGCTAATGCATAAATAACAGCAATAATTTAAAATAGCAAATATCCATATCAGCAGCAAAAAAATAAATTTTATTAATATTCGAAAATAGAAAATTAAATTTTAATACTCTTTGAAAATAAAATACTTTATGCAGAAATATACGTTTTTGTCCAAAAGTCTTTACACTAATCGAATTTTATTGCTATTCTTTAAGACATTCTACAGTAATTTTATCAAAATAACATAATTTGCTTAATATAATTTTTCATAATTTTCAGTTAACTCGATTGTGAATATGACTTGCAATGAAAGAAAACATATTATGCATATATTTAAAACACAAGCCTGTTGTTTAATCATCTGCCCTGAATTTTCTAGTGAACCAATTTTACTAATAATTATTTTAACTGAAGCTGTTCATTTGTAGATGTGCCCACAACTAGCAGTTTTTTAAAGTATACGCATTTTTATATTTTAACTTTAAAAGTTTTGTATGAAATTCCTTCAAAATGTTGGCAATTGGATCGCTTTCATTGTCTGAATGGTTAAATTCTGAACGGTTAGTTTGTTGTATAGGATTTAGAGGCACAAAATCCTATTAGAGTCATGCTGCCCCAAAATATTTTGAACGGAAAATGACGCACTGTATTTGAAAACACATATTTTTCCTCATAAATTGTTACAATTTGAAATTTTTTTCATTCTGCTGATACTGATCATGAAACACTAGGCAAAATGCTTAAGTAAGTGAACGAACATGAAGTAATATTTAAAAGAAAACGATGATTTACTTTAGATAAAACTAAATATTTTACCACAAGTGCGTCTAAAAGACATAAATGTCGGCACTTTTTACTTTCAGAAACTGAGATTAGAATCTCAATTCAAGAGTGCGACTGTTCAGATACAAAGATGTAGCTAACAAAGAAGCCTTCAAGTTTGAAGGTAAAATGGTTTTAAAACGATCGCATTAAAATGCCAATTACTTTAAATGGTGAATACGGATCTGAGAGGTGCATAGCTAAAATTTTAGAAGGTTACAGTGACATAGAGATTAGACTTCATGGGGGGGGGGGGGGGGAATTATATGATGGTGTCAAAGTGGAATAAATTTTGGTGTTTTTTCATTCCGGAATACCAAGGATAAGTGTCTCAATTGAAAACTTCATCATAATAATTCATATTTATTATATTTATCTCATTATGTATACGATTAAAGTTTAATTTTTCAATAATTTGGACAACTGAGTTTTACAGAAATAGTATTTTAAAACTTTAGGTTAAAATAATATTTGTTTCAGAGTTAAATTAACCAATATAAGATGCATTTTTTATTGTAAATAATTTTGTAAGTTTATTATAAAATCAATGAAACAGTTCCTTCTTAAGCATTTTCTTTCGTCGAAATTCGACGGGTTGCATCTCGTTTTAGTAACATTACACTAGTTTAAACATACTGATATTTATATATATCATTGAGGTGTATTACAAGGGGCTTACTGTAAAATGTGGTGTGCATATAATTTATTGTTCATTGAAAAGGGCACCCAAAAGAGTTTCGCCACTGTACCGCAAATGAAATATAATTCTTGGACGTGCGTTTTTGTTGCAATACGCGATTTTAAATTTAACTACTATTTTTTACATATTGATTGATGTATATAAACAGATCTGCAGAAAAGATCTCAGGTACATGTTCGTTTGTTGACGAAAATTGCGTAATGGGAATTTTCAGCTGTGCTAAGCATTTAAATTAACTAAATGTTAGATATACTATGTGGTATACATACAAATTTATAGATCATACACAGAACTGCACAAAAAAAATTGGATATTGTTCGCACTATTGCCGATAATTGTAGAAATAGGGTGGTTTTTAAATGCGTTATGCGTTTGATAAATTGTTTATTTACACATAATCTTTCACCTTTATAAATTGTGAAGTTTTATTACAGCTTTCTGAATGTGCTGGAAAGTATTTCATAATCTATGCTGGATGCATGGTTTTTGTTCTTGATAAGATTTTGAGCCGGGCCGGGACCCATATCATTTATTTTTGCCAGTTTAGCCTCAAATTTTAACCAGAAATTTCAAATTGATATAGGAAACTTCAAAAGAAAATTTTTTACATGATCTGATCCCTAAATATCGTCCATAATTAAATCATAAAATACAATTACAGTATGACTTCAAATATCCGGCATTCGGAAATCAGCCAACTTCAAAAATCCGGCATCAAAACCATCTTTCCCCTTCCTATTTCTTTTACACTTTCAACTTATGGGAGAAGAAGAATAACAATTCTTTATGAATTAAAAATTTCAAGATCGAAAGTAAAAATGTAAAAATGAGATTATTTGGCGCTTTTTTTTTTTTTTTTTCATTTCTTGAAGGCGATTATTTTCTGAACAAATTTTCTGGGAGATGCACTGACCCTTAACAACGGTAACAACTTTGGCGAATGCATAGCACAATATATGGCTTGAAAGAATTTTCGGCAACGGCGACATCAGTGATGGGGAAGAATTTTCAGGTTTTAAATTTTCTGTGAAAAGACGGCAAATTTATGAGAAGATTGAACACGCAAAATCTGAAAATGCATTAGGTGTCGAAAATAGCGATAAATGATTGGCTGAGCATTGACGAAAATGCATCATTTAACGAACAATTTAACAGACAGCAAGATCACTGACGCTGTGCTAAACAGAACCGCCGATAATTAGTAGCAGCCAAGAAGGCGAGAATGAACAACTGGCAGAAGAAGAGGTATCACTAGATAAATGCATAAATTTGATTGGAGAATTAATATATGCTTTAGAGAAACAAGACTGTATTTCCGAAATACACATTCTTCATTTGTATAAAATACCAACAAAAATTGTTAAAGAACGGTTCATAATTATCACTTAATAATGAATTAAATAATGGCTAAAGGCACCATTGAGAATATAGAACTACTTTTGATATTCCTTCAAAAATCCGGAATTTTCAAAAATACGGCATAGTCTCGGTCCCGATGATACCGGATTTTTGAAGTTATACTGTATTCATTTTTGGTATGATCTCGAAATTTCTGAATAAAAATGGAGGCAAAACTAGTAACACTGCTCAGTAGTCAGATATAGTTTAAAACAGGCGACAATCGTACGAAATCTGGGTTCATTTTAATATATATTTTCAAATAACTTTATTAGTAACTAAATTAAACTATAAAGTGATTATTCGGCAACAACAACAACAAAAAAAATTAATAATAATATACGCAATTTCGCACACAGGAAAAAATTACCGATTTTCTTTTATTAATATTTTTCTCATAATAATTATACTTCTCTGCTTTTTGCTGAGCTTGCGTTTTTGGAGCCAAAAGGTTTCTTTAGTTACTGACAAAAACAGTTTTTTACTTTCTTCTATCTTCAATGGAAGAAAGTATTGTAATCGAAATTATTTTCGACTTCCGGTTTTCGACGGATTTACACGGTTTAGGGGTCAGAGATCACAAAAAACTTGTTTATAGAAAATGTCTGTCCGTCCGTGTGTCCGTATGTCCGTGTGTCGAAATTGTACCATCAAAAATTGTATGAACTTATGCATAGAATTGAACCAAATTTTTTTGGCTATGGCAAGCAGGTCCTTCCTGAATTTGGAAAAATTCCGCAGGTAGGGGGCGCTGTAATAGCAATTTTTGTGCATTTTGAATATTGTACCATCGAAAAGTGTATGAAGTTATGCATAGAATTGAACTAAATCTTTAGTGTATGTTTTTAGCCATGGCAAGAAGGTCCTCCCTGAATTTGGAAAAAATCCGCCGGTAGGGTTCGCTGTAATAGCGATTTTTGTACAATTTTTGTGCATTTTGAATATTGTACCATCGAAAAGTGTATGAAGTTATGCATAGAATTGAACCTAATTATTTGTGTATGTTTTTGGCCATGGCAAGAAGGTCCTCCCTGAATTTGAAAAAATTCCACCGGAAGGGAGCGCTGTAATAGCGATTTTTTTTTCAATTTTCAATATTGTACCATCGAAAATTGTATGAAATGATTCATACTTCTAATAAAAATACTAATAAAACTAATTAAAATGAAATATTGACATGAGATTGAAGAAAGTTTTGGGATTGGCACATCCAACTAGTTAATGTGTTGTAATCAATTCATTTGTTTTTCGAATAAAATGACATAAATTTTAACCCTCCGTCTACCAGACGGGTCCAATGGGCCCGATGTGTACATTCGAAATATTTATTCTAACCAGAAATTTCTTTAAAATAAACTAAATATCTAAACCAGACAATAATGAGTTAAGTAAATAAGTTCAATAGTTTTAAATAAGAATTCTGATGTGTAATATTTTTATAAAACTTGAGTAAAATTTTCGGTAGTTCTAGGGTTAATTTCTTTACTGTGATTTTGCCACTGTTATCAGCCTCATTAAAAAGTTCACGTTCGTCTTGCACTATATGTCGATATTCAGCATGTTTATTTTTCAGTAAAGGGATAAGACCATCTTTGCCAAGCGTATAATAATTATTGTACGGGGCAGTGTGGTATTTTTTTCAGTGTGTATGCATGTGCTTTTGTGCGATAAAATACAATAGGAAAACTTTGTTCAGTGTTGACCTCCTTTTTCTTCGCTTTCGAGTTCATACATAAATTACGAAAGGTCAATTTTGCTCCATATAACGACGAAAAGACTGTCATTAACTAAAACTAAAATTATTTTTCGTAATTTCTGGTATGAATTTGGAATTTTTGAATAAAAAACGAGGCCAAAGTGGTCTGAATTCGTAAAGTTGTATTGTTTTGTTGTAGTTTATCTTGATGTTCTTTTTAAAACATTTGCGGACATTTGCGGTACTTTTCGGTTAGCCGGGCGCCAGTGTTATATATACATATATATATACATATATGTACATATATATTTCCACACATGTATACAGGGATTCCATAATCAAACGACCCCACTTTAAAGTTGTCCACCGACGAAACTATTGCTCAGAAAATTGTGAAATTTTGTGACGGACATAATAAAAAAATGGGAATTTGTTTGAGCGAAAAAAAAATTAGTTCAAAATTATGCCACCAGGGGGATTTTTTAATGAATTACACATTTTTCGAAGTTTTTACGCTTTATTTTTCTGAGATTAAATAAGACAAATATACAGACCGCCCCCTGAAAAAAATAAAGCGTAAAAACTTTTTTAAACTTATTGGTGTTCGAATTGAACGGACCGTACAAACTTTGAAAAAAACTCCGCCTACCACAACCGTCCTTTTTTTCACAGAGCTCAGGCCTAGTATTCAGTGGGCGGTGGCTAAATGTGTAATTTATTAAAAAACGCCCTCTGGCACCGAAATTTTGAACTAATTTTTTTTCGCTCAAACAAATTCCCATTAATGAAGAAATGGGAATTTGTTTGAGCGAAAAAAAAATTAGTTCAAAATTTGGCCACCAGGAGTATTTTTTAATGAATTACACATTTTTCAAAGTTTTTACGCTTTATTTTTCTGAGATTAAATAAGACAAATATACAGACCGCCCCCCGAAAAAAATATGAAAACATCATTATGTCCGACACAAAATTTCACAGCTTTTTGACCAATAGTTTCGTATTTATACAACTTTAAAGTAGGGTCGTTTAATTATGGACACCCTGCATATATATGCATATGTATATATATATATAGATAGATAGATAGATAGATAGATAGATAGATAGATAGATATAGATATAGATATAGATATATATTTATAGATAGATAGATAGATAACACTGGCGCCCGGCTACCATATTTTCTTTATTTTTTTAAAAAACAAATAGTAACAATAACGTATCAGTGGGTACTGCAAAATTTTTAAAGCGCGTCGTACATTTTCAACACAAATATTTTGTTTAGTTACGCTACTGCTAATTCAGGACATTTCATAATAATAATAACGAAAGAGATAAATTAAATAGCCTATATATTAGCAATAACGAAAAAATAAATTATAATGGTATTTGAAAATAAGATTCTGTTTGGAGAGAATGTGCACTATTTACGACGAAATAATTAAATTATTTCATAAATATCGAGCATGATTTAATCAAACAAAACAAAGAAAATGAAATTAATGCCGTAAAAAAAATATTTGTAAAAAAAAATATTCGCTTTCATTCTCTACATTTTTCGCTTTTTTTTTTTTTTTTTTTTTTTTTTATCTTTAGGTTATAAAGAGCTTTAACAATGTACAAAGTTTATCTTTTTAGATATGGCACATCTTGTTTCACGCTACATTTTGCACAGTTTTTCCAGATTTTAAGCCATATAGCATTCTGTTAAATATTTTTCGTTTGAAAATGCAAAGCAAAATAGTAACTCAAAATGAAAATATGAATTACGTCATTACGGAAATAAATGTTTAAAAGTGAATAAATTAAGCTACTTATCTAATTGCAAAAGCGTTTTTATTTTATAAAAAACAAACAATACAGAATAAAAAATCAGAGGAACCTGTTTTATTCCGAAAATAAGGAATCAATTGAGGAACAGCAATGACATCCAGAGAGTTTCGATGCCATATTAAGAACAGTATAAGACTTTTGCTACACAATTTGCACAAACGCGGTCTCTGAATGGTAACCTTGTGATAAGTTCCACAGGGATAAACCTTTCAGGAGCATAGAAATTATTGCAGAAATAGTTTCTGTACCTCTAGAGGGATAAGAGGAAGAGGGAAACCTCTGTCAGTACGAGGCGGGGTTTTCGATGATGTTATGAACAGACGTTTGTAGCCGCTGAAGAAACGTGGACACCTTCTTTCCCACAATATTAAATGGCATTAAAATAATTATGAGATACACTTGGCATATTATATTATTATTATTATGTATTAGCATTAATTATGTGTGTACAATTATTTTTTGATATTGGAATAATAAAAAAAAACGACATTGATAGTGCAATATCAATAACGGTCACAGCCTCTTTCAGAAGACTATAAATTCAAATATATACTATATCCTTAGAAGAACTACATTTACTTTTCGGATAATAAAGAGTTTCATGGAGTTATCGAAGGCGTATGGGTGTTTTTTCCTTTGTTTAAGGAAGGGTTGTAAGGTTTTCTGATGCATTTTTTATACTAATTTCGAGACTAATACACAAACAAATCTTTTGATTGTGAGGATGGAAAACAGAGGAAAAGAAGGGTGGGTGTAAGAATAAAAGAATGGGGAATCTGGAATTTTTATCTTCTTTAGTAAAGAGATAATTCAATTCAGTGTAATTTTATTGCCGCAGATAATGAAAAATATTTTTAAGAAGCGAAAAATAAAGCATATATCTATTTTTGAAAGTTTCTTTTAATCATTCTTAAGTTTTAACTGTCTGTTTTCAGTGTGAGCGTAAAATCGTTCTAAAATGATAAAATATGCAAAATGCTACCCAAATATACAAAAATTGTCCTTGAAGTATAAAAACGTAGCTAAAATTTATGAAAATTCCCTACATTTAAAAAATGTGTTAATAGAACAAAAAAATCATAAAAATGAAAAAAGTTGTATATTTAATTACTTTCTAGGCTTTGGTAATAAGTTCCAAAATTAATGTTACTGTAATCCTTTACCAAACTGGTGATGTAACAACGGAGCTTGTTAACAGAAATTAATTGGTTTTTTTTTTTTTCATCATTTGTAATCTATCCTAAAAACACTACTTGCAGAATAATACGAATTTCACGCCGGAAATACTTCAAAACACATTTAAAAATAATTTAAAACAAAATCGTGAATATTTGTTATCATCGTTCTCCATCATTCAATCATGTTAATAAGGCATTCGTCTTATAAACATATAATAGAATATAACTAGCGTCTAAATCGCGCCTCTCACTCTCTCAAACTAGCGCCTAAGGACAGCACCCTCACAAAATGCACAAGGCACAAGTTTCTGTTTCCGATCCCTCCTCCGACCGGTTTTCGACCATTGTCTTTTTATTGAGCATGCGTTTGGACATGTACTCGTTTCGTTACTGTGCGTATTTCAATTTCACACAAATATTTTAAAAGTTTATGAATACTTTCTCTCGCGTATGTAATGTTAATGCTTTCGTCACTCAAGTATTAATGTGTTGCGAAATCTTATGTTAATATTGTGAAGCTTTAATTTTTATGTTATGAAAGTTTCGAAAACTGTCATCCGGCCGAAAGGCTTGTGTTTCGAGCATGAAGCATTTCCACCCTCTTAACATGAGTTTATGAGTTAAATAAAAGAAAATCTCAATGAATAAATTTCTTAAATGATGATTAAAGAAAAACATACTCTCTTTAAAAGATTGACTTTTATTTATTTCTTTTGAAAAGTAATAGATTTGTTTATGTTTATTATCTATAACATGATGGGTAAAATATAAGTATAAATATAATATATAATAAAGGTAAAATATAATAAATATTAGAACCCCGTGGAAATTAATAACTAAACTTTTAGATGTATATTTTAAAAAATACTTTTTCTTTTATTTCTTTTTTTTTTTAATAGTTGTTAAGTGAAAGAAAATTATGTGATGAATATGATGAAATTATTCATATGGTGAAATAATATGTTTATTCATAACAATATGCAAATTTATTTTAGGAACATGCGCAAAACCTGTTTCGGTAATTCAATTTAAGAGTTTTCCTTAACCAATGTGATAGTAAAATCGGCTTGTTTTGGTGCAATACTCATTTGCATTCTTAACGTAATGTAGTACTGTCGCCCCCCCCCTCCCCCCCAGCAGCCTTTTATATTTTCAAATATTTGAGAATACAAAATTTAAATTTAATCTGTATTTATTCCATCAGGCTGTTTTAAGTTGTACAAGGACACAATGGGGGGGCGGGGGGGGTAGTACATTGAAATGAGCCTCTGCTATCACAATAGCCTGACTTCAACTTCTTTTTTATTGCATTCAATGGCTACTTCAATAGAAATTAAATTCATTCACTTTGTAAGAAATATTTTTATACAGATCTGCTGTACCTTAACTTTATTCTATCTAATTAAGTATTATGGGAAGAAAATTTCATTAAATTCCAATAAATTTTTGTAGATTAATAAGAATTTTGATAATGCACCGAAATTGAGTTTGCAGTATTTCATAATACCATCACAGATATGTGAATATCAAAAATTTATGTTAATTATTATTATTAATGTTTTTTAGGGAACTGCTTTTCATGCATATCCCATTCTTTAAGTGGATTCTGTATACAAGTGTTCCGATGATAATTTATTTTACAGCTTTCTTTAATTTCAAAATATAAAGCTAGTTCGATAAATTGAAAACATTAGATAATATACATAACGCAAATAAATAATCAGTTAAAATTAAAATGGAGAAAAGAAAAAATAAATTATATCCCCCCCCCCTTCTCTACGAAAATGTTTATAGAAAAGGTCATTATTTATTAAATCCATAATCGCTAATTTCTGACCTGTTCCCAAAATCATTTTCATTAGTAAAAGCATGAAAATAGCTGGTATTATTATTTATGTACTAAGATATCAAATAGCTTTTGCCATTTCACCATAAAGATAAATGTCTTTTTAAAAAAAAAGGTTCTCAATTTTAACATTTAATCTGATTTTCAACATATGAGAACGATAAGGAAAACAGAATTATAATTCAAGATGCATGATAATAATGACAGTAATTATTTATTTTATTAACATTTTTTTTCACATAAATTAAAGTTTTGAGACTTATAATGTGCCGCTGATATTATATTCTCATTATATTCTGGTGATTTTCGTTATCATATTAGTCTTGTAAATATCAGGTAATCCTTATGATGCGTGTGCTATTTCCATATTTTGAGAATTATCCTTATTTTTAATTTGTAATTCATAAGTCAGTATTTTAAAATGAAAAATTATATAAATTTTTGCTAACTCTTATTTTGGTAATTTACATATTTTGTACTAATACTAACTTATGATAGTACTAAGTAATAGTTTTTAATTTTCATTTTCTAAACTCATTTTATAAAGCCCTTGATCATATCTCAATGTAAACTGAACAAATGAAAAAATAAAGCAATAAAATTTTAATTTTGAAGTAATAATAAAGGGAGGGGGAAGTTTCTGAAACTACTAAAAAAAATCTGAAATGTTTTTAAAATCCATAAATGTACATTCTTATTATATAATATTTTGTACAATTTATAATAAATGATAATTTATAATAAATACGGGTAAATATAAGAATAAAAAATAATACACTTACATAGTGAATGAATTTAATTTTTATTGAAGTAGCCAATGAATGCAATAAAAAAAGAAGTTGAAGTCAGGCTATTGTGATAGCAGAGGTTCATTTCAATGTGTGTGCCCCCCCCCCCCATACACACACACACACCACCACCTCATTGTGTCCTTGTACAATTTAAAACAACATGATGGAATAAATACAGATTACTTTTAAATTTTGTAGTTTCAAATATTTGAAAATTGAAAAGGTTGCTCATGTATATGCCATATGATAAAGCAGGGCAGGGGGCAGAGCAGTACTACATCACGCTAAGAATGCAAATGAGTATTGCACCAAAACAAGCCGATTTTACTATCACATTGGTTAAGAAAAAACTCTTAAATTGAATTACCGAAACAGGTTTTGCGCATTTTCCTAAAATAAATTTACATTATCTATTAAATTATTATGAATAAACATATAATTTCATCATATGGATAATTTCATCCTATTCATCACATAATTTTCTTTTACTTATCAACAATTAAAAAAAAAAAAAAGAAATAAAAGAAAAAGTATTTTTGTAATAGAAATATACATCTAAAAGTTTGGTTAGTTTTCACGAGGTTCTAAAATGACTTATATTTTACCCACTGTGTTATAGATAATAAACATAAACAAATCTATCACTTTTCAAAAGAAAAGAAAAGAAAGAAAGAAAAATCAATCTCTTAAGGAGAGGATTTTTTTTTCAATTATCATTTAAGAAATTTATTCATTATTTGTTAATCTGTAGTACGAGCCGTTAATTCCCAAATTGGCTCATCCGACCTCAGCAATCTGATCCTTTGTTAATATTAATAATTTGGATTACTTTACTGTGATTTTGATCAAATTTAACAAAATAAATCAATTTAAGTCATTATAATTGCATTCTATTTTACATTACACTACTTCATAAGAAAATAAATATAATTATCTACTATATAAATATCAGTTTTAGCCAATCAGATTGCTGGGCTCGGTTGAGCCAATTTGGGAATTAACGGCTCGTATCTGTAGTGCATTTTCAATTAAAGTATTCACAGTCAACGAAAGAGATCATCTCGCTGCCAGCAGGTAGCTTGCAATACCGCTGAAACGAGAGCTCATACGGTATTTCACTTTTCTCCTGCGTGGAAACAGGGCTTTCTTGATTATATCGGGCTTGGACAGAGCTGGCTCTGGTGAGAATCACGTGATCAAAGGGGGGAAGGAGATTTGAAATCTTAACCTCGCACCGATTCCTCTTCTGTTTGTTCTGTGTTTTGCTGTGGTGTGAGCAGTGAACACGTGCTTTGGCTTTGATAGTTTGTATGTTTGTAATGCTTTTTCGTTAGATGCAAAATTTGGATTAATGTAGTTTAAAACGAGATGATTAATTCTGTAAAAGATTGAAAATGAAAAATATCCTGTGTAAAACTTTCGTTAAATTGTGAGAGAATGCGTACCTGGTTATACTGAAAAAATGCCCCGATATTGCTGCATTCCGAACTGCACATCGAATAGGCCTGGCGAAAAATACATTACATCATTTCGGTTTCCAAAAGATGAAATATTGAAGAGAAAATGGATGAAAATTATCCCCAGGGATTTTACTCCAAATAATAATAGTGTTGTTTGCATCAAACATTTTGAGAAAGATTCAATCATTTCGGTTGATAAAGTCACATCAAAGGACGGAACATTGACAGTATATGAAAGGAAATACCCAAAATTATCACTAGCCCTTCAATGACAAACTCCCTCCCTATGAGACAGGATCATTCCATTTCTTTGGCAGGTGGGGAAAGGTAGAGCAATCAATTCAAATGGTGTCTCCATCTATCAATTTCAAATTAAAATACAATAGCGGAACATTGAAGATATCATTTTTGTTTTGTTTTATTTATTAATTGGTTATTAAATAAAATAAGAGAAAATCATTTTCTTTTATTATTGAAATCGGATTTTTAAAATTCAAATTTCACTAATGTTATCTAGTTTAGCTGCAGTGATAGCGTCTCCTTGCTAAAATTATGTAACTACAGAAATGAAATTGGAGAAAGATTTAGCTAAATTTTGCTTTTTTGGCGAAAAATAAAAGTAAGTAAAGTATCTAAAGCAGATTACTAAAATTGTTTCGTATTCGATTTCATAATACTTTAAATTTAAACTATCTTAAAATTGGTGAAAAATAAAAGTAAGTAACGTATCTAAAGCCATATTACTATTTTTTTTTTTTTTTTGTATTAGATTTCATAATTCTTTAACTTTAAACTATCTTAAAATTGTGTCATTTGTGCCTCCCCTCCCCCCTCATTATTTTATGAGGTCAATATTTTATTCCTATAATCGTTAGCCAAAATCTGTTCCGAGTCGTCATCAAAATTAGTCGAAGTTGGCCTTGATAAAGGCCTTTTGGTTATAAAATCATTAGACATAGCGCAGTCTTAATCAAAATATCAAAACGAGGCAAATACGGATTCTATCGGTTCCAACTACATTCATTCCCTTCGTACCGGACGCCGCGATCACTCCCTACCTTTCCCCACCTGCTAAAAAAATGGAATGATCCTGCCTCATAGGGAGGGAGTTTGTCATTGAAGGGCTAGTAAAATTATCAGATGATTCTTATCCAACAATCTTTCCGAACTGTCCCAATTACCTAAATAAAAAGATTCCAGTGAGGAATACAACGATTGAAAGAAAAAGGAAGATGGAAAAACTAGATGATGATTTATTGGATAATTTTCTTGGGAAGGAAAAAATTAACTGTATTTCTGATATTAAAGAAGAACTAAAACGAGAAAATAATAGGATTGAGGCAGTTCTTGAAGCTAATAATGTAAATGTTCATTATTGTGATGAATGCGTTCATTTTTTATTTATCAAGTGTGATCAATGTTTGGAAATTGTGAAATCTCTGCAAATCAATAAAAATTTACAAGTAACAGTCTTCAAAGGTAAGCAAATAATTCCCAATTTTGATTTAATTTTAACTAACAATACTTTGAATTATTGGGGAGAGTTAGAAAATGTTTTGACCAATGTTAAAAATTACGAAATTGTTGAATCAAATGAAAAGAAAATAGATTATTATTCCAAGGCTATTGAATGCTGGAAATTGTTTTTAGAGGAAAATTCTGATAATGAAATTAGTGATATAATAGCATTTATTTTGGAGCAAATATTATTAGTAAAAAAATCTATACATGGAAGAAATTACAGCAGTAATTTAATAATATTTGCTTATTGTATTTACATTAGATCTACTGCATGCTATTTATATTTATACAATTCGAAATTACTTTGTTTACCCTCTTTAAGGCATTTAAGAAGAATGTCTGCAAATTTAAAAGTTTCACCAGGAATAGCAACAGTTGAAAATAAATCATTTTTGAAAGAAAAATGTGATAATTTGAAACAAAATGAAAAAAATAGTCAATTTGTTAATTGATGAAATATATGTTAAACAAAATATTTCTTATAAAGCTCTAAAAATGGTGGGATTTGCAAATAATTCGGAAGATCAAGCAACTACTATTCAGGCATTTATGTATAAATCCCTTTTTTCTAAAAGTAAAGAAATTATTTCATTAGTGCCTGTAAATAGTTTAAATGCAGAAAATCTTTTCCAAATGACACATGAAGTCCTATTATTAATGGAAAATATCGGTTTTAGGGTAATATCCATAATATCTGACGATAACCGTATCAATAGAAATATGTTTATAAAACTATGTGGAAACAATGAATTAAAAAGTTATATTAAACATCCTTATAATGATTCAGAAAAATTATTCTTATTGTTTGATACTGCCCATTTAGTTAAAAGTATTAGAAATAACTGGTTATCACAAGTAAATAAAACATTCTATTTTCCTAATCCTCATGACTGTACCGAAATTTTAGAAGCTTCTTTCACTGCACTGGAAAATATTTATAACAATGAAAAAAATGCTGTTATAAAATCTGCGCCAAAATTAACCTACAAATGCCTCCATCCAACCAGTATTGAAAAACAAAATGTTGCATCGGCACTTAAGATTTTTGATAATACGAATTCAGTTTCTTTAAAATCATTTGGTGACGAATTAAATAATTTCCAGTATTTAACAACGGCAAAATTTATAGAATTGATAAATACATGGTGGGAAATAGTGAATATTAAACATCCCAAAAAAGGTTATAATATTCGTTTAAAGGAAGGTATTCCATTCAAATCAATTGATGACGATAGGATACATTTTTTAGAAATGTTTTCAGAGTTGGTTGATTCATGGCAAAATTTAAATCAAAAGCCTAGACATGGTCGTTTGTCCCCAGAAACATTTTTCGCACTTTCACATACAACTAAGACGTTGATAGAACTAATTAAATACCTTCTTACGGAAGTTAAAGCAAAATATGTCTTAACAGGAAAATTTCAAACAGATAATTTGGAAGGCAGATTTGGCCAGTACAGACAAATACTAAAAAACAACTTTTCAAAAGTAAAAAATAAGCCAAGCAAAAAAAAAAAATGAAAAGAAAAGAAAAAAGGTGAAAGTTGTGGCTAAAAAATATTGTGATATCAAATTTCCAAGCTTATATTGCGGTACTTATTTAACATTTTTTGATAAACATTTACCATATGTAAGTCGAGTACCTAAGTATGCGTTGATAGAAAGCCTTTTCTCCTTTACTAAATACATCATAATGTGTTTCTGAAAATTAATTTTTTTTAAATTATGCATGATGGGCTTGGCGGCCATCTTTCCATATTTTACACAAATTTCTAAGAACACAAGTTCATTGTTAAGATTGGAAGTTCGAAATTGTTACTAAAGCAAACATTTTATTCTTTTAATTTATGGAAATGAGTGCCTAAAAATTTGTGTCTAAAAATAAAGCTGAAGTAACTTCAGGTTTCATCTTATGATTCTCTTTTTTCAGAGGGGGGGGTCAATTAATTAGTTAAAGCAGTAAAAATCAATTTGTTTTTTTCAAAATAAAAAACTTTCTTAATTTATCTGTCTGTAGCTAAAACTATAAGTTCGAAATTCTTAATAATGCAAATATGTTACGAGCTTGAGTGCTTAGAAATTTGTGTAAAATATGGAAAGATGGTCGCCAAGCCCATCATGCATAATTTAAAAAAAATTAATTTTCAGAAACACGTTATGATGTATTTAGTAAAGGAGAAAAGGCTTTCTATCAACGCATACTTAGGTACTCGACTTACATATGGTAAATGTTTATCAAAAAATGTTAAATAAGTACCGCAATATAAGCTTGGAAATTTGATATCACAATATTTTTTAGCCACAACTTTCACCTTTTTTCTTTTCTTTTCATTTTTTTTTTTTTGCTTGGCTTATTTTTTACTTTTGAAAAGTTGTTTTTTAGTAGATATCAGTTCTTTTTTTAAACAAATGATATATAACTGAAATAATTCTACTAGCTCAAATTAAAATTAGTCCTTGTATAGCCTTTATTAGCAGGGAGCAAACACAATATTATACATTTTGTTTACCTATCATTCATTTTTTATAGTGATTAATAATTTAAAAGTAAGGAAAGTCAATTTCTTCTTTCAAAGTATCAGTCTTTCTCAATTTATATCTCCTTAAAATTTTCTACGAAAGATGAAAATTTAGTAAAAAACAGAGTCGAAATAAAATATATATTTACAGTTAGTCTGTCAGTTAATTGTTTTTTCTAACTTTTTTTGCTGACGGTTTTGCAAAATAAATTTACCTTTACAAATACCTACGGTTAATCCGAGAATGAAAACCCGCAGGCATCTAAAGAATCGAAGATCTGTAAATCTAGCAATTCTAGACATAATAAAGGAACATTTTTGATAAAAAAAAATCTAAAAATTTAAAGATATAAACAGTACATATAACTTCATCTTCATTTAGATCGTGTTATAGAGAAGAAAGAATAAATATGTAATTTTACTCAAGTCTGTTTATCAATTACCTATTTGCATAAATGTGAGGATATTAATTTACTATAAAATTTCCCCTAAATTGATTATCTTTAATAGTCTATTATTAAAGCCGCATATACATTAGAATTAAATATTTTTCGATTAAAAATTGCCTGAAATCTATAGTCTTATCGTTCGTTAATTATTTTTTTTTTATGCCCAGACTCTTTTTCTGAACTCTGACAAAAGATCACAGACATATTCAATGCTATCCAAATTCTTATATCTTTCTATCGTATTTCCTTTTTTGAGGGGGGTGTGAGGAAGAGCCTTAAGAACTTCGTTTTGTTCTCAGAATTCTGAATTATTCATTCAAAAGATCTACCTACATAAGTCTTGTTGCAGAATTTTCATTAGTTAAAAGTTGCATCAAGTTATACATCATGTGAATCTATTAAATTAATTTTGTGAAATACTAGATGGGAGCCATTGATATTTCCAGACCATTTGCCTACACTTTAAACTTGAGTCATTTACTACTATTCATTAATTTTCTATACGAATTAAAGAAGTCATTGTTTCCATGCCAACTGTACCTTTCACTATTGCTTGCTTGTTTGTTTGTTTGATTTATTGAACACATACATCATCTCACATGCGGACCACGGCGGGATTCGAATCTGCTTCCACCTACGCTCTCAAGCGATTAGCGGCATTGTGTCTCATCCACTCAGCCACAGTGGGCCACTATTGCTTTCTCTAATGCCCAGATACTCAAATTTAACCAACTGCACTTAGAATCATGGTCATAACACAGAACATTTATATGTTAGAGCAGTGTTGCCAGTGGGCTACTTTTTTTTAATTCAGATTTCTTGATTGCCAGCACTTATTATAAACGGTAAAATTCCCATTGTTTTCGCCGTAATTAATATGTCATTAAATAAGGTACATTTTACAATTTCAAAAAAGTGGTGCCAATCAAGTATCTGAATTAAAAAATGTAGCCCATCTGGCAACACTGTGTTAGAGTGGTGACATATGCACAAGTCGTGTACTCATATTCATTTTTTTGTCCAAAGTTCGGTAACTCAGTTTTCAGTAATAGACGAGGAAATTTCAATTAAACTAACCAGAAAAGTTAGCAAACATTGGCTTTCTGATTTGATTTTATTCAAAATTGTTTTAACCAACCAAAGTTAATGTCCGGGATCCAGATAAATTTTTCTCTGTTAGTAAAATTACATTGACCAATCAGTAGCCTTTATCCTTGCAGGCTTTTCGGTGTTTACTGTAAACATCAAAAAGTTCGGAAAAATGCGGACGTTTGATTGATCAATCCCATCCCGCTAATACCGAAATATCTATCTTGATCCCGGCCTATTCAACGCCCTTTAAATATTGGAGAAAGCCTTGACATGTGTCAGAAAAACGTCACACAAAGCAGGCAAAACAAAGAAGAAAAATCGTTCATTGGCTCGTTCATATTCACGAGCCGATGAATGATTTTGTTTCTTTGCTTTGCCTGCTTTGTGTGATGTTTTCGTGACGCGAATCAAGACTTTCTCAGATATTTAGGATGCTTTGGCGTATTTCACCACCATGAAGTTATGAAAGGAGAGGAACAGACATGTCAATCTTCCCGCGTGAAAAACTAGTTACCATAAAAACGAGTTATTTCCCTCTCTTCTGCCCTTTTCTCTCTTGATTTTGACCGATAGCAGCCCATTTAGCAGTCTCCAGTACAAGATGCCGCTATATACGGTGGACGCAGGAGGGAGGGTGTTAGCGCGACCAATGACATAATAGGCCAGTTCATGATGTTTAAAAGTCACACGCAGTTGGATCGAGGCTAACGAAAAAGACAGGCTACCGCGGTGGATCCGATTCTTCTTTTTTTACAAACCGCTGGAGTCACGTGATGCTCTTTTCACGCATCCTCTTTGGTGCATTCGAGCATCACGTGACTCTAGCGGTCTGTAAAAAAAGAAGAATCGGACCCACCGCGGTAGCCTGTCTTTTTCGTTAGTCTCAGAGTTGGATCATCTTTACACGATGATTAGTACAAAACTGCGAGCCGATTTTTTTTGTGTCCATTGCCGTGTACAGATAATCAACTCCGTATGACCTTATGAACTGGCCTTATATGTTGTTGGCCACAGTTTAGGAACAGCTACAAATGATTTCATCTATATCTACTCAGAGGTAAACGAAAAAGACAGGCTACCGTGATGCTACAGCGCCTAGAATATATAGTATGGAAATCGGCTATCCCAGTAATACTTTAAAAAGTGCTAATATATTGGATCTCTTAAATTTCAAATGATGCTGAAATTCAATGAGTCGATCACAGCGATATCCGCAGGATATTTCCTGAATCTTCATGATGATTTGGTAACAGCGTCTAGAATACCTAGTGTGGAAATATTTTATTAAACAACGCTAAAAATTTGTATCCCGTAAATGATCGACGATACTGCTAAAATTCCAAGTGTCAATCGTAGCGAAATCTGCGGGATTTTCGTATTACATTGTATAGACTAGCAATATCTTTCAGTTATAGAAAATATCCTGCAGATGTCGCTGCGATTTGTATATTTCAGCAGCATCGTTGCACATTTAAGGATACAATATTTTACCACTTTTTAAGTATTACAGGGATAGCCAATTTCCACACTATATATTTTAGGCGCTATAATTTGGTCTAGACGCTGTAGCGTTTTTTTTTTTTTTTTTTTTTACATTTTATTAACATACATCTGACCTGTGTGCTTGGCGTCAAGCCCGCTGTAATAATACGATGTTTACTTTGCAAGTTTATCACAGATGTCGTTGCGATCAGCTCCCTGGATTTCAGCGTCAGTGCACATTTAAGGGATACAACTTTTTAGCGCTGCTTGGATAGCAAAATTCCACAGTATGTATTCTAGACGCTATAGCGGTGCATTACACGTGTCTCTTTCTTCTTTAAAAATTATCCTGCAGATGTCTCTGTAAATGACTGTTTGGAATTCAACATCGTTGTACATTTAAGGGATTCACTATTTCCGCGCTTTTTTAAGTATTGCTGGGATAGTCGATTTCTACAACATATAATCTAGGCCTATAACGGAGCTATAGTACAGCGCCTAGAAGATACAGTGTGGAAAACGACTATTCCTATAATGCTTTAAAAAGTGCTAAAAAGTTGTATCCCATAAATCTCCAACAATGCTCAGCGGCAATATGCTGATACGAGCGCCATCTCGTAACTCTTTTCAATATAAACACTGAGTTTTCAAAAATTATAGAATGTTAAATATCAGAAACTATAAATATAAGATATTTTGGCCTGTTATGAGCTAATTTAGTTAAGGAATGACGTGAAATAGGTTAAAGAGTCTCTTTTAGAATGACTATCGTTTTTAAATCACTACGATGGCGCTACTATCGACATCTTGTTATTCAGCATCGTTGTACATTTATGGGATTCAATTTTTTAGCACTATTTTGTAGCCGTTTTCCACACTGTATCTTCTAGGCGCTGTATATATAGTGTGGAAATTGGCTATCCCTGTAATACTTTAAAAAGTGCTAATATATTTTATCCCTTAACTGTGCAATGATGCTGCTGAAATATACAGATCACAGCGACATCTGCAGGATATTTTCTCAAACTGCAAGATATTGCTAGTCTATACAATGTAATACTAAATCCCGCAGATGTCGCTGTGATCGATATTTGGGATTTTAGCAGTATCGTCGCACATTTAACGGATACAAATTTTTAGCGTTGTTTGGATAGCATATTTCCACACTTGGTATTCTAGACGCTGTAACCATACTTTCGGCAAAAACTTGAAATGAGCATGCTTCCTGTGCATATCTGCATATATCACCACTCTTATGTATGAAGGCTCTCTGTTATGGTGTTGATTCTGAGCGCTCTTTGTTAAATTTCTATATTTGTGTTTTAGATGTTTTATTGAACACATACATCAGACTTGTGTGCTTGAGACCAGGGCCCGCTTATAAGTCATCGTCGATATACAGGGACGAGATAGCACAAGGAAATTTACACCACCAGAGAATTACATCCTGGGGGCTCCACAAAGAGTGTGCAACGGAACCGGCGGGATTCGAACCCGTCCCCACCTACGCTCTCAAGCGATTAGCGGCGTGGTGTCTTATCCACACAGCCACGGTGGGCCCATTTGTGTTTTAGAGAAAGCAATGCAGAAAAGTACTGTTACTATGGAAACAACAACTTCTTTAATATTGAAAGGTATAGCAAAGGAGTTCAGAATCAGCGCCTTAAATAGTTTCGAATATGTATTGTTGTTATGACAATTAATACCCTACCTGGATGTGGAAATGCAAAATTGTGTTCAACATAATGGAGGATATTCCATCTACATTTTGATCACGTGGTCAAGGTAAAAACTTCTATCGTAAAGAAGGGAAGGCTCCGTAGACGTGTAATGTAAATCCCCGCTAGCCAATGAAACGGTTCATGAGGCAAAGTAGTAGTATCTTCCCTTCTTATCAGATAGAAGTTCCTTGGATAAATTACCGGTATCACGTGAGTTTTTCAGCCTCGAACCCATATTTGGAATATCCTCCATTGTGCGCAATCTAGATAGATTTTTGGCTGTCAGAGAAACGAGATTCATCAATCAGAAGCCTGCATTTTTGTGAACTTTTCGCTGTTTGCAGAAATGCAGGCTATTGATTGGCGATTCTCGTTTCGCTAACAGCGAAAAATCTATCTGGATCCTAGCCTACATTTCTACAAACATTGCACTTCATCCACGGCACTAAAAAAATGACTCAAAACTTTCATGACATAGGCCTGGATCCACAAACAGCAAATATTCTCAAACATGCAGGCTTCTGATTGGTCAAACTCATTTCGCTAACAGCGAAAAATCTATCTGAATCTCAGCCATAGTTATCTTCGATGAAATCAATGCAAAAGGATAATATAAAAGAAAAGTATAAGATTTCTAAAATATTTTGGCAGGTTTATCGCTATTTGGCATAATTTGTAAACTTTAGAACTATTTTAACAGTTTTTCGCTAATTATGAATAGAAAATTAATGTTTTTAAAGCTGAATTTTATAAAAGCACGTAGATTGAGTAAATATCTATTCAAAAATGCAATCCTTACTTTTTTCTGTCCATTATTTAAGTCTCTACCTCGATTGAAACATAAGTTGTGACGAAGAAAATAAATCTGTCATTTTCAGTATCTCGACGTTATTTTAAAAAATCTATATCTCTGTTTATAATTAATTTATGAGGATGCATTTGATCTCAAATTGAAGATCTTCTTTATTAGGTCCTTCTAGTGTTGATTTTATTTTTCTGCGATGATTGCTTCTTTTCATATGGGAAATTTTAAGCTGGCATATTTCGTTCATTTAACATGGAGAAGTTGTCATCAGTATAATAAGCAGTTACGGTGTCTTGCCTTATTCTTGGCGTTTGTTTGTTTGGCGGGGTTAGCATTTTTTTTTTCAGCTTGGCTTGGCAGAACGACCGTCCTGCTTGATGTCTGGTTCAAATTATTACATATCAGTTCAGCAAATTTTATAGGCTGAGAAAAAATTAAGAATTAAAAGCATTTTAAAATTCCATTCTGAATCACATGGAGAAATTGGAATTAAAGAATTTATATCTGCTCATACAGATAATAATGTAGAGGATACTGATATATCTTTTTATGAACCAATCTTAGAAAATATAAATGCTGAAAGTATTTTAGAAAATGGTATTAAAGTTATTGTACATATTGGTGGTTACTGTGTAAAAAAACTGAATTTAGCTTGTGAAATATGTAAGGGATTATTTATGTTGAATACCTTGATTTGTATAGAAATTGATAATGAGGAATACAGTTATCTTAAAGAATTGGATAGAGGTGGTTTAAAATATCCAACTGCTTTTGTCGTAGATGTATTAAGTATGTGTTTTCTTTTTTTCAAAGAAATTTTATCAAAAGATTACGAAAGTGAATTTAAAAAATGTAATAATCAATTTTCTACATTTGTACAGCTTTCAATGCTAGGTATAGAAATGGCTGATATCATTCCAATTAGTAATTGTCCTAAATGCCATTCAAGTATTCTTTCTCTAGTGCATCAAATAGTTAAAAAATTTTCTAATGTTTGTTTAAGTAACTATGTGAAACAATGTAATGATAATATTCATTGTATGAAAGATCAAAGAAAACTTAAAAAACTAAAGACATAATTTTTTTTAATTAGTTGCACTTCATTATATATTATTTGGTATACTCTTTAATGTGTATACAATATATTGTCAATTCATATTTTTTTTCTGGAAATAAAAACGATACTGTATTTCACAGTAAATCTAGGATAAAAAAAAAAAAGTCAAATCAGTATTATAGCTGAATTCAATAAAAAAAATTATAGAATAAAATATTAATATTCTATTTGAAATTTTCATTTGTCAATTGTGAAGAAGTTTACGAGTTGATTAGCTGTACGTTGATAGAGGTAAGTAAATTTATTAAATAATACTGTATTTCATCAATTGAAAAGCAAAGATTTTCAAAAGTTTTTGTTAGAACTGTTTTATACATACTATATCTAGAATTCACTATCTTTCCATTTAATTAATACATTTCTTTTCTTTTTCCTTTCCTTTTTTTTAAATTAAGAAATCATGTTTTCTCTATTAATAATAATAATAATAAAATTAATTGTATTCGTTGATAGGATTTTCAATCCCATTAAATAGGCGTGAGTAAGAAATGTGAATTGGGACTTACTATTTTTCAGGATACTAATCCAATAATAGTGTAAATCCAGGTTTTACCTTTATCCAAAAAGTATTAGTTGAAGATATTATTAACTTTATGTGCAATATGATGTATTTATATTCACCAATGAATGACCTTTATGCCTCCCTTAAGTAAAGAAATTCTAGATTATTTCAATATTAAATGACGATGCAGTGACATTTAAATGTTATTTAATTAACACTTATTTACGTTGTAATAAGAGAGCTTTTTTATATGCTCTTAATTCGTTAGCTACATTTTTCAAAATAAAAGAAAATGTTTACATTACAAGATACATAATAATAATAATAAATCAGTTCACTGTAGTTTATGAGTATAATTTAGCCACTTAACAAGTCATTATCTTTACAGGAATTTCAAGGTTAAATCCATTAGCACTGTAAAGAGATTTATGGCTAAGTTGAAACGTTATATTGTTTATGTAACTGAAGAAATTAGTTTATTTTTAGCACAGTTATTCATCTCGATGATTTGTGTCCATCATTCGCAATATAAATTAATTATTCTCTGAACCAAGAAAAAAAGAATGTTATACATTAAACATATTTGTAAATTTATAATTTTTTCCCTCTTTTTTTTAATGGAATGAACTGTACTTCATCTATTGCAAAGCAAAGATTTAAAAATTTTTCTGTTGAGGATGTTTCATACAGTAAATATATATATATATATATATAATACACTACATGTTTTCATTCATTTAGGTGATCTTTTTAGAATTTATGTGAAATTTTGTTCCATTATTAAAAATGATAAAAATCTATTGTATTCATAATATAAATTATTTACTCTCTGAACCGAGAAAAAATAAATCAGGATATGATTTTATGATGGCTTAATATTTGTATAATATTATTATTATTATTTTAAAGGACAGGAGTGATATTTAATATCTTTGAACTTTGAAGCTGTATACTTTACAATAACTATACAGTAAATTTTAGATCTTTTTTCTTTTGAAATTTGCATTTATTTATTCTGTAATAATTCCTGCAAATTGATTTCCTATATGTTGATGAAGGGAAGTAAGTTTATATTTTTCTGTATTTTTCTTAGATAAGAACAACAAAATCAAATAAGTATTCAGAAATAAAATTATTTTTATTTGTGAAATAAACGATAGTAAAACAATTATGCATGTTATTTTAGATATAAACTTCATATTGTAGCATGGTAGGCATTAGATTTCAACCTTCCCTCCATTCCCCTAGCGGCGAAAACGCTGTCCAGGCCTGTTATAATCAAGATGGCCTTGGTGGAAACCGGTATTCGCCTCCGAGAAATCAAAACTTGTGCGTTGTGCATTTTGTGATAGTGCTGTCCCTAGACGCTAGTCTCTCACAACGGCTCATATCGAAAATGCACCCGCGAAATTCCCTATGCTACTGAGAAAGTCCCTATTTAAAGGGAAAATGGGGTTTTTCTTTTTTATCTACGGAAACGAGTTAAATTCAGGGATGCTTTTTTTTTTTTTTTTTTTTTTTTTTTCGCCTGCGTGTGTGTGTTGCTATTGGCGTGAGAAGCAAAATACAGTAGAACCTCGATTATCCGAAGAAATTGGGACCGACCCCCCTTTCGGAAAGTCGAAATTTTCGGATAATTGAGAATAAGGAGCAATAAATGCAATATTTCTTATTATGGTAACAAGTGCTTAATAAAAATAAAGCAATAGCAAAATAGAAATAAGAATAAATTACCTGAATTTTAATTTTGAAATTAAGCACTTTTTACATACATTGCAAAGGTTTGATTTTTTTTTTTTTTTTTTTTTTTTTTTGTCGCAGTTTTGATTGTTTTTGCTTTGAATCTCTATCACGGGGGTTTTTAATGCTATTAGTTCACCAGTAGCACAGTCTTTCTGCTGCTCCAGCCATGCCAAACCTTTTTCAAAACATTCAAAAGCATCAGAATTGCTAATTTTGTTCCACTCCGATCTTACGGGATCTCAAGTTAAATTCGAAAGAACTCTAAGAAAGGGAATCGAAAATATTTATATGTAGTACTCGTAATTTGGAAAAGACCGCTTGCACACAAGGAATATGATAGTTAAAAAAAAAAAGAAAAATCTTTCAAAATGGATTTTGAACACAAAGAATGTGATAGTTAAAAAAAAAAAAGCTTTCAAAATGGATTTCGGTTAACCGATATTTTCGGTTAAAAGAGTTTCGGATAAAAGAGGTTCTACTGTAATTTTAAATAGATTTGACAGTAGTGAGATTAAATTTTTATTTATTGATTCTGAATAAAATAAATACAGTGAAACCTCCCTGTGCGACCACCTCCCTCAACGACCATTTTTTCATGGAACGAAATTTATTCCTATTGGCTCATACTAATTTTATCTCCATTCAGAGACCATCTCAGTTGAACTCCCGCCATGAACGACCCATTTCTGTGAAGAAAATTCCGTTGTTTCCTGGTCGCTGGAAGAAGGTTTTATTAGAAAAATAATTCCGGAGAGTGCATTATTCATCAAACTTCTAAACTAAGTTTAGATTTATTTATTTTTTTATTCCAGTCACTTTTAAGTGTTTAAACCCCTTTGTGCCTTTTTAGGCAATGAATTTAACTCTGATGATAAATTAACAAGTAAGAAAAATCATGCGATAAGAATAGATTATGAAACACTTTTCAACACTTGCTGTATGCTTTAACAAAACTTCGTTATTTAGGGAAATAATGTATTAAAAAGAACTAAGTAAACATTTTAGAAAACGCATAAAACATTTGAAAAACTGATTTCAGCACTTACCATCCATATCAAAAATGTATTCCAATTCTTTTGAACAGCTCTGTATTGGATCTGTAGGTTGATATATATGATATATAATGGGGAAATTTAGTTTAGCAAGAAAGCGAATAACAGGTTGAAATTTCTCTTTCAGCAATTTATACTAATAGATGGAAACATACTTGTATACTTGTGTACAACCCTGTTCTCTACCTAGTACCCTTATTACACGCCACTATTCATCTAAACCTCAGCGACGTATATCAATTCCATTATACATGAAATAATTTAACATAATTAAAATACGCCGGAAAAATTTCCCTCCACCCTTATATCATTATGTAACGGAATTCTTTTATGTGGCCCTGTAAATGAATAATATTTATTCTTTGCAGCGCATATTCTACGGAATGCATATTTTAGTGCACTTGATAAATGCATATCACTTTTATTGTGTTTGAAAGCGTGTAATATCATTAAAAATCATTTGAAACGATTCTTTCCCATAGGCCGTAATGTAACTGGAAAATTTTGACTGCCCTTGTAAATGAACTAAACATGCTACAAGCTTCATTTGCAATAGGGTTCGTGCTATGGTAGAGGTCACTAACATCCAAAAATTTCAGAACGATCCGAGTGCATTTACGGGAGTTAGAGCGCGTTCAGACAAACCGAATGCATAAACACTTTTCAACTTTGTTGGAAAGTGTTAAAAATGAAGGTCAATAAACTCCTCTGCCCTATTCTGTCGGAAAACTCTCAAAGAAATAGATAAAGTAATGAAATCGTCCTTATTTGTTCCGGTCCAAAAAAAAAATTGCATTTATTTACTGAACTTCAAAAGGAAATAAAAGTTATAAAATGTAAAACTGTAAAATCAAAGCAAACGACAATGTATTCATTTTTTAAATTTTGCAATAATTAACAAATGTAGTTAACTTTTGTTTTGATACTTATATTTATATATTTTTGCCTAATGTGAAAAATAAATTTTTGTAACATTAATTGTTACCTTTTTCAACAATTGAAATCTAGACTTAAACATGACCTCCATGAAGAGACCATCTCTCGGCGCGACCATTTTTTATTGGAACGGAACGTGGTCGCTTTAGGGAGGTTTTACTGTAGATGAATGTAGAGGAATATTTCTGGATAAAAATGTTGTCTTTTAGATGTTATGAATACGATTTTTGTTAGTTTTGTTATTTTTTTACTTATCAAATCTCTGGTTGTTTCAGTATTTAAAGGAAAGAATAAATAGTATATGAATATTAGTTTTTAAAATGGCTTTCTTAGGTAAAGGTAAGCAATCAGGTCTTAAGTATCTGGCATTAGAGATCAGAGAATAAGCGATTAACGAGTTGAGCATAATAGATTTAAAAGTTTTAGTAACTTTAAGTGTAGATCGACCGAAATATTCGTTACGTTTTCGGCCCAAAATCTTTGTTTCGTCAAACATTCGTTTTCGGGGAAAATGCTGCTGAAAATTCGACCAAAACTATCAGTATTTCAAAAATTTCTTTTGTTTTTTCGGAAATTTTCTACATTACTCATTGATTTGAGCTGTATCGGTTTAAATGAGACACTCTTCATTTATTGCTAAGAACTTAACAGTTTATAATTATCAGTCATCAGGGGACTCCAAGATGTGAGTGCAAAGTATAACGCAAGAAGTGCATATATGACTAAACTTTGAACATGCTTTCCACGTGCTCATAAAAAGATACAAACTTAACAGTAATTATTTATTTACTCTTTTTATTGAACAGCAAATGTTACAGATTATTTTCTTTAAATAAAGAATTTAAAAAAAAACTATTGGGTTTTCTTTCTGTCATGTTATCGATTTGCATATATTTCATTTAATTTGGCTACTATGACGCAAACAAAACATTTACATAAATTTTACTTATGATTTTTGGATAGCTTGACACAAAATTTAACTCAATTGATTGAAATAAAACATTTCAATGTATGATGCAGGCTCAATGAAAATTTGATATATTTAACAGTGTACTGGAAAATTTAAAAATATCGTTTGGTTGTGAAAAGATAGTTAAAAAGACAAAACCAAAAATAATTTTTATCAAATTTTAAAACAAACCTTTTAAAGTCCTATAAATCCGTAACTCAAATTTTCATATCATCTCATTTAAAACCAATATTTTGAATTTCTAAGAGACCTGAATGAAAAAGCATTAGTGAATAAATTGTATATATATATCAATTGATGTTGAAAATACTGTTTGCACTTGTGAATATAAATAGAAAAAAGAAAATGATGATATATTTTTCTTTTAATTAATAGCCTAGCGTTACCCAAATTTTTATTTCATTATTTTTAATACCTATATTTAAAATTTTTAGAGCCATAAGGTAAAGTGCTGTGTCACAAACGTTTAACCCGTTGAGGGGTTTTGTACTGATTTTAATTACTAATAAAAATTGTAAATGAAAAATCCATGTTTCCCATTTTTTCGTTCTTCTATCTTTACGAGAGGAAATTAGTTGGATTCGAGAAAATTTTCCTTCCGGTTTTCGATGGATTTATACGTTATAGAAAATCCTCAACACGATTTAATGGTTTTTTAAAAATGTCTGTCTGTGAGTCTGTCTGTATGTGACAAAAATTTTGTGGACGCTCTATCTCAATAACTAATACACGAAATTTCACAAACCTATAGATTCAGTTAGACCTAGATATAAACTGGTGCTAATTAGTGTTTGGTGTATATCGCCCAACAGGTATGGTTGCTATGCTGATTTTTTCAGGATTTCAGCAATAACTCTATCAAGAATTGATGTACGGAATTTAATAAAACTTTAGATTCAGTTAGACCTTGATATAAACTAGCTTGATTTGTTTTTGATGTATATCACCCAAAAGGTGGCGCTGCTGTGCTGCTTTCTGTACGATTTCTGAGTAATTAATAGCTATATCTCAAGAACTAATGCACGAATTTTCATCAAATTTCATATTCAGTTAGACGTTGATGTGAGCTGTTACTGATTAGCTTTTGGTGTAAATCGCACCACAGATGGCGCTGCTATGCTGAATTTTTCACGATTTTCGCAAAAGCTATATCTCAAAAACTAATGCACGCAATTTTATCAAACTTAGTATTCTGTTACATTTTCATGTAAATAGATTCTTATTAGACTTAGGTGTATATTGAACAACAGGTGCTGATTTTGATACTTTGGGTTAGAATTTTGGTTACGGACATCTAAGAGGTAGGGTTACGAAATTCAATGATTTGTTTGAAACAATGCGATACTTATATCTTCTTATTAAATACATCCAATTCAACGAACCTATATACCTTTACATTCCTCCTGATGGACATAGATAGCCATTTAATTTTAGCATTGTGATAGCGAATTTTGAATTATTAACATTAACATGTATGAGCTAGAATAAAGTTTTGGAATTGGCACATCAGTCTAGTTATATTCTTACAAAAATAAAGTAATAATCTAACTAGGAAATGAAGCAGTTTTTAAAAAAGAATATTTATCCATACTTTTATTTTTAGGATATTGTATCTCGCATCAATACTTAAAAGGCAGATTTTTTTTTTTTTAATGTATTCTAGTATTTACTTTCATAAAATAATAGCGAGTTTTTTTCTGTAGTAAGACAGAAATTTTATCAAATATTACCTCTTTCATTATGTTTAAGTTGTCTGTAATATTGTTTTAATTTCTCTTTATTGAACATTAATAAATAAAAAATTCCGTCTCCAGTAAAAATCAATCCAAAAGACACTAGTCGGATGTACCAATCCCAAAATTTTCTTCTATCTCATACATGTTAATATTTGAAAATTTGCTATCACATTGCCAAAATTAAACGGCAATCTATGCCCATCATGAGGATTCTAAAGATATGAAATTCCGTGCATTAGTTCTTGAGATATGGCTATCTCTGAAATCGTGTAAATCCAGCAAAATTCAGCCTAGCAGCGCCACCTATTGGGTGCTTTACACCAAAACCTATGTTACACCCAAACCACCAAGCAACCACTTATGTCAAAGTCTGAATCTGAAATTTGGGGGAAATCCGTGCATTTGTTTTTGAGATAGAGTTATTGTGAAAATCATAAAAATTCCAGCATAGAAGCGCCACCTATTGGACGATTAACACCAAAACCTGATAAGCAACAACTTACGTTAACATCTAACTAAATCTGAAGTTAGATTAAAATCCGTGTATTAGATCTTGAGGTAGAGCCATTGCGGAAATAGAAAAAAAATGCAGAATAGCAGCGCCAACTGTTGAGCGATTTGCACCAAAAACGAATCAGCATCAAGTCATATCCAGGACTAACTGAATCTGAAGTTTCATGAAAATCCGTGCATTAGTTCTTGAGATAGAGCCATTGCGGAAATCGTAAAAAATGCAGCCCAGCAGCGCCACCTGTTGAATGATTTGCACCAAAAACTAATCAGCATCAATTTGTATCAGGGACTAACAGAATATAAATTTTTATTAAATTCCGTGCATTAGTTCTTGAGATAGAGCGCCCACAAAATTTGTGTCACACACAGACGGACAGACTGACAGACAGACAGACTCGCAGACAGACATTTTGTAAAAACATGTTTTTCGGGTTCTCTGACCCCTATAACGTGTAAATCCGTCGAAAACCGGAATTCAAACATTTTCATGAATCCAATACTTATAAAGATAGAAGAAATTAAAAAACCAGTCGGATGTGGCAATCCCAAAACTTTCTTCTATGCCATACATGCTAATATTTCCTATATCAGTCCCACCGGTTAGGTGATTTACATCAAAATCTAATCAGCAACAACCTGAGTCAAGTTTCAGCTGAATCTGAAGTTTGATGAAAATCCGTGCATTAGTTATTGAGGTAGAACTATTGTGGAAATCGCAAAAAAATCTATATAGCAGCTCCACCTGTTGGTGGATTTACTCCAAAAACTAATTAGGACGAATTTATATCAGGTACTAGCTGAATCTGAAGTTTGATGAAAATTCATGCATTAGTCCATGAGATACAGTTATTGCGGAAATCGTGATAAATGCAGCCTAGCAGCGCCACCTATTGAGCGATTTACACTAAAAAATAAACAGCACTAGTTTATATCAGGGACTAACTGAATCTGAAGTTTGATGTAAATTTGTGCATTAGTTCTTAAGAACTTGAGATAGAGCTATTGCGATAATCATGAATAATGCAGCATAGTAGCTCCACCTATTGGGCGATTTACACCTAAATGTTATCAACACCAAATTATATGAAGGACTAATGCAATCTGATGTTTTATAAAAATCCGTGCATTAGTTCTTGAGTTATAGCTATTTCGAAAATCGTGAAAAATGCAGCATAGCAGCGGCACCGATAGGACGATTTGCACCAAAAACTAATCAGCACCAGTTTATATCAGGGACAAACTGAATATAAAGTTTTGTTAAATTCCGTTCATTAGTTCTTGAGATAGAGCGCCCACAAAATTTGTGTCACATACAGACAGACAGATTCACAGACAGACATTTTGTAAAAACATGTTTTTCGGGTTCTCTGACCCTTAAAACGTGTAAATCCGTCGAAAAACGGAATTCGAAAATTTTCATGAATCCAATACTTTCTTCTTGCAAAAATAGAAGAAAGTAATAAATTGATATTATTCAGATTTAAAAAAAAAAAAAAAAATACACAAATAAATGATGATATCAAGCAATTTAAATCCAGTTTTAAATAAAGCTCATTTAACTTGTACATGAATGATATTAGTTAGCTGTTTTATTATTTTTTTTTTCTAAAAACTTTGAAGACAGTATATGCAACGCTCCGTTTTTAAGCTGAAAGTAAACAATGCATACTATGAGGCAACGCGCCGTGCTAGGGAATTTCGCGGTTGCATTTGTGATATGAACCATTGTGAGGGGCGCGATTTAGACACTAGTATAGAATATACATGAAAGAGAAATCAGGTCTTTATTTCGACCGTCTGCTTCATATGCCTTATACTACAAATCAGCGCTATCAATCAATTCGGCTATAGTTTTAAAACTCCGCTTTTCACATTTTTTTTTTCCTCCTAAAAAACAATTCGTATGAATACTATGTAGTTGTGTATTGAATACTATACTACTTCAACTATCTACAAATAATTAATAGAAAAAGAGTCTAATTGCAACAGGGTGAGTTATATAGATTTTGTTTTCAAAGGAGGGTAAAAGGTTCCAAAGTATGCTTTGTGGCCTCCTGACAACAAAAAGAAAACTTTCCAGCATATTTCAGGCAAAATGTTAATATCGAGTGATATTCTATTGCGCTCTGTTCAAGAAGAATGGAAAAGGGGGGAGGGGGGGAATACGTTTTCCACTAGAGATTTTTCCAAATAGTAAAAATAAACATTATATCAATCAGTCACAAAATGAGTATGTAGAAATTTGCAATATTGGCTACTATGTATATGTTGTGGAATTGTGTTCTTGAAACTTTTTGCAGAAAATTTGGCAACCATCACAAATTCGGAAAGGTAATCTCCACTTCGTTAAATCGAAAATTTCTGTCATTAAATGAAGGAAAGTTTTCTATACAAAATTAGTGGTAGTTTTTTTAACAGTGGGCCACAAGTTGAAGACACCTCTTTTTAAAGTATGCGAGATTCCATTATCATTTAATTTTTAAACACCCTCAAGATTTATGTTTTCGCTATCTAAGAGTTTTATATTTGAATGCGCTTTTCAGATGCGACAGAGTAAAAAATTTCTTCGGATGCAAAGTAAATTTTCAATCAACTTAAGACGATCCTGTGAAATATTGAGACAGATAGACCATTTATTAATTAACAGTAGTTAATTTTTAAAACAGTACTTAATTTAATTAAAAATATTTAGTTTGAAAAATAAAACATAAATTAATTAAATTTAATATTTTGTGTGTTATCGCAGTTTTTATTTTGCTATTTATATGCACATGGGTAGGAAGAATTGAATTTCAAATTTAAAGTAGATACACTGCATCCCGCTTCATGTATGCAGCTTTTATAAGTGTGAATTTTAAACATTAAATTGAAAAATAAACAAATATAACAAAAAATTGTGGCTATAAATTCTTGAGATATAAAATGCTGCAACAGGATAAAAGTAAATTACAAATCTTAAATATCACATTTTGAATCTATATAACAAATAAATATGCCAAAAAATCGTGGCTATAAATTCATGAGATATAAAATGTTTCAAAAGGATAAAAGTAAACTAAAAATGTTGAATATCACATTTTCAAAAGAATCTTAAAAAGCTACAAAGGGAAAATGTACTGTTGTATTATAATCTGTTTGGCAAACAACAATGGAAGATCAAATGTACAAATTTAGAAATTTTCTGAAAAAGCAACTATAAAAATAAAGAATTTATTCATAGGATTTTCTTTCTCTAAAGGAAGATTTCTTTAAAGATTTTTAGAAAAAATTACTATATATTTTATTGTTTCTGATAAAATACAGTACGATTTTCAAGAACGAGTCTTAATAATATAGGATTCCGGTTAATGAAGTCTTTAAAAAAATTATCAGACAAACATAAGTAATCCTGTAATGCAAATATGAAGAGTAGAAAATTGTATGTAATTGTGGTAATCATTTATTATTGCAATTATACTTTTCAATATTTTAAACATAATTTTTAATTACATAAATACGTTTAATGATACATTGTTTCAAAATTAAAGGGAAAACTGCGTAAAATGAATCCTGTTTATGACAGAATTATTTCTTAAATGTAAAATGTCGTGTTTCAATGTAAGGAATATTATATAATAGTATTGTAACAGAAGCCCTACTAGAACAGATTTTTCCCTTGTCATGTACAATTCCGTTTACGTAGGCTTTACTGCAATCTATTTTAGTTTAATTAACGTCTATTACTAGGTGCATTGTTAGTAATATTCATGAGATCATTATTTTTTATTATTATTTTACAAACTCAAAATATTTATTACATGTTTACTTAGAAAATGCTCCTCATAAAAGTGGTCATTCTCGTATAAATGATGATAAATAAAATCGACAAATCGATGCCATGATGTTAAATAAGAATGGGCAGGGGCGAACTGGCATAGTTTGGCCCACCCCGCTAGATTTCTGCATTGGCCCACCAATCGACAACTCCATTGTTAAAACTTTTGAATACTGACTATCAACACGACCCTTTGCTCTAACTCTATGAAGATGACTTAACTCCGATTCGTTACATATTAGCATCTTTGTAATTGTTTATTTTCAATAGATAATAATTTAACCGGGAATAATAATCTTGTGGGGGGGGGGGGGGGATGTTAACCTGTTTAATTTTTATTTATTTTTTGAATATGTAAACTTTAAACAATTAAAAAATGTACACATAATAAATAAAAACGTTTGAAATTGCTTATGAGAATTCAGTACAGATATTTTTATTCTTTGTATTAAAGAAACTGTTTTGTCCAATGGCGATCAGTATCATTAGAATAGAAGATGGCTACTTGTGCAGGCACTCTCAACGGGAATAAGGCACCGCTGACCCTAACCTATGCACATTGACAACGCCTAGGAACATCCATGTCTCATACGGAATTTGGAATCAGGACCCTTTGCGTGGAAGGCTAACTTGCTAACCACTAAGCCGTCAAAAAAAAAAAAAAATACCTAGACTTTTCTGTACACTGCATTGTAAAAATTAAGCTGGAAAATATTAGTATTGACCGGAAAGAGTTAGATTAAAATTGACACACATACATTGATTAATTTGTTATTTAAAATAGCATTATATTTGTACATTTTATTCTGTTATTTGAGATTATCAACATATATAGACTTAGTAAATTGAGTAATGTTTGTTTAAAATATCAATATTGTACATGAAAATTGAATAGTTAGTTTTATACCCTGATTATTAACTAATTAGAATATCAGATATTTGATGGACGATTCTTTTGAACTTGAGGTAACTCCATCTATTTTCTTCTCATAACCGTAATCAAAAGTTCGATCAACTTTGAATTGGATAAAATCCTCTAATATTTCTTGTCCTAGAGATCAACGCAAGCGGTTCTTTATAATTTTAAGTATTGAGAACACCCATTCACAAGACACTTGAGCGCATGATAAGGTGAATATGTTCTTATAAGCTATCTACATCGAGGTTGAGTAAATACGGCCATAGGCATTCAACTAGCACAATAGTTCTAATGCACAAGCTAGGCATTTTTTACATTTCTTATTAACTGTACAGAGATTGTCGTCTTTTCTGAGATTTGAATCGCTTGTTTCTTTGCTCTAAGCAGCTCAGAGCTCGCTACGTCGAGATTGTTATTGCAATAGCGACTGATTATAATCAGCATATAAATTATTAAGCGGAAAAATTGCAGAAACTTTTTTCTGACATAGTATTTCTGACTTTTGCCAAGCTAGACAGAGTACTAACAGCTTCTTCAGCAAGCTTATTTATCAGTTTAAGTTCACCGAAGCGACGGAGATCGAACCAGGCAATGTCTTTCATGAGAAAGTCATTTTCAGTAAATCGTGCATTCAGCTGCTGAGTCTAAGATGACATTATAAATTTTTACCTTAAATTCTTCTGAAGATGATCCAACAATACTTCTTGTCTCGTCGTGAGAATATTCACCTCATCGACGTTTCGCTATAGACATTATCTTTTCTGGTAGAAAACTTTCAATTTCAATGGAGTACTCCTTTTCTATTAGTTTGCTTCTGAAGAGATTCAGCAAATTCAAAAGCCTTTTTCAGAACTATATCAATACACCACCAGTGGCCGAGAGGTTCTGCTCTCGAAGCTGGTAGACGGGAGGTGCTGGGATCGAACCCAATCGCGCCCGTAAGCCTAATCGTTCGAAATTTTTCGTGGTTTTCTTTGAAATTTGGATTTCCTTGCGTAAATACGGGTTAGGTTCCCTTAGAAAGACCCCCCCCCTTTCTTTAGGGACTATATCCCTCACTCGTGTTGATAATTGGCCGTCATAAACACAACCAGAACCATATCAAAATTATTTTTTTTGTGTACCAGATTAGATTTCAGGGTTTGGATTTTGTTAGTAGCAGTTAAATAGTTCAGGCCGCTTATCTGAAGATACCTCGATGTGGGAGTAGAATATTGAATAGGTCGCTGAAAATAGTTGCTATTAATATATATGGAAACTTGTACCAATTATCTATCAGTGATCTTGCTGAAAAAGATGCATGTGAAGGAAAATCGTAAATTTCGGTGATAGCTTGTAGGCATTTAAACAAAGGTAAAAACTTATGTTGATTTTTAAAAGATTCTGAAGACTCGTCAAATATGCTATTAAGTGCTCGGTCCTTACTCCAACATCTAGTAGCGTTTACTTTTTGTAATCGGCGAAGAAGTTTATTTCCACGTACAAACTCCTTATTCACTACTGACTAGGGAAGGTTCCCAACTACCAGATCAAGATTTTGTCGAGAGTGACGTCGTTGGAAATATCTTATCATGGGGATCAAGAAAATGTATACAACTACCCGTCCGAATGCAACTAGTGAAGAGTTATAGGCCGATGTATTTCTGTCATTTATTGATTTCTCCAAGTCGTTAGCTATGCAGAAAAAACACACTGTGTGGTAGAAAAGGGAGTTGACGGATTTCAGAGAAGACAGTTTATGCTTGTTGGGAAAAGTAACTGAACGGATGGTAGTGCATTTCTGAATAGAAATGGCTGAAGCACGAGTGTTTCCAACACCAGGTACACACAATAAAATGAGGTGTTTCGTAGTTGTCACATCTGTTATTAGTTAAGTTAAAGCATGCCTGTTTAACTGATCGAAAGACGGGATTCGTGTGTCTAATTAAAGCCTTTTGAAAGGCATACCGACGTATTTCATCTGAGGTGCTTTCCGTCGTTCTAAAATAATAAACAAACATTTTTTATTAGCAAGTAGGCGACAGATGGCGCCACATACGCTACTTCCAAAAGAATTTTCGAAAAGAAGAGAAGAGAGGCAGTTGCTGACTGATCGCCGCGGTTGTTACACGCGCTTTCCAACTACTTACTCAGCGGCTTCGAAAACGTGCATGTCGCACGGCTAACCTCGTGACTAACTTCTTATCTGTTAATTTATTATTATTTGTAACTTATAAGTAAATGAATGTTTAAATTAGAAAGCTTATTGTTAAGTCTGAAGAAACACCCTGATATCACCATGATATCTTCTTAATTACAATAAGATTAAAACGGATTGAATATCCGTCATGCGAAAGCCATTTTAAGGCTACCTCATAATCGAACGTGGGCCAGGAGTTAGTTCCTAATGTTCTTTAAAGCATACTCCAAGTTAGTGCAGTTCAATTAATTATATGTGATTGTGAAAATGTAGTCACAATCTTCTGTTTCTTACTAGAAGGAACGTGGAACCTTCACTAACTTTACATTGGCAACAAGTTACATAACTGTACTGTAAGCTATCTTTTATACCACACAGATACAATTTCCTGCATAGCTAGCGACCTGGAGAAATCAATAAATGACATAAATTAATCTCTCTCCAGAAAAACTCTTCACCAGTTGCATTCGGACGGGCAGTTGTATACATTTCCTTGATCACCGTGTTAAGAGCTATCCAACGAACTACTCTCTACAAAATCCCGATCTGGCAGTTGAGGATCTTCCCTAGTGAGCTCCATATATAACAGATCTTTCTTCCTATTTTCCAACATGATTTCCCGCAGTCAGCGCGGACGGTTATAGTTCGCATTCATGGCAAAAAATTCTGTTTATAGCAGTCCCTTACATGTATAGAGAATCATTTATTAATTTGATAAGTGTAACTTAATTATTAGAGAAGGATAAATTAGGATAGTAGTAAATGAGAATACTTATATCAACATTGATTACGCGGACTATTTTTTACCTTTGCCTTGCAAACTTCTGACCGCCGACTAAGAACTCCTATTATATATGGAGCATGGAGCTCAGTGTTATTCACTGATATCCATACTTTCATTCGCTTATATGATTTTGAGATAAACACGGTTGTAGCTTGCATTAACACCAAGAAGTGTGATTTCCAAGAAGTCAATTTGCAAGATTCTGTTCCATCTGTCAGGATCAAATTTAGCCCAAATATACAGCATGTGCATTGATATTTGGATTGTCAGTTTTCAGTCGTGCCTGCAGACCTTTGTATCTCCCGCACATATTTTCTGCACCATCAAAAGAAGTGCCAACTATTTGTGATAAAGGAAGTTTAAATTTTTTAAGATCTTCTTTTAGTTGAAAATAGTTCCCCTGTTGTTTTGGGCACATCAACCAATTTTAAAAGCCTAACCTTCATTTTAACATGTTGCACATAACAACCACAAAATGCCAACTGCTCAATTACCGATATATTTTGTGTGAAATTTACTTCAATACTGAATGAACCTGAGTGTCTTACTTCATCGGCAATGTTTATTTGGACCTGAATGGCAAGATGATCAATTAACTTATTTATAAATGACATGAAACGGACAGGAATGTAATCAACGAACTTCTTCCATGCCGTTTAGGATTTTCATTTTGTTCTTCTTTCTGCTCTACTCTAGCCTTCTTCATACTCTTTCTGATAATCTTCTTTTTTGGCTTTTCTTTATAGCTTGTGCTAAATGACCGTGCATTTCCTGTAAGCGAATCCTTGCCTCCCAAGATCCTTGATCTGTAGATCATCCCTAGATTTGGGAGCTAAGACTTGCCTATCTTTTATTATTATGCAAATGTCCGCACACAGACTCATCCCACCAAACAACTTCCCTTCCCTGACCATATGTGCTCTTTACTTTATTCCCTGCTAGCTGACTCTCCTGGCGATGCCCAGTTATAATAATTTTAAACAAAACTCAAGTTCGCATGATTTTACATCTTTCGAAAATCTGTTAAATGAACCTGGTTTCGGGGGTCTATTGTCTTCCGCAGCGTCTAGTGTGTTCCCAATAAACCTCTTTCCGAACGAACCTGGGTCCACGCTACAGCATATACCGGAAGTACTCCGGTCGCGCCGGACATAATCGAAAACCAAGTTGAGTGAGCAAAACTTCGTGGTAGTCCCATAGAAGCCCCAAAAAATAATGCACCATTAATGTTAAAAAATGTTGGTAACTGAAGTGTAAGATAAAATTTCCTAATATAGAAAGTAGCTGAATTGTAATATAAGTTGAATAAACCAAATATCGTTGAAATTAGCTTAGAATCCGAGGAAAGGATGCGCTCGCAAGCGGTCGAAGATGTATGATAGTTAACAGCAGGCCCTAACATGAAAACATGTTAAAATGTCTTAGTACTTAGCGCTTTAGACCTTCAATTAGGCAAAATTAAACATGGGGTATATTTTAAACAAATGTGCAAAAAATTGGGAAAATGCTTAAAAAAAGGCCCTAGGGTGTCGATAAAAATATGAGGGTGTTTATCCGGGAAGAAGAATCCAAGGCTCAACTTTAAAATTATGCACTGAGAAGGTGAGAAAATTAAGGGGTGAAAAATGCATGGCGCGCAAAAAGTTCAAGAAGCATTGGACCGGGCCCTACCAGACCCTAGGGGCCCAGGATCTTAACTGGAATGTAAAAACGGGATAATAAGTAAATGGAATAAGGGTCCGAAAAATGAAGATCAGATTAAAAGGAAGCTTTTTATTAACAATTTCTTGGGCGAAAAACTTCAAGGGGCCCTATACCCAGGTGGATATGGTCTTAACTGGAATATAGAAATGGGGAATAACTAAATGGAGATATTGTCCCAAAAATGAAGAAGATCGGATAAAATGGGGACAAGTTATTAACAATTTAGGGCATAAAAACTTAAAGGGGCCTGAGTCTCAGGTAGAGTTGCAAAGGATGAAAAAAACCGGGTTTATTCCCGGGAATAAACCGGGATTTTGGGAAGGAAATTTTGAAAATTTCCGGGAGTTTTCAGAAGGCTTTAAGCATGAAAAATTTTTAATTTATTATTTTAAATGATTTCAATTTCTGTCAATGAAAACAAAACTAATAACATAAAATATTTAAAAAATTGCCCGGTTTACATGAAAACTAACGAAATACAGGCTTAAACTGCAGAAATATTAAGTAAGAGAAATTAAAATATCATAAGTAATTTGGTAGTTTAATCGTCCATAAGTAAAAATTAAAAGAGGCAGATGAGAGATTCATCTTCCCTAACATGAATATAAACTTCACCTCTGTTCTTCGAATCAACGAATGTAAACAAAAAAGAAAATGAACAAAATTAAATGAAATCAATGCAAAAATACAAAGCAACTTGTTAAAAAATTAATATAAAGTATGCTTGAATAAGAGATATGCGATCCAACAGAAACTAAAAAAAATATTTTTAAAAGAAACATTCAAATCCTCACCTATTTACAGCCGCCATTGTTGTAAAGCTAATAAATTATAAAGACTTAATCTGTAAAATCATAAGTTTTGTGAATTCATATTCATGACATAAAATCTATCTTTTTGGAACATTTCTTCCCTGAAATTTCTTTAAAATAAAAATTTCAAATTGAAAAATAACTTGTTTTGTTTATCTTCAAAACTCCTTCAAAATTTCCGATATTCCCCAAAATTCCGGGTTTATTCCCCAAAATTCCCGAGTTTATTCCCGTCCCTCAAAATCTGCGGGTTTTTTGCAACTCTAGTCTCAGGTGCATCAGGACCTGTCTTGGACTATCCTCACCTAAATTTTCAGACTTCTAAGATCGGTAGATTTCGCTAGCCATTGCGAGTAGACAGACACACACGCATATAGAGCGAAACTTTCTTTTATTAGTATAAATCTTTCGGCTACTATCCAAAATGAATAATTTGCACAGATCTTCCGAAGATTGCTGATGGGAGAGGAAAAGTTATCAGTTAAACTTATCAGATCAAAAAAAAAAAAAAAAAAAAAAAAAAAAAAAGAGTTTTATAATATTTTTAGTTTTATTGAAAAAAAAAATCGAAAAATTTATACTATTTCGGCCCACTGCACCCGTTTGGCCCACCCCGCGATCGCGGGTTAGCGGGGTGGGCCAGTCCGCCCCTGAGAATGGGCATGAAACCACCAAATGCTTCAACTTTTCACAATTTAATGGGATCAGTAATACAAAAAAAAATGTGAAACAAATAGTCATATGTAAGTGCAGGAAGAACAAACATTATAAAAGCCTGCAGGTCGACAGATTGTTTTTACATACTGTACCTCACTCCGAGCCCTTTGAGTAGTGATAGATTTTTACACGACACTCGGAGTATGCACTTCTATATCACTTCTTTTTGTGTGATATCACTTCTTTTTATGACTAATGTTTTAGGTTTGTGGCTTGGCGGAATCAATTATAACGAGTTATTTTTGATTAGATACGAACTTCCGATCTTGCTGTTATACTCAACAAAATGATAAAGGTAACCAAATTTGTTTAAATTCATAGGGGAAATCCCTAATCGAAGATTACATGAGCCACAAACACCCTTTGGAAAATTAAAAAAACAAAGTATAGATGCCGCTTTTACGCACAGATATAAGTATTGACAGAACGTTCCCATTCAAAAAGCTAGACTTCTTTTATAAGAGAGTTGTTAGTCCACTACAAAATATAATCAAAATCATGGGTGTGTAAGTTTACAGATCATTTGAATCAATAGATATCGAGATATTGACTAATTTTACTTTCCGACCATCTAAAAGGACTGTCCGTCGTTTGTCAACAGAGGATCCAAAGAAGAGAAAATCTAAGATAAAATTACCGGGGAGAATTTTTCTATAGATTTTTTTTTTTTTAAACAGGAAATAATTATAATCTATAGCTGACAATTTGAATGTTATCTGAAGTTTCCCTTGTAAGATTTCAGTTTTATTTTCTGTTATTATTAGTTTTATTTTCTATTTTCATTAGCGCGTTAACCACTTGAGGGGCGGCGGTATTTTTATGAAACCCAGGCATGTGATTTCCGCGTTTTAGGACACCGGTATTTTGTTAGAGAAAATGTCATTCAATCGGAACATTTTTGCGATTTAAGAGAACAATATTTTCTCTAAGAATATACTGGTGTGCAAAAAAGCGGAAATTACATGCCTGAAACCACATAATTTTAATTCCCGAATGCCACAATGGCACCAGATTTTTGGTAAAAAATTTGTCGGTTTATTATATATGCGAAATATAGCTTTTTCGTATTTACAAGTAAATTTGTTTTCAAATTCCGGTGTCATTCATTAATTTCAACACTTTAGCAATGAAATTGCTTTGCCCATGAAAGGGTTAACACAAATTATTTTATGACACTATGAAAATGAAAGAAAAAATATATAAACTATGTTTTTTCCACAGTTTTCTAATTCAAGAAATTCAGACAAAATTTCCAAAAATGGGTGTTACCACTTGAAAAATCAAATGGTAACTTAACTGGCAATAACTCTTTTATTACCAGTTTTGGAAAGTAGGGGCTGTAAAATCGCCCAAATTTCCTTGATTTAGAAAGCTATTGAACCATTGCGGTCAAACTACTCCTTACAAACACAAGCATCTTTTACACGAATTTATTCGCTTTGCATCACATTTTGTTTAACCCTTTCGTGGTCACGCACGCGTTTACGCGGTCGCACTTTGGTACTTGTAAGTGGTCGTGAACGCATATAGGCGGTCAGACTTTTGTACTTGTAGATGGTCACAAACGCGTATAGGCGGTCAAAATATTCTACTTGTAGATGGTTATGAACGCGTTTGCGCGTTTGTGCTTCCCCCCACTTCTCGAGACTGGGAGTTAAAGAAGGCGTTTCTCAATCACTCCCTCTTTCCACACACACAATAGGCGTTAGGCAGACTATTTGTCAACTGGATTACCGTATTTTAAGTCGAATGCCTTTAGAGAACTTCGTTTTCTGTAAATGCTTAAGAATGGCATTGTATTTCGAAACAAATACTAAGCAACTTTATAGAATATCGTCGTTTACTTATTTTATTTTATTATTTCTATCCATAAGATTCTAATTCATTACTATAATTATTATTATTTCAGATCCTTTGCCAAATAATATTTATTTATTTCGCATGTTCATTATTTATTATGTAATATTTATTTATTTTGTTCTTTTAATGAATATACACGTTCTTTTCTTTCCTTTTTTTTCTAAATGCATGTCATTTTTTTCATTTAACTATAATACTAAATAATTAAACTTTTTTTTTTCTTTACTTACACCACTTTTGTTGCATAATAATAATAAAAAATTCAAATATCTAATCTAACATAACACATCAAAAAAAATATTTTTATTTATTATTGTTGCTCAAATTTTATTCAAATTCTAGCATAATTTTAAAACTAGTACCGTGAAAACTGTCTATAATGACACTGAAGGAGCCAGAAAAAGCATCGATGTAGATATAGGTTTTCATTATAGGTAGATTCAAGACTGTTCATTTATTCAGAGTACATAATATAATAATTATTACATATAGATGAATCCTTCGTTTAACTTTTTAGAATTATCTAATTAAATAATTCAATTTAATTATTTTCTTATCAATAAAAATAATTCTGGAATTTTATATTAATATACAATGCCAAATATAAGACCGTAAAGAAAAACAAACAAACAGGGATTTACAATTTTGACTATTAAACAGGAGAAATAAATTTCAGATATTTTGCATTTGGATATAAACCAAAGAGAAATACTTCATGTAAAAAAAAAAAAAAAAAAAAAAAATGGATGTTTAAATGTTGAAGCTAAGAAGAGAAATAGTACTTTTATTTATTCACAGCCATTATTTGACATTCCCAGCCTTCTAAAAAGAAATAAAAAAAGAATTATGTAAAAGTTTCATGTAAAAAGAAATAAAGTTTTTTGCTCAATTAATTCAATCGCATGTACAACAGTCTTTACCATTTTCCTTTGGCATTCTAACAGGGATTTTTATCAGTGTTTTAACTTTAGTTAACAATAAAATTGATTAACTAAATTTAAATACACTTCAATATTTATAGAGGGCTTAAATATATGTTGTAGAATTCATATGAGCTAAAGAATATATCCACATAATGCTCTTTTTTAGAAACATACAGTTGATCGCTTCGTTCAAAAGTTAATCGTGAGTATACTTCTCTGAGGAAAACACGCATTGACTAATATTATTCCTAAGGAAGAATTTTTTTAAGATAGCTCGCTTGCATTTCAGTATTTTTAAACGATTTTTTTTATTTGAGTAGCTGAGGTCGATCTGTACAAAGGACGTTTTTTACTTCTTCTATTTTATTTGCAGGTTTTTTTTTTTTTTTTTTTTTTTTTTTTTTTTTAATGAGGATACTTTTACTTTCGAAACCGGTTCCGAAAATAAAAGTATCCTAATAAAAAAAAACTATAAACAAAATAGAAAATGAGAAAAACGGTCTTTGTATAGATCGATCTCAGCTGACCAATGCAAAAGAATTGTTTAAAAATATGGAAATGCAAACGAGATATCTAAAAAAAATTCTTCCATCGGATAAACATTAGCGAGCGGGTGCTTTCGCGTGAGTGAAGTAACCTCTTAACTGTTGGAAGTAGATCAAAAACTCCAAACAATTAAATATCATAGACGGGTTTATTAAGTCCAATATTTTTCGCAGTAATTTGCAATGCTTTTTTAATATTTTAGAGCAAAAGTAAAGTAATTTTATTTTGCAATTTGAAAACTTTCTTTAATAATATGAGACAAAGTTAATGATAACTCTCCCGTGAAGGCTGTATTTAAAAATCTGTACAAACATATCATAACGTTATTTTTGTTTGTATTTTTCTGTTCTTATTCGATTTTCCTTTTGTTTATATGGCAGTTTACATACAAAGGGGTTTGCCATGAAAGGATTATTTCGATGAATAAAATGATGTTTACACAGTACTTCTCAGGTTGGGAGATATAACCTATCATCTCACCAATTTGATTATGCAAATTAAAAAAAAAATAATAATTTTAAGATAGGTAATGCATTCATATGCATTAAAGACATATAATTTTTAAAAAAGTTACTCTTTCCTGTTTTTACTTGTATTAAAAAATAAATAAAGGGGTATTTTTAGACATATTTATACGTGTAGTTTTCATTATATTTGACCTACTTATATTTTTAAATAACTTGACACTTGTACCGTGCATTAGTACATTTATAAATAGTATATAGACCCAGTTTTAAGCATTATTACAGCAAATACTTGGCTTAATATGAAAAAAGTTCTATTTGCACCTCTTTTGAAGGTTGGGGGTGGGGGTGGAGATAATCCAAAAACCATTTTTATGTTTATATCACTGACTGTGCCCACTTTGCAAATAAAAAAAAAAATTGTGTATTATTTGTGCTTTCTTAACATAACGAACCCCAATATAGCGATTCTTACATTAAAACCTCCATATTAAAAAAGCCCTAAATGTTATTTATTCACACAGTTATATTTCACAGAGAAGAACCAGAGGTGTAGCCAGAAAAATGCTTATGAGACTACAGTTCCCCATTCGATAGCTACAGTTGTCAATATTGTTTACCTAATCATCCTACTAAATACAACAGAGTTGACCAAATATTCCAGTGTTATTAATTCCAATGATACTTTAAAAGTTTCTATGAGTTTTCTTTGAAGTAAGTTTTGAAAGAGAGTAAGTATATCCCATTGTTATCTAGTCCAAACTCTTGCAACCTGAGAATGACATCGAAATTGTACTTATAAGTGAAGCTTTGAGCTTTAAGAAAACTATGATTGACAGCCCCACCCCTTCCCTTGTAAGGATGATTTCTAAAGAAAACAGTTCACAGGAATAGTAAAATTTCAAATAGCCGTAACTTGCTACACATTTTTTTCATTGTCACGTATTTAATAAAAGGATTATGAAAAGTTTATGTTTTAAATCAGTTCTTTTAAAATAAGTATTAATCTATAATTATTAAATCGTGAATATTGCCCAATGTAACAGGTTTGGCCAGATGGGGAGACCTATCAATTGACTTGAGCACAACAAGCACCACACATGCACAATGTAACAAAAGATTGTTGATATAAAAATAAAGTAAGATATCATTTAAAAAAAAAAAAAAAATCTTTTCTGATATCACCGCATAAATATTAGAATAACTCCCTCGCCTCCCCCCACGAAAAATAAAAACTGATAGCCGGAGAGTTATCCTTATTGTAGCCTAAAAATTATTATCAAACTAATGGTTATTTTTAATAATGAAAACTCTTTGCTGCACATTTCCTGTATGTTATCAAGTTCTGCCCCATTCCGCAAGCGTCTTTATGGAAGAATTTAATAATTTAGCTGTTCTACCTATGTACTTTTAAACAATCACCTTTAATGATCTACTTTAAAAAAAAGTAAAATTCGTGATATTTTTTATGGTCATGTTAGCTTTGATATCTTGAAATAATAATTAAAAAAAATATCTGATTAAGTCACACACTAATATCAATTTGTAATTCTAAATTATAAGGAACCTCTATTTTATTTATGTATTTATTTTTTACATTTTCCAAAATAGTTAAAAAGGGTTTATGACTTCCGTTTGTTTGTCAGTGCTCTAACTTGCGTAACTATAATTCGATTTCTCTGAAATTTTGCATGTTATTGACATTTACTATGGCACGATCGCCATTGAAAATGAAGTATGTAGCATGTACAATTCACTTACAGGGGCATTCAAAAGCATGCCGTTACATTACGGCCAATGGGAGAAAATCGTTTCAAGTACAGCACTAAAACATACTTTCTTTAGAATATGAAATGCAAAGAATTTATTATTCATTTTCAGAATCGCACAGTAGAATTACGTTACATAATGATCTACGGGGAAAACCGTTTGCAGTATATTTCAATGTAGATAATCTATTTCAAACAAATTTAGGTAAAAAGATTTTAGTAAAAAAAAATCATTGTTAAAAATAATAATTATTATAAATACTTAGATGAAAGTAAAATTAAGAACTATTAGTTATTAAAGTTACATACATATTCAGTTATAGAAAACCGATTATAAGCTTCAAGTAAAGCCCGAGGCAAGCTCCCAAATCTGTACCCTATTATTAATAGCAAAAACAAATATTATACATATCTTTTCACTAAAGCACTCTAAAAAGCCCTTGTAAAGGGGGAGAGGTAAACATAAAATACAATCTATAGATTCTTTCAATTTAGTATGTGGATAGCTTATGTATAAGAGCATTAACTTTTATATATTTATGGGAGCTTTGACCAAAGACAGCCTTTTAGGGAAGAGGGAGGAGTAGGACATGGAATTAAAAGAAACAAACCTGTACATACAGATATTTTAAAGGGGTCAAAACAATAATAAAGAAAAAAGAACTTTTTTCAAAAGTGTAGGTTTTCCATTATCTTGATTTTCATAATGTAGGAGGGGGCAGAGTTAAGAGCGGGGTATACGTGTGTGTGCGTGTGTGTGTGGGGGGGGGGGTAAAAATAAGTGGGAGTTAAAATTTTGAGGTTTCGACAAATAAAACAAAATTTAGGGAATTCACAGCAGAAATGAAAATATTTTCTCGAAAATAATTTAAAAATAATATTTAGGATCTAAATTTATTGGGTATGGTGTACAGTCCTGCATCGGGTCGGGAAAACTTTCCTTTTTTGCCGGAAGTCGGATTAACTTCTACAATTTTGCAGCAAATCGGGTCGATATCCATTATTTCGGCTTCGGGTTAGGTTTTGGCTAAAGCGGGCCCGGTTCGGGTTGAACCGATTTTTAAAAGAGTTTCTAAAATATTTTTTCTGGTGAAAAAACTATATAGAATAACAGTTTTTAAAGAAATGGAAATTTGAATACACACATGATACTTTACATACATAAATTTTTACACACACATGCGAAAAAAAAAAAAAAACTGGAAAGTAAAAACTTTTTTTTTCCCCATTTGAAAAATTAAGGAAGATATAATGAAAATAATTAAATTTTGAACTCGAGTGCGAAAACCAAACTTCAAAATAAGACAGTTTTCTGTATACATATTAAAATTATTTTAATTTCAGCAATTCACCCTTTCCTAACAAATATTTTAAATATTCACAAAAGTATCCTTTTTCAACCGTCATTTTTTCGTACACTGTTCTTCGGTTGCCTTGGAATTCCTCTGTTAATGATTAGTAAACACTACGCGCATTATTATTACTATTATTTTTAATGGGAAACAGACTGCAGTGCACATTAGCAATGTGTATCAGTTATTATGGTTGGAATAATATACACTATAAAAAAGTATTACAAGCAGATATCGACCTAGACCATAATTCGAGTTTATTCAAATAATTTTATACACTCATGTAAACCAACAATAAAAACCGCACTCACTATTTCCAATAGTGAACACGCCTCCATATCATATATCGATTTCACGGCAATACAAGAAATATTTACGAAGGTCAGATGGAAGAGCAGTACTAGACTTTGTCGCGATGGCGCCCCAAGTTCACAATTACCCTAAAATATTCAAGTGTAACTGCATATTGTTTAAAAAGATACCAATGGACAGTACAAGTATCGAATTATTCAAAAATATAAATAGAATGGATGCAATTAAAGCAGTAGATATGATAAAGTGTAAGTGCATGTCTTTAAAAACAGGGAAGAATCACTATCGAAAAGATTCTTACAATAATGCAAACGAAAACATTATCTGCCAGTTAGGAATTAATGCTAATACTACATTACAAATATGATTAAAATAATCATGATGAAATTAATGTATTGAAAATGGAAAAAAAAAGTTAAAACCTAGATTTTGATGACTGAACTACTCATTTCGTTACCATGAGAATTAAACTAAGAAAACATTTATTTTAATGCATTAAACTACAGTAATACAGTATAATGTACATTTATTTTACCGTATTTAAATATCCATTTTTAATTATAGATTACTTGGAGATCACAAATATATTTTATTATAAATGTTGATTTCTTTCCTTCTCATGCTGACTGATAATTGTTACATCATATAAATCCAACTTATTGCAATTGCTTCAGAGTTTGTGACACTAATTTTGGGGGGCTCTGGGAAAATGCCCCGTACAAAAACTGCATAATATTCCAAATTGATTTTTTTCTGACACATTCCTGAATTGAGTTTTGTTCATAAACACATGGAATTGGCAGGTGCTCTTATTCAAAAACTATAAAGTCGAACAATTTTTTTCCATTTTTCGATAAACATAGGAAGGAGGTCTTTTAGAAAATGCTGTTGAATTTGGCGTTTTGAGAAAAAATTCTGCATACGGAAGCCCGATAAAAGTTATAATAGGAAAACGCTTGTAATTCTCAAGTAATTTATTTGTCGAAAAATGAAAAAAAAAGAAAAAGTGAAAGAAAAACAAAACATTTTGTCCCAAATCATTGTCATACCTGCATTTGTCAAGCTTTTACATTTATATATTAATTCCTGAATGTGTCAAAGTTTTTATTGGTGAACGGGCATTTTTTTTTTTCTTTTGCATCCAAATAATATTTACAAAAGTTAGTAGTAGGGCAGGTGGAAGAGCATTAATTAACCACCATATACTGGCAGGGTCCGACTTAGGCTATGGGGAGGAGGGGGGGGGGGGAGGTTGTCCGGGGCAAGAATCATTTTGGGGCTCCTTCTTCTATCTATCTATCTATAGATTTTTTGTGAATAATATGGAAGTAGCTAGTACTAAACTTCACACATATTGTATTATATGCATAAATTTTATATCCGGTACTGTTTTCCTCTGTATACAGAGTGTCACAAAAAGATAATCAGAACTTTAAGAAAAAACACTAGTAGGATAGTAGTAGAAAAAAAATTACAGATTGTTTGATACGAATATTTCTTTGCAAACTTTTACTTTGCTTATCTACGTACGTTATAAGATGTCTAAAAGAAAATGTCCCGAATTGGTTATAATTATTGGTTTTAACTTGCTGCGTACGAGAAAAACGTTAATAAAGAATTTATTTTGAAAACAATAGAATACTAAATTGTCATAATAAAATATTAATCATTAGTTTTCTAATGATATTTGCGTAGGTGGAGAGGGTACTGGAAGCGGAGGGAGGAATGGGGACCGCACTTCCTTCTTAAATGTTTGAAAATATATGAATTTTGGTCACTTTTGTTTAATTTTAAACATTTGGCACCTTTTAAATAAAAATTCTGACTATTCCCTAAAAAGGATTCCATGGAGTCCCCTAAAAAGGGCGGCCCGGGGCAGCTTCCCCGCTTGCGCCTACATAAGTCGGGATCTGACCATATATATGTAATATATATATATATATATATATATATAGATATAGATATAGATATAGATATAGATATAATGAATTACCATAACCAATAACTTTATATATTAAAATTTATTTTAAAAGATCTTTGTAAAACATTTTTATTTATGCAATGTATTGCCTAAATTGTGTTTCCTTTGTACTAAATACTGAAATTTTTACTCATACTTTGTTAGATCCCACGCCCACCCACGACCTCTTTAACTCTGCCCTCTTCTACATTGTAAAGAACAAGATGATAAAAATTTCCTTTGTTAGTCAACATTTTATTTCAACCCCTTTAAAATATCTGTATATAAAGTTTTTTATGTCCCCCCCTCCCCTCTCTTTCTTCTCACCCTAAAGACTACCCTTGGTCAAAGTTTCCATAAACATATAAAACTCGTTGTTCTTATACATAAGCTATCGAAGTAGCGAGTTGGAAGAACAGATACCCGTGCTTAGCGTGTGCTTTACTTGAAACACAGAAAAAAAATATAAGCATTACAGACTATGGAAGTTCTTTAGAGAATAGTTTTCATTGCGTGATGCATTTTCTCGCTGAACTATATTTGTATACCAATAGAAGTTTGTTGAACATAAATAAATTGATATACAGAAATACGCAAACCAACAAAATACATTGCCGTTTTGGTGCGTAATTGCTGGAAGTGCGGTTGGTTGGTTGATTTTTGACGGCCAATTATCTGCACGAGGGATACAGGCCCAGGGGAGGGGGTGCCAGGGAGGGTCTTTCTAAGGGAACCTAACCCGTATTTACGCATGGGAATCCATGGCTCGAAGAAAACCATGAAAACTACGAACGGTTAGGTCGACGGGCGCGATTGGGCTCGAACCCAGCACCTCCCGTCTACCAACTTCGAGAGCAGAACCTCTCAGCCACTGGTGGGGCTGCTGGAAGTGCGAGTTAAATCGTGTTATACGTCTTTATCTGAATTAAATTTGAGCATAATATGTGTTGTGTGAAAAATCATTAGATAATATACAGGGTCGTGCAAAAGAATTCGAGAGCATTCTTTTCTACTGGCGAAATTGGCTACAAGTGAATTTTCTAAATGAAATAAGTTTTAGAATGCTAAATAATTTGTATGCTATAGATCGTAAATAAGGCTACAAAGTATAGACTATTTTTTTATTAGAAGGTAATTGCTAAAACTGGATTTCTAAATGTGTTATATGTTTTACATACCTTTTACTCACATATCTTCCTGCACCTTATTTAATGGTAAAGATTCATTACAGTTTTATAGATAGATGTGTTGGAAAGTGTTGAAATATGATTTTTTGTTCATATTTTTATAAACTTTTATTTTTTATGCTGGTGAAAGTTTTCAAAGTTTCCATACATATAAATATGCAGAGATAATACTATTTGTTTATAAAATAAATGGAAAAATAAAAAATATATCTTGAGAAGGAATTGGCCTCATCCAAATCCTAAAACTTTAAAAAAGGATAAATCGTAAAAGGGATAAAAATGGCATTTGATTTTTTTAAAACTCTTTCCAGCATATTTGAAAAGCGTTTATGAATTCGGTTTGTCTATTTTTCCTCCTGTCCGCCATCTGTCCGTGTTCTAACTCGCGTAAATATAGTCCAATTTTCATGAAATCGATATATGTTATTTGTGTTTACTTTGGCATGTTTAGTATTGAAAATGAAGCGTGTAGATTTCGCTACATTCATTTACAAGGACACTCAAAAGAATGCCGTCACATTACGGAGAATGGAAAAATCATGTGTGGTGTGGTTAAATGATATTACGCTATTTTAAACATATTGGAATTTAAATACATCACTGAGGTGTATACTGCAAGGCGATTAACGTAAAATATAGTGTGCATAGAATTTGTATTTCGTTTTCAGGGACACACAAACAAATTTGGCCTATGAACAATAATTGCTAAATGTTCGTTATCAGTTGTAGTACGCTTTTTAAAATTTGACTGTTATTATTATTTTTTCCTATTACATAGTGATTATAAATTCTAGAGATCAAATACAGCGCTACACTATCTCAAATACATTCCCGTTCAGAAATTGCAGAATGGAAATTTTCATGCTGAACTAAATTTTTCCATACTATGTAGCATATATACAAAGATATAGAACATAGACAGGGCTGCACAAAAAAAAAAAAAAAAAGATATTTTTCTGACTACTGATTGCAATTGCAGAAAATGGATTTGCAAATGCGTTATGCGTTTTCTAATTTATTTATTTAGACATCATCTTTCTCCGTAATAAGCTGTAAAGTTTTGTTTCAATTTTCTGAATGTATTGGAAAATGTTAATTTATGCTACACGCATCATTTTTAGCTCTTGCTTCTTTTGACAGATATTCTTTTTCAATTTCTCCGAAGAATTAGAAAATATAATACTGAAACTTACTGTACTAAATATAAAGAAAAATACATGAATATATTCCGAAATTATAAAAATAGTGCTTAGTTTCCATCTAGTCTAAGAATATTCAACTTGTGTTCCACGGAGTTGCGAATTTTGTTATTGTAAAGTATAAATCACTTTTCTCTCCTTATGGGAGATAAAGTGAGAGGGGGGGGGGGGGGAGATAACACTTCACAGGCATTTGAAATTGATTGTATTTTTCTCATTTTGTGTAGGAAAATATATTTGGTATGGAAAATAATTCCTGTTATACGAAAATTTTAAATGTAATTATTTCTCCTAGGTGGTGGGAAAGAGAAAAAGGGCACCCGAAAAAAAGGCGATTTTATTACTATGAAACTTGCAAAAGTACATTTATTTTGTATATTGCTATGCAGACTCTCCATTTGCCTATTTATACATAGTAATACCTGTATTAAGCAGAATCTTGCCTTAAAAAGAAATCCAAAGTTCCTTAAAAAATTCTAATCCAAAATAATTATATTGTCCTTTGCCATTCCGTCTTAAAGGGTTTCATTGTTAAAATTAAAACCCCCATTTAATCAGTAATACTATACATATGTGGAAGTAGTATTACATCTATATCTCATTAATGCTGCAAAACTATGATCACTAATTAATTACAATAAAACTTGTAAGAATGGAATCTATGTATAACATAATCCCGCTTTAAACGGAAAATTTTATATTTTCAAATACGAAATATTACACAATTACACCTAGTAAAACCCGTCTGAAACAGAATTTGCTTTCGTACCGAGCGATCTCGTATTGACCGTTTTTATTGTAATACAGTGGTACCGTGTAATGTTACTGATTAATTAATTCTGTAATACTTAAGTACTATATCTTTACCATCTGTAAACATGATTTAAATATAAGAAATAGCGTACTTTATAAAAAAGCTGTTTCTTTTATTGCTCGCAAAAAATGAGTTAGAGGGATTATCATTTAGAAGAAGATTTTTTCCATTTATTTTGAATGCGCATTTGAAATATTATATAACAATCGCATTTTTTTTTGGAGGGGGGGGGGGGGGTTGGAATATTTGAATGTATTTTCAACTGGTATATTCATCAGGATAACGTAAAATATATCAGCTCTCTTAGATTTATATCACAGGAAAGCAAAGAAAGCAGATATTACACTAACTTGTATAACGACAGATTATTATTATTATTTATAAAAGAAAAATTAAATAATATTAACATAAATTGAAATTGAGATACGAGGAATTACAGTATCTAAAAGCGAGCACCATGGTATGCTGTACTAAACATTTAATTGTGATTTATTGTAGAGTGAGATTTAGCGATATATGTACGTTATATAAAATTTAAATCTATTAATAAAATCGATTACTTCCAGTCTAATTTCATAATTAAATCATTACAAATTAATTAAATTTCGAAGTTTATGTAGCAGAAACTGTTCAGAAAAAGATGCATTTAGAGGAAATGAAACGTCTTGTTATTACGAAGATATAAATTCTTTTCAAATTTAGATAAAATTTAATAGCACACAAAACAAATTATACTAGATTCAAACATTATATCAACGGTCGTACGCTTCGGAGAATTTTTCAGGACAAATACCAGTGTTTTAAAATAAAAATAAATCTAGCTTAAACGAGCAAAATTTCGACTTATATAAGGAGCGATTTTCTATAAAAAGATTACGGGTACGGAAGAATTTTCTGGTCTTGAAATGTCAGGGCACATACGACCCCTGTTATTTCAAACCAGAAGGAAGAGAGACCTGTATTGTGAAAACTGTTATGTTGTCCGGGATTAACCAGACATCTTTTTCGAAAGCTATTAGTCAAATAGTGTTAAACGCCCATCCCGCCTCCGTGGACAGCCTACTCAATCATTCACTGATAGAAAGAAGGGGAAAGAAAAAAATCCCTAAGCACTTTTGAACTACAAAATCACATAACCCCTTCTGCTTTTTGAACAAGTTTTTTCTTGCTATTCAAGTCCTTTTTAACACACATTTTTACAATCTGTTGAAACGCTCAATGGGTTAAGAGACATTTTTACCTGTGCTTTAACCCTTAAATGCATATGGTATCGTTTTTGATACAATAATTGTTCCCTATTTATTGGATTTTTTATTCACATATTCCGTATTTCCACCAGAAAAATAAAAAAGAAAATTTCATTCCATTTAATAACAGCCATTTCGTTATTAAATAAACCGAAATTTACCATTTCTATTTTCTGGTATGGATTCCGATTCTCTGAATTATGAAATTTCGGGAACGCATTCTACCCTATGCATTTAAGGGTTAACCAAGGATGCGGAGTCGGAGTCTTCTATTTTACAAGGGGGGGGGGGGTGCGTTATCGGAGTTGGACTTGGAATCACGCCCACTTTCGAGCGAAAGAGTCGGAGAATTCGGAATTCGAAACCGTTCGTTTTACCCACCGACTCTGCAGCCTTGGCTTTAGCAACATGTGCAATAGAAATTGACTAAAAAATGTCCCTTTAAAATATAGTGGTGCGATTAGAATAATAAACAAAATCATGTATTTATAACTTGGGCATCTATTTGACGACACTCGGCCGCAAAAGTTTAAGGGGGCTGGTCACTCAGCTTCAGGATTCTCTTCCGTAATCTTACGTCTATGGACTTTTGATGTATTCGTATATTTAAAATATCTTCTCGGGAAATTAATATTTTTAACATCTTTTTTCTATGTACTTGTCTTTTTTTCTTAGTTTTCAAAATATTTCTAACATCTATGCTGAATTTAATATTTTATGTGTTAAAGCGGGCGAACTATGAGTAAGATTTTAACACTTCATAGAAAATTAAGTCAAACTTTAGAAATATTTTGAAAACTAAGAAAAAAAAAAAAGAGACGTCTTTTAGGAAGTGTACACAAAAAATAGAAGTTAAAGATATTAATTTCCAGAGGAGATATTTTAAATAAATGAATGCATCGAATGCCCATAGACTTTACATTAGTGAGGGGAAATGGGAAGCTGAGTGGTCAACCCCCTTAACCCCTTGGGGACGAGCGACACGTATACGTGCCGGAAATAGGCCTAAGGATCCTCGTTTATCCTCACCAGTAAAATTTTACTGTAAAATTTGCCTTATTTAATCCGAGCATTTTCCCGATTTGAATAAGCACAAACTTCTGTTTTTTAAAACCGGTAGCAAAGTAATAAACATTTCGTAAAAGGCTCCCGTCGCGAAGGGGTTAATGCAGATAATGCAAATCACCTTTTACGTCACCTTTTTATCGTTTTAAATCGCTATTATTAAGTTCTTTCTTAGGTTAAATTTAAAATGGTGTTTTTGTTATCGGAAATCATTGAAAAATTACAAACGCAAAAAAAAAAAAAAAATAAAAGTTTTCTTTTTCAATAATTTCATACAAAAAACCTAAGCAGTCTTTTTTCCGAGTTATAATTTTTTTGTGAAATACACATGCATGTCTTGTAAATTATTTCCCGATATGATATATTTTTGTTACAATGATAACTAGAATATTACAATTATAATGTATTTTATGCTCTGATTTCAGGACTATGTACCACATACGTGATAGGTCAGATAGGATACACGAGTAAAATGTAACGTTTGTATTTTATAAACAGGGATGAAATTTGCGCTTTTTTGCACACCAGTGTTTTGTTAGAGAAAATGTTATTTTATTTAATCGGAACATTTTTTAGATGTAAGAGAACACCATTTTCCAGGGATGAGATTTCCGCGTTTTTGCCCACCAGTATTTTGTTAGAGAAAATGATATTTCATTTAATCGGAACATTTTTGCGATTTAAGAGAGCAACATTTTATCTAAGAAAATACTGGTGTGCAAAAACGCGGAAATCTCATCCCTGATTTTCTCTAAGAAAGTAGTGGTTTAAAAAAAAGGGGGAAATCTCATCCCTGTATACAACGACACTTACGCACAGTTGCGCTGTGTTAAGTTCAGGATTGCCAGTTTGGTTTTTATTTTTATTTTGAAATTTTCATTCCTACCAGAAGTTCTTTTATAATATTCTTTGGTTTATTTAACGGTAGACATTCCGTGATTGATAAAAGTAAAAAAAAAATCGTTTGAATTTCCAGGACTGATTTCAAATTTTCTATTAAAAAAAAAAAAAACGAAATACTGGCAACCCTGGTCAAATGTTACTAATTCGTGGGGGGAAAATGTATCTTTCATAACTGGAATATTAAATATAACATTTTTTATGGCTCATTATCGGCATTCTAATTCATTATATTCATTCTTGAAGTGTTTTTAAGATCAGAATAAGGTGTTTAAAGTTACTTATATCTAAGAAATCGTCACCGTAATTTCCAGCGTATAATTCTCGGACAGAGCTGCTAAGCTCCCGCTAAACTACCGTAATATGTAGATTAATTTGACACAAAATTCATACGATTTGCATTAGAATATCTTTTAAGAAATGAATTTAAGTGAATCCCTAGTAAAAACCTGAAATTAAATAAATAAAAATTCATGAAATAATTTTTTTTGTTCGAAACGTTTATAAACTGTGTCAAATTAATCCATATCTCGCAGAAGATTAGTAGGATCTTAGCATCTCTGACTTTGGATAAAGAAAATATGTTTCCAACCGTAAATTTATCTTTATATGAAGTCAAATAAGTATCACTGAAAATTATCTTACGTTTTATTAAAGTAAAATTTCATATTCAAATATTTTTATTTGATCTGAAGATAACAGACCAGAAATTATGATAATTACTCTTTTGATAACGGATAGGGGTGTTATACGTCCCAATAAACTATTTTTTATTCAATCGCACCACATTTTGAAAATTAATCTCTGTCCCACACTTAAAATAGTATATTCGGAAGAAAAATCTAACAGAAAGATTTTTTTAAATTGTGGTGCGAATGAATATAAAAATTATCGTCAATCGTTGACCATAATCAAAGGATTAAAAGGTATATTACTCCTAAATCTTCAAATAATAATTTTTTTTAATTGTATATAAAAGCAGTGGGCATTTTTCGACACATTTTTTAACAAAAGGGAAAAAATCCTTTGCTAGCTATGATAAAAATATATGATGTATGATCAATAAATAGGGAGTAAAAGGTCAACGGCGCGAACACTTGTGGCTCGCAAAACCGCAAACCTCTTTTTCTTTCTTAGGGCCTGTTTCTGAACCTGAGGCATACCAAGATCGTCCGAAAGGACGTGACTATTGGCTTTTCCAATGGAGTTATGAATAAAGAGGAGGAGACATGTAGTGTGCTGTCTACCAGTTGCGAGTGAAGTAACTGAGGAGGTTGTCACAAGATGGCGGCGGCTTTTTTAAAATAGGATCTTCAGTTTCTGATTACCACTAGGCCGAACGTCCCACCAGTAAAATTGAATAGAAAACTTCGTCATATTTCTACGTCTTATTCATGGAAATTTTTCTCAAAAATGTCGTAAAAAGTTTTATTTGTTTTTACCGGTGTCAGTATGCCTTGTAAAACTGTCAGTTTGTTTCCCTGGTTGTCACAATATGGCGAAAACGCAGTACCTAACTATTGCCAAAGTAAACTCCTACCAGTAAAAATGAAAATCTGTTTCTACGATTATTTATGACTGAAATTTTGTAATATTAAGGCGTTTAAATAAGTTGAAAATTTCTATATAAATCTACTGGTGGAAGTTTCCACCGACAGTAAACAACGCCTGCGATAGCGGTTACAGTTGATGCTTCACTATTTTGAGGATATGTCAGTTCCTCTATATTAACCCTCCGTCTACCAGACGGGTCCATTGGACCCGACAGGTACATACAAAATATTCATTCAAACCAAAAATTTCTTTAAAATAAACTAAGTACATAAACCAGACAAAAATAAGGTAAATAAATAAGTTAAATAGTTTTAAATAAAAATTCTGGTGTAGAACGTTTTATTAAAACTTGAATAAAATTCCCGGTAGATCTAGGGTTAATAGTTCCATGGCTTTTCCCAAGGAGAATCTCTGTCACGCTGGTGTTGTGTAGGTGTGATGTGTAAGCTGAAAAGATCAGCCCAGTCTCCGGGAAAGTGAGCACGCTGATGGCCCCAAAACACACTTGAAAGCGGAACTTTAAGAAACAAAATATGAAGAATACAAACTATAGTCTTTCAGCCGGGACCGAGAATAACACGACACAGAGCAGAAAAAAAGAAAGTTGAGGAACTACGGTCTATACTGACCACATCCGCCAGTAACGCGACAAACGGGGGTAAAAAATGAAAATTATAAAGCGACCCAGAAACTGGCGACGAATTTTACAGCAGAAAAATCTCCCTAGGGATCGTAAGATTAAATAAGTGGAAGGTTGATTTTGAATTTTATCATTATATTTCAATTTCAAAGTGATACGTTGGTTTCTACATCAATAATCTTTTTCTATAATCTGTTATATAGCCAAAAGCCATCTACAAAACTCTCGCTCTGATTGCTTAGTTCCGCCTATGAAATTTTTTTGCATAAAATATTTATAATTTTTTTACAGAAAATATATATATTTATATATATTGATATATTTCATCATTTTGTGTTAGACTTGTAGCAAATTTTATTCTAAATCCATATATTCTAACAATTTTATTGATGATTTAATTAACCTGGGAAAATTTATCTAAGCTCATAAACTTCAAAGAAGAGGGCGGATCGTCTATTGTTTTCATGGAAAGTCGCAGCTCAATAATATTTCATATGAGATATTTCCGGAATTTCACAAACTACATATTTATTTTTCACTCAATAATAATCAAAACTTGTGCACTAGAATATTTGATATTTCAAGTTTTAATAAAATGTACTTTAGAGGCACTTTATCAAATTAAGATTTTTCATAATTGCACGATTGATATATCTTGAATTACTCGATATTTTCACATGATATCTTTAGACATTACAGATTATATCTATATCTTAATACTAAATTTTAATATCTATAAATTTTCACCGCCACCACAACATGCAACAACAATAAAAGAATTAGGCATGGATAAACTACGATAAAACGATATACGACAGTTCCCACTTTTTTTAATATATACATTTTGTTAAAATATTTGCGTGTTTAGGTTCAGTCCAGTGTTGCCAGGCGCACCACTTTTTTGAAAAGGTAAAATTCGACTTATTTAATGACATATTAATTAAGGCAAAAACAAAGGGAATTTTACCGTTTCAAAAAAGTGGTGCCAATCAAGAAATCTGAATTTAAAAAAAAGTAGCCCACTGGCAACACTGGTTCAGTCTTGTTGTATAGCTATGATCTTTAAATCATGAATATTGCATGTGAAAATATTATACGGTTTACGAGAAATCTTGCACGAAATTTTTAAAAAGCACATATTCAACATTTTAAAATCAACGACTTTCAAGGATTCTTTTAACTCTTTCGAGGGCCGTGTCCTTAAAAAAGGACACCTAATTTTAATTCCGAAACTGACAAACGGTACCAAGGATATTTAATTAAAATTTTCCTTTTATATTGTACGTGAAAATAAGCAGGCTCATATTTTCTAATAACTTCGTTTATAAATTCTGGTGTCAGTCCATTATATCATCAGTTTATTAACAGAATTACTTCGCGCCAGAAAGGGTTAAGCATTACTTATTCAACTGATATGTATTTAGTAATAATTAGAGCAATTGTAAGAATTTTTTCACGCGGTTTGTTTTAAAATACGCAGAAGATGCTGCTATTTTACACGTGTGTTCCTCGAAACATTGAATTTTTTAAACATTTTTGAGCTAGATATTTCAAACATTATCTATATAATAATCATTAATTTTTTCGCAATTAATCATTACCTAAGATGGCAATCATTCTGAAATACTGCAGTACAAAACACAATTTAAAATTGGGGATAATCAAAAGTCAGAATAATTGGAATTTAAATTATATATTATTAACATGGATTACATTTTCATTGCAGTTTTTTTATGACGAAGTACTTGTCGTGTGTAGCTAAATTTAATTGTAAGTCGTTCAATAACGTTCCTTTCAACAATAGATAAAAATGAATATTTATGAATAGTAATAATTTTTTTCGGTCATTCGGTTCTAGTTGGTTGTACAGTATTTAAAGGCGTATAGTATCCTCTAGGGATAATGGAGTTATGAATAAAGAAGCGGACACATATATAGTGTAGTCTCTAACATTTTGGAGTGAAGTAACTAAGGAGGTTGTCACAAGATAGCGGCTGTTTTTTAATTGGATCAACAGTTTCTGATTACCTCGCAATATGAGGGAATTTCAGAGCCAGTTGGTGAGTGCTTGGTACCAGATACCTCAGACTACCGATAAGAACTTTGTCGAGTTGATACCAGGTCGGGTTTTGGCGGTTTTGAGGGCGAAAGGTGGTCCTATGTCGTATTAAACAGGTGGTCATAATGTAATGGCTCTTCGGTGTATATTGTGTAGTCATTAACCTTTGAGAGTGAAGTAACTAAGGAGGTTGTCACAAGATGGCGGCTGTTTTTTAATTGGATCAACAGTTTCTGATTACCTCCGGGAAAAACTTCCACCAGTGAATTTCAATAGAAATTTCATCTTATTTAAGCACCTTACTCATGCGAAATTCCTCTCGTAAATATGGTAAAAAATTCTATTTGTCTTTAGTGATGGCAGCTTACCCAGATATTATAATCTTTTTCACTGACACTGACAGAAGGTTGTCTTGGTTGTCAATATATAGAGGAAACGCAGGGACTGAATACCGCCGAAGTAAATTTCCACCATTAAAAATGAATATCTGTTTTTTTATAATTTATGACCGAAATTTTGAATTAACCCCTTGAGGGGCACCGGTATATATTATATACCACATACGATTAATGAAGTTTTACACCAGAAAAATTTTATTAAATTTTACTTTTCTAACTTAGGTGGAAAAAAGCCGTAAAATTGCCTTTACTTATTTTGAAATAGAATTTTTCAAAGATTCCGGTGGGAATTCAGCATTTCACAAACGTAATTGCTTGCCCCTCAAGGGGTTAAAAAGGCTTTTAAATAAGGTAAAAATTTCAATTTACATTTACTGGTGGAAGAATGCCTTGGCGGTAATCAAACCAGCTAAAGTGGTTACAGTTGAAGCTTCACTATTTTAACCCCTTGGGGACGAACGACCGGTATACCTGCCACCCGGTTTCGTACGATTAAAGGATTTTTTCAGGGCAAATATCACTATTTGTTTATAGAAAAATAAATCTAGGATAAACGCACGACATTTCGCCCTATTCAAGAAGAGAGCTTTTTCCATAACAAAATACTGGTACTGAAGCATTTCCTGGTCTTGAAATTTCAGGACAAGAACGACCCCTGCTTGCCACTTAAGGTGCTCAGAATCCTTCATTATTCCCACCAGTTTTTTTTTTAGTTTTTTTATTTATTTACCTTATTTAATCAGAGCAGTTTCGCAATTCAACTACAGAAAATTTTCTGTTTTGAAAACCCGGTGGCAAATATTAAAAATTAAGCAAATGGCTCTATTCTCGAAGAGATTAAGAATATATCATTCCCTCTTTATTAACCATCTCGCTGCGCAACCCGAGATTTTCTCAGGCATGCATTTTTTCAGGCTAATTAAATCTCCTTGATTATTCCCACCAGTAATTTTTTTATTGTAAATTTTGCTTTCTTTAATCGGAGCGTTTGCCCGATTAAATTAGAAAAAAAAATTGTTTTGAAAAACCGGTGACAGAAAAATAAAAATTCTTAAAAGACGTTCGCCGCGAAGGGGTTTTGATAAAACATTTACGCAGCCAGAGGGTTAATAAATAGTTCCATGTTGGGTATATTCTGCGTCAGTAACCGATTTGGTACCATCTATAACAGATGAAATTTCAGCTCAAAAGGTGCTCGCCAGAGTAAAACTTTTGCTCGCCATTATTTTTACATTCATTCAAACAGGAACGTCAGTCATCAATCACACTTGCCTAGAAAATGAACTATTTATGACAAACTGAATTTAAATTGACCGTGCAGTCAGTTAAATCAGGAATATTTTACATTCATGAGAGATAGAAACAATTTTTAAAGTGTTAACAGATGTAGTATGAAGAACTTTTTGGTGACCGAATTCATAAAAGAATGCAGAAACTGATAAATCGAAACATATTTACTGCAAAAGAAAAAAAATAATATTAACTCAAAATAAGGTTTCACTGATTTACATAGCACTAAAAAGTGCTGAAAGAAAAAGTTCCTGTACTTTTAGAACTTCATGTTTGTGTAGCATTGCCTTTCTGCACTGAAATACCACTTGTCAATCCAAGCTGTAGGGCCAAAATCTGTCAGGGTGGCCATTAAATAGAAATTCTGAGTAAATCATCCAGTGTCTCAGTCTTCAGAGAGCTCCTGTATGCAGTTTTGAGTCTATTGTGACTGCTGAAGCTTCTCGCACGAAGCTATGCTCACTAAAAGAACAGCACAAATTTTTCGAATCTGAAGCGAATTGGGGAATTTTGTTGGGTACTTTTCTCTGTCAAATTTTTCCAGCATATCTTTCGGTGTTAGTGAATGGAACATGAACTTGAATTCTGCCCATGCAAATAACATATCCACTTTTTCATTAAAGAGACTTCGGTTCAAATACAGGAAGAGCTTTTTTATTTTTTCTAACCCAAATTCAAGAGAATTTCCTTTATGAGGCCAACCCAAAGTGTCAAAAACACGCAGTGGTGTTAACACATCTTTTAACATAGATTGCAGTCTTTCTGTGATTATATCTTCCATTTTTAATTACTCTCCCTCTTGACGTCTGAGACTCTTCCTGCCATTTTTTATGTGCCAGCTGTTTAACCTTGATTATCCCTGAGATGGATAGTTGGTCCAAAAACGCCTGTTCGTTTGGTGCAACACTGGATTCGAGATCTGTCAGAACTGAGATGCAATGCTCAATTTTTATTTCCGGATGAAATGACAAGTTCCTTGTTTAAAGGGTTCAATTTCCTGTAGAAATCCAAGAGGAAGTACAGAACTTAAAGAAATTTATAATCCTTCAATCTTTTCAGGAAACACTTAGCTTTACCACTATCATTGTCTTTTCCGTGGGCCCCCTGTTCAAGATGACTTGCAAAAGATCTTTCACAGTACTTTCCTTGATGAATAATCATCCAATCACTTAGTTTAAGAATTTATTATCCTAGAATCTCTCCTGCTTCTTTTAACATATGAGATCTTTTAGCCGAAACATCGTAAAATTTAAAAATACTCCTAACCACTGAATCAAATGTTTTCAGATATTCAACTTCATCACATGCATCCAAAACGGGCAACTGCAAATGGTTTGAATGTTTATCAATTTAGCACAAATAGATTTCCTTTTCATAGCCTATCCTGATTTGTATCCGACCATATTTGGAGCACTATCAATACCCAAGCCTACAATATAACACCTGTTTCTATATTCATTTGGACCTATATTCTTATCTATAAAATCAGTTATGAGTGTGAAAATAACTGGATGAAGTTGAATTTATCAGCTCTATTGCTCCTAAAATGTCCTCTTTGATATGATTATCTTTTGCATCCATGTATCGAACATACACAATTGCATGTTCAACATCTGATCTATCTGTGGTACCATCAACCAGAATGCTGATTGATATATGTACATTTTTCTAATTTTTCACTAATTATAACTTCACAGTTTTATCAATAAAATGGATAAAATACCTGCATTGTTTTTATTCTCATACTTTGTTAAAATATCCAAATTTTTCAGCAAATCACAAAAGATCTACAAGATCCGCATGTCGCTATATTGAGGCACGATATTCTGAGCGTACATAGTTTGTTTAAAACCCAAAATTTTAAAAGACAAAACTTACTCGCCAACTTTAAATATTTGCTCGCCATTGGCGAGCTGGCGAGCGGAAATTTCGCGCCCTGATCTATAATATAAGTAGTTCTCTATTAGATCATCAAGAGGATAACATTAAAAGTAGTTTAACTATTTCAATAAAGCAGACGCATGTTTACACGCTAAATTGACATTGTCTAATTTCATGAAGGAGCTTTCGCATTATATCCATAAACAATCAGAAAACAAAAAATCATCCGGTTAGGTGAATACTTTTAGATCGGTATCTCGATTTCCTCTCTAAATTTTTATGTAAGGCAACATTGTCATATAAAAATAAGTTCTTCATATTTATAAGAGAAGATCAATAGATATATAAAGGTTTCGGAATATTTAATCTTTTTCACCAGAATATTATTTAAATAAAGTATAAATATAAAAAGAATCAAATTTTTTTCAGGACTTATAATATATCTTCGCAGTCGTTCGTGATAAAAAGCAGTACTTGTTTTGAGACTGCTTTTTGATTTAATATAACACGTTTTGCATAAAGATAACAGAGTCAGGCGTTCCACTGGTCACTTATTGTACACCAGATTTTCTGATGAAAATTTTTCGAACTACGTTTTTACAACATTTGTAAAAAAAAAAATAATGTTCGGGATGGTTGTCTGCGAAATTTATTAAAACGAAGATTTTTTCAAAGAAAAAGGTGGTATTCCAAAAACGGATCCGCTGAGAGGTCTGCATGATATCGTATGCCTTCACATTTACTACAATCATTTCATTTATTTTAAAACATTTAGTAATAAAATAAAACAAAAAAGTTTGATAAATTTCTTTATACAAAGTTGTTGAGATTGTATTTCAAAATGCATTTTGTTCTTAAAAGAAACATGCAATTTCCCCTATCCAATAATTTATGATAAAATGAAGCGAAATATACTAGAAAGTTATTGTATGTATTTAATCCTGTTGTAACATTTTCCAAACATCGGCAAAAATTTAACAAGTGCCTAATGTCATAGAAATAATACTATGCAAAATAGCTATGTTTGTTAGATTTCAGTAAATGAATATTTGTTAAATTTTATTAAAACATCTTCAATCATTTTCATTTTTTTAAACCGAAAAATAATTTCCCTCCCCACACTCACACACGAAACAAGTCGGAAATTGCTCGTCAAACGTGGCAAATGAGGTGCGTTCGTACTATAACTAGTTTTATAATTATTTTTTGTACCCCATATTGTACTCAATATATATTTTTTTTAATTTCATAAGTGCATAGTCTATAACATCGTTAAAATGCGCTTGCAATAATTTTTTCCCATTCCCCGTAATGTAACGGAAAACTTTTGACTGTCCCTGTAATTAAACTATACATCCGATTTTCATAAAATTTGAAATGGCTCGACAAAATTTTGCAACAATTATATATTTAAATTTTCAGACCATTCGGAAGGCTGTAACATCATTAAAACGCTCTTGCAATATTTTTTTCCCATTCCCCGTAATGTAACGGAAAACTTTTGACTGTCCCTGTCATTAAACTATACATCCGATTTTCCTAGAATTTCAAATGGCTCCACAAAATTTTGAAATAATTATATATTTAAAATTTCAGACCATTCGGAAGGCTGTAACATCATTAAAATGCATTTGCAATAATTTTTTCCATTGGCCGTAATGTAAAGAAAAACTTTTGACTGTCCCTGTAATTAAACTATGCATCCGATTTTCATAAAATTTTAAATGGCTCGACAAAATTTTGCAAAAATCATACATTAAAAATTTCAGACCATTCGGTTGGGTAGTTTTTGCTCTGTTACATGCGGACAGACAGACAGACGGACGGACTGAACGACGACTATAGGTGCTACGTATTTATATAATTACGAACGCACTTAAAAATGGAACAGAAAGGATTAAACAACAACGAAATAGATATATCTCATTGCTGATGCATTAGTCCACAAACTCATATATGGTTTATAGTTTTTGGATTATGCATTATTCACACTCACATAAATCACAATTCACGTAATCTTGACATTAGATTAATCTCAGTAAACACATAGCTTCTGACTTTTTAAAAAATCATGTATATTAAAAGTACATAATGTGTACTTTTTGGACAGGAAAATTCTTTCAAGAAAATCTTCCATTTTGGTAACAGATTTTTTTTCTCTTTCTTGTTCATAAAATAAAATTGCAGGATTGAATATACTTGCATGCTTAATAACATCATAAAAAAAGAAAATGCGCAAGGCCTTTCGAAAGCATTTTGGCTTTCTTCTTCAGGTGCAAAGAGCATGTGCTGCTAATTTGAAACCAGCAACAAGACTGAAAGGAAATGTAACAGAGAGGGACAACTTAAAGAAAACAGCTAATACAAAAGCAGAAGGTTTTAGCCAATCACAGAAGATCATTATCCAATCAGAACACAAAATAGAGTGAGAATTTTGAAGTAAATTGAATAAAACAGTCAACAAAATTTAAGGGGTGTGTAAGACTAAAAAAAATAAATACATTAAACATAATAAAATAAAATAATAAACAAATATGTAAGTCCGTAAATAAGAAAAATAAATCAATAAAATACTGATTTAAAAGTCAAAATAGTTATAATGATAAAAGTTAAAATGCAAAACAAATCTAGTTTGAAATTAATAATATAGAGTAATTCCGGGATTTATGCCGCACATTTTTTTGAATTTGTGTATAAAGTCCCATGGTAGACATAAAAAAAAAAAAAAAATCATGCTGTGCTATTTAACCCCTTAACAATGACATTTGTTTTCTTACAAAAAAATTAAAAATGGGGCTGGACACCACTTTTTCCATACTTAAATTTTACCTTACATAATCGAAAAATATCTGACAATCAATAAAGATTAATTTACAGTTACAAATTAGTGGTTTCAAAATGCTTTTAATAATGAAGAAAGCAAAGTGATTTTGCCCGAATCCAGTTCGGGCCACACTGTTAAGGGGTTAATGTTAAATATACAACGCATGTACTGCGACGAAAAATTCAAAACAGTAATTAATATTTTTTAACAATTTTTTTCTAAAACATTACACTGCGGCGCCTCACCCGTACATTCAGGCTGAGACGCCGCACTTGTGCGGTAGTTATGCCGCGCTTGTAATAAGAACAGAATGAAATTACAAATAAAAATATTTAAAAAAATATTCATATCTGGACTATAGTTAACAATATGTAATAATAAAATAAAACTAAATTAGTACAATGAAACATATTAGTAGATTGAAATTAATAATTGTTTGCCTACTTTCACTATTAAAATTATTGACTTTTTTTTTACATTAAATTTTAAGTGTTATTTCAGCAACAATTAACATCAATGTATTAGAGAGGGTAAAGGAAAAAATAAAATTGTGTTTTCACAATTTACTTGTTAACCCTTTCGGTACCAGTGGATTTTACACAAATTTTATTTGGTTGGCACCACTTTTCAAAAAGAAGTTACCTTTACTTAAATAATCATGAAAATGCTCTAACTAAAGAAAGAAAATATTACTTTTCTTTTTTACTGGTGCCAGAAACAAATTTTGTATGCTCTTTATGAAGGTGCTTATATGCACGTATGGTCCCGGATGGGTTAAGAGACCTGTTTTTTCGACTACAGTCTACAGAAAAGGGGTCGAAAAAGTACAGTCTTTATGTAACTAGATTTGGCACATCATACAACAAAGTCAATTACACTTCCTGTATTTTGGAGTAGTTTTCTAAACATTCCTTGCAAAGAACGTCTGCGTTACGCGTAATCCAATTTTTCATTATTATCATCTTGACATGCATCTTTCTTGCTCTTCTTACTTTTTAGTTTTCCCTTTATTCTCCTTTGGTTTTAATAAACTTGATAACATGTCTAACATGGTTAGTCTGCGCAAAAAGAAAAGGAAAAGTTAATAATACTTAATCATCCCGTACAAAAGAAATTGCGGCATGTATACCGGAATTGCAGTGCGGCATGTATCCCAGTTTGCATGGTGCAGACGTCGGCCATCACAGTTACTTGTCTTCGCTAAGGGGAATGGCGTAGCCATACACACAGTACTCTATACAAACGCTACACTTAGTTTTAACTTCGAAAACATGCATGCATTTAGTAATTAGTGTATGAAAATTATTTAAACATAATATGTTTAAAAGTTTGGACAGCGAAATCATGCACTTACGTTAAAATAAGGATTGTACTTCGACAAGTAAATATCGAAATGGGATTCACGCTATACACTGGTTAAAATAATCTCATTGCGCACCTATACTGTGCCTTTCACGAGTCATCTATCGATAATTACAAGAAATACAAGGGGTGCGGCATCTATCCCGCATGCGGCGACTCTCCCGGAGTTACCCTAGTAGAAATGTAGACCGTCAAAATTACGGGGTATGAGACATAAAAATACATATAACACATATGCAAGAATATGAGTTTTTCTCGCTTATTCCGCAGTGATAGGTGAAAATAACAGATTTTAAAAACGAAACTCATTTATGAAAAACTGTAGTACAGTTGAAGACCACTAATCCGCACAGATTGGTTCCAAGTGTTGTGCGGATTTGAGGCTTTTTACGGATTACATGTCATGCCTATATTATAAAATTAGATATATGGCTTCTTCTTCACGTTAAATAAATTGTATAAGTATTGAAAAAAAAAAAGGCGTGTGTATATGAAATGAAACAGCCAATAGGTGGCCAGAAAATATGTTGTCAATTTTCCTTCTTCGCCAAGGCCCCTAAAGTGATAAAGTACCGAGAATTTAACTTTTTTATCCAACTATATAAAGCACGGTACTTTTCCAGTATTGGGACATTGGCGTACTTTTTTTAAAGTTTGTCATAATTTGGGCTTTAGTAGTGAGATTTTTTGCCAAATGATATAAACAGCTATAAAAACAAAATTAATGAACTTTTAAGTTCATTTATATAATCTATAACCATTTATATTATTGTTTTTTTTATATATACAATTTACTTCAGTTTGTATATAAAAATAGTTAAATGGCTTCTTTATATTAAATAAATTGTATCAATATTGAAAAATGACTTGTGTATGTGGAACAAGGAATAAGCTGCTAGAAAATATGTTACCAAATTTCATTTCTCTATCTCGCGAAGGCCCTATACTGGAAAAGTACCTAAAGCACATAAAAATCGGGCAGTTAGGAACTCAGACAGTACAGCGCCGTCTATTGGCTGTTTTGTTATTAGTAGCATTGGGCTGAAGATGTAAAGATTTACATTTTCGTATATTACACTTTAAATTCTCACCCATAGATTTTGAAAAAAACCCCTTAACAGATAATTTTCAATTAAATTGCGGTGACCTCGATTATGGTTTTAAATGGGAATTTCGCCAAATTAGCTAGCTATCACCAGATTGGCTTCATATATGACAACTTATTTTTGTCGCCAAATTTGGCAACATTTCCTCAAATTTGGCGATACATCATCAAGTTGGTCAACATTTGGCGCTACTGTGGTAACCGTGGATTAATTTTCAAAAATTTTCATTACAATGAGGCGGTCCTACCGGAATTGTGAGGGACACACAGAGACTTGAATTTTATATAAATAGATGCATTGCAAAATATAAATAAATGCCTAATATTAATATTAATTATTAAAATAATAGTAATATTAATAATAATAATAATAATAATAATAATAATAATAATAATAATAATAATATAGCTGAACTGAATATTTTTTGTCCAATCTGCAGTGAGTGTAGTACAATCAAATTTCTTCTATTCTTCATTTCGCCTGAAGAAGAAAGAACATTCTTTCGAAAAGCCTTGAGCATTTTCTATTTTTCGTGGTTTTATTAAGAGGGTTTTTTCCTTTATTGGTTCACACCAGTTTGTTCAATATTTAAATGCGATTTTCTTTCCCTTGAAAAAAAATAAAAATCTGGAAAGTTGGCAGTTATGATAAATTTTTCCAACAAAGCTGCACATTCCATTCCAGATATCGAACGAAAACTTATTTAATTTGAGTAGAATAATGACTTCTAATAACATGTTTGTTTAATTTATCCCACTAAAAGTAAAAACTTTCTAACAAAGCTGCGCATTTTATTGCATATACTGAATGATAACGTCTTTGCCTTGCTAAAGAGTGCTAATAATGTGTTGACTGTAAATAATTTTCCAACACAAATGTATATATTACAAAAAGGAAATAGTGTCTTTTGTAATCCAAGATACAGTTTTTATCTTATCGGAATATTTTTATACCGATCTATTGGAATTACGTCTTACGTGGAATTATGAGTCACGTATAGTATTATATGGAATTGGTATGCAAAAGTTATGCTTAGAAATGTCTGGAACTCAGCAATGCAATAAATTAATAATTGATTTGTATATAAAACAAAGAAGGATTTTGTGGTATCCTTCTTTTTTATTCAATGTGTAAATCCATTTTAAATGTTTATTAATGGATTAAACTTTTATAGTCAAAGGGACAAAGGTGGTTTTCCGGATTACAGAATATATCTGAAAACGATCATATGTATTATTCTGATGCTAATATCTTTTTTTTTCTCTTCGCATAGTAAATTCACAGTGATGAATGGGTTAATTTTAGAAAGTTTCTGCAAGTGGCATTGGACATAACACTTACATATCGTTAAAACATGTTGTTTGATAAAATGAATTATAGTTAGTTAAAAAATAATGGAAAACGCATCAGCAAATAATCTCCAAGATTGCGGTGAGAAAGCCTCACACGGGTCTACGGATTTTTTTTTTTTTTTTTTTTTTTTTTTTTTTTTTTTTGATGACTCAAATAGATTTTTTACATTTAAAATATTTTTTAGAACACAACACTAACAATACTAAAAATCATATTGATATGAAAAATAGCAATAATGGGTTCAAACAAATTTATGAAACATATTAAAAGCGATATTTTCATATTAACATCACGTCAGGAGTTAACAATCGAAGAAATCTCCAAAGATCGCTCTTTACAACCAGCCTTTTCGTTTCTGTTCATTTCAGTGGATTAAGTACGAAAATCGATTACATGTATTGAATTTGTGTTTTATTTATTGATTGTTGAATGTTTTAATTTACTTATGGAATATAAGCTGGAATCAAATGATGAGCTACTTAAATTAATTTAAATGGAAACGGATTCATCTTTCGTAATCGTCTGCACGCGACAGAGGTAGACTTAAAAAAAATCATTCTTGAAAATTAATTTAAAAACATTAAAAACTGAGTAAATTGAGATACAGTTTTTAAAATAAACTGCATTTGAAATAAAAAAAAATTCTGTTTTCGATGGTGTAAAAATTAAAAATGTGCGATATTTAGAAGTGTAAAAAATTGCAATAAAAATTAACAAAAGTTAAATTTAATCGTCAGCGTTACGCACGGACACGTTTGTCCTTTATACTATAGATAATAAATGGTGTGTAATTGCTCCACCTAGATTAATGCATTAAAAGAATTAAAAAATCTGTATTAGCCAAGGCATACTAGCGTCCATCTACAGAGTGAAATTTGTACAAACTTTTAATTTTTGTAGTTTTGAAACGGAACTATACAGCTAAATATGATTAAGTTTCCTTTCCCTTCAACAAGAAAGTTAATGTTATAAATATTTAAACCTTCCAATGAGTGTTGCCAGTGGGCTACTTTTTTTAAATTCAGATTTCTTCGTTGCACCACTTTTTTGAAATGGTGTAATTCCCCTTGCTTTTTACCTTAGTTAATATGTCACTAAACAAGCGCAATTTTACCATTTCAAAAAAGTGGTACCAATCAGGAAAATTCAATTTAAAAAAGTAGTCAACTTCTTATTTTCAGATATTTTTACATATTTTTATTCATTTGTTGAAACACAAAGCATTCTAATTTGCGTTTTATAATTATTATTATTATTTTGTATAATCGAATTTCGCCGAAATCGATACCATAGACGTGGATTCAATGTTGCCAGTGGGTTACTATTTTAAAATTCGGATTTGTTGATTGCCACCAGTTTTTTGAAATAGTAAAAGTTGTCTTATTTAACGACATATGAAATAAGGCGAAAAGTAGGAGAATTTTATCGTTTCAAAAAAGTGGTGCCAATCAAGAAATCTGAATTGAAAAAAGTAGCCCACTGGCAACACTGCGTGGATTAGATCATTAGTTCAAATTCCCTTTATTGTATTGTTTCTCCTGTTATCTTATTTTATATTTGAGGCCTGAAAATAGGGAAAATCAAAGCGTTTTAGTGTATGTTTCTTTTGAACTACATAGTTTTACGGATAACAGTTCAAAAAGACGTGGATTTGTTCATTTAAAACATTCATCATTTCCTCCAGTTTCCTTCGTTTAGCACAATATCGAAAAACAACGTGCCTTATTATCATACTTGCCAACTTTCGACTTAACTTTAGTACAATATGAGTTAATTTAAACCATGTTAAATATGTTTCGAACCAGAATTTTCTTCTCAGAAATGATATCAAACAAGTTCCACGTAGAAGCAGGAAATTAAATAGCCAATGATACGTCTAAAATATTTTCTGTTTAGGAACCTGGTTAACCTGGTTTAAGGGAGTCCGCGACACAAAAATCTTCAAATTTTGCAAAAACATTTTAATTCATAAAAAAATGTCATGGAAACGAGTTCTTGTGAAACTGCGTTTTTCTTCATGGTACGTTTTTTTACCATTTCTCATATTTAAATTCTTATAACTCGAGAACCGTTAAAGATACAGGTTTCAAACTAGGAACTTTTCTATTTCAATTGTTTTACTTTAAATTTGGTACAGCATATTTGAAAAAAAATATTTACTTTTGAAAATATGATTTTTTTTTTTTTAAGTGGCACTACTCTTTTTGAAATTTTTTTCGTTAAATATTTTTTATTTTTTTATAAATTAATATTTTTAAAAATGCTGAATCAAAATTAAAACTCATATATTTCTGTTTACTTAAATGAAAAAAAATTGAAATTCTATAAATAATATTTCGAGTAATAACGATTTTAAATTACCCCACTTTTTGAATAAATTTTAAATTTAATTTTTTTTTTAAATTCTGAGAAGTTTTATCATGTGATTTTGTTTACAAATGATAAGGTTAACCATCACAAAAAATTCACAATTTTAACTCAATAAATAAAAATTATTTTAAAATGTGTCCCGGACCTCCTTAAATTAACTCATATTTTACGGAAGTTAAGTCGGAAGTTGGCAAGCATGTACAAAGTGACTTCGAAAATGCGACATTCAGAAAGCGGTTGAAGGAACTTTTTGGGGAAACGGTTGATTTCCTATGGAGAAATCAGTATCAGCTTCAACAATGTGTAACTGTTGAAAATTACTAATGGCAGGCTTGCCACAATAGCACCAAATTTTAACCAACTTGGCCCAATATTGCAAGATTTAGCAGTATTTTGCCAAATTTGTTGACTGCCACATATGAAGCAGATTTGGCGATAGTTTAATAATCTATTTTTAATTAATTTTTCAACAACTTTTCAGCAGTGAAATTACGCTTGAAATTATTGAAACGTCTTTAATGTTCGATAGTTGGCTAGTTTGGCGAAATTATGAATTCCACTTTTTAGTTGGTTTTAAAAAAGTATTTTTTTTTCTACCTTTTTATGAAATTTGATGAAAGCATGTTTAAAAAAAATCGTTTTTTCATTATTTATGATTATTTTTAATATGTTTTTAATTATTGCTTTTGTCGGTATAAATATACTGATTTATTTCTGCCGATTGGTTTATGCGCAGTTAATATAAGGCGTAGAAGTGCCTATTTCCAATTTATCACTTACTATTCGAATAAATTAACCATTCTCATTTCCATAGTGTATCACAATTAACCATATTAATCGCTTTCGAATATTGCAGAATACAGAGTTATATCTTTTTTTATATTTATGATTATTTTTAATATGTTTTTAATTATTGCTTTTGTCGGTATAAATATACTGATTTATTTCTTCCGATTGGTTTATGCGCAGTTAATATAAGACGTAGGTGCCTATTTCCAATTTATCACTTAATATTCGAATAAATTAACCATTCTCATTTCCATAGTATATCACAATGAAACATATTAATCGCTTTCGAATATTGCAGAATACAGATATCTTATTTTATATTTATAATTTAATATGTTTTTAATTATTGCTTTTCTCGGTATAAATATACTGATTTATTTCTGCCGATTGCTTTGTGCGCAGTTAATATAAGGCGTAGAAGTGCCTATTTCCAATTTATCACTTACTATTCGAATAAATTAACCCTTCTCATTTCCATAGTATATCACAATGAAATATGTTAATCGCTTTCGAATATTGCAGACTACAGAGTTATATCTTTTATATATTTATGATTATTTTTAATATGTTTTTAATTATTGCTTTTGTCGGTATAAATATACTAATTTATTTCTGCCGATTGGTTTATGCGTAGTTAATAAAAGGGGTAGAAGTGCCTATTTCCAATTTATCACTTACTATTCGAATAAATTAACCCTTCTCATTTCCATAGTATATCACAATGAAATATGTTAATCGCTTTCGAATATTGCAGACTACAGAGTTATATCTTTTATATATTTATGATTATTTTTAATATGTTTTTAATTATTGCTTTTGTCGGTATAAATATACTAATTTATTTCTGCCGATTGGTTTATGCGTAGTTAATAAAAGGGGTAGAAGTGCCTATTTCCAATTTATCACTTACTATTCGAATAAATTAACCATTCTCATCTCCATAGTATATCACAATGAAATATATTAATCGCTTTCGAATATTGCAGAATACAGAGTTATTAAACGCTGTTTTATACACACCTAGTTTTTGTGTGATGTTATGATTCCTGTTTCCTGTTCACTTTATGCAACGCTAGTGTCTATTTTCAAGAAACAGCAAATCTTAAATACGCTAAGCTTTGTTTACAGCTGTTTGTAGGAAAAACGAATGTCTGTCTACTGTCAATGTAAAATGTAAATATTTCAGAAAATTCGTTATCTCGCGCCAGAAAAATAATAAAATACAAAATGAAAAAATAATATTTTGATGCTTTAGCCGTACGCAATATGTAAAAGTTATGTAAGGAAAGTTGTCTGAAACTTGAGACTGCTTTTAATATTTACTAAATAGCAGCACCTCAATTTCGATGCGGAGACAAACAAAACACATATTAATATTTGGAATTTTTTCCAGAGAGAAACATTCGCCTTGCATACAATATTTAAAATAAAAACCAAATTTCAAATTAATTGCTTAAAAGGCGCAAAGGCCAACCTAATGAAAAAGATTCCATGCCGGAACTCGAACCCGGGTCATCAGTATAGCGCACTGACATTCTACCGACTAAACGACATGGAACGATACCCAGCCTGAAACTTCTCACTATTACAGGTTTGCAAGACTAGAAACATAGCACAAGATGGAATATTCCATGAGCCATCGACATGGGGCAAACACAGACACTAATTTATATCCAGCATCGATTGAATCTACAGTAATATTTGGAATTTCTTTCAGAAAGAAACATTCGCCTTGCATCCAATATTTCAAATGAAAACCAAATTTAAAATTAATTGCTTAAAAGGCGCAAAGACCAACCTAATGAAAAAGATTCCATGCCGGGACTCGAACCCGGGCCATCAGTATAGTGCACTGACGTTCTACCGATTAAACCACATGGAACGATACCCAGCCTAAAACTTCTCACTATTACAGTTTGGCAAGGCTGCAAACGTAGCACAAAATGGTATATTCCGTGAGCCACCGACATGGGGCAAGCACAGACACTAATTTCTATCCAGCATCGATTGAATCTACAGTAATATTTTGAATTATTTTTTTTTTTTTTTGCAGAGAGAAACATTCGCCTTGCATACAATATTTCAAATGAAAACCAAATTTCCAATAAACTGCTTAAAAGAAGCAAAGGCCAACCTAGTGTCTGTTTTCAAGGTCGCACGCCACGTAGCGGACATGGTTAATACAGAAAGATGCCTAACTCTTTTCTTACTTCACACCACTAATATTGTAAAGTTTTTTTTCGAGTTGATTAATAGATGAAATGTATTTGACAATGCGTAGAAAACGTCGTGGTGTGAAGTGCATCGGGACGCTCCTCTCGCTACGCCACTATTTTGCGATAAATGTGGTAAAAAAAATTCAGTTCCATGAGTGACTAAACATTTAGAAAATATACGCAGATGGTAGATATCTTGCAAAGCGATATAAGTAAGCGTCCTATCTTAAATGGGAGAAATAACCGCAAGATTAAAAGCGAGGTCACATGAATCAAGGTCATGCGCCACGTATCGGATGGAGTGTGAACTACAGGAACTACCTAACTGTTTTCTTACTCACACCACTAAAATTGTAAAGTTTTTTCCACCTTGATTAATAACTGAAGTGCCTTTACCTGTTCAGTACCTTTCATAAAACGAAGAAAACTTCGTGGTGCCAAGTGCATCTGGATGCCCCTCTCGCTACGCCATTATTTTGCCATAAATGAGGCAAACAAAATTCATTTCCATGAGTGACTAGAGATTTAAAAAATACGCGCCACGCTAAAAGACCGCGTATGTGAATTATCACTCCGTCCACAAGGTGGCGCAACTGTGTTAATTTACGCCTGATTCCAGCATTAAGTTTGTTCGCTTACTTGTAACGCTTTGGATATCTTGTCATATATGACGTCACACTAAAAGCCCGCGTATGTGGATTATCACCCCGTCCACAAGATGGCGCAACTGTGTTAATTTACACCCGATTCCAGTATTAAGTTTATACGCTTACTTATATCGCTTTGTGTACGATTTTTGTGTATGTATGCGCGTGCTTTTGTGTGATACAATACCATTGGAAGATTTCGTACTATATTAACACTTTTGCTTTCTTTTTTCGTCACAAATTTCGAGTTGCTATCGAAAATTCAAAGACGATCATTTTTGCTTCACGAGATTACGAAATGACTATCATTAAATAAAGCTAAAACTAATCTCTGGAATTTCTGGTATGAATTTAGAATTTCTGAGTGAAGAAAGGGGACCAGACTGGTCTGATTTTGTAAAGTCGTACGATGTTTTTTTTGTTCTTGCTGTCGTTATGTTTCTTTTTAAAACGTATTCTTTAGTTTTTTATGGGAAAAAAAAAAAAAAAGAAAGAAAGAAAGCCCGGGCCCGTGCAGACCTCTAGTCTACTGTATCATCAAAATTAGGGGAGTGTAAGTATACAGATCATTTGAATCAATAAATTTCGAGATAATGACTAATTTTACTTTTTGTCCATCTAAAAGGACCGTCCATCTTCTGATAACAAAGGATCCAAAGAAGAGGAAATTTAAGATAAAATAACTATTAAAATATATAAGAAAATTAAAATATAATAAATAAGAAGAATTTTGCTATATCCCCTTTTTTTTTTACATGGAAAATAATTATAATCTTATAGCTGGCAATTTGAATATTATCTGAAGTTTCCCTTGCAAGATTTTAGTTTTACTTCAAACTTGTTGGATAACGTTTTAATACAAATTATTTTATGACACAATGAAAATTAAAGAAAAAGTATGTAAACTATGTTTTTCCAGGAGCTTTATAATTCACGGAATTCGCACAAAATTTGCAAAAGTGGGTCTTACTGCTTGAAAAATTAAATGATAACACCTACTTTAGGAAATTTTGTGGTGTTCCTTGAATTATAAACAAAGTTTTTTTTTTAATATGTAGACGATCTATATATCTATTATGCGTCCATATTCACAGGAAAGTTCAAAGGATTCACTGTCAAGTATTACTTTTCGCATCTTTCTACGATAATTTGCCGATAAAATATTACAAGGCTTCTTTTTTTCTTCTTCTTTTTGGCCGACTGTTCCTTAATTTGCTTATACTCCGAAAAAACTTTTCACTTTAATGATAAATAAAATTTGCGATAATATATTTTCTATTTTATACATTTTTAACTACTTATGGGAAATTTCATTTATGCAATTTCAATAAATTAATTACATCATTGTGGTATAAATAAATTAATGTTTTTACCACATCCATATTTATTTTGTTATCCCTAATATTTATTATCTATTTTCTATTTAAAGTTTTTTTTTTATGTTTCTGTGTATTATCAGTAAAATTAATGTAACATAGCAGCTCCTCATAAATAATTTGCGGAGAGAAAATTTTGTGACGAAATGCAATTTAACAGGATTCCAGAAAATTACTAAGCGTCGATAACTTTTATTGCCAGTTTTATAATTAACTGTCTAGCCCTTAAATGGTGAATTATTGCTTTAGAATTGGGTTCTTTATTCTCATAATAAGGATTAGACATCTGAAATTTTAAGATAGATTTTTAACTTTATTTAGTATCATATTTTTGCAATTTTAAAGCTCACCAGTTTTGGGAAGTAGTACCTTGAAAATCACTTTTATTTCCTCGATTTAGGAAGCTTTAACCCTTTCCGGCGCGGTGTCCTTAAAAAAGGACACCTGATTTTAATTCCAAAACTGAGAAACGGCACCCAGAATCTTTAATTAAAATTTTCATATTATAATGTACATGAAACTAAGCAAGTTCGTATTTTCTAATAAATTCGTTTATAAATTGCGGTGTCAGTCCATTATTTCATCAGTTTATAAACAGAATTACTCCGCGCCGATGAGGGATAAACTGACAAGGGAACCACTTTAGGTGTTGCTCGCACCTAGAATCGAGACCTAGTGCATTTTGAAGTCCTATGCATAAAAGTTAGAGAACCGATAAAAATTCTTTGTTAAAATCATATTTTATATATTTTTTTATATTTATAATTTTTTATTATTGGATTTTTATTTGTTAATTTTACACCGAAAGAGAGTTAAGTCGCCAGATATGGCACTTCAAAATTTTCACTAGCTTTACACTTGTAATAGATTTACGTCCAAACCATTACAACACTGTGCGTAGTGAAAATACTGAGCTAGGGTTGCCGGAAAGCTGTACGGGATGAAAAATACGCCAATCTTTCCCCGCCAAATATGCAAATATAATGCTGTATTTTTTTAAAAACCAAATTCGTAGGTTCTTGAAGGAATTTTAAAACTTTTTTCAACATTTTATAGTTGTTATTGACTAATTTATATTTTTAACTATTTAAAAAAAAAAAAAAAAAACTTTTACTTTAACAGCCCGAAAAGTGGTCTCGAAAATCGCATTTTCAGAAAGTTAATCTGCTGCAAAATCAAAAATTATTATTTTAACAAAAAAATTTTATGGATTCCCAAACTTCCTAATATAGAGCTTTAAAATGCACCAGGTTTCAATACTAGGTGCGAGCAACACCTAAAGTGGTTCCCTTGTGAGGCACCACTTTTTGTTTAAGGAACATTTTTACCTATGCTTTGAAAATGCGAAACAGAAATTTACTGAAAAAAATAACTTTTAAAATATAGTGGTGGGAGTAGAATATAAAGTCAAATAGATATGTATATACATATAGATTGGGCGGCTATTTCCCGATACTCGACCGCAAAGAGTTAATAGCACATAATGCTTTTCTTCTCTTTTTTAACACCAGCGGCTAATGGGTTACCAATAGCCGCTGGTGTTGCGCTCACGCAACGGTCAAAATAAATGCACATGATCAAGTTATTTACACACCCACCATTATTTTTGAATTAAAAAACTGGACTTACCTAAACACATAAAATTTTAAGATAATATAAAGCGAAATTTACCTTTCAGAGTTTGTGGTGGCAAACAACGTTCAGATAAAAAGTTGAACATTTCAATCTTATAGTTTTGGCGGTTAATGGGTTAAATCACTGTTATTAAGTTCATTCTTAGATTAACCCTTTCCGGCACAGAAAATTTTGTTGTAAAATGATAAAATGGTTGACTGACACCGGAATTTATAAACGACCTTTTTAGAAATTAAAAGCATGTTATTTTAAATGTTCATTAAAAGCAAAATTTTACTAAAATATTCTTGGTGCCGTTCGTAAGTTTGGAATTAAAATTAGGTATCCTGACTTGGGCACACTACGTCGAAAAGGGTTACATTTAAAATGTGTTTTTGTTATCGGAAATCATTAAAAAATTACAAACGCAGAAAAAAATAAAACAGTTTTTTTTCAATAATTTCATTAAAAAAAAAACTAGGCATTCTTTTTTTTTGTGAAATATTTATTCTTGCAAATTATTTCATCATGATGTGTTATATTTTTGTTACAATGATAACCAGAATATTACTATCATAATGTATTTTATGCTCTGATTTCATAACTATGTATCACATACGTGATAGGTCAGATAGAGTACACGAGTAAAATGTGGCGTTTGTATTTTATATAACGACACTTCAGCGCATAGTTGCACTGTGTTAAATTGAGGATTGTCAGTTTGGTTTTTATTTATATTTTAAAGTTTCGCATTCATACCAGAAGTTCTTCTATAATATTCTTCCCTTTAATTAATGACAGACATTTCGTGATCGATTAGAGCAAAAATTCTCCATTTGGAATTTCCGGGACAGATTTAAAATTTTTTAATTAAAAAAAAAGCCAAACTGGCAACCCTGGTTAAATTTTGCTAGTTCATTGAAAATAAAAAAAAAAACGTTTTGTATCTTGCAAAACTGGAATACTAAAAATGACATTTTTTATGGCTCATTATCTACATTGCAATTCATTATATTCATTCCTGAAGTGTTTTTAAGACCAGAATCAGGTGTTTAAAGTTACGTATACCTATAAAATCTTCGCCGTAATTTCCATCGTCTAATTCTGGAACACAACTGGAAAGCTCCCGCTAATCTACCGTAATATGTAGATTAATCTGAACCAAATGTAATACGATTAGCATCAGAACTTCTTTTTAAAAAGGAATTTAACACTTTCATCGCGGCAATGGCGCGCCTCTTTGCGCTAAGAGCCTGAGCCGCTTCTCGCATCTCTAAAATTGAAACAAAACGCGAATTCATTTAAAACTTGTTTATTTTAAAAAAATTAAAAGAATGGAATAAAATAAAAGAATTTGAAAAATAATAATCGATAACAATTCTCACCCTAATGATTTGTTTGTCCTTACAAACATAAAAATAATTTTAAAAAATTAAAAATAAAAAACTATTGTGTCCTTCAGAAAGTCGTGTCCGCTTGGGGAAATCAATTCGTACCGGAAAATGTTGTCCCTTAATAATTAGAGATTAGATATCGGAATCAACGTCTAATAATTAAGTGATAGAATTTTCCAGTACGAATTGTTCTTCCTTGATTGACAGCTAATATTCCTGGAAGACGAGTTATCTTGTCCCTCGCGATGAAAGTGTTAAGTGAATGAATTCCAACTAAAAACCTGAAATTAAATAAATAAAAATTCGTGATACATATTTTCTGGTTTGAAACGTTCATAAACTGGGTCAAATTAATTCACATCTTACAGAATATTAGTAGGAATTTAGTATGTCTGTTTTTGGATAAAGAGATATGTTTCCATCCAGAAATTTATCTTTATGTGAAGTCAAACAAGTATCACTGAAAATTATCTTACATTTTATTAAGTAAAATTTCATATTCAAATATGTTTATTTGTTCTGAAGATTACAGACCACAAATTATGATCTTTACTCTTTTGATAACGGACAGGGACATTATACGTCCCAATAAACTATTTTTTATTCAACCAGACCACATTTTGCAAACTAATATCGGTTGCATACTTACAATAGTACATTCTGAAGAAAAATCTAAAACAAAGACTTTTTTAAAATTGTGGTACTAAGGAATATAAAATTGTCGTCAATCGTTCACCGTAATCAAAGGATTAAAAGGTATACTAATCCCAAATCTTCAAATAATTCTTTTTTTTTTTTTTCGAGAAACGTGTATAAGCAATGGGCATTTTTTACACATTTTATAACAAAAGGAAAATAAAAATTCATTCGCTAGCTATAAATAAAACTATATGATGTATGATCAGTAAAAGATAGTAAAAGGTCAACGGAGCGAACATTTGTGGTTCGCAAACCGCAAACCTTAGCTTTGTTTTTCCTAGGGCCTGATGCTGAACCGGACTCACACGAAGACCGCCCGGAAGGACGTGTTAGGCTATTGGTTTTTTCCCCTGGAGAATCTCTGGTACGCTGGGACACATCAGCTGAAACGATCCGCCAGTCTCCGGGGAAGCGCGCCCGCTGATGCCCCCAAAAGGCACAAGAAAACGGAACTCTAATAAACAAAATATGAAGAATGCAAACTATGGTCTTTCGACCGGCATCGACAATAACACGACGCTGGGCGGAAAAAAAGAAAGTTGAGGAACTACTTTCTACACTGACCACAGCCGCCAGCAACGCGACAAAGGGGGCAAAAACGAAAATTATAAAGTAAACCAAAAACTGGCGACGAATTTTACAGCAGAAAAATCTCCCTAGGGATCGTACGATTAAATAAGTGGAAGGATGATTTTGAATTTTACTGTTATATTTCAGATTCAAAGTGATACGTTGGTTTCTACATCAATAACCTTATTCTATAATCTGTTATATAGCCAAAAGCCATCTTCAAAACTCTAGCTCTGATTCCTTAGTTCCGCCTATGAAATTATTTTTCATAAAATATTTATAATTTTTTTACAGAAAAAATATGTATTTATACGATGTATTTCATCATTTTGTATTAGACTTGTAGCAAATTTTATTTTGAATCCATATATTCTGACAATTTTATTCATGTTGGTTTTGGTAAAATTTATCTAAGCTCATAAACTTCAAAGAAGAGGACGGATCTTCTATTGCTTTCATAGTAGGTCGCAGCTCAATAATATTTCATATGAAATATTTACGGAATTTCATAATATTTACGAATATATATATTTCACAAACTACATATTTATTATTGACTCAATAATAATCAAAACAAGTTCACTAGAACATACGACATTTCAAGCTTTAATAAAATGTACTTTAGAGGGATTTATATCAAATTACGATTTTACAAAATTGCACGCTTGATATCTTTTGAATTACTCGATATTTTTACATGATATTTTTAGACATTACAGATCATATCTATATCTATAAATTTTCACCCTCACCACAACCAACAGCAACAATAAAAGAAATAGGCATGGATAAACTACGAAAAAACGATATACAATACTTTCCGCTTTTTTTAAATAAATGAATTTTGGTAAAACATTCGCGCGTTTAGGTTCAGTTTTGTTGTATAGCTATGATCTTTAAATCCTGAATATTGAGTGTAAAATATTTAACGGTTCAGGAGAAATCTTGCACGAAATTTTAACCTTCCGTCTACCAGACGGGTCCATTGGACCCGACATGTACATTCAAAATATTTATTCAAACCAGAAATTTCTTCAAAACAAACTAAATGTATAAATCAGACAATAATAAGTTAAATAAACAAATTAAATAGTTTTAAGTAAAAATTCTGGTGTAGAATGTTTTTATAAAACTTGAGTAAAATTTCCGGTAGTTCTAGGGTTAAAAAAGCATATATTCAACATTTTAAAATCAACGACTTTCAAGGTTTCTTTTAAGCACTACTTACATTGGGTTCAACTGATATGTTTTTCTTAATGATTAGAGTAATGATTCGTAATGATTGAAATTTAATGACTGTGCATAGCTGCCAACCCTCCTCTAATCTTCCGTAATGTCTGGATTAATTTGACCCAGGTTAACCACATTTCAAACCAGAAAATTTATTTCATGAATGCTTATTTATTTAAATCCAGGTTTCTACGTGGAACATACTTATTTTCATTTCTTTAAAAAAAATTCTGGTTCGAAACGTACTAAACCAGAGTCAAATTAACTCAAGTATTACGGAAGATTAGTTTGAGGTTGGCACCTATGACTGTGTCAATTTTTGCAGTACAGATGTCAAACTTTTTGTGTTACATCTGTTATGATATGTGTAAACTTTTACTAAATATAACTATAGGGTCTGGGGGACCGTATAAAAAGTTAGTTTTCGTAATTTTTATAAAATTGATTTTTTACTTTAATTAATGCCACAACATGAATATTTAGCTCATTTGAAACGTTTTTGTAATTGGAACTATATGTCTACGACCAACGGTTGAGAAATTAAAGGTTGGCGATAGATAACATATTGCACCCTGTATTATTAACATGGATTACATTTTCGTTACTGTTTTTTTATGACGAAGTACTTGTCGTGTGTAGATAAATTTAATTGTAAGTCGTTCAATAGCGTTCCTTTCATCAATAGATAAAAATAAATATTTATGAATAGTAATAATTTTTTTCGGTCATTCGGTTCTGGTTAGTTGTACAGTATTTAAAGGCGTATAGTATCCTTTAGAGATAATGGAGTTATGAATAAAGAGGCGGACACATATACTATAGTGTAGTCTCTAACAATTGGGAGTGAAGTACCTAAGGAGGTTGTCACAAGATGGCGGCTGTTTTTTAGTTGGATCAACAGTTTCTGATTACCTCCAGGGCAAATTTCCACCAGAGAATTTCAATAGAAATTTCGTCTTATTTAAGTACCTTACTCATGGAAAATTCCTCTCATAAATATGGTAAAAAATTATAGTTGTCTTTACTGATGGCAGCTTGCCCAGATATTATAATCTTTTTCACTGACACTGACAGGAGGTTATCTTGGTTGTCATTATATAGAGGAAACGCAGGGACTGACTACCGTTGAAGCAAACTTCCACCAGTAAAAATGAATATCTGTTTTTGCTATAATTTATGACCGAAATTTTGAAATTATAAGGCTTTTAAATAAGGTAAAAATTTCTATTTACATTTACTGGTTGAAGAATGCCTCGGTGGTAATCAAACCCAGCTACAGTGGTTACACTTCGTACAGAGTAGAAGCTTCACTATTTTAATTCCTTGCGGACGAACGACCGGTATACGTGCCACGTAATGTGCTCAGAATCCTTCATTATTCCAACCAGTTATTTTTTATTACAAACTTTACGTTATTCAATCAAAGCAATTTCGCAATTCAACTACAGAAAATTTTCTGTTTTGAAAACCGGTGGTAAAAGATTAAAAATTAAGCAAAGGGCTCTAGTCTCGAAGGGGGTTAAGTATATATCAGTTCCTCTTTATTAATAGTTGCATGGTTGGCATATGCTGCGTCAGTAACAGATTCGGTAACTGATACCATCTATAATGTAAGTATTCCTCTATTAGATCATCAAGAGGATAACATTAAAAATAATTTAAATATTTCAATAAAGAAGAGGCATGTTTACACTCTAAGCGGGCATTGTCTAATTTTATGAAGGAACTTCCGCTTTATATCCAAAAATAATCAGAAAACCAAAAATCGTCCGGTTAGGGGAACACTTTTGGATCGGTATCTCGATTTCCTCTCTAATGTTTTATGTAAGGCAAAATTTTAATATATAAATAAGTGTTTCATATTTTTAAAAAATATATGATATACAAATGTTTCAGAATATTCAATCTTTCATACCAGAATATTATTGCTATAAAGTATAAATATTAAAAGAACCAGAGTTCGTTAACAGTCCCATACATCTTTGTATGATGATTCATGATAAAAAGCAGTACTTGTTTTGAGACTGCTTCTAAATTTCACATTACATTTATTGAATAAAAGTAACATAGTTCAGACCTTCCACTAGTTAGTTATTGTATACCAGTTTTTCTGTTGAAAACATTTCGAAATACGTCTTTACAACATGTGTAAAAAATTATGTTCAGGATGGTGTTCTGCGAAATTTATAAGAAAAATCTAAAAAGAAGATTTTTTCAAAGAAAAATGTGGTATTCCAAAAAACGGATCCACTGAGAGGTCTGCACGATATCGTATGCCTTCACATTTACTACTATCATTTCATTTATTTTTAAACATTTAGTAATAAAATAAAACGAAAAAGTTTGATTAAATCTCTATACAGAGTTGTTGAGATTGTATTTCAAGATGAATTTTGTTCTTAAAAAAAAACATGCAATTTCTCCTAGCCAATAAATTATGATAAAATGAAGCGAAATATAGTAGAAAATATGTATTTAATCCTTTTGTAACATTTTCCAAATGTCGGCAAAAAATTATCCGTAGCTTATTGTCATGCTAGAAATATCACTATGCAAAATATCTATGCTTATTAGATTTTAGTAAATGGCTGTTCGTTAAATTTGAATAAAACATATGTAGTCATTTTAAATTTTTAAGCCTAAAAGTAATCCCCCCCCCCCAAAAAAAAGAACAGAAAGGGTTAAGCAACAACGAAAGAGATATATCTGATTGCTGATGCATTAGTCCACAATCAATAACTCATAAATGGCTTATAATTTGTGGATTACGCATTAGCGTAAACTCACAACGAATCTTAAATCACAATTCACGTAATCTTGACATTAATCTCGTTAAAAGCATAGCTTCAAACTTTAAAAAAAATCATGTATATTAAAAGTACATCATGTATATACGTTGAGGACAGGAAAATTGTTTCAACAAAATCGTCCTTGTAAGTAGCAGATATAGGGGAGACTAGGGAGGGTTGACCCACTTTTTACAAAATGATTTTTTATTTTTTATATATTGAACGTAGAGTAAAGTTTTATATATCATTTTATTCGTTATGCAATCAGTTATCAAAATAAAATTGCTACATAAGTGTAACATGTAAGAAATTTTTAAAATTATTGATTTTAATCATGAAAAAATAATGGGTCAAGGCTCCCCACGTATGGGAGGGTTGACCCACTATAATGGAAGCTTGACCCACTTTGTTTTATATTGCAATACTTGTGAAGAGAAATAAAATCAATTAAAAAAAGCAAAATAACTTTATGCTACATACTTTAATTATTATAAAAAATATATTTTTTTAAAATATGATGCTTAAACAAACCTGTTAAGACGCAATTGCAAGTCAGAGGAGAAAAATTTTGTTTTAAACAGGATTTTGTCTGAGCAGGTATAATTGTACAGCAGGGAAAATGAAATTTTAACATTTAAGGCAGTATTCTGTAAGAGACAGGTTCCATTTCATAGTATTTCGTATTATTATGTCCGGATTTAGGAGCCAGTGTCCCGCTTTTATTTGTCTTCTTGTGCTCTTTTTTGTGACACTCGAACTGACAACTCTAATTGTCATATAGTTTGGCTTCATCTCACTGTATTCACCCTGGTCAAATTTGTGTACATACATACCTTCCTAAAGTTTTTCGATCCATGCAATGTTCTTTTACAGCCGCATGCGCACTTAACTTATCATTAACATGATTTAAAGCTTTAAGGAGCAAAGTACTTTCAGTACTAAAATGTTAAAATAAATGACTGGCACCGGAATTTACGAACAAACTTGTTTGGAAATATGAAAAAAGGCTATATTTCACATACGTATTAAATGGAAAAGATTTTAGCGAAATTCTAGTGCCATTGTGACGTTTCGGAATTAAAATTAAGTGGTTTTATAAACATATCACTGCCTCTGAAAAGGTTAAGACTACTGCTTTCATACTTTCTAGTCGTTCCCACTGTTTCTATTTACCTATTGAAAGTAATATTTAAATGGAAAAAAGTTTCTAACAACATTCTCATTTAATAGCAATTTTTCACATCTTTCTTTAGTCAGTTTTAAACATTTTCTTTTCCATTGCTCCATTTTACCTTATCTTTACAGAATAAATTTGCATTCTTTTATATATATAACCATTAACTTTTCATTATGCACAGTGTATAATAAAAAGATTTCCAAAACCACTTAATTAAGGGAGCCTTTGAGCCTCTGGTCAAACTTCCCTCACATTGACTGGGTCAAGCCTCCCTGCATAGCCCTTTTCTAAAGAATAGCACATTGTTATGTTAATCCTAACTTACTGTACAATTTTTATACCTGGAATGAATGCTCGATATTTCTGCATTACTTTAAACCTACTTACTTAAATTTCTATGATATAGTTTATCTGAAAAAAAGCTTACAAAATATTTCTAAAAATCATAACTTTTATGTTGAAAACCCTCACAACTGATTTTTTTCACACCTATTTCGATTATCTCTAAGAAACGAAGACTGTTGTTTGAGCATTCCAGTAGCTTTGGTTGAAATCTATTGATAAAACTCTGAAAATTTTTTTAATATGAAAATTGATGGGTGGGTCAAGCCTCCCGTATCGTCAACCGTCCCTAGTCTGCCCTATATACATATAGATATATTCATAAAGTAGCATTTCTGGATTGAATATACTTATTTGCTTAACAGCATGATAAAAAAAAATAGAAAATGCGGAAGGGCTTTCGAAAGCACTTTGTCTTTCTTCTTCAGGTGCAAAGAACATGTACTCCCACTTTGAAACCAGGAGCAACACTGAAAGGATATGTAAGGGAGACGATAAAATAAAGTAAATAGCCAATATGAAAGCAGGAGGCTTCAGCCGATTACAGAAGAGCATTATCTAATCAGAAGAGCACAAAACAGGGGGAGAATTTTGAAGCAAATTGAATAAAACAGAGTCAACAAAATTTAAGGGGTGGGGGAAGGTTAAAAAAATTATATGTAAATAAATAAATAAATAAAATAAAATAAAATAATAAACAAGTTTGTAAATCAGTAAATAAGCAAAATAAATCAATCATATACTGAATTAAAAATCAAAATAGATATAATAATAAAAGTTAAAATGGAAAATAAATATAAAAGCAATCGAGTTAAAAATTAATAATATATGCATTTCAAAATATAAAATACCAAATAATTAAATTTTAATATTAATTATTAAAATAATAATAATAACAATAACAATAATAATAATATATAGCTGAACTGAACAAATTTGTCCAATCTGCAGGAGCATAGTACAGTCAGATTTATTCTTTTCGCCTAAAGAAGAAAGACAGTGTTCCTTCGAAAGGCCTTTCGCATTTTCTATTTTTTGTGGTGTTATTAAGAGGGTTTTTTCCTTTATTGATTCACACCAGTTTGTTCAAGATTTAAATACTGTATTTATTTTCCTTGAAAAATTAAAATCCGGAAAGTTGGCAGCTATGCTAAAAATGAATAGTTTTTTCCAAGAAAGCTACACATCCCAAAGATATCGAACGAAAACTTGTTTACTTTGAGTAGAAAAAGGACTGCTAAAAATAAGAAAATTTGTTTAATTCAGGCGTGGCCACCTGTGGCACTCCGGATACCACTAATTTTTTAAAGAAACAGCCGACTTTTTTAATCCCAGAGATTTGAAGATAATAAGGTAATGATTACTAAAAAAGTTTAGTGATGTGTAACGTGTCACAGTTGGGCTAGCTCTGGTTTAATTTATGCCACTAAAAGTAAAAACTGTCTAACAAAGCTGCGTATTACATTACTTTCAATGAACAGGGCTGCCTTTAGCGACTATTTTTGTGATAGTACATCGCACAACTTTCTCAATACAAAAGACATTTACATGTATTTCGATAACATGTGCCAGGGAAATATACTTCAAAATTTACTTTGTATAAAAACTGATGCGAATAGAATATAAAAATAATCGCCAATGTCAGATTTGGATTAATGATTTACCTTGAATAGTATAAGGAGTACTACTAATGTGTTGAGTATAAAGAGTTCTCCAAAACAAAAATATATATTATAATAAGGAAATAGTATTTTTTGTAATCCACAAAGTAGTTTTTACCTTATTTCAGGTTACGTACGTGTACCGTTATTTTCCAAGTGAAATATCAGTATTTTTTTACAAAAAATAAATCGCGCTCAAAAGCACAAAATTTTGCCTTATCTATGGAGAGATTTTCTATAAGAAAATACTGAAGAATTTCCTGGTTTGGAAATTCCAGGACCCATACGAACCCTGCACTGATACCAAAATTGTGGATAACAATCTATTTGTCATTACGTCTATTTATAACTGGTATTGAAAAGTTGTGCTTTGAAATATCTAGAACTCAGTACTTCAATAAATTAATTTTGTATACCCAACAAAGAACAATTTTCTTGTATGCAACTTTTTTATTCACTGTGCAAATCCTGCTTAAATGTCTATTAATGCACTAAACTTTTATAGTTAGAAGGGGATAAACCAGAGTTACAGAATATAGGTGAAAACATACAGCGAACCTGTACATTCAGATATAGCGACCAGTACTTTACGAAATTTTTAGTACTGAAACGCGTAAAATCGTCCGAATCCTTTGATGCGTACGAGCCCTGTATACATACAAATTTATAGATCATACACAGAGCTGCACAAAAATTTTTTTGATATTATTCGAACTATTGGTGACAATTGTAGAAATAGGGTGGATTTTAAATGCGTAATGCGTTTGATAACTTGTTTATCTACGCATAATCTTTCACCTTTATAAATTGTGAAGTTCTGTTAGAATATTCTGAATGTGCTGGAAAGTATTTCATAATCTATGCTGGATGCATGGTTTTTGTTCTTGTTTTGATTTTGAGCCGGGTCGGGACTCATATCATTTATTTTTTACTGTGCATTAAAGTTTCAACCCATGCAGACCTTTAATCGGAAGTTGTATTTTTAAGTTTAATTATAATTCATTAGGTATGTTACTGTTATAGCAAAAGATGAATATATTTAAAATTAATGTTGGCATTAGATGAAAATCACACTACAACACGCTACACAAACACACCCTAAATTTGTTTCCAGAATAATCAATGTTGAAACCGGAAATCCTGCAAAGCAAAATACAAAAATAATATTTAAAAGAACTGCTTTGTTTTTGAAGTTTGTCTCTGATTGCCATCTATCATGACATAAAAGTATCCTGTTTTCAGACTTTTTTAAATATGAATTCTGAATCTAATGTTGTAATTTATATATCCATATTACCAATCTAATCTATCAGTCAGTGGCAGGGTTGTCAGTTCGGCCTCCAATTTTAACCAGAAATTTCGAAAGAAGAATTTGTATATGATCTAATCCCTAAATATCCCTCCATAATTAAAGCATAAAATACTATTTATTATTTTTGGTATGAACTCACAATTTCTCAATAAAAATGGAAGCAAAACTGGCAATCCTGCTCAGTAGTCAGCTCTAGTTTAAAGAAAACGACAATCGTACGAAATCTGTGTTGATTTTAATATACATTTTTCAAATAGCTTTACCAGTAACTAAATTAAGCTGTAAGTTGGTTGTTCGGCAACAAATTAAAAAAAAATAATATACACAATTTCGCAAACAGAAAAAAATTACAGTTTTTCGTTTACAGTGCTCAGCAAAAGTTTAGACAATGATCGATTATGCTTCTGTGCTGAGAAGTATGTAACGAATTGTTGTAATTCAACTGTCATATATCACTGGGGACTTATCTTTCATACACAAACAATAAATTTTAATTTATACAATTTACATAATATATAATGACAAAAAAAACAAAATTAAGATTGTTGAAAAAGTATAGACAATCTGTCTGTTAATAGAAAAATATCCGTAAATTAAAATCGCACTGCACCTACATTGTCTGCTATTAATGCAAAAATGTGACTTTCCATCGAAGAAACTAAATCTTGCATCACTTGGGGGTCTATTTCGTACCAAACACGTACACCATCTGATCGAAGTTCATTTACAGAGGAGTATTGTTAAAAAATTGCATAAACCGTATGAGATATGATGCCACAAAAGTTTTCGATTGGATTCAGATCAGGGCTTCACGCGGGCCAGTCGAGAATAGTAATATTTTGAGAGTTAAACCAATTTTTTGATTTGTATGCAACATGAAAAGATGCTTTTTTTACCTTGCTCAAATACATACTTTGGAAGAGCTAAAAGTTCACCAAATGGTTATAAATTGTTATTTAATGTATGTATGTAGTCTTACGTAGCTTGGCGACCATTGAGAAACTCCAGACATACTTGAGAATTAAAACAAAGTGAGGCCCAAATCATTAACTCTTTCGAGGGCGGTGTCCTTAAAAAGGACACCAGATTTTAATTCCAAAACTGACAGACGGGACCAAGATTATTTAGTTAAAATTTTCCTTTTATAATGTACATGAAAATAAGCAATTTCATAGTTTCTAAGAGATTCGTTATAAATTCTGGTTTCAGTTCATTATTTCATCAGTTTTATAAAGAGAATTACTCCGCGACGGAAAGGGGTCAATTTGTTGTGAGATTTCAAGGCTGGTAGTTTTATCATTTTCATGTAACCTAATGTACACCTTTCTTTAATGCATCTACGAAATTACCCGTTGACACAGAAAGCTCTGACTCACTTTTAATGCGATTAGCAGTCATCATTTGTCTAGATGCCAGTTTATGGATCCTTCTATAATCTCGTTTTCTGGCCAAACAAGTCCTTCCAGATCTATTTTTTGTCTTGAAAGAGTCACCCTTAGACAGTACTTAACAGACAGAATTCTTTGGCCGATTCAAAGTAGCTGAAATTTCTGCAACAGTCTTCCCTTTCGATTTCAGCTTCCATGCTTTAATTACTTCATCTGACTGAAAATTTCTAGCTCGGGGCATCTTCACTAACCGATGCTATCGCGATATGCACTTAAATACTTCATGCATGTGACGTCATAGGTTTGAAATTTGCATTTTTCTGTGAACAGTAGCCTAAAAATCACAAAAGTGTCTAAACTTTTGCAATATGCAAATTTCACTTTTTTCAGTTAAATTAATTAATATCCTACATTAAAACCGTTATTTCTGTCCTAAAAGGTTTAAAATCTCTCTATTCTAAAAAAAAAAATAACTACTGCAGTCACCGCCGCCGCCGGTTTTGAATTTTTTGTGACCGGAGGTCTTTCTTCGTTAATATTAAGAAACATAATGCATACAAAAATATGAAAATCGGTAGTATTATACAGAAATGTTTGATAAACACGCTGATGCAGACAATTTTCAAATCAAAGAATTCTTTTAAGAGATATTTAATGCTAAAGTTGGACAAAATCGTTCCACTAAAAAAGTTTTATAGGAGCAAAAACTATTCATGGGAATTTAATCAGTTTTAGATCATTTTATACGTTTGAAGTTCCCGGTGTGCAGATTGTATTTCTTTTTTTTTATTTGACTCATTTTTTGAAGTTTTATTTCTATTTTAAATTCAAATTTTCAGCATTTCTAGAGATATTTTTTTACATATTTTAGAATGTGATATTAATTTAAACTGTTGCCAACTGTATAAACAGCGCAAACAATAATGTTTGCTTCAAATAATATATATATATATATTTATACGTGTAAATAAATAAAAAAATTATTTACACGTGACTATTATAAACAGAAAAAAACATTTGGAATTAGAATTAAATAATTATACACAAAAAGCAGGAACTTATTAAAGTTTACATCATAAAAACTATATTTAGACGTGAATTTTAAGAGAGAAAGGAAATTGTAAAATAATAAATTCATTAACATGCGTTAGAAGACTTAAATAGAAGAAATTACGTCATATTTACGTCACATTACAGTTATTGCATAGAATGAACACAAAGTAATATTGCAAAACAGTTTAAATTTAGAAATTGCGCTAGACATTTATTTGATATTTTGAGAGGATACTTTTCAACTATTTTTGTTAGGAAATCGCAAATAATATTTCATTTCTAACAAAAGTATTTTCACGTGAATATTAAAAAGAGAAAAAATAATTTGGTCAAAATTACGTCAGATTAAAAACGATTAATTTAAAATGTCTTATTTAAAAGAACTTTCTTTTCGCTTTGTTAAAAAATACCGGGAGACAAAGACTCTGTTTACTTAATTCCTTTTATATTAGCTTATTTTGAAATATTTAACTTATTTTACTTAATCAAAGACGAAAACAGCGATTGTATCTTTGGTACTACTTAGTTATTCTGTCTACCAAAAATCTATCATTCGCCAAACTCTAAGATTAAATGCCAATAATGGTTGATCGTAAATGTCACATTAACTTGACTTTAACCCTACGTCTACCAGACGGGTCCATTGGACCCGACAGGTACATACAAAATATTCATTCAAACCAGAAATTTCTTTAAAATAAACTAAGTATATAAACCCGACAAAAATAAGGTAAATAAATAAGTTAAATAGTTTTAAATAAAAATTCTGGTGTAGAACGTTTTATTAAAACTTGAATAAAATTCCCGGTAGATCTAGGGTTAAGCAAATTACACGTGTCTACATCACAGTTATGGAACAGTGGCGCAGCAGTTGAGCGATTGTCACCACTAAATTTTTATAGTATTCTTCACCTTCAAAAAAATCTCAGAAATTCTGTCCTGAAATTAGCTGAAGAATACTAATAAAATTTTGCGGTGTCAATTGATTCTCTGCTGCTACGCTGTTCCATCACTGACATCATCAAGTTATTTTTATTTCGACGTTTTATTTGTATTTTTATTAATGTTGCACTAATTTATTTGTTCTTTCGTAATTTAAAATAAAAAGTATGTCAATTTGTATAATTTGGCGAGTGGTTTTGCGATTTATATAATTTGGCGAAAATGGTCGATGGGATAATCAAGTAGTACCGCAGCGGATTTGGCCTTAAAATTCCCCAATCAAAGAGAAATGAATAGAAATCCGTTTATAGGGAGATCGCCACTGTTTTTTAAATTATAATTCAATCTTCCGAAATCTTTTTAAAGCCGATCAAAGTAGCGTAATTTTAGAGTCTGCGGTGTCTGAACGGGGGTTGACGAGAGTAGCTCGTAGGTGGCAGAGCCCTCTAGTATATTTAAAATTAAGTACAGTGATTTGTATAACCCAAGTGCTCGTATTTTTTATTTAAAGTTTAAAATCACCAGTGTCTAAACTTTTGCTGAGGACTGTATTAATATTTTTTAACATAATAATAGTATTTCTCTTTTTTTCTGTGCTTACGTATTTTGGGCCAAAAGGTTTGTTTAGTTACTGACAAAATCCTTTTTGTAAAGTGTTGAAATCACTTCATTAGTTTCCGAATAAAATGACATATATTTCAATTTTTTTACTGTACTTTTGCCACTGTTATCAGCCTTATTAAAAGGTCGTCTCGCACTATGTGTCATTAGTCAGCATGTTTAATTTTGAGTTAAGGGATAAGAACATCGTTGCGAAGCGTATAATAATTATTGTATGGGGCAGTGTGGTATTTGTTTTCAGTGTGTATTCATGTGCTTTTGTGCGATAAAATACGATAGGAAAACTTCCCCCAGTGTCGAAGGTTTCGGCTTCTTTTTTCATCCCTTTCGAGTTCATACAGAAAATTATGAAAGGTCATTATTTAGTGATTAAGAATGTCAATGAATAAAACTAAAACTATTATCCGGAATTTCTGATACGAATGTGGAATTCTTTTATAAAAAAAAGTGGCCAAACTGGTCTGATTTCATAAAGTTGTATTTTTTTTTGTTGTGTTGATCTTGATGTTCTTTTTAACCCCATGAGGGGCACCGGTATATCATATATACCACTTAATTTTAAATCCCAAATGCCACATTGGCACCAGCATTCAGGAATTACATTTTGCTTTTTGTAGTAAACGCGAAGAAAAGCTGTTAATTACTGGCATATAAATTTGTGCATAAATACCGGTATCATTCAATCATTTTACCATTTTAGCAACAGAAGTGATTTGCCCATGAAAGGGTTAAAACATTTTCTTTATTTTTTGAAGAAAAAAAAATAGTAACAATAACGTTTCAGTGGGTATTGCAAAATGTTTGACGCGCGTCTTACATTTTCAACACAAATATTTTGTTTACTTACGTTATTGATAATTCAAGACATTTCATAATAACAATAATGAAAGAGATAAATTAACCCCTCGGGGACGAGCGACACGTATACGTGCCTGAAATAGGCCTAAGGATCTTCGTTTATCCTCACCAGTAAAATTTTACTGTAAACTTTGCCTTATTAAATCCGAGCATTTTCCCGATTTGAATAGGCACAAACTTCTGTTTTATAAAACCGGTAGCAAAGTAATAACATTTCGTAAAAGGCTCCCGTCGCGAAGGGGTTAAATAGCCAATATCCATAGCAATAGCGAAAAAATTAATTATAATGGTATTTGAAAAAAAAATTCTCTTTGGAGAGAAAGTGCATTATTTACGACGAAATAATTAAATTATTTTATAAAAATACATCGAGCATGATTTAATCAAACAAAACAAAGAAAATAAAATTAATTACATTAACAAAACATACTTTCTAAAAAGTATTCGCTTTCATTATATTTTTTGCCATTTTTTTCAGGCCATAAATAGCTTTAACAATATACAAAGTTTACTTTTTTAGCTATGGCAGACATATCTTGTTTTACGTTACATTCTACACCGTTTTTCTAGATTTTAAGCCATAATAGCAAAGATTCTATTAAACATTTTTCGTTTGAAAATGCAAAACAAAGTAACAACTCATCATGAAATTATGATTTACGATATTACAGAAATAAATTTTTAAAAGTGAATTAATTAAGTTGCTTAGCTATTTGAAAGAGCATTCATATTTCATAAAAGACGCACAATACTACATAAGAAATGTGGAAGACATGTTTTATTCCGAAAAGAAAGAATTGAGGAATAGCAATGACACCCAGAGAGTTTCGATGCCGTATTCGAGATGAAAATAAGACATATAACTTTTATTACATAATTTGCGCATGAGCGGTCTCTGAAAGGTAACGTTGTTAGAAGTTCCACAGTTCCCTACAGAGGTAGGGAAATTATTACAGAAATAATTTCTGTACTTCTAGAGGGATGAGAGGAAAGGGAAAAGCTCTGTCAGTAGGGGGCGGGGTTTTCGTTGGGTCTATGAAAAGACACTTTGTAGCCGATGAAGAAAGATGGACACTTTCTTTCCCGAAATGTCTTAACCCTTTCAGGGGCTAGGAAGTACTGCTCCAAAAATATTTAAATAATTAATTCACATCACATTATACAAGCAAATTTACTTGAAAATAATCAAAAGCTTTTCTTCGCGTATATTATGAAATCGAAATTGTACTAAAAAATTACTGGTGCTATTTGGGAGTTTGGGCCTCAAAATCAGTTGTTTGCAGTATGCAAACGGCGCACCTCGAAGCATTAAATGACATTTAAATAATTATGAGATACACGCAGGGCTCGCAGCGTTCATAAAATTTTCGCACTTTCCTACCATTATTTTAAAACGATAATCTTTACTCTAAAATTCTATTACATATGTTAAAGGAATCTACCACGAAGAATTCTTATTTAAAATACTGGTAGCAAAGTGCGAAAATTTTAGGAACGCTGAGAGCCCTGGATACACGGTACATTAACGGTCATTAATTATGTGTGTACAATTATTTTTTTATATCGGAATATAAAAAAAAAACGATCGCTATATCAGTAACGGTTACAGCCTCTTTCAGATGACTATAAATTGAAATATAGATATTCTAACAAGAACTACGTTTATTTTTGTGTAATAAAGAGTGCCATAGATTTACTGAAGGTATTCCTTTGTTTAAACTGAAAGGTTTTCTCATGCATTTTTATATTAATTTCGAGACTAATACACAAACAAATCTGTTGATTGTGAGGATTCAAAACAGAGGAAAAGAAGGGGAGGGAGTTAAGGATAGAAGATTTTGGAATCCGGAATTTTTTATCTTCTTTAGTAAAGGGATAATTCAATTCAGTGTAATATTATTACCTCGGGAAATTAAAATATTATTCAGTAACGAAAAATAAAGCAAACAATATCTATTTCTGAAAATTTGTTTTATCATTCTTAAGTTTTAACTGTCTGTTTTCAGTGTGAATGTCAATCGCTCTAAAATATTAATATTTCAAAAAGACGATAAAATATACAAAATGCTACCCAAAAGTCTAATTATTGTTCTTGAAGAATAAAAAAAATTGCTAAAAATTATGAAAATGCCCTACATTTAAAAAAGGTCTTAATAGAACAAAAAAAAATAAAAATGAAAAAATTGCAAACTTAACTATCATACTTTCTAAGCTTTGGTAATAAGTTCCAAATTTAATGTTATTGTAGTCCTTTACCAAACTGGTGATGTAACAACGGAACGTGTTAACCGAAAGTATTGTTTTTCCCATCTCTAATATATCCTAAAAATATTTCCAGAGTAATAAACATTTTTCACCAGAAATACTTCAAAATATTATTTATAGATAGTTTAAAACAAACTTCTACCGAGATTTCATCGGGATGCGTTTTTTCCGTCTAATTAACCCTACCTTGATCATCCCCACCAGTAACTTCTTATTGTCAATTTTTCCTAATCTAATCGAAGCATTTTCCCGATTAAAACAGGCGAAAATTTTTGTTTTGAAAACCGGTGACAAAAGATAAAATTCTTAAAATACGCTCGTCGCGAAAGAATTAAATACGTAATTTTTGAAGCTATTTTGATAAAACAATTACGTAGCGAGAGGGTTAAGGATCGCTTAATATTTGGAAAAACCATTCAAAAAGTACCTACCGTATATACCGCGTATAAGTCGAGGAATTTCTGACAATTTTCGGTAGGCAAATTTGGGGGATCGACTTATACGCGAGTCAGTTAAAAAAGTAAAAACATAAACATCGAATACTTGAAAATTGTGGCTTTTTATGTGTATGAATAAAAAATAATAATATATAAAATATACAAATAATAATAATTTATCATTTAAAAAATACAATATTTTGTTTTTGTTTACTTACTACCTTTTCGCATTGGCAAGTGAAATCTTTGGTTTGATTTTGTGCAAAATTGAAGTAAAAAGTTTGGGGGTCGACTTATACGCGGGTTTTTGATTTTTTACAGAATTTGCATTTGAAAGTTAGGGGGTCGACTTATACGCGAGTATATACGGTGTTTTTTTATTACAGAAATTGAATATTTATAAGGTTTCTAAATAAAATATGCAATTAATTTTTTAAGGCGAAAAAAAATATATTATACAACAAATTCACATTTGTAGAAAAGCCATCATGCGAGAATTCTGTTTCTTAATGTTTGTTTTGCACCATACAAATTAATGCGAATAAGACCTTTCTTTTCACATCTTAGATCTTTATTTATCATCATCACGCAAAATTTTACAAATGATATTTCAAATAATATATATATACATACATTAAATTTTGATTATTAATAATTTTTTATGTGATATATTGCGAAACGTGCAATACAAAGCCCAATATCACAAGCAGCGCCAAAAACCAAACTCAAACGGCAATATTCAAGGATTTCAGACCGAAATGCCAGTTAAATTTTTCTGATTTCAAAAGTTTTTCCAGCAATTACATCTCCAGCCCAGAAATATGACAAGCACGAGAAATAACGAACGACACCTAAGACCGTGATATTGACGGGGGCGATAATTTAGGAGTTAAATTAATTTTAAAAGCTAAATTTTGGAATTTTTTTGATTTGGTAAATAAATATGTGTTTTTTAACAATGGGGTCTCTAAATGACCCCTCATGGACTTTCATCATTCCAATTTCCACCTGGTCATCCGAGGGATAGAGTGAAAAATAAGATCTTTATTAATAATTAATAGAAAAAAAATCTAATTGCAACAGGGTCTGTTATACTGATTTTTTTTTTCAAAGGAGGGTAAAATATTTCTTTCTAGCTCCCTGACATCAAAAAGAAGTAACTTTCCAGCATATTTCAGACAAATTTCTAAGACCGAGATACATTCTATTAACCTTCTCGCTGCGCCACCCAAGATTTCCTCGGGGAACATAAAAGTAGCAAAATTTGCGCAACCCGGGATTTCCTCGGGGATTCATTTTTTCCACTGGCGACTATTTTTTAATTAAACGTGGACCACTTTTTAAATACAAAAAATTCTATATAGGCTTAACGAGATCTACAAGAGAAATATACTGCAGAATTTACTTTCTTAAAATAGTGGTGCCAGAATATAAAAATCGTTTCCAGTGACAGCCTTGATTTAGCCTGATTTAAATGTTTAATTATTGATTCAGGTTTGGAATAAAAAAAACTCTTTCACAAAAAATGTTTACATATTTAAACTCTAAAATATATATAAATTTGAGATATGTAATAAAAGATGCGCAATTTTTTAATCTATTTTGATAAAGAAAATTACGCAGCGAGAGGGTTAAGCTCTGTTCAAGAAGAATGAAAGAATGGTGGAAAATATCTTTGCCGCTAAAGATTTTTCCAAATAGTAAAAGTAAACATTATGTCAATCAGTCACAAAATGAGTTTAAATATTCGCAAATATATATAGCTAGTTCCATGCGTACTTGTAGTGTAAGTCAGATAGCTGCAAATCGCCCTCATAGCATGCATGGTCACGGTGGCGTCGTTGTGACGTCACTGTAAGTCACTGTGGTCACGTCACATCTGTGACCAAAGTACCACCACTCAGTGATGTCACATTGTGATCGAGGTGAACTTCTTAGAAAACTTTAAAAAATTACAAAAATTCTTTAAAATATGTTATTTACTGTAAAATTATATTTTTCTAGCAATTAAAAAAATTGTGACGTTATTGTTGTGTCAATGCATGTAACGTTACATATGACAAAAAAACCACCATATTGTAAGTCATAGTGTGACAAAAATGTGAACTTTTAAAATCTTTGAAAATGCAGAGAAATATTTTAAACAGTATCTTAAACAGTCCCTAGATACAGCGGCATAAGGAATGAAAATATATTAGTGGTTAGCAAATGGTAAATTCTGTCACGAAAGGGGGGGGAGCATAATACATAAAGCGCACGGTACATGCATTAATAAACTAAATTTTCATGCTATATTTTATCAATTTGATATCTAAGACAGTGAAAGTATACTTTTTTCATGATTTCAATTTTATCTGGCATTGCAATTTAATATAATAATCCTTCACTGATTGTTAGTATTATAAGAGTGTTTCTCGGAAAACTGGTAAGTGCTGGAGCAATTTGGATAACATATTTAGAATTAGGAGTATTAAATCTGTACACTTTACATATTTAGTTTTCAGGGAGGAAAATTTTTTATTTTTTTTGCCAACCAGTCGTATTCGAAACACTTTTTTGTTTTCAAACTAAAAATTTTCTATTACAGTTAAGTCTACAGCTGTTAATGAGCACGAAGAAAGAGTCTTCTAAGTTTAGTCATATGTGCATTTCTTGCTTAATAATTTGCATTCAAGTCATATTTTTTCCTGTTTTTGTACCTATTTTAAGTAACTATTTTTAAAAAAATTCTACTTCTTTCAGACTTTTTAAATAAAATTGACATTTTCCGAAAATAAAAGAAATATACAAAATTTATGCAAAACCCAAGATATAATTTATTAATCGTATTTCAAATTTGTATTAGAGATATGACTTTTTAAAAAAGTTATTTTACAAATTGTTTTATTTTACAGAAAATTAATGTAAGAAAATTACAGATTGACAAAGAAATTTTTTTAACCTCGATAACTTTTTTTTATTTATTAAGAATATATTTTGTATTTATTACGTGTGAAACAAACTTTACTTTAAAAAGGGGGGGGGGGGTCATTATTACCATTAAATTGATTTTTACACATTTTAAAAATTTAAACAATGCTTTATCTAATAAACTGTAATTATGAATAAAAATATTATTATTATTATTTACAAAAAAGAAATTTTACAATACATTCTAACTTGAATTACTTGGAACTGATAGAAAGAAAAGGCAAAATACATTAGAAAATTCTTAAAATAGAAAATTTTAATTAAAGACACTCTCATTGCGTATTTAAGTTTCAAATCTGTTGCATACAAAAACAAATAAGCGGTAAAGCACATCTGCTGAAATCGTCTGCGTGAGATATGACCACAGAAAAATAAATAAGAAGAGGGGCGGGAAGTTAGTTCACTGTTAAGAATATCACTACTTCTACAACACATTTTTTACGGTAACAGAATGACGCTCGCCATTTTAGGATACACGGATATTATTAATGGAACATAAATGTAAGTCTATTTAATTTAAATCTTTTATTCCTGATTTGTATATTATGAGTTAAATAGTTTTATGTTATATTAATAAGAGACTGATCTGGAATTGTTTTCTAACACTTATAGATTATATAAATATTCGATTATTATGATATTACGAAATTGTTTCATATTAGAAATTAGCATTTACTGGGAAAATGTATTTTTACATATTACAGTAGTGAAACTTTTGAAAGATTTTTCTTTTAGTGCTAATAATATTTTAAATTACTTTTTAAAATCCTAAATCTTCATACCAATGTTTTCAGATTTAACATTTGTCAAAATTATAAAATAATAGGAATTCCTTATAACATATGGAAAGTTTTTTGAAATATTGGTAAATCTAATAATGCATTTAATTCATCTATTGTAGTTTGTTGTTGTTTAATAGTACAACTATTAATTATAGACATTCTGAATCGATATTAAATTTTCTTCTATTATAAATTCATTTTCTACGTTTATGATACACGTAATTATTGGCACTAAAAAGTAAAATATGATATTTAAGCATTGAAATACAGTATTTTTCATGCCTGATAGGAAGTTATAGATTAAACTGCTTTAGTACATATCTTTTAAAAGTTCATATAATACAGGATACGTAATACAGGACTGAATATTTTTTTTAAGCTATTAATAACTACTTTTTACATTAAAATGTTTTTCAAACAATAAAAACAGTTCATATGCAGCCGTGTATTTTACTTTTATATTTCTTTTTTAACACTTTCCAATTAAGTTGAAAAGGGCTTATGACTTCGGTTTGTCTCTGCGTCTGTCCGTCTACCCATCTGTCCGTGCTCTAACTCTCGTAAATATACTCGAATTGCCCTGAAATTTTTGGATGTTATTGACGTTTACCACGGTCCCTATTTGTAATGAAGTTTGTCGCATGTTTAGTTCATTTACAGGGACAGCCAAAAATATTCCGTTACATTACGGCCTATAGGAAAAATCGTTTCAAATGGTTTTTAATGATTTTACACGCTTTCAAACAGAATAAAATTGATATGCATTTATGAAGCTCACTAAAATATGCATTCTGTTGACTATGCCATGCAAAGAATGGTTATGGTTCATTTACAGGGCTAAAAAAGGAATTCCAATACATAATGATATAGGGGTGGAGGGAATTGTTTGCGGCGTACTTTAATTATGTTAATCCTTCTCATATATAATGGAATTGATATACGTCGCTGAGGTTTACATTCTATAAATTATTTCATGTATAATACGAAGTATATATAGCATTTACAGGGACACACAAAATATTTCAGATGTTATATTGTATCCGAAGTACTGTTCATTAGCGATGATTGCTGGAAATGCATTTTTAATTATGATATGCGCTTTTATGATTCACTATATTTATGCATAGTATATAGTGTATATAAATTATATAATTCCTATACAGGGTTACGCAAAAGTATTCGTAAGGTTTACTGGGTATGGACACAAATTGCTTAAAGGTGGTTTTTAAATGAGTTATGCTTTTTTACGCAGAACTGCACTTAATTTACTAAGAAATGTTTGTAGAATATAGATAAAATGATACAAAGGGTCACGTAAGCAATTGGATACATGACCGTCTATAAATTATAATTTCTGGAAATGTTATTTCAACAGTTTTAAGAGTGTCTTAGTTTGAATTAAATTTTAACTAAATAGTGGCGTGTAATAAAGGTTCTATGTAAACTACAGGGTTGTATAAAAGTATTCAAGTATGTTTCCATTTATTAGTATAAATTGCTGAAAGAGAATTTCAACATGTTAGGCGTTTTCTGGCTAAACTAATTTTTCCCATTAGATAGTATATATATCAACATGCAGATCAAACACAGGGCTGTTTAAAAGAATTGGAAAACATATTTGGCTACGGACGGTAACTGCTGACATCAGTTTTTCAAATGTTTTACGCGTTTACTAAAATGTTTACTTAGTTATCTTATTTATATTATTTCCCTAAATTATGATGTCGTGTTAAAGCATTCAAGAAGTGTTGGAAAGTGTTTTATAATCTATGCTTAATGCTTGATTTTTCTTACTTGTTTTTTCTATTTCCCAGATCAGTCTTTTCTATAAAACATACCAAATCTATTTAGCTCATATTCACAAAATACAATATACACGGGAATAAAAAATTTAAATAAGTATGGCTTATCATGCCGTTCTACAAATTAGAGTTATATTAATATCCGTTAGACTCCATGTTCGTATTTAATAAAGTAATGACAAATTACCTCACATTAAAAAACTTACACATTCTAAATATCAAGCTTGAACTCAAGATCAAGCTTATAAAATAATAAAAAAATATATATCAGTTGATAAGCATTGTTTTTTTAAGTGAAAAATTTTTTTTTAGAAGAATAGGACTCCAAAATAGCGATATTTTGCTAAAAAAGTACGGTAAAAAGATAAGACTATATTTCAAACAAAAGTTTAGTTTAAAATTCATCCCAGTATTAATACATAAAAATTTTTTAAGAGAGAAATATTCGTCTTATATACAATATTTCAAAGAAAATTAAATTTCAAGTTAACCCTTAAATGCCGGGTGTTGCTTTTTGGCAACATACCCGATTTAGGCTTCTAAAGTACTAAGAATAATATTGAAGCTATAATGCCTAATGTTGCCAATAAAATACATTCTGAAAATATTATTAAATATATCTTCAACATTTAGATGGCAACTCTTGTGCTGTTTAAGAATAAAGATAGATTTATTTTTCCAATTGTTGCTACTTGTTCTTTTTGTTTTATTTGGATGCTTGCGAAATACTCTATTTTGTTCTGCAGTAAGCAAGTAAAATTTATTTCTTATTATAGTTCATAAAATTCTTGTTTGTTTAATATTATAGAATTTTATCAGGAGAAATTATTTTTTCAATTAAAGACCAGTATTGAAGATTAATAACCAACTGTTTTTTATCCGTAAACCATACTTAAAACAAAATATGATTTTTTAAAGTATTTTCCCATGCTTTATTTTAAAAATGAAACCCGAAAAACATTATTACAATGATTTTTAAATGTCAGGCATTTAAGGGTTGATTGCTTAAAAGGCGCAAAGGCCAGCATAGTGAAAAAGATCCCATGCCAGGACTCGGATCCGGGTTATCACTATAGCGCACTGACATCCTTCCGACTAAACCACATGAAACGACACCCATCCGGGAAAATTTCTCACTATTACATGTTGGCAAGGCTAGAAACGCAGCACTAGATGGAATTTTTATCGTGAGCCACCGACATGGGGTAAACATGAAACTTAATTAAATCCAGCATAGATTGAAACTATATTAATACTTGGACATTTTTCCAGGGAGAAACATACCTTGCATACAATTTTTCAAATTAAAATTGCCTTTTAAGCAATTAATTTGAAATTTGATTTTCATATGAAATATTGTATGCAAGGCGAATGGTTCTCTCTGGAAAATTTTCCACGTATTAATATAGTTTCAATCGATTCTCGATTTCATTAAGTTTCGTGTTTGACCCATGTCGGCGGCTCACGATAAATATTCCTTCTTGTGCTGCTTTTGTAGCCTTGCCAGCATTTAATAGTGAGAAATTTTCCAGGATGGGTATCGTTCCATGTGGTCTATTCGGTAGAATGTCAATGCGCTATACTGATGGCCCGGGTTCGAATCCCAGCATGGAATCTTTTTCACTATGTTCGCCGTTGCGCCTTTTAAGTAATTAATTTGAAATTTGATTTTCATTTGAAATCATCTCAGTGTTTGTGACAAGTTCGTCACAAATGACACTATTTCACAAGTCGGTCACAGTGTGACTTCAAAGTATTGTCGTTTTCGTCACAGGTTCGTCGCAATGTTAATGCCAAAATAGTCACAAATGGCACACTTTTCACAAATTCGTCACACCGTGACTTCCCAGAGTGGTCACAATGTAACGTCACAAACAACCACTAAAACGGTCATACCGACTTCGCATTCTGATCACTATGACGTCACATCGACGGTTACAAAATCACAGTGTGACTTCACAACGACGCCGCCGTGATGTCACCATGCCTTACGGGTGCATCGATGCCAAAATCTTTTAATCATTCCGGAGTCTGATCAAAGACGAGCATGTTTTAAACGGGAAAAAGTATATAAGGAATTATATCTTCTTTGGATAAGCTGCAGTTCGGATTTCTATTTGAAGTTTTTTATTAAATAAAATTTCCGGCACAGAAATTTTCATCTCGTATCAGACTCCGGTATAACTAAGAGATGTTGCTATCTATGAAATTTCTTCGATGTTTGACCAACGATGTTTTTGAACGGAAAATTGTGGCTTATTTTATGGGAGATATCTCATTATTTCAATAACGCAAAGAAAGCTTTTCGAAAATAATGGTGGCCAGAAAGTATAGCACTTATCAGCTAAGGGATTTACACTACAAAATCACATGGGACTAGAAGTGTATGTTTTAGAATTGAGCTCTTTAACCTTTTAACCACTTCGGTACGATCGTGTTTTACAGAATTTTTAATCTTTTATCACCGGTTTTTCATAACAGAAATTTTTGCAGAATTGAATCGGATAAACGCTCGGATTAAATAAGGTAAAATTTACAATAAAATTTTACTCGTGAAAATAATCAAGAATTCTGAGCATGCTATGTGGCACGTATACGTGACGCTCGTCCCCAATGGATTAACAGAAAATTTGGTTACTATCATAAATTCGGAAAGATAACCTCTACCTTGTTAAATCGAAAAGTTTCGGGCGTTAAATGAAGCAAAGTTTTCTATACAAAATTAGAGGTAGTTTTGCGACACGTGGACCTCTGGTTAAAGACACCTCTTTTTAAGGAGTCTCGGGACTCTTAAAGTTTTAAAAAATGAAAAATAAAAGATCATTTTCTACATTTAATATCTTAAAATGTACAGGATTTTGAAACACAATTTTTATTGGGATGAAAGGTATAAGTATATTCTTTCATTTCATGTATTTAAAAAAATGCAAGATGCAGAATTAGTATTTATAAGGGGCTCCAAACTGTGAGACATTTGTGGAGCAGAAAATTGGTATAACAGCTTACGCGCAGGATTACAGAATAAATTTTGCAACTAGAATGAAATGTTTTTTCCCTAATTGTATTTCAGATTGTAATAATTACCCTGAAACTAAATTAATTTGTATTGAAAGCATTTTTATATTTTAAATACAAAGTTGTATTTAGCGAATGCAAAAGTTTGAAAATTTCAGCAGTTCTTACCTGTATCTTTTATCAATAATCTTCAAGAGGCATTTTTATAAAATGTGCAACAGGTATATATCATGAGGATTATTGATAAAAGGTACTGGCAAGAACAACTGGTAAAAACCATCTATAACGTAAGTATTTCTCTATTAGATCATCAAAAGGATAACATTAAAAATAATTTAAATAATTCAGTAAAGCAGAGGCATGTGCACACTCTAATGTTGCGGTCGGAGCATTTAGGACAAATTTTATTGTTCTTACCAGTATCTTTTATCAATAATCTTCAAGAGACATTTTTATAAGATGTGCAATAGGCATACAAAGCGTTATAAGTAAGCGAACAAACTTAATGCTGGAATCAGTCGTAAATTAACACAGTTGCGCCACCTTGTGGACGGAGTGATAATTCACATACGCGAGCTCTTAGTGTGGCGCGTATTTTCTAAATCTTTAGTCACTCATGGACATGAAATTTCTTTGCCACATTTCATGCAAAATAATGGCGTAGCGAGAGTGGCATCCAGATGTACTTGACATCACGAAGTTTCCTTCGCCTTGTCAAAGGTACTTCAGTTATTAATCAAGTTGACAAAAACTTTACAATTTTAGTGGTGTGAGTAAGAAAACAGTTAGGTAGTTCCTGTAGTTCTCACTCCATCCGCTACGTGGCGCATGACCTTGAATGATGTGACCTCGCTTTTAATCTTGCGGTTATTTCTCCCGTTTAACCCTAGAACTACCGGAAATTTTACTCAAGTTTTATAAAAACATTCTACACCAGAATTTTTACTTAAAACTATTTAATTTGTTTATTTAACTTATTATTGTCTGATTTATACATTTAGTTTGTTTTGAAGAAATTTTCTGGTTTGAATAGATATTTTGAATATACATGTCGGGTCCATTGGACCCTTCTGGTAGACAGAGGGTTAAGATAGGACGCTTACTTATATCGCTTTGATAGGTATATATCATGAGGATTATTGATAAAAGGTACTGGTAAGAACAATAGACTTTGCTCTATATGCTCTGACCCCTGCTCTAATGTGACACTGTCTAATTTTATGAAGGAACTTTCGCTTTATATATCCGTAAATAATCTGAAAACTAAAAATAATCATCCGCTAGGGTAACTCTTTCAGATCGGTATCTCGATTTCCTCTCTAGTTATTTATGTAAGGCAAAATTTTAATATATAAATAAGTGTTTCATATTTATAAGAGACGATCATATTATATATAAAGTTTTCAGAATATTATATCTTTTACACCAGAATATTATTTAAGTAAAGTATAAATATAAAATTAAGAAAATCGTGGTGCAAAATGTCTACGAATCTTATATACAGGGGGGTACCATTCGTTCGATGCGCCAACTGTAAAGATTCCTTAACCGCTAGCGCATTACGTCACGTGGCGGACAGATTCGCCTCGCTTCGCTCGTTTCAATAGTATTCTGTATGCTGTTCTGCCTTGGATTGTTTTCTGTGAATGATTTTAATTTTTATATTATTTTAATAGCCTTAAAAAAAAAACCTAGTGAATGCACTATATTAACGTGTTCTAATAACACTCGGAGAACACGTATACAGATTTAACAATACAGTACAGAGTCTCAAATCCGGAAGTCGAAATTCCGAATTCTTCAAAATCCGGGCATTTTGTTAACTGGCGATTATTATTCTGGAAAATCGCAAAAAAAAACCACTAAAATCGCAAACGACAAAATTTACTATACTAAGCTACAATTTCAAAACCGAATTCATTTTACCTGCGTCAAAAAATTCCTGCAGAACGCGAAAATCTCTAAGAACTGCATAAAAGAATCGCGAGAAGTTCAGCATAAACTTTAATGAAAGAAAAAAAAAAAGAGGGCAGCATTTACTATATTAGAATAAAAGATTAAAACCAGATTTCTTTCACAAATGCAGAGAAATCGCCATGAAGTGGGGGAAAAAAAGTTAGAAACTCGCAGAGGAGAAAACTTATTACATTTCGCTAAAAGTTGGTACCCGAGTTCCTTTTACAAATCTCAAAATTCTAAAAATCGCATAAAAAATTCGAGAAAAATGCGAAAATCTCTGTACGAACTCCGAATAAACTTTATTGAAAAAAAAATGACAAGATTTAACACAATAGTGGGCTAAAAAAATAAATTTGGATTCCTTTTACTCATATGGAAAAATCGCCTCAAAAATTTAAAAAAGATAACGTCAAAAATTGCATAAAAAATTTAAAAGTTTTCTTTTGTTATAGGGATTTTTTTTACCTTAAAAAAAAATTCCCCTATTAAAATATTTGCTTTAGCATTATCTTTTTTTACTTTCTTTTATCTATAACAGAAGAACGTATTGTAGTCGAATTTTTGTTCGACTTCCAGTTTTCGACGCGTTTACACGTTTTAAATGTCAGAGATCCCGAAAAACATGTTTTTACAAAATATCTGTCTGTTCGTATATATGTATGTCTCATTATATCATCGGAAAGTATACAAAGTTATGTATTTTTGACTATGGCCAGCATGTCAAGGTTAAATTTGGGGATATTCCGCCGAGAGGGGCGCTGTAATAGAGATTTTTGTTCCATTTTCATTATTGATTCACCGGAAAGCATACAAAGTTAGGCATAGATTTGAACCAAAATTCATACGTATATTTTTGACTATTGACGCCAGATCTCAGTTGAAAATGGATGTGTAACCCTGAAAGGGGGCGCTGTGATAACGATTTTTGTGCGATTTTCTCGATTTTTCGTAGTTTAGTTGTACATCGGCTGCTGATGCAGCGACATGCACTTCGTATCTAGTTAACCCAGAGATTTGCAAACAGAATAACGATGATATTTATTTTATTAAATATTACATTCGTGTTACTCTGATCTGATTAATAAAATGAAGCAGAATTTTAAGATGGAAATTAATGTAGGGTTGATGAAGTATTAGCCTATAAGCAGTGCTTAATTTGCGTTGGATATTATCGTTAATATATTCTGTTTGATTCTCAGCTCCGCTACTTCTTTGTTTTTAGTGGAAATTTAAATATTGGTCTGAATTCACCGGCGCTCACTCCGGAATTTAGCGGAAATAGTGTTTCTAAAAAATCAAAGCCTAAATTTTTATTTCTTTCTTTCTCATCTCTAATCTTTTGCGCTCTTTCCTACCAAAGCGCTTACGTATGTGACATAGTGTGTTCTGTGTAGGTTTTTTTTTTTTTTTTTTTTTTTCAATGTTTTCAGAATGGCGATGAGGAATGTCAGAATTAGTTTTAACTGTTTCTGCCGTTTTTACTCGCTACTTTCCGTTCGTGATTTTAAAATATTCCCTCTGATTAACTTTCTAGCTCTGCACGGTGCTTAATTTGTTCCGAATATCACAGGAGCGCAGCTCCAGTACTTCTTTATTTTTAGTGAATATCTAAATATTAGTCAGAAGAGACCAGCGTTTATAAATACTGCTCACCAATACAAAGGAATCCGTGACTAGTAGAATTTTCTGAAAATTTCCCACTCCTGATTTTAATGTTTTTGCTCTGTTCATTTATTAGAATTTATTAGATATTAATGCCTAAAGATATGCCAAAAATATAAATTTTTCTTTGAGGAAGACGAAATTGCTTTAAAATTTGAAATAGTGTATGAAATATAAATATGCGTATGTGGGGGAGGGGGAGGGGGTTATAAACTTTGTTGTTATTACGGCAGAATATTAGAGCTCCGGTACTTTTTTTTTTTGCTAGAAACTAAGCCTTGTGTATATATATTGTTACAGATATTTGAATCATATTGATTTTGATCCTGAATAAGCATAGTGACATTCAAAATTTTTTGAAAACTTATATCTAATAATCGGACAATGGATTATTGTTAAAAGTTTTGATGTGAGTTTTGTTTAATTTATTCTGTTTGATAATTCTAGTCTTTTTATTACTACTGCTGTGTCATCATATTCATATAATTCATCCATTCATTTTATTTCACAATAGTTTAAAAGTTTTCATTTGTACTTTTACGCATTAAAAATTTTAATTTTTTACTGAAGTATTTGAATGAAACAAATGTATCGCGATATTATTTAACCATTATGTATGTTATATTTAACTAACTCCAATCAGTGTTTGAACAAATTATTTTAAGGAAAGTGATTTCGTTCAATTTACTTTTGAGGATCTGTTTTTTAAATAAATATTTACTTCATATTCCGTTCTTTTACTCATCTATTTCCATTGTCACGGCCGGTCTCGCTCCGATCTTGTCCGCCACGTGACGTTTCAGTCCTGCTCTACTCTGATTGGCTATCCTTCAAATGGAACAACCTTATGTAGAAGAACCTTGCTTATATATAGATTCATGATAGAAAGCAGTACTTGTTTTGAGACTGCTTTTAGATTTAATATGTTACGTTTCTTGATTAAAAAAAGCATTGTTCAGACCTTCCACTGGTCATCTATTGTGCACCAGTTTTTATGATGAAATTTTTTCGAACTATGTGTTTATGATAAAAAGCAGTACTTGTGTTGAGACTGCTTTTAGATTTAATATATTACGTTTTTTGAATAAAAATAACATAGTTCAGAAGACCTTCCACTGGTCATTTATTGCACACCAGTTTTTCTTATGAAAATTTTTCGAACTATGTTTTTACAATATTGATAAAAAAAAAATTAAGTTCGGCATGGTTGTCTGTGAAATTTATAAGAAAAATCTAAAAAGATGATTTTTTCCAAAGAAAAAGGTGGCGTTCCAAAAACGGATCCGGTGAGATGTCTGGATGATATCGTATGTCTTAACATTTACTACTATTATTTTAACCATTTATTAAAAAAATAGTTAAGAATTTTGTCATGCTGTTTGTTTTAAAATACGCAGAAACTTTTGCTCTTTTACACGTGTGTTCCTCGAAAATTTGAATTTTTTTAATCTTTTAGGGTTAGATTTTTCAAACATTGTCTATTAAAAATAATCATTCATGTTTTCGCAATTAATCATTACCTAAGATGTTAATCATTCTGAAATATTGCAGTACAAAACACAATTCAAATTTAGGAATATTCAAAAGGCAGAATAATTTGAATCTTATATTATATATTACTAGCAAACCCCGCGGCTTTGCTCGCGTAATAGTTGAAATATGCCAAGTGATATTTGCATGACTATTTTATATTAGAAGAACACTTTTTGGAATAATTCAAAAATTACAAATTAAGCTACAGTTCGACTAAACTTCATTATAAAAGTGCAATAAACAGAAATGAGATTTTAATTAATAAGAAGAACTAAAACTAATTCTAAATAAATCATAATTTAGAAAGTATTTTGAGACTTTTATGCTCATTTCATACGCTCATTTCAGTATTCATTTGAAGATTTGAATTTTTTAGAAACCATCTTAACACGTTTACATCTTAAAATTAACCATCATGTCAAATTCCAAGCTTCTTGTCTAACAGTCTACCACCTCTCTGGTGTTAGTGGCACCAACATAAAATGTCGAAACAGAATTGAAATAGAATGTCTCTAAAAATGTTGAAACAGATACTATCACCATTAATTTGCCAACATTAACCTTGAAATCGGTTGGTATTTCCTAATATTCTATAGAAAACGGAATTTAGATGTTTTTAAAGGCTTTCTTGTTGTTCCTGCCAATCAGGTGGTAGTGACACCGACATAAAATATAGCCCGTATAGCATCAGGGACTATCACTCTTGATTCACAACCAATAACTTCTCTAATCGGTTTATTATTTCCTGAGATTCCATAAAAATCGTAATATAGGACTCTTTTAGAATGCTTTTCGCTCCTTCCCTTCGCTTCAGCCCTTTTTAATTTCGAATTTATTTTCGACTGTTCTTAGAGGACATTTTTATTTTATAAGTAACTACCGTGCTATATTTAAAGTTTCTAGCCTCTTCAGTACCGCAGAAATCGCAATTTAGAAAGTTTTTTGCTCCTGAGACTCTCTAGGGGTTGTGACACCGACATAAAATATAGCTTATGTTTGAGCAAGTTCTATCGCCATAAATTTACAACCATTATGTTTGAAATCGGTTTCGTATTTCATACGATTGCATAAAAATCGTAATTTAGAATGCTTATAGAACGCTTTTCGCTCCCTTTATCCTTTTAAATTTGGAATTTTCTTTCGACAATTCTTAGAAAGCATTTGCATCTTTGAAGTAATTACCATTACAAATTTAAAATGATAGACCCCCTCTCTTTAACACAAAAAACGCCATTTAGAATATTTTTTGCCCCTGTAACACACAGGTGGTGTTGACAATAACATAAAATATAGGCTGTGTTGGAGCGGGGATTGTCACCATCAATTTGAAACCATTACTTCTCAAATCGGTTTCAATTTCCTGAGATTTCGTAGAAATCGCTATTTAGAAAGTTTTCAGAACGCTTTTCGCTTATTTTCACCCCATTTAAATTTCAAATTTTCAAGGAACTCTTCTCAGAGAGCATTTACATCTCATAAGTAATTACCATGCAAAATTTCAAGTTTCTAGCCCTTCAGTATCACAAAAATCAGAATTTAGAAAGTTTTTTAAAATGCACCCCCTTTGGGGATAATGGCACCGACATAAAATGTAACCTATATTCGAGCAACGGTTGACACCTCATTTTGGCACCATTATTTTTTTAATCGGTTTGGTACTTCTTGAGATTGCGTAGAAATCCATATTTAGATCGTTTTTTAGAACGCTTTTTGCACATTTTCACCCCTTTTAAATTTCGAATTTTTTAAGAAATGTTCTTAGAGATTATTTATATCTTATAAGTAACTACCATTCCAAATTTCATGTTTCTAAGCCCTTAAGTAACACAAAAATCGCATTTTCGAATGTTTTTTTGCTCCTGCACCCTCTTTGGGGGTAATGGCACCGATATAAAATATAGCCTATGTTGAAGCAAGGGTTGTCACCTCATTTTGACACCATTATTTTTTAAATCGGTTTGGTACTTCTTGAGATTGCGTAAAAATCGCCATTTAGAACGTTTTTTAGAAAGATTTTCGCACATTTTGACCCCTTTTTACTTTCGATTTTTTAAAGAAATGTCCTTAAAGATCATTAGTATCTTATAAGTAACTATTATTCCAAATTTCATGTTTCTAGAACCTCCAGTAACACAAGAAACGAATTTTTAGAACGTTTTTGGCTCCTGCACCCCCTCTTGGCCAGAGGCACGGACATAAGATATAGCCTATGTTCTAAGTTGGACTAACACCATCCTTTTGATACAATTAATTTTCGAATCGGTTTGTTAGTTCCAGAGCTTACCTTCGACAAATAAACAATTTTTACCTCTTTATAATATTACTAGCAAACCCCGCGGCTTTGCTCGCGCAATATTTCAAATATGCCAAGTGATATTTATATGTCTAATTTTTATCAAAAGGTACTAACTAAATTTTTATTTTATTAAAAGGTAATATTTTATTTTATTAAAAGGTACTTATTACTTTTAGAAATAATTTAAAAATTACTATTTAAAACACAGTTTGAGTAAACATCATTATTACACTGTATTAGGGAGACTTAAATTAATAAAATGAAATAAAACTAAATAAATGATAATTTAGAAAATATTTTGAAACTTTTATGCTCAATTAATACGCTCATTTCAGCATTCATTTGAAGTTTTGATTTTTTTAGAAACCATCTTCTTACATCGTAAAATTAACCATCATGTCGAATTCCAAGTGCTACCATCTCTCTCAACATAAAGGGCTATGTTGAAACAGGAACTGTCACCATTAATTTGCCAACATTAATTTTGAAATCGGTTTGTTATTTCCTAATATTCCACAGAAACGTAATTTAAAAAGATTTTAAAGCCCTTTTTTAGAACGTTTGTTGTTCCTGTGAACCCCAGGTGGCAGAATCACAGGCATAAAATATAGCCTGTGTAGGATGCAGGATCAGAGACTGTTACCATTGATTCGCAACTATTACTTTTATAATCGGTTTATATTCCCTGAAATTGCATAGAATCGTAATTTAGAAATTTTTTAGAATGCTTTTCGCACCTCCCTTTCGCTTCACCCCTTTTTAATTCGAATTTATTTTCGACGTTCCTTCGAGGGCATTTATATTTTATAAGTAACTACCATGTCATATTTAAAGTTTCTAGCCTTTTCAGTATCACAGAAATCGCAATTTAGAAAGTTTTTAGCTCCTGCAACCCTCTGGTGTTAGTGAACAGACATAAAATATAGCTTATGTTTGAGCAGGTTCTATCACCAAAATTTGTCATCATTATTTTTTTAATCGGTTTGGTAATTTATAAGTTTGCTTAAAAATTGTAATTTATAACGCTTTTCACTCACTTCATTTTTTTTAATTTGGAATTTTCTTTCGACTGTTCTTAGAAAGCAGTTGCATCTTGTAAGTAAATACCATGCCATACTTCAAAGTGTTAGACCCCTCAGTTGTGCAAAAAAATGCAAATTAGAACATGTTTTGCTTTTGCAACCCTCAGATGATAGTGACAGCAACATAAAATATAACCTATGTTATAGCAGGGAGTGTCACCATTGATTTGCAACCATTTCATTTGAAATAGCTTTGGTATTTCCTTAAATTGAGTTGAAATCGCAATTTAGAACGATTTTAGGACGCTTTTCGCGCATTTTCACCCCTTTTTAAATTTCCAATTTTTTCGAAACTGTTCTTAAAGATCATTTATAGCTAATAAATATGTACCTTTCCAAATTTTAAGTTGCTAGCCCCTACCGATCTCTAAAATCGAAATTTAGAACGCTTTTTTGCTCCTGCAACGTCTTGGTGATAGTGATACCGACATAAAATAGCGTCTATGTTAGAGCAGAGGCTGTCGCCATCAATTTCCTACCATTACGTTTGAAATCAGATTCATTCTTCCTGAGATATTGCCGACAAATCGGCATCTAGAACGTTTTTAGAACGCTTTTCGCGCATTTTGCTCCTGCATCTCCTCTGGGGTAGTGGAAACAGATATAAAATATACCCTACCCTGAAGCAAGATCTGTCCCCATAATTTTTACACCATTATATTTCAAATCGGTTCAGTACTTCCTGAGATTACATAGAAATCGCAATTTAGAAAGTTTTTTATAACGCTTCTTGCGCATTTTGACCACCTTTTAAATTTCGATTTTTTTAGTAAATGTCCTTAGAGATCATTGATATCTTATAACTAACTACCATTACAAATTTCACGATTCTAGGCCCTTCCGTAACACAAAAGCCGCAATTTAGAACGTTTTTTGCTCCTGCACCCCCTTTGGGGTAGTGGCACCGACATAAAACATCGCCTTTGTAGGCAAGGGTTTTCACCATAATTTTGACGCCATTATTTTTTAGATCGATTGGGTATTTCCTGAGATTGTGTAGAAACCACCATTAGAACGTGTTTTAGAAAGCTTTTCGCGCATTTTCACTCCTTTTAAATTTCGAATTGTTTAAGAACTGTTCTTAGAAATCCTTTATATATAATAAGTAGCTAATATTTCAAATTTCATATTTCTAGGCCCTTCGGTAACGCGAAAATTGAATTTTTAGAAAGTTTTTCGCTCCTGCACCCCCTTTGGTGTAGTGGCACCGACACAAAACATAGCCTATGTTGGAGCGAGGGTTGTCACCGTCATTTTGACACCCTTATTTTGACACCATTATTTTTTAAATCGGTTTGGTATTTCCTGAGATTGTGTAGAAACCACCATTTAGAACGTTTTTTAGAACGATTTTCGCGCATTTTCACCCCTTTCAAATTTCGAATTGCTTAAAAACTGTTCTTAGAAATCCTTTATATCTAATAAGTAGCTAATATTTCAAATTTCATATTTCTAGGCCCTTCAGTAACACATAAATCGCATTTTTAGAACGTTTATTGCTCCTGCACCCCCTTTGGGGTAGTGGCACCTACATAAAACATAGCCTATCTTGGAGCAAGCGTTGTCACCATCATTTTGACACCCTTATTTTGACACCATTACTTTTAAATTGGTTTGGTATTTCCTGAGATTGTGTAGAAACCACCATTTAGAACGTTTTTTAGAACGATTTTCGCGCATTTTCACCACTTTCAAATTTCGAATTGCTTAAGAACTGTTCTTAGAAATCCTTTATATCTAATAAGTAGCTAATATTTCAAATTTCATATTTCTAGGCCCTTCAGTAACACATTAATCGCATTTTTAGAACGTTTTTTGCTCCTGCACCCCCTTTGGGGTAGTGGTGATACCGACATAAAACATAGCCTATCTTGGAGCAAGCGTTGTCACCATCATTTTGACATCAATATTTTTTAAATCGGTTTTGTATTTCCTGAGATTGTGTAGAAACTACCATTTAGAACGTTTTTTAGAACGCTTTTTGTGCATTTTCCCCCCTTTTAAATTTCGAATTTTTTAAGAACTGTTCTTAGATATCATTTATATCTTATAAGTAACTAATATTCAAAATTTCATATTTCTAGGCCCTTCAGTAACGCTAAAATCGCATTTTTAGAACGTTTTTTGCTCCTACACCCCCTTTGGGGTAGTGGCACCGACATAAAACATAGACTATCTTGGAGCAACCGTTGTCACCATCATTTTAACATCAATATTTTTTAAATCGGTTTTGTATTTCCTGAGATTGTGTAGAAACTACCATTTAGAACGTTTTTTAGAACGCTTTTTGTGCATTTCCCCCCCTTTTAAATTTCGAATTTTTTAAGAACTGTTCTTAGATATCATTTATATCTTATAAGTAACTAATATTCAAAATTTCATATTTCTAGGTCCTTCAGTAACGCTAAAATCGCATTTTTAGAACGTTTTTTGCTCCTACACCCCCTTTGGGGTAGTGGCACCGACATAAAACATAGACTATCTTGGAGCAAACGTTGTCACCATCATTTTGACACCAATACTTTTTAAATCGGTTTGGTATTTCCTCAGATTGTGTAGAAACTACCATTTAGAACGTTTTTTAGAACGCTTTTTGTGCATTTTCACCCCTTTTAAATTTCGAATTTTTTAAGAATTGTTCTTAGACATCATGTATATTTTATAAGTAACTAATATTCAAAATTTCATATTTCTAAGCCCTTCAGTAACGCTAAAATCGCATTTTTAGAACGTTTTTTGCTCCTACACCCCCTTTGGGGTAGTGGCACCGACATAAGATATAGCATATGTTCTAAGTTGGACTAACACCATCAATTTGATACCATTACTTTTGGAATCGGTTCGGTAGTTCCAGAGCTTATCTCCGACAAATAAACAATTTTTTCCTCTTTATAATAGGAGTATAGATTACTAGCCAAATCCCGCGGCTTTGCTCGCGTAATATTTGAAATATGCCAAGTGATATTTATATGTCTAATTTTTATTAAAAGGTACTAACAAAATTTTTATTTTATTAAAAGGTAATATTTTATTTTATTAATAGGTACTTATTACTTTTAGGAATAATTCAAAAATTACTATTTAAAACACAGTTTGATTAATCATCCTTATTACACTGCATTAGACAGAAATGACACTTAAATTAATAAAACGAAATAAAACTGAATAAATGATAATTTAGAAAATATTTCGAAACTTTTATGCTCAATTAATACGCTCATTTCAGTGTTCATTTGAAGTTTTGAATTTTTTAGAAACCATCTTCTAACATCTTAAAATTAAGCATCATGTCAAATTCCAAGTCCTACCACCTCTCTCAACATAAAGGGCTATGTTGACATAGGAACTGTCACCATAAATTTGCCAACATTAATTTTGAAATTGGTTTGTTATTTCCTAATATTCCACAGAAACGTAATTTAGAAAGTTTTAAAGGCCTTTTTTAGAGCGTTTGTTGTTTCTGTGAATCCCAGGTGGTAGAATTATCGGCATAAAATATAGCCTATGTAGGATCAGAGACTGTTACAATTGATTCGCAACTATTACTTTTATATTTGGTTTATATTCTCTGAAATTGCGTAGAAATCGTAATTTAGGACTTTTTGAATGCTTTTCGCACCTCCCCTTCGCTTCACCCCTTTTTAATTCGAATTTATTTTCTACAGTCTTTCGAGGGCATTTATATTTTATAAGTAACTACCATGCCATATTTAAAATTTCTACCCTTTTCAGTATCACAGAAATCGCAATTTAGAAAGTTTCTAGCTACTCCAACCCTCTGGTGGTAGTGACACAGACATAAAATATAGCTTATGCTTGAGCAGGTTCTATCACCAACAATTTGTTATCATTATTTTGTTAATCGGTTTGGTATTTGATAAGATTACATAAAAATTGTAATTTATAACGTTTTTCGCTCACTTTATCGTTTTAAATTTGAAATTTTCTTTCGACAGTTCATAGAAAGCAGTTGCATCTTGTAAGTAAATAACATGCCATACTTCAAAGTGTTAGACCCTTCAGTTATGCAAAAAACGCAAATTAGAACATGTTTTGCTTTTGCAACCCTTAGATGTTAGTGTCAGCAACATAAAATATAACCTATGTTATAGCAGGGACTGTCAACATTAATTTGCAACAATTATTTTTGAAATAGCTTTGGAATTTTCTTAGATTGAGTAGAAATCGCAATTTAGAACGTTTTTAGAACGCTTCTCGCGCATTTTCACCCGTTTTTAAATTACCAATGTTTTCGAAACTGTCCTTAAAGATCATTTATACGTAATAAATATGTACCTTGCCTGATTTTAAGTTGCTAGCCCCTACCGATCACAAAAATCGAAATTTGGAACGCTTTTTTGCTCCTGCAACATCTAGGTGATAGTGATACCAACATAAAATAGCGTCTATGTTAGAGCAGAGGCTCCCAGCATCAATTTCTTACCATTACTTTTGAAATCAGTTTGATTCTTCCTGAGATATTGGTGACAAATCGGCATTTAGAACGTTTTTAGAACGCTTTTCGCTCATTTTGCTCCTGCATCTGCTCTGGGATAGTGGAAACAGATATAAAATATAGCTTATCTTGGAGCAAGATCTGTCACCATCATTTTAACACCATTATATATGAAATCGTTTCAGTATTTCCTGATATTGCATAGAAATTGCAATTTAGAACTTTTTTTACAACGCTTTTTTGCGCATTTTGACCCCCCTTTTAAATTTCGATATTTTTAGGAAATGTCCTTAGAGATCATTGATATATTATAACTAACTACCATTCTAAATTTCACGATTAAAGGCCCTTCCGTTACGCAAAAACCGCAATTTAGAACGTTTTTCTCCGGCACTTTCCTTTGGGGTAGTGGCACCGACATAAAACATAGCCTGTGTTGGAGCAAGGATTTTCAACATTATTTTGACGCTATTATTTTTTAAATCGGTTTGGTATTTCCCGAGATTGTGTAGAAATCACCATTTAGAACGTTTTTTAGAACGCTTTTCGCGCATTTTCACCCCTTTTAAATTTCGAATTGTTTAAGAACTGTTCTTTGAAATCCTTTATATCTAATAAGTAGCTGATACTTCAAAGTTCATATTTCTAGGTCCTTCAGTAACACATAAATCGCATTTTTAGAACGTTTTTTTTTTGCTCCTGCACCCCCTTTGGGGTAGTGGCAGCGACATAAAACATAGTCTATCTTGGAGCAAACGTTGTCACTATCATTTTGACACCAATATTTCTTAAATTGGTTTGGTATTTCCTGAGATTATGTAGAAACTACCATTTAGAACGTTTTTTAGAACGTTTTTTAGAACGCTTTTTTGCATTTTCACCACTTTTAAATTTCGAATTGTTTAAGAACTGTTCTTAGACATCGTTTATATCTTATAAGTAACTAATATTCCAAATTTCATATTTCTAGGCCCTTCAGTAACGCTAAAATAGCATTTTTAGAACGTTTTTTGGTCCTACACCCCCTTTGGGGTAGTGGCATCGACATAAGATATAGCCTATCTTGGAGCAAACGTTGTCACTATCATTTTGACACCAATATTTTTTCAAATCGGTTTGGTATTTCCTGAGATTATGTAGAAATCACCATTTAGAACGTTCTTTAGAACGCTTTTTGTGCATTTTCACCCCTTTTAAATTTCGAATTGCTTTAGAACTGTTCTTAGACATGATTTATATCTTATAACTAATATTCCAAATTTGATATTTCTAGGCCCTTCAGTAACGCAAAAATCGCATTTTTAGAACGTTTTTTGCTCCTGCACCCCCTTTGGGGTAGTGGCACCGACATAAAATATAGTCTGTGTTCTAAGTTGGACTAACACCATCATTTTTATACCACTACTTTTGGAATCGGTTCGGTAGTTCCTGAGCTTATCCACGACAAATAAACAATTTTTTCCTCTTTATAATATGACTAGCAAACACCGCGGCTTTGCTCGCGTAATATTTGAAATATGCTAAGTGATATTTATATGTCTAATTTTTATTAAAAGGTACTAACTAAATTTTTATTTTATTAAAAGGTAATATTTTACTTTATTAAGTTTTTCTATTAAAAGGAACTTATTACTTTTAGGAATAATTCAAAAATTACTATTTAAAGCACAGTTTGATTAAACATCATTATTACACTGCATTAGGCAAAAATGAGACTTAAATTAATAAAATGAAATAAAACTAAATAAATGATAATTTAGAAAATATTTCGAAACTTTTATGCTCAATTAATACGCTCATTTCAGTATTCATTTGAAGTTTTGAATTTTTTAGAAACCATCTTCTTACATCTCAAAATTAACCATCATGTCAAATTCCAAGTCCTACCACCTCTCTCAACATAAAGGGCTATGTTGAAACAGGAACTGTCACCATTAATTTGCCAAAATTAATCTTGAAATCGGTTTGTTATTTCCTAATATTCCACAGAAACGTACTTTAAAAAGCTTTTAAAGCCCTTTTTTAGAACGTTTGTTGTTCCTGTGAACCCCAGGTGGTAGAATCACCGGCATAAAATATAGCCTGTGTAGGATCAGAGACTGTTAGCACTGATTCGCAACTATTACTTTTATAATCGGTTTATATTCCCTGAAATTGCATAGATTCGTAATTTAGAACTTTTTTAGAATGCTTTTCGCACCTCCCCTTCCCTTCACCCCTTTTTAATTCGAATTTATATTTGACGTTCCTTCGAGGGCATTTATATTTTATAAGTAACTACCATGTCATATTTAAAGTTTCTAGCCTTTTCAGTATCACAGAAATCACAATTTAGAAAGTTTTTAGCTCCTGCAACCCTCTGGTGCTAGTGGAACAGACATAAAATATAGCTTATGTTTGAGCAGGTTCTATCACCAAAATTTGTCATCATTATTTTTTTAATCGGTTGGGTAATTTATAAGTTTGCTTAAAAATTGTAATTTATAACGCTTTTCACTCACTTCATTTTTTTAAATTTGGAATTTTCTTTTGACTGTTCTTAGAAAGCGGTTGCATCTTGTAAGTAAATACCATGCCATACTTCAAAGTATTAGACCCCTCAGTTGGGCAAAAAACGCAAATTAGAACATGTTTTGCTTTTGCAACCCTCAGATGGTAGTGACAGAAACATAAAATATAATCTATGTTATAGCAGGGACTGTCACCATTGATTTGCAAACATTACTTTTGAAATAGCTTTGGTATTTCCTTAGATTGAGTAGAAATCGCAATTTAGAACGTTTTTAGGTCGCTTTTCGCGCATTTTCACCTCTTTTTAAATTTCCAATTTTTTCGAAACTGTTCTTAAAAATCATTTATATCTAATAAATATGCACCTTGCCTGATTTTAAGCCCCTATCGATCACAAAAATCGAAATTTAGAACGCTTTTTAGCTCCTGCAACATCTTGGTGATAGTGATACCGACACAAAATGGCGTCTATGTCAGAGCAGAGTCTGTCAGCATCAATTTCCTACCATTACGTTTGAAATAAGATTCATTCTTCCTGAGATATTGCCGACAAATAAAATCGGCATTTAAAACGTTTTTAGAACGCTTTTCGAGCATTTTGCTAATGCATCTCCTCTGGCGTAGTGGAAACAGATATAAAATATAGCCTATCTTGGAGCAACATCTGTCAGCATCACTTTTACACTATTATATTTGAAATCGGTTCAGTACTTCCTGAGATTGCATAGAAATAGCAATTTAGAATTTTTTACAACGCTTTTTGCGCATTTTGACCCCCTTTTAAATTTAGGAAATGTCCTTAGAGATCATTTATATCTTATATGTAACTAATATTCAAAATTTCATATTTCTAGGCCCTTCAGTAACGCTAAAATCGCATTTTTAGAACGTTTTTTGCTCCTACACCCCCTTTGGGGTAGTGACACCGACATAAAACATAGCCTATCTTGGAGCAAGCGTTGTCACCATCATTATGACACCAATATTTTTTAAATCGGTTTGGTATTTCCTGAGATTGTGTAGAAACTACCATTTAGAACGTTTTTTAGAACGCTTTTTGCGCAATTTCACCCCTTTCAAATTTAGAATTGTTTAAGAACTGTTCTTATACATAATTTATATCTTATATGTAACTAATATTCAAAATTTCATATTTCTAGGCCCTTCAGTAACGCTAAAATCGCATTTTTAGAACGTTTTTTTGCTCCTACACCCCCTTTGGGGTAGTGACACCGACATAAAACATAGCTTATCCTGGAGCAAGCGTTGTCACTGTCATTTTGACACCAATATTTTTTAAATCGGTTTGGTATCTCCTGAGATTTTGTAGAAACCACCATTTAGAACGTTTTTTAGTACGCTTTTCGCGCATTTTCACCCCTTTTAAATTTCGAATTTTTTAAGAAATGTTCTTAGAAATCCTTTATATCTAATAAGTAGCTAATATTTCAAATTTCATATTTCTAGGCCCTTCAGTAACACATAAATCACATTTTTAGAACGTTTTTTTTGCTCCTACACCCCCTTTGGGGTAGTGACACCGACATAAAACATAGCCTATCTAGGAGCAAGCGTTGTCACCATCATTTTGACACCAATATTTTTTAAATCAGTTTGGTATTTCCTGAGATTGTGTAGAAACTACCATTTAGAACGTTTTTTAGAACGCTTTTTGTGCATTTTCACCCCTTTTAAATTTCGAATTGTTTAAGAACTGTTCTTAGACATCATTTATATCTTATAAGTAACTAATATTCCAAATTTCATATTTCTAGGCCCTTCAGTAACGCTAAAATCGCATTTTTAGAACGTTTTTTGCTCCTATACCCCCTTTGGGTTAGTGGCACCGACATAAGATATAGCCTATGTTCTAAGTTGGACTAACACCATCATTTTGATACCATTACTTTTGGAATCGGTTCGGTAGTTCCAGAGCTTACCTCCGACAAATAAACAATTTTTTCCTCTTTATAATAGGAAGTATAGACTAGCAGACTATGCCCGCTGCGCTGGTCCATTTTTCCAAACGAATCTTGAATCAAACGAAATTGTGAATTTAACCTTCTATTTTAAAGCAATAAAGACCATCACCTGGAATGTCCTTCCGCAATTTCCTTGCTGAAAACGATGCGAACTTCATTGAGATATTATACTATCGTATGCCTTGGACAAAATTTGGGCAATTAAGAAACAACTCTTTTAGTTGATCATTTAAAGTACAGTTTGGTACGGAAATGTGACAGTTATGGCAACCGGAATTAAAATATTCTCTAGTCATCACACTGTTAAATTAGAGAGCATTTTACAATGATTGCGCAGATTGAATTTTGAACTTTAAAAACATTCGGATTGTTCATTTTCATTTGTTTGTTCTTTAACTTCCAGCATCTCAACTTGCGCTATATGGGGTTCTGGTAGCTTAAATTCAATCGCATTACATGTTACATTATATTTTTTAATAAACTTCCTCTTCTGACAGGTCTGCTACTGTTTTCCATATGTCTATTCCAGCAGAGTAAATAGAATCAAAAACGTAGATCACAAACCAATAGGACAAAAGAACAACAAACCAATAGGACAATACGGCAACAAACCGGCGTGTTTTTACAATACAGCATGTTGAAAAATATTTTGATGAGAGATGGGGGGCACACATTTAACCTAAAATTTAAGTATTTTACTCAACAATCATAATGTTAACTGCTTTTTATATAATTTACATTTAAATATAAAACTCTACTTTCAAATGTGCTCATAGACTTAAAAAACACTATTATTGTGAGCGTTGTTCGGGATTATGTCACTCTTCTGCCTGTTTAACTTAAAATCGCTTTGTTTGGCGCCAGGGTAATAAACGAATAGAATGCAACGCATAAGTTTATTCATTTTTACAATTACTTCTGCCAGTTTCCCTTGTAAGACGTATATATATACCGGGTGTCCCAAAAAGGACTGACTGATTTTAAAATTCAATAACTTGTAAACGGTGACAGATATTTAAAAAATTCTTGCAGGAGGGTTATGCATAAGGTCAAAAGTTTTTTTACAGTGATTTTCAATTTTAGTTCGAATTACAAACAATAGATGGCGCTGCGATCCATAGACGCTGAATTCAGGCTCGATTTTTGGTACTTCGTGGCCCGGATAATACATTTCCATCTCCTTTTTCTGCATGGAACAAGATAAAGGACCAAAAATCGAGCCTGTATTTAGCGACTATTGCTTACAGCGCCATCTATTTTTTGTAAATCGAACTAAAATTGAAAATCACTGTAATAAAACTTTTGACCTTATGCATAACCCTCCTGCAAGAATTTTTTTAATATCTGTCACCGTTTGCAAGTTATTGAATTTTAAAATCAGTCAGTCCTTTTTGGGACACCCGGTATGTATGTCTAACAACTTATTTATATATTTATATTATTATTATTATTATTAATTACAAATTAGGTACTACTTGATTATACCGTCAACCAATTTCGCCAAATTATACAAATCGCCAAACTATTAGGCCAATCATGCAAATGACATAATTTTTATTTTAAATAACGAAAGAATAAATGAATTAGTAAAACATTAATAAAAATAAAACGTCGAAATAAAAATCACTTGATGATGTAACAAATACGTGTAAAGTGTTTAACGTCAAGTAAATTTGACATTTACGATCACCCATTATTGGCATTTAATTTTATAGTTTGGTGATATTTTTTTGGTCGACGGGATAATCAAGTAGAACCACAAATTATTTCTATTCGTATTTAAAAGTAGATAATAGCTTTTTTTTGTAATATATAAATATCATAAATATTGAAAAAAAATGCTTATATGTATATGAAAAGTAAATAGGTTGCCAGTAAATATACATAAAATTCACTTCACTTACCAAGGCCATTTTCTCTATCTCGCCAAAGCCCATATAGTAAAAATATACCAAATACTCTTCAATCTATTTTCTGATACTAAGTAATCACAATAATGTAAATGACTGTTAGACACAGATATCATATATGTACCGGATTTGGCGCAATTTTTTTCACGCCCATTTGGCGAAAACATCGTTTTCGAATACCAGTTACATATATATATATATATTTGAATTATTTTCTATTATTTTAAAAGGAAATAACAATAAATGGTACTACTTAGTCGACCAAAAATCTATCGCCAAACTATAAGATTAAATGCCAGTAATGGTTGATCGTACATGTCACGTTCACTTGACTTTAAGCAAGTTACACGTGTTTGCATCATCAGGTGATTTTTATTTAGACGTTTTATTTGTATTTTTATTAATGTTATACTAATTTAATTGTTCTTTCATTATTTAAAAAAAATGTCAATTTGTATAATTTGGCGAGTGGTTTGGCGATTTATATAATTTGGCGAAATTGGTCGATGGATAACTAAGTAGTACCCAATAAATAAAAAAAAATGTTTAATTATTATCTATAGAACAAAACATTTTATATAATTGTAAAAAAGAAAATAAAAGTAAATAAACAATTTATTAATAAATAAGCAACAATAGCTGGGTTACCATGTCAGGCAAAATAACGCCAATTTGGAGCCCATTAGATACCATGAAGCGTATCTGTGCAACCAAAACTTCCAATGATATAGTAAATATGCCATTTGGCGGTGACTTGATTAGCGAAAATTATAAAATAAATAATAATAATAAAAATAAGCAATTAATAAATAATAATAATAAAAATAAACAATTAATAAATAATAATAATAATATAAAACTGGAATTCAGACGTTAATTTATGTGCTTTTAAATATTTAAAATGTGCTTTTAAATATTTAAAATTCTAAATGTGCTTTTTAAGATTAGTCCAATATCTTTTAAAATATTGCCTAACAGAGCGGAAAATATGAAAAAATAACGAATTTAAAACGATTTGCAAATTTTTTTCAGCAAGTAATTTTTAATTCAAAATGTTGAATTTTTGGCACAGATGTCATATTGTCATGACACGATTTTTTTCTGACGCCAATGTTATATACGCAACGGGTACTTAACTGGCGCCAACTTATCGTTATTTTGCTTGATATGGTAACGCGGATGTTGTTGTTTATGCTGTTGATGTTTTCGCCAAATTGATACGTATATGACATCTGTGTAGAATTTTTTTTATAGTAATAACACATGATTGCATAAATTTCCTTAAGAATAATTTTCAGTTCCTAAATTTTGAAACTGTGAAATTTCCTGTACGTAAAATTGGCTTTATGGCCAAAGAAATATTTAATAAACAATAATACTTTCCAAAAAAAAAAAAAAAAAAAAAAAGATAGTATTCATTGATCTGAGTTGGAGTCTATAAAAATCACATGCTTCCGTAATTACGGCGAAAAAATTTTTAAAAAGTATGAAATTAGGAACAGATGTCATATCCGCGGCCGCCATCTGGAATTTTTTCTTGGCGTAATAACCCCTTTTCCGCCAAGAAATAAATGTCGACAAGCAGCGATTTATGTGCATGAAAGGCTTAACGAAAATAAAATGTAAAACATCGTCAACAAAATATCGCAAAGAAATCTCAAAACATCCAAGATGGCGTCCGCTTGAATATACAGCATCTAAGCCTGAAAGGATTTTACAATATGTCTGTGTGGCAGAAATTCAAACTAAAATTTAAATATTAGATTCCATTTTTAAAATATTAACTGATATCTATATAATTTATAATCGAATTGTTTCTCCTGTAAATCACATTACGTGGATTAAATAGTTAAATAAAAAAAAAGAAAAAAAATGTAATTCAAAATTAGTCTAATCTAATTTTCAGATTCCTTTTTTTAACGCAAGGCAGGCGATAATTCGCCAAATATTGTAAAATTTCACAATAAATTATATTATCAGCATTACAAATATTTATTTCCTGTTTAAATTAAAAATTATGTATATATATTATAATATTATGTCTTATTAAAACATTTTTTGTTGTCTTTTTAAATTAAATATCAGTATTTTTTTCATTTATTTGCGAGGTGATTGTCTAACGGATATAGCCATTTCAATTCTCTAATCAACAAAATTTTCGCCAAAATATAATCACTGGCAACCCTTTCCTTCAAAATATCAATAAAATACGAAATTTACTACCAAAAATCATAGTTATCCCTGTATCTTGGAGCAAGATCTGTCACCATCATTTTTACACCATTATATTTGAAATCGGTTCAGAACTTCCTGAGATTGCATAGAAATCACAATTTAGAAAGTTTTTTACAACGCTTTTTGCGCCTTTTGACCACCTTTTAAATTTCGATTTTATTAAGAAATGTCCTTACAGATCATTGATATCTAATAACTAACTACCATTCCAAATTTCACGATTCTAGGCCCTTCGGTAACGCAAAAGTCGCAATTTAGAACGTTTTTCTCCTGCGCCCCCTTTGGGGTAGTGGCAACCACATAAAACATCGCCTATGTTGGAGCAAGGGTTGTCATCATCATTTTGACGCCATTATTTTTTAGATCTGTTTAGTATTTCCTGAGATTGTGTAGAAACCACCATTAGAACGTTTTTAAGAACGCTTTTCGGGCATTTTCACACCTTTTGAATTTAGAATTTTTTAAGAACTGTTCTTAGAAATCTTTTATATCTAATAAGTAGCTAATATTTCAAATTTCCTATTTCTAGGCCCTTCGGTAACGCAAAAATCGCATTTTTGGAAAGTTTTTTGCTCCTGCACCCCCTTTCGGGTAGTGGCACCGACATAAAACATAGCCTATGTTGGAGCAAGAGTTGTCACCGTCATTTTGACACCCTTATTTTTACACCATTATTTTTTTAAATTGGTTTGGTATTTCCTGAGATTGTGTAGAAACCACCATTTAGAACGTTTTTTAGAACGATTTTCGCGCATTTTCACCCCTTTCAAATTTCGAATTGTTTAAGAACTGTTCTTAGAAATCCTTTATATCTAATAAGTAGGTAATATTTCAAATTTCATATTTCTAGACCCTTCAGTAACACGTAAATCGCATTTTTAGAACGTTTTTTGCTCCTGCACCCCCTTTGGGGTAGTGACACCGGCATAAAAAATAGCCTATCTTAGAGCAAGCGTTGTCACCATCATTTTGACACCAATATTTTTTAAATTGGTTTGGTATTTCCTGAGATTGTGTAGAAACTACCATTTAGAACGTTTTTTAGAACGCTTTTTGTACATTTCCCCCCTTTTAAATTTCGAATTGTTTAAGAACTGTTCTTAAAAATCCTTTATATCTTATAAGTAACTAATATTCAAAATTTCATATTTCTAGGCCCTTCAGTAACACGTAAATCGCATTTTTAGAACGTTTTTTGCTCCTGCACCCCCTTTCGGGTAGTGGCACCGACATAAAACATACCCTATCTTGGAGCAAGCGTTGTCACCATCATTTTGACACCAATATTTTTTAAATCGGTTTGGTATTTCCTGAGATTGTGTAGAAACCACAATTTAGAACGTTTTTTAGAACGGTTTTCGCGCATTTTCACCCCTTTCAAATTTCGAATTGTTTAAGAACTGTTCTTAGAAATCGTTTATATGTAATTAGTAGCTAATATTTCAAATTTCATATTTCTAGGCCCTTCAGTAACACGTAAATCGCATTTTTAGATAGTTTTTTGCTCCTGCACCCCCTTTGGGGTTGTGGCACCGACATAAAACATAGCCTATCTTGGAGCAAGCGTTGCCACCATCATTTTGACACCAATATTTTTTAAATCGGTTTGGTATTTCCTGAGATTGTGTAGAAACCACCATTTAGAACGTTTTTTAGAACGGTTTTCGTGCATTTTCACCCCTTTCAAATTTCGAATTGTTTAAGAACTGTTCTTAGAAATCCTTTATATCTAATTAGTAGCTAATATTTCAAATTTCATATTTCTAGGCCCTTCAGTAACACGTAAATCGCATTTTTAGAACGTTTTTTGCTCCTGCACCCCTTTCGGGTAGTGGCACCGACATAAAACATAGCCTATCTTGGAGCAAGCGTTGTCACCATCATTTTGACACCCTTATTTTGACACCATTATTTTTTTAATTGGTTTGGTATTTAATGAGATTGTGTAGAAACCACCATTTAGAACGTTTTTTAGAACGATTTTCGCGCATTTTACACCTTTCAAATTTCGAATTGTTTAAGAACTGTTCTTAGAAATCCTTTATATCTAATAAGTAGCTAATATTTCAAATTTCATATTTCTAGGCCCTTCAGTAACAGGTAAATCGCATTTTTAGAACGTTTTTTGCTCCTACACCCCCTTTGGGGTAGTGGCACCGACATAAAACATAGCCTATCTTGGAGCAAGCGTTGTCACCATCATTTTGACACCAATATTTTTTAAATCGGTTTGGTATTTCCTGAGATTGTGTAGAAACCACCATTTAGAACGTTTTTTAGAACGGTTTTCGCGCATTTTCCCCCCTTTCAAATTTCGAATTGTTTAAGAACTGTTCTTAGAAATCGTTTATATGTAATTAGTAGCTAATATTTCAAATTTCATATTTCTAGGCCCTTCAGTAACACGTAAATCGCATTTTTAGATAGTTTTTTGCTCCTGCACCCCCTTTGGGGTTGTGGCACCGACATAAAACATAGCCTATCTTGGAGCAAGCGTTGCCACCATCATTTTGACACCAATATTTTTTAAATCGGTTTGGTATTTCCTGAGATTGTGTAGAAACCACCATTTAGAACGTTTTTTAGAACGGTTTTCGCGCATTTTCACCCCTTTCAAATTTCGAATTGTTTAAGAACTGTTCTTAGAAATCCTTTATATCTAATTAGTAGCTAATATTTCAAATTTCATATTTCTAGGCCCTTCAGTAACACGTAAATCGCATTTTTAGAACGTTTTTTGCTCCTGCACCCCCTTTCGGGTAGTGGCACCGACATAAAACATAGCCTATCTTGGAGCAAGCGTTGTCACCATCATTTTGACACCCTTATTTTGACACCATTATTTTTTTAATTGGTTTGGTATTTAATGAGATTGTGTAGAAACCACCATTTAGAACGTTTTTTAGAACGATTTTCGCGCATTTTACACCTTTCAAATTTCGAATTGTTTAAGAACTGTTCTTAGAAATCCTTTATATCTAATTAGTAGCTAATATTTCAAATTTCATATTTCTAGGCCCTTCAGTAACACGTAAATCGCATTTTTAGAACGTTTTTTGCTCCTGCACCCCCTTTCGGGTAGTGGCACCGACATAAAACATAGCCTATCTTGGAGCAAGCGTTGTCACCATCATTTTGACACCCTTATTTTGACACCATTATTTTTTTAATTGGTTTGGTATTTAATGAGATTGTGTAGAAACCACCATTTAGAACGTTTTTTAGAACGATTTTCGCGCATTTTACACCTTTCAAATTTCGAATTGTTTAAGAACTGTTCTTAGAAATCCTTTATATCTAATAAGTAGCTAATATTTCAAATTTCATATTTCTAGGCCCTTCAGTAACAGGTAAATCGCATTTTTAGAACGTTTTTTGCTCCTACACCCCCTTTGGGGTAGTGGCACCGACATAAAACATAGCCTATCTTGGAGCAAGCGTTGTCACCATCATTTTGACACCAATATTTTTTAAATCGGTTTGGTATTTCCTGAGATTGTGTAGAAACCACCATTTAGAACGTTTTTTAGAACGGTTTTCGCGCATTTTCACCCCTTTCAAATTTCGAATTGTTTAAGAACTGTTCTTAGAAATCGTTTATATGTAATTAGTAGCTAATATTTCAAATTTCATATTTCTAGGCCCTTCAGTAACACGTAAATCGCATTTTTAGATAGTTTTTTGCTCCTGCACCCCCTTTGGGGTTGTGGCACCGACATAAAACATAGCCTATCTTGGAGCAAGCGTTGCCACCATCATTTTGACACCAATATTTTTTAAATCGGTTTGGTATTTCCTGAGATTGTGTAGAAACCACCATTTAGAACGTTTTTTAGAACGGTTTTCGTGCATTTTCACCCCTTTCAAATTTCGAATTGTTTAAGAACTGTTCTTAGAAATCCTTTATATCTAATTAGTAGCTAATATTTCAAATTTCATATTTCTAGGCCCTTCAGTAACACGTAAATCGCATTTTTAGAACGTTTTTTGCTCCTGCACCCCCTTTCGGGTAGTGGCACCGACATAAAACATAGCCTATCTTGGAGCAAGCGTTGTCACCATCATTTTGACACCCTTATTTTGACACCATTATTTTTTTAATTGGTTTGGTATTTAATGAGATTGTGTAGAAACCACCATTTAGAACGTTTTTTAGAACGATTTTCGCGCATTTTACACCTTTCAAATTTCGAATTGTTTAAGAACTGTTCTTAGAAATCCTTTATATCTAATAAGTAGCTAATATTTCAAATTTCATATTTCTAGGCCCTTCAGTAACAGGTAAATCGCATTTTTAGAACGTTTTTTGCTCCTACACCCCCTTTGGGGTAGTGGCACCGACATAAAACATAGCCTATCTTGGAGCAAGCGTTGTCACCATCATTTTGACACCAATATTTTTTAAATCGGTTTGGTATTTCCTGAGATTGTGTAGAAACCACCATTTAGAACGTTTTTTAGAACGCTTTTTGTGCATTTTCCTCCTTTTAAATTTCGAATTGTTTAAGAACTGTTCTTAGACATCATTTATATCTTATAAGTAACTAATATTCAAAATGTCATATTTCTAGGCCCTTCAGTAACGCTAAAATCGCATTTTTAGAACGTTTTTTGCTCCTACTCCCCCTTTGGGGTAGTGGCACCGACATAAGATATAGCCTATGTTCTAAGTTGGACTAACACCATCATTTTGATACCATTACTTTTGGAATCGGTTCGGTAGTTCCAGAGCTTACCTCCTACAAATAAACAATTTTTTCCTCTTTATAATAAGAGTATGATGATGATGAGTATAGACTAGCAAACCCCGCGGCTTTGCTCGCGTAATATTTGAAATATGCCAAGTGATATTTATATGTCTAATTTTTATTAAAAGGTACTAATTAAATTTTTATTTTTTTAAAAGGTAATATTTTATTTTATTAAAAGGTACTTATTACTTTTAGGAATAACTTTAAAAAAATACTATTTAAAACACACACATTTAAAACACAGTTTGATTAAACATCACTGTTACACTGCATAAGGCAGAAATGAGACTTAAATTAATAAAACGAAATAAAACTAAATAAATAATAATTTAGAAAATGTTTTGAAACTTTTATGCTCAATTAATACGCTCATTTCAGTATTCATTTGAAGTTTTGAATTTTTTAGAAACCCTCTTCTTACATCTTAAAATTAACCATCATGTCAAATTCCAAGTCCTACCACCTCTCTCAATATAAAGGGCTATGTTGAAATAGGAACTGTCACCATTAATTTGCCAACATTAATTTTGAAGTTGGTTTGTTAGTTCCTAATATGCCACAGAAACGTAATTTAGAAAGCTTTTAAAGGGCTTTTTTAGAGCGTTTGTTGTTCCTGTGAATCCCAGGTGGTAGAATCATCGGCATAAAATATAGACTGTGTAGGATCAGAGACTGTTACCATTGATTTGCAACTATTACTTTTATATTTGGTTTATATTTCCTGAAATAGCGTAGAAATCGTAATTTAGGACTTTTTAAGAATGCTTTTCGCTCCTCCCCTTCACTTCACCCCTTTTTAATTCGAATTTATTTTCGACAGTCCTTCGAGGGCATTTATATTTTATAAGTAACTGCCATGCCATATTTAAAGTTTCTAGCCTTTTCAGTATCACAGTAATCGCAATTTACAATGTTTTTAGCTACTGCAACCCTCTGGTGGTAGTGGCACAGACAAAAAATATAGCTTATGTTTAAGCAGGTTCTATCACCAACAATTTGTTATCATTATTTTTTTAATCGGTTTGGTATTTGAAAAGATTACATAAAAATTGTAATTTATAACGCTTTTCGCTCACTTCATCTTTTTAAATTTGAAATTTTCTTTCGACAGTTCATAGAAAGCAGTTGTAAGTAAAGCATCTTTAAGTAAATAACATGACATACTTCAAAGTGTTAGACCCTTCAGTTATGCAAAAAACGCAAATTAGAACATGTTTTTCTTTTGCAACTCTTAGATGGTAGTGACAGCAACATAAAATATAACCTATGTTATAGCAGGGACTGTCACCTTTGATTGGCAACCATTACTTTTGAAATAAATTTGGAATTTCTTGAGATTGAGTAGAAATCACAATTTAGAACGTTTTTAGAACGCTTTTCGCGCATTTTCACCCCTTTTTAAATTTCCAATTTTTTCGAAACTGTTCTTAAAGATCATTTATATGTAATAAATATTAGCTTGCCTAATTTTAAGTTGCTAGCCCCTACCCATCACAAAAATCGAAATTTGGAACGCTTTTTTGCTCCTGCAACGTCTAGGTGATAGTGATACCGACTTAAAATAGCGTCTATGTTAGAGCAGAGGCTGTCAGCATCAATTTCTTACCATTACGTTTGAAATCAGTTTGATTCTTCCTGAGATATTGGTGACAAATCGGCATTTAGAACGTTTTTAGAACGCTTTTCGCTCATTTTGCTCCTGCATCTCCTCTGGAGTAGTAGAAACAGATATAAAATATAGCCTATCTTGGAGCAAGTTCTGTCACCATCATTTTAACACCATTATATTTGAAATCGGTTCATTATTTACTGAGATTGCATAGAAATTGCAATTTAGAACTTTTTTACAACGCTTTTTGCGCATTTTGACCCCCCCCCCATTTTAAATTTCTATTTTTTAGGAAATGTCCTTAGAAATCATTGATATCGTATAATTACCATTCTAAATTTCACGATTCAAGGCCCTTCCCTCACGCAAAAACCGCAATTTAGAACGTTTTTCTCCTGCACCCCCTTTGGGGTAGTGGCACCGACATAAAACATTGCTTATGTTGGAGCAAGGATTTTCATCATCATTTTAACGCCATTATTTTTAAATCGGTTTGGTATTTCCTGAGATTGTGTAGAAATCACGATTTAGAACGTTTTTTAGAACGCTTTTCGCGCATATTTCCCCTTTTAAATTTCGAATTGTTTAAGAACTGTTCTTAGACATCATTTATATCTTATAACTAATATTCCAAATTTGATATTTCTAGGCCCTTCAGTAACGCAAAAATCGCATTTTTAGAACGTTTTTTGCTCCTGCACCACCTTTGGGGTAGTGGCACCGACATAAAATATAGTCTATGTTCTAAGTTGGACTAACACCATCATTTTGATATCACTACTTTTGGAATCGGTTCGGTATTTCCTGAGATTATGAAGAAACTACCAATTAGAACGTTTTTTAGAACGCTTTTTGTGCATTCTCACCCCTTTTAAATTTCAAGTTGTTTAAGAACTGTTCTTAGACATCATTTATATCTTATAAGTAACTAATATTCCAAATTTCATATTTCTAGGCCCTTCAGTAACGCAAAAATCGCATTTTTACAACGTGTTTTGCTCCTGCACCCCCTTTGGTGTAGTGGCACCGACATAAGATATAGCCTATGTTCTAAGTTGGGCGAACACCATTATTTTGATACCATTACTTTTGGAATCGGTTCGGTAGTTCCTGAGCTTATCCACGACAAATAAATAATTTTTTCCTCTTTATAATATGAAGTATAGACTAGCAAACCCCGCGGCTTTGCTCGCGTAATATTTGAAATATGCCAAGTGATATTTATATGTCTAATTTTTATTAAAAGGTACTAATTAAATTTTTATTTTATTAAAAGGCAATATTTTATTTTATTAAAAGGTACTTATTACTTTTAGGAATAATTTAAAAAAAATACTATTTAAAACACACACATTTAAAACACAGTTTGATTAAACATCACTGTTACACTGCATAAGGCAGAAATGAGACTTAAATTAATAAAACGAAATAAAACTAAATAAATAATAATTTAAAAAATGTTTTGAAACTTTTATGCTCAATTAATACGCTCATTTCAGTATTCATTTGAAGTTTTGAATTTTTTAGAAACCCTCTTCTTACATCTTAAAATTAACCATCATGTCAAATTCCAAGTCCTACCACCTCTCTCAATATAAAGGGCTATGTTGAAATAGGAACTGTCACCATTAATTTGCCAACATTAATTTTGAAGTTGGTTTGTTAGTTCCTAATATGCCACAGAAACTTAATTTAGAAAGCTTTTAAAGGGCTTTTTTAGAGCGTTTGTTGTTCCTGTGAATCCCAGGTGGTAGAATCATCGGCATAAAATATAGACTGTGTAGGATCAGAGACTGTTACCATTGATTTGCAACTATTACCTTTATATTTGGTTTATATTTCCTGAAATAGCGTAGAAATCGTAATTTAGGACTTTTTAAGAACGCTTTTCGCCCCTCCCCTTCACTTCACCCCTTTTTAATTCGAATTTATTTTCGACAGTCCTTCGAGGGCATTTATATTTTATAAGTAACTACCATGCCATATTTAAAGTTTCTAGCCTTTTCAGTATCACAGTAATCGCAATTTAGAAAGTTTTTAGCTACTGCAAACCTCTGGTGGTAGTGGCACAGACAAAAAATATAGCTTATGTTTAAGCAGGTTCTATCACCAACAATTTGTTATCATTATTTTGTTAATCGGTTTGGTATTTGAAAAGATTACATAAAAATTGTAATTTATAACGCTTTTCTCTCACTTCATCTTTTTAAATTTGAAATTTTCTTTCGACAGTTCATAGAAAGCAGTTGTAAGTAAAGCATCTTTAAGTAAATAACATGACATACTTCAAAGTGTTAGACCCTTCAGTTATGCAAAAAACGCAAACTAGAACATGTTTTTCTTTTCTAACCCACAGATGGTAGTGACAGCAACATAAAATATAACCTATGTTATAGCAGGGACTGTCACCATTGATTGGCAACCATTACTTTTGAAATAGCTTTGGAATTTCCTGAGATTGAGTAGAAATCACAATTTAGAACGTTTTTAGAACGCTTTTCGCGCATTTTCACCCCTTTTTAAATTTCCAATTTTTTCGAAACTGTTCTTAAAGATCATTTATATGTAATAAATATTACCTTGCCTAATTTTAAGTTGCTAGCCCCTACCGATCACAAAAATCGAAATTTGGAACGCTTTTTTGCTCCTGCAACGTCTAGGTGACAGTGATTAAAATAGCGTCTATGTTAGAGCAGAGGCTGTCAGCATCAATTTCTTACCATTACGTTTGAAATCAGTTTGATTCTTCCTGAGATATTGGTGACAAATCGGCATTTAGAACGTTTTTAGAACGCTTTTCGCTCATTTTGCTCCTGCATCTCCTCTGGAGTAGTAGAAACAGATATAAAATATAGCCTATCTTGGAGCAAGATCTGTCACCATCATTTTAACACCATTATATTTGAAATCGGTTCATTATTTACTGAGATTGCATAGAAATTGCAATTTAGAACGTTTTTTACAACGCTTTTTGCGCATTTTGACCCCCCCCCCTTTTAAATTTCTATTTTTTAGGAAATGTCCTTAGAAATCATTGATATCGTATAACTAATTACCATTCTAAATTTCACGATTCAAGGCCCTTCCCTCACGCAAAAACGCAATTTAGAACGTTTTTCTCCTGCACCCCCTTTAGGGTAGTGGCACCGACATAAAACATTGCCTATGTTGGAGCAAGGATTTTCATCATCATTTTGACGCCATTATTTTTAAATCGGTTTGGTATTTCCTGAGATTGTGTAGAAATCACCATTTAGAACGTTTTTTAGAACGCTTTTCGCGCATATTTCCCCTTTTAAATTTCGAATTGTTTAAGAACTGTTCTTAGAAATCCTATATCTTATAAGTAGCTGATATATCAAATTTCATATTTCTAGGCCCTTCAGTAACACATAAATCGCATTTTTAGAACTTTTTTTGCTCCTGCACCCCCTTTGGGGTAGTGGCACCGACATAAAACATAGCCTATCTTGGAGAAAACATTGTCACTATCATTTGGACACCAACATTTTTTAAATCGGTTTGGTATTTCCTGAGATTATGTAGAAACTACCATTTAGAACGTTTTTCAGAACGCTTTTTGTGCATTTTCACCCCTTTTAAATTCCGAATTGTTTAAGAACTGTTCTTAGACATTATTTATATCTTATAAGTAGCTAATATTCCAAATTTCATATTTCTAGGCCCTTCAGTAACGCAAAAATGGCATTTTTAGAACGTTTTTTGTTCCTGCACCCCTTTGGGGTAGTGGCACCGCCATAAAATATAGCCTATGTTCTAAGTTGGACTAACACCATCATTCTGATAACATTACTTTTGGAATCCGTTCGGTATTTCCTGAGATTATGTAGAAACTACCATTTAGATCGTTTTTTAGAACGCTTTTTGTCCATTCTCACCCCTTTTAAATTTCGAATTGTTTAAGAACTGTTCTTAGACATTATTTATATCTTATAACTAATATTCCAAATTTCATATTTCTAGGCCCTTCAGTAACGCAAAAATCGCATTTTTAGAACGTTTTTTTCCTGCACCCCCTTTGGGGTAATGGCACCGACATAAAATATAGCCTATGTTCTAAGTTGGACTAACACCATCATTTTGATACCATTACTTTTGGAATCGGTTCGGTATTTCCTGACATTATGTAGAAACTACCATTTAGAACGTTTTTAGAACGCTTTTTGTGCATTTTTACCCCTTTTAAATTTCGAATTGTTTAAGAACTGTTCATAGACATCATTTACATCTTATAAGTAACTAATATTCCAAATTTCATGTTTCTGGGCCCTTCAGTAACGCAAAAATCGCATTTTTAGAACGTTTTTTGCTCCTGCACCCCGTTTGGTGTAGTGGCACCGATGTAAGATATAGCCTATGTTCTATGTTGGGCGAACACCATCATTTTGATACCATTACTTTTGGAATCGGTTCGGTAGTTCCTGAGCTTATCTCCGACAAATAAACAATTTTTTCCTCTTTATAATATGAGTATAGATAGATTAGTATTAGTATTAGTATTATTAGTATTAGTATTAGTATAGATTAACATGGGTTACATTTCCGTTGCAGTTTTTTTTATAATAAAGATCTTGTCTTTTTCTAAATTTAATTGTAAGTCGTTCAGTAATGCTCCCTCAAACAAAAGATAAAAATGAACAACGAAAATATTTATGAACAAAAATAATTTTTGTTTCGGTCAATCGGTTGGCTGGTTCGTTGTACAATATTTAAAGGCGTATAGCATCCTCTAGAGATAATACAGTTCTGAATAAAGAGACGAAGACATATATTACAGTCTCTAACTTGCGAGTGAAGTAACTGGGGAGGTTTTCAGAAGATAGCGGATGTTTTTAGATGGATCAACAGTTTCTGATTACCTCCGGAGCAAACTTCCACCAGCAAATTTCAATAGAAAATTTCGGCTTATTTAAGCACTTTATTCGCGTAAAGTTCCTCTCATAAATATATTAAAATTTTCTATCTGTCTTTAATGGTGGCAGCTTGCCCAGGTATTATAATCTTTTTCAGTGACACTGACAGGAGGGTGTCTTGGTTATCACAGTATCCAGGGTATGACTACCACTGAAGTAAACTTTCACCAGCAAAAATGAATATCTATTTTTGCTATAATTTATAATTGAAATTTTGCATTAATAAGGCGTTTAAATAATGTGAAAATCTGTATTTACATTTAGTGGTGGAAGAATGCGCCGGCGGTAATCGACTCCAGATCCTCTTACAGGTGAAGTTTTACTATTTTAATGATATAATATCAGTTCCTCTTTATTAATAGTTCCATGGTAGGGGTATGCTGCGTCAGTGATTGATTCTGTACCGTCTATAATGTATTTCTCTATTAGATCATCAAGAGGATAACATTAAAAATAATTTAAATATTTCAATAAAGCAGATGCATGTTTACTAGGGTGGAACTTAAGTATAGGGTAAAAAAAAAACTTTTCTGTTTTAATGTGTAATAGTGAAAACTTTTTTCCTTTTTGGATGTCTAAACTTTTGGCTGAAAAGGTTTTTTTAAATTAAGTTGTTTTCTGGTTCCTCAAGGAGGTCAAAGTTTTAAAATTTCAGTATAATGTAACTTTAAGTAAGCAATGTAGCTGTTAGCTCATATCTACTTTTATTTAGCAAATACTATCCAGAAGTCACCACGAGGAGGTGGTTAAATATCGACTTCCAACCTCCTTACCTCCCTTTGTTACGGATTAATTCAATTGGATATTCAACTTACTGTCTTTTTAGGCAAATTTTGTCATTACATTGTGGGAATTCAACGTTCCCAAGATTAAGCCATCTTTTGATTAATATTTAAAGACGGTTGACGCAGCTCGCGGGACAATTTTGACACACGTTTCCACTGTTTGAGTATGACAAGGAAAATCTAAAATTCAGGTGTATCCCCTGTTTGTACTTTTTTTTTTAAATTCTTCATCCGATCAGTCCGTCAAGATAGAATCAATGTTTTTATATTCTATAATTTCAATATGTTCGCATTTTTTCAAGTCGCTTTCCTACTGGTCCAGGAAATCCTTTTGTACCCGTAGTTTTTCAAGCAAGATTTCAACATTTATCTAAGAAAAAAGTTCATTTGCATGTAATAATCAAATTATCCATTATAAAGTTTTTAGGGTATTGCTTCCGATGTTTTAACAACTCCAGATTTGCATCCTGCATTAAAGGCGTTTCTGTTTCACCCAATAACTTTCAAACTTGAAATGTCTGTATTATTATTTTGAAAATACACCAAAATTGCAATGGCTATATTAATATAAGAAGAAGATGTCAATGAAATATGACCAATATATTTTTATCCTGGTTTTGAACTAAGACCAGGTGTTCGTCTTTAATGATTCTTAGTTGTACTTTTTCCCCCTGCTTCAGTTATCATAGTGTTATCCTATCTGCCATCAAAGTATGACCTTCTAAAATTAACTCATTTCGTCTTTCCTGTTCTCTCAAATTCTTCCTTTTCTTTTCTCTTTGTCGTCTTCAAGTCCTTCTCTCAGTTACCTTTTCTTTATTATCATCAGAAATACCCATATCTTCTAAGGTGTTATTTGAAGTTCTGTCTAATACTCCGGTTCTTTCACCTTGTTCATTATCAAATTCAGGTTTAGAAAAACAACCGACTGAACTATTTCCTTCCGAACTATTTTTTACACTTGACGATCATTCAATCAAAACATCATTTTTTTTTTTCGTTTTAAAATAATTTTTTTCCTTGATATTTCCTTTTCCAGTCTTGCTACACATTTTTTGTAGTTTCTATATCTATTGATCATATTGTCATTACCCCATCTCTCTTTGGTCTTTGAGAAAGTGATGTTCTTGTTCTGATACACGATAATATTAGTGCTTTTACACAAAGAAATGTTTTTTGCAGGATTACCTAACATTTTGCAATTTTATATTGGATGTGGGATTATTCTTTCTAATCTTAATATTTTTCTTCAAATTTTGACATTTCTCGTGCTAGCCTCTAATCATTTTTTACGATTTGTGCATCAGAAATCGTTGGAATTGAAGGTCTTAGCAATACACTTTTAATTGTATCCTCAACAGCTTTAGATATTTTAGAAATAGTGTGTACCAGATTCCAGCTGTCAGATTTTAAGTTAAATTGAACCCAAAAATAATGTTTCATAACATCTTCATGTGTTCGTCAAAGATGACAGTCTAATGTTAATGCTAAACATATCTTGTTTTGGTTCAAGAAATACAGGACACTTAAACAATTATCTAGATTTAGGTACGTTAACAGACTTTTTCACTTTTGACACCGAATGTTTATTGAAAAATAATTAAAGAAACTGTTAACACACGTTAAATCGAACTAACTTGTTATGTGTCGCAGCCAAATAAATCAGAGACAGTGAAAGCCGACGCCCACGACGCTGGCTTCTACAAAAGTCAAATAAAGTGGGACTAACTTTTCTAAGGTACTCAAACTAAATTATTCTCTTTATTACAGGACATTAACACTTAATTAATTTAATTTTCAAAATATAAATTTAACAATAAGCTTAAAAAACTTTTCATGCAATTATTGGCTTTTTTTCGTTTTTTAGGGAAAATCAGGCGCTTTGAGGAACCGGAAAATATCATTTTAAAATTAAAAGAAAAATATTTTCTTTTTATGGAGTTAAAAAGGAAAAAAATAATCACTATTAGAATATAAAATTCGAAACTTCGTTTTTTAGTTCCACCCTAATGTTTACGCTCTAAAGTGACATTGTCTAATTTTATGAAGAAACTTTAGCTTTATATCCATAAATAATCAGAAAACCAAAAATCATACTGTTAGGTGAATACTTTCAGATCGGCATCTCGATTTCCTCTCTAAATTTTTATGTAAGGCAACATTATCATATATAAATAAGAGATTCATATTTATAAGAGATATCATATCATATATATACTAGGGGGCTCTGCCCCCTGCAAGCTACGCTCGCCAACCCCCGTTCAGACACTGTAGAATCTAAAAGCACGCTAATCTGATCGGTTTCAAAAATATTAGAGAAGATTGAATTATACTGAAAAAACCTGTAGCGATCTCCCTGTAAACGGGTTTCCATTCAATTCCCTTTGATTGCAAAAATTTAAGGTAGAATCAGTTGCTATTAAGACATCCAATGGTTGTTTTCGTGTTTGGTTACAGAAGATCAGTTAAACATTTGAAAAGAAGCTAAAATAAAATGAATTAAGTAAACAGAGTCTTTCTCTCTCGTTATTTTTAATAGCGCTATAAAACGATTGACATAATACAATTACTAAAATTTGCTGCTTTAACCACTTCAAGGTCGGTGGTTCATTTTTGGACCACTTAATTTTAATTTTTAAATGCCACATTAGCATCAGAATATTGGGATGAAAATTTCCCTTTTATTAAGTAAATGAACAAAAGCATTTTTGTATTTCAAAATTTGTTTGTAAATTCTGGTGCCATTCACTGATTTCAAGATTTTACGAATAGAAATGCCTTGTCCGTGAAAGGGTTAAACGCATATTAATGTATTTATTATTTTAAAGCTTCCTTTCCCTTTTAATATTCACGTATAAATACAATTTTCAGGACATAATTTTCAATATTTTCCTGCCTTTAAACACGTACTCATTTAATAGTAATTTTAAAGTTTTTCTTCTGTTTTTAATAGTCACGTGAAAATAAATTTTTAATTGTTAAGAAATATTATTCTTTGCGCTGTTTTTAAAATTGAAAACAATCTCTCTAATAATAGCCTAAGTCATGTGACTATCATCAACAGCTCCAGGCGGATCCCTTCGCTTTTTATATTCCAGACGGCAAGTTTGGTACTTAAATGTTAGCCAGCCACAGGTGTGATAAGTCGCCGAATATTATTCTATCCCCATTATTTCTTCTATATTATAATAGTCCAAGTCATGTAACTGCCATAAACAACGGGCTGATTCCTTCGCTTTTCATAAGAAAGGTTTCCATTTTGATTAAAGAATCAAAATTATTTTTTCGAATAAAACTACATAAAAGTTGCCATGATCACAAAGAATTCCTGGTACTTTTATGCTAGTCGGGAGAAAATCTCGCCAATAGCTTTTTTTTTTAATTCGCCAGTTAGCATTTTTTTATTTTTCGAGTGATAAATGAAAACGGTGCTACTTGATTATCCCATCGACCAAAAATCTGTCGCCAAATTATAAGATTAAATGCCAATAATGGTTGATCGTAAATGTCACATTCACTTGACTTTAAGGAAGTTACACATGTTCACGCCATCAAGTGATTTTTATTTCGACGTTTTATTTGTATTTTTATTAATGTTATACTAATTTATTTGTTCTTTTGTTATTTAAAATAAAAAAATATGTCAATTTGTATAATTTGGCTATTTATATAATTTGGCGAAATTGGTCGACGGGAGAAGTAATAACATTAAAACGTTGCTTTGAAGTGGAAATTAAATCTCATGATTTGTTGCATTGTCACATACGCACCGGGTTTGGCGTGATTTTTATTTTACGACAATTATGCGAATACCTCGTTTTCAAATACCTGTTACATATCTATTTTTAAATTATTATCTGTTATTTTTAAAATGAAATAACAATAAATAAATAAAAATTAATTAATAACTATAGAACAAAACAATTTATAACATTTTTTGTAAATAAAAAGAAAATAAATTCAAATAAACATTTATTAATAAATAAGCAACAATAGCGGGGTTATCATGTCAGGCAAAATACCGCCATTTTGGCGCCAATTAGGTACCCCGTTGCGTATATGACATCTGTGTATAACATTTTTCTTTTCTTTTCGTTTAAAAAAAAGAATGAAGTAAAAGCCATTTATTTTAAAGGTTTCAATTTTAAATGAAAGTTTTGTATTAAATAAAATGATAATGAAATACAAATTGAATTCTGAATAAAAGTAACATGATGCATTTCTATAGCATACATTTAAGGGAGGCCAAACTCGTCGCCAAATTAATTTAAAATAACCTTTTCTAAAACATGAAAAAAAATATCTGTTATGATTAAAATTTGAGTTGCCATTATTAGAAAAAAAGTATTTAAAATTAGAAAAAAATTCATAGTTCGAAAACTAATTCTAATTTTAAAATTCTAATACCAGTTTTGAGATCTGCGGATCAATACGGATTTTGGGTGTTACTTTCATCGCAAAGTATTTCATATTTTAGGAGACATCTCCGTGAAACGTAATCAGTTGTTTAATCAATCGTTTCATAGAATCGTTACATAAATTCGTTTCAATTCGATTCATTAGGATTTTATATATATAGGGTAGAAATGTTTCAAAATATTCAATCTTTTACACCAGAATATTATATAAATAAATGATTTATATAAAAAGAACCAAATGTTGATAGCCGTTTCATATGTCTCTTTCAATTAATTCATGATAAAAGGCAGTTCTTGTTTTTAGACTGCTTTTACATTTAATATTACATTTGATGAATAAAAATAACATAGTTCAGACCTTCCACTGGTCAGTTATTGTATACCAGTTTTTCTGGTGAAAATTTTTCGAACTATGTTTTTACAACATTTGTAAAAAGAAAAAAAAAATTAAGTTTGGGATGGTTGTCTGAGAAATTTATAAGAAAAATTTAAAAAGAAAATTTTTTTGAAAGAAAAAGGTGGTATTCCAAAAAACGGATCCGCTGAGAGGTCTGCACGATATCGTATGCCTTTACATTTACTACTATCATTTCCTTTATTTTTAAACATTTAGTAATAAAATAAAAGGAATAAGTTTTATTAAATCTCTATACATAGTTGTTGAGATTGTATTTCAAAATGAATTTTGTTCTTTGTAAAAAACATGCAATTTCTCCTAGCCAATAAATTATGATAAAATGAAGCGAAATATAATAGAAAGTTATTATAATGTATTTAATCCTGTTGTAACATTTTCCAAACATCGGCAAAAACTTAACCGTAGGCTACTGTCATAGAAATAATAATATGCAAAACAGCTATGTTTGTTAGATTTCAGTAAATGACTATTCGTTAAATTTTATTAAAACATCTTTAATCATTTTATTTTTTTAAGCGAAAAATACTTCCCCCCGCCCCCCTTCACAAACAAAATCGAACAGAAAGGATTCAGGTACAACGAAATAGATATATATGATTGCTGATGCATTAGTCCACAAACAATAACTCATATATGGTTTATAGTTTGTGGATTATGCATTAGCGTAAACTCACAACGAAACTTAAATCACAACTCACGCAATCTTGGCATTAGATTAAACTTATTATATGCATAGCTTCTAACTTTTTTGATAAACATGAAATTAAAAGTACATCATGTATATACCTTTTGGACAGGAAAATATTTTCAACAAAATTTTCCTTGTACATAGCATATATATTTTATTTATTTATTTTGTTCATAAAGTAAAATTTCTGGATTGAATGTATTTATATGCTTAATAACATCATAAACAAAATATAGAAAATGCGCAAGGCCTTTCGAAAGCACTTTGTCTTCAGTGGCGTAGCTTGAGGGGGCGTCCAGATGCACTGGACACCACAAATTTTATAAAGTTTTTTTCGCCTTATATAATCAGAGAATTTTCTGCTATTAATGATGGCGAAAAAAACTTTTCAATTTTAGTGGTATAAAGAGCATTTGGACCCCCCCCCCCCCTCTGGCTACGCCACTGTTTGTTTTCCATCTTCAAGTGCAAAGAACATGTGCTACCTCTTTGAAACCAGGAACAAGACTGAAAGGAAATGTAAGGGAGAGGGACAACTTAAAGAAAACAATCAATATGAAAGGAGGAGTCTTCAGCCAATCACAGAAGAGAAATATCCAATCAGAAGAACACAAAACAGAGGGATAATTTTGAAGCAAATTGAATAAAACAGAGTCAACGGAATTTAAGGGGTGGAGGAATGTTAAAAAAATTATATGTAAATAAATAAATAAATACAATAAAATAATAAACAAATATGTAAACCAGTAAATAAGTAGAATAAATCAATCATACAGAATTAAAAATAAAAATAGATATAATAATAAAAGTTAAAAAGGAAAATAAATGTAAAAGCACTCGTGTTGGAAATTAATAATGCATGTATTTCAAAATATACATAAATACCTAATATTAATTATTAAAATAATAATAATAACAATAATAATAATAATATAGCTGAATTGAAAAAAAAATTCTAATCTGCAGGAGCGTGATATGCTCAGATTTCTTCTTTTCGCCTGAAGAAGAAAGACAGTGTTCTTTCGAAAGGCCTTGCGCATTTTCTATTTTCAGTGGTGTTATTAAGAGGGATTTTCCCTTTATTGGTTTATACTAGTTTGTTCAAGATTTAAATGCGATATTTATTTTCCTTGAAAAATATAATAATCCGGAAATTTGACAGTTATGCTAAAAACTAATAGTTTTTCCAAGAAAGCTACACATCTCATTAAAGATATCAAACGAAAACTTATTTACTTTGAGTAGAATAAAGACTGCTAAAAATTTGTTTATTTAATTTATTCCACTAAAAGTGAAAACTTTCTAACAAAGCTGCATATTTTATTACTACATTGAATGATAACGTCTTTGCCTTGAGTAGTAAAGAGTGCTAATAATATGTTGACTGTAAAGATTCTGCCAACACTATATATATATTACAATAAGAAAATACTGTCTGTTGTAATCCAGAATGCAGTTTTATCCTATAGGAATATTTTTTATACCGATCTATTGCAATTGCGACTATATGGAATTGGTATGCAAAAGTCTGGAAAAGATATCTTAACCCTTTCCGGCAAAGGCAAATTTTGTTGTAAAATGATGAAATCATCGACTGACACCGGAATTTACATACGACTTTTTTAGAAATTAAAAACTTGTTACTTTTCACTTTCATTATTAATGCAAAATTTTATTAAACTATTCTTGGTGCCGATTTTAAGTTTGGAATTAAAATTAGGTATCCTGACCCGGGCACAGTGGGCCGGTGAGGGTTGAAGGTTTCTGGAACTCATTAATGCAATAAAATTATTAATTGATTTGAATATCAAATAAGGAATGATTTTGTGGCATGCATTTTTTGTATTCACTGCATAAATCCAGTTAAATGTTCATTAATGGACTAAACTTCTATTGTTAAAGAATGGAGTTATGAATAAAGAGGAGGGGCCATATAGTGTATTCTCTAGCAGTTGCGAGTGAAGTAACTGAGGAGGTTGTCACAAGATGGTGGCTGTTTTTTTAATCGGATCAACAGTTCTGATTACCGCCGGTGGAAACTTCCACCAATAAACTTGAATAGAAAATTTCGTCTTTTTTAAGCGTCTTATTCTTGAAAAGTTTCTCTCGCAAATATGGTAAGAAAATTCTACTTCTTGTCTACCGCTGTCAGTTTGCCAAGGCATTATAATTTTTTTAGTGACACTGACAGGAGATTGTCTTCGTTGTCACACTATAGCGGAACTGTGGCGGAAGTAAACATCCACTGGTAAAAATGAATATCAGTTTTTACCATTACGTGTTGTTTATCAAAATTTTCCATTAATCAGGCGTTTAAACCAAGAGAATTTCCTACATAAATTTACTGTTGGAAGTTGGCCCCCTGTGTAATGAACCCCTGCGAAAGCGGTTACAGTTGAAGATTCATTATTTTTATTACATGTTCTTTCCTGTTCCTTCATAGTTCCATGAGTTAAAATGGATGCTACCGGGTTACAGAATATATCCGAAAACGATCATATGTATAATTTCTGATGTTACTATCCTTTTTTGTCTTGACATACTAAATTCACAGAGATGAATGGGGTAATTTTCGAAAGGTTCTTCAAGTGGCTTTTGACATAGTACACAGTGTTGTCAGATTGGGGGCTTTTTTAATTCAGATTATTTGACTGTCACCACTTTTTTAAAAGAGTATAATTCGCCTTATTTTTCAGAATTTTGAATCTATTTTTAAATAGGCCGAATATTTCTATTTCAAAAAAAGCCGTGACAACCAACAATCTGGTGGCAAAAATGTCCCAAATCTGGCAACACTGATAGTACACTTATATATCGTTAAAACACATTGTTTGATAAAAGGAATTGCAGCTAATTGAAAATTAATGAAAAAACATGTCAACAAATTACCTCAAAGATTGCGGTAAGAAGCCTAGCATGGGTTTATTGTTTCTCTTTATACTTTTTTCTTTTTTTTTTTAATTGATAACACTAATAGAATTTTTTAGATTAAAGATATTTTTTAGAACACAACTAATAATACTAAAAATCATATTTATTTGAAAAATAGCAATAACGTGTCCAAGCAAATTTTTAAAACATATTAAAAACGGTATTTTCATATTGACATCACGTCAGGAGTTAACAGTTGAAGAAATCTCCAAAGATCGCTATTTGCAATCAGCTTTTTCGTTTCTGTTCATTTTAGTGGATTAAGCACGAAAGTTGTTGTGTTTTACTTATGTTTTATTCTTTTATTTATTCATTGTTGAATGTTTTAATATACTTATGTAATATCAGATGGAATCAAATGATGAGCTATTTAAATGCAAACGGATTTACCTTTCGTAATCGTCTGCACGCAATAGAAGTAGATTAAAAAAAATATATTCTTGAAAATTAATTTAAAAACAATAAATACTGAGTAAACTGCTGTACAGTTTTCAAAAAAATTGCATTTTGAAAATACATTTTTTTCCTCTATTCGATTGTGTAAAATTGAAAATGTGCGATATTTAGAAGTTTAAAAAATTTCATTAACATAGCTGCCAACTTTTACGCTTTTATCCTACCACTATTTTTTAACAGAGAAATTCGTCTTATTTAATCATCGAAAAGAAAAGATTAACGCGTTGAAAGCCAAGTCTATTTTGTCTGTCTTCTCATTTGTGCCACGAAATAAGATTCCCGTTACACAATCTGTAAGTGGCACTCACCGATGACTGACGCGTCCTAAACGGAAAGTTCAGTGTCAGTCTAACGTGGCACTCAGTTTGTTGAAAAAGGCAAATTTTTCTGATCAAAAATAGTGATAGGGAAAAAGCGAGTTATGCAATAAAGATTAATGAAAGTTAAATTTAATCGTCTGCTGTTGCCATTGTCAAAATGATGTCAGCGTTACGCACAGAAACGTTTGTCCTTTATACTATAGATAATAAATGGTGTGTAGTTGCTCCACATAAATTAATACATTAAAAGGATACAAAAATAAGTTTTGTATTATCCAAGGCACACTAGTGTACATCTACATAGAGAAATGTGTACAAACTTTTAAATTTTGTAGTTCAGAAACGGAACTATACAGTTTGGTATTAAATTTAACCCTTCAATTTAAATAATCAGAGTAACGTATTCTACTTCAACGGTAAATATTATACACAGGATGAGGTTGCCCCGATGGGGTCACCTGTATCAAGTATTTTTGCTGCGTTAAAGCTTAGACCATTAGAAGAATTTATTTTTGACACTTTCAAATATATACCTAGATTATGGTTAAGATACGTTGACGACATTTTTGTACTATGGGAAAAAGGAAGACCAGCCTTAGCAGAATTTTTAGAGAAGTTAAATCAGCTTGATGACAGAATTAAATTTACCATGAGAAATGAAGTCGATAACTCCCTCCCATTTTCAGATATTTTAGTTATAAAATCAGGTTCTTCGCTTAAAAGAAAAGTTTTCAGAAAACCAATGAAAATAGATAGCATTATTCCTGTTACAGCTTCAACCCCATGGGGTTATAAAATGTCTGCGTTTAATTCTTTTATTAAGAGGGTACATATTGTTTGTTCGGAGGAATTTTTAAAAAATGTAAACCGCATTCTTAAGATAATCGACCATGGGTATAATCCACAGGTTATCCATAAATTAATCAAGAAGTTCAATTTTACTATTGAACGTCTTGAAATCCATGCGCTCTGCAATGCGCTCAGATAACCCGTCCTAAATACAGAAAAAATTCTTATATTCCAGAAATGTTTGAAAGATTACGGAGAATTTTTAATAGATTCGGAATTCGTCTCGTTGCCTCCCCAACAAAAGATCTGTTTAACCCCTTGGGGACGAGCGACACGTATACGTACCGCATGAAGCGCTCTAAATCCTTGTTTTTCCTCACCAGTAAAATTTTACTGTAAAATTTGCCTTATTTAATCAGCGCATTTTCTCGATTCAAGAAGACAAAAATTTCTGTTTTTAAAAAACGGTGACAAAAGACTAAAAATTTCGTAAAAGGCTGCCGTCCCGAAGGGGTTAAAGCAATTACCAAAAAGCAAGATCCTACACCAAATTTGTTTTATTCTGGTGTTTATGAAATCCCTGTGCAACTCAATACTGGTTTGTTAACATCATATATTGGCATGACAAAACGATGGATTTTTTGAAAGAATTAAAGAACATAAAAGGGATTTAGAATTCAATAGACAGTCTACAGCTCTATCTAGATTAGCATTTAAAGGCAGTATTAAGACAGTTCATTTCGAAGAGGTAAAAATTATTTCTGGATATTCTAAACCTCTTAACCCTCCGACTGTCTTGGAAAAGGGCAAAATTGTAATGTTGTTTTCTCTGCATTTTCTTTTAAATGCTAAAAAAAATGATTCTTTGAACATTTTATAAAAAAACTTAATAACGAATATGAATGCTATCCTTGGAATTATTAATCATTGTCCAATGTATTAAAAATACATTAAATCAATAGAATTACATTACTTTAAATATTGCTTGTATTGCAGTGAAACCTGGAGCTTAGTGAACGTATTATCTTTGAACATTTTATAAAAAAACTTAATAACGAATATGAATGCTATCCTTGGAATTATTAATCATTGTCCAATGTATTAAAAATACATTAAATCAATAGAATTACATTACTTTAAATATTGCTTGTATTGCAGTGAAACCTGGAGCTTAGTGAACGTATTAACACGGCCTTGTCAGTGAGGGGGTTAAGGCCGTTATAATAGAGTCTATAGAAATTAGTCTGAGGAAAGGGGATGTTTGTAATAACAATATCCCATTTCAAGTTTCTAATATTTAGTTAAATGTTTTGAAAGAAATGCATTTTTAAGATTAAATTCAGTTTTTCCTAGCTTTGATAATAATGTTATAGTCTACCAATAAATGGCGCCATATCCGATACATTATTGTTTCTGATTGTTAATGATCTTTTATAGAAAAATTTCAGTTTAATATTTGTGACGGTGACTATGTTCTGTGTAATGTAATCTCCGTAGAGGTAAAAAACCCACTGATGATGGCTTGTTAGAAAAAAGTCTGAAACGTTGGGTTTATTTTTAATGTGTGTTTAATATTTTTTATATATGTTTTACACTGATAAGTATCGTAAGTGTTTTTAATTATTACATTATTTATTTTATTATAAATATTATTCGCAAACAAGACATCCGTATGATAATTTTTAGTTAAATTACATTAATAAGAAGACATAGAAACGAAATAGCTTATACAATGTAATTACATTTTTATTTATCACAAGTTTCTTCTAAATCTATTACAATTTGTTCAAGTTAAAATGTAAGGTAATTTTTTTTTTTTATTCCTCTGATTATGAATAGCAGGCATGCAAGTTAATATTCCTCTTGATCGTATCGTCTCCTTCTTCGGGTCGCCCACATTGCTTTTTCAATTTTTTGTGCCGCCTTAGATTGGTTGATTTACTGATAACTACATATTATATAGTATTTATTTGAAAAGTGTCAACTCATAAAATTAAATTTTCAGGAAAATTGAAAAACGGTTCCAGGAATAAAAATCAAATATATTTTTTTCCTATTACTTATTGAAGTGTGCTTTTAACCATAAATTGAGATATATTTTTGTCATTTCATCCTATTAATATCTCAAATACTCGCAATTCAAGCTCTTGAATACGCCATCTGTTCGAGAAAAAATGTAAGCGCTCCTTTAAGGAAAATCCCCTGCATACACATTGTATTACATGTGTTTTTACCTTGTTCATAAAAATAATAAATCTTTTTGCACAATTTCAGATTTCAAGTGACATAATCCTGAAATAAGAAAGAATTAGAAAAGTGTACTCCCAAAACAACTATTACATTTGTTATGCTTAATTTTTCAGAAATAAAAACGGCACAATTATGATTTTTTAAAATGAAATTTAGATGAAATTATGAAAAATTTCATGTCCTTCAGAAGTTTCGTGCCCAGGATATGGCCAACGAGTGCCCGTGCAATAGTCAGGGCCTGCGAAGCTTGAAGAACCTCTGGTTCATAATCACTATCTTCATTAAGATCCTTTGGATATGATGAAGCGTTGTGGCATGCTTGTCCGTTACACTGGCCACAAACTGAGAAGCATTGCAACCCTACTTTTCTGCACCTTATGTTCGCACCATAGCCTTCCTTGCAATTGCAGAAGCAGTTGTAGTGTTCTTCTGGTGCTGAAGGTAACAACGTTGTTATGGGTTCCAGAATCTCCTTGTGTATTATCCACCCCATTCGTCACGTACTATATCTCTCCCTAACCAAGTTTGAATCTGATAGTAGACACGATAGATATGCTGACGAGCTTTTGCACTTCTAGGTGGAAGAGATTATAACTGCACTGGTTTGTTGAGTCATGTTGTTTTAATGAACTGTGTGTACCTAAAATTGCTAATACTGTCTTCTGATTTTGGAGCATTTTACATTGCTAAAAGATCGCGTATTCCATTATCAAGTAATATGTTTGGAAGGCTTTTTTCTTGCTGAAATACATGAACTGATTGGTACAAATTGGAATGTTCATCGAACACTTTTATAATTGGCAGTTTTGTTCTTTTAAACAACGCAAATCTTGTGTCGCATCCACTAAAGGTGTGCAAAAATAAAATATGTTCTCTAGAGTGAGGATATTTGTCGAAGCTTTTAGAGGAATACATTCATTGCATTGCCAAATTTTTTAAAGAACATTTCTTGCTGATGCGATTTGTTTCATCCCATTAACACTAGAACGTCCGGGAATTTTACCCAACTTTAATAAAACATTTTAACACCAGAAATTTAATTTAAAACAGTTTGACTTATTTATTTAACTGAGTTTTTGTAGTTACAATTTAAGTAATTTTACAAAAAAAAATTTGATTCGAATCGACATTTTATCATGTGATTGGTATCAAATCGAAACCAGCTGGACATTCTAGTGTAAAAAGAACTAACAGATTAATATCATCTCCAACGATAACTGTACTCTTTCGATGTTCACATTCTGCAACGGCTGCTTTGATGATGAGGACAGGGATGAGATTTCCGCGTTTTTGCACACCAGTATATTCTTATAGAAAATGTTGCTCTCTTAAATCGCAAAAATGTTCCGATTAAATGAAATATCATTTTCTCCAACAAAATACTGGTGGGCAAAAACGCGGAAATCTCATCCCTGGATAAGGACATCAGCATCATCTCTGTCTTACTTTGTTGCGAATTTAACAGTTTTTAATTGCTTAATAAGCGTTGCAATAACGTTGATTTTATTCTATTAGTTGGATAAAAGATTATATTATTATTACATTATACTATTATATTATTTATATATGTTAACTAAATATTATTATGCGGATGTCGTATTTATGAATAATATTAATAAACAATTAATTATATAAAACTTCTCTAATAAAATTTATTAATTATATAAAAATGGCCTACGACCAAACTTGTAGAGACTTTTATGCTCTACAAGCTTTCTTATAGTTTCAAAGAACATTTGAAGCATATGAAACAACCCTGAGAAAGCGTTTACCTTGTTTTGGCCAGAGGGCCAAAAACTCGCCCTTTTTGCACCGCTCTGTAACACCTGAACCTTTTCTCAGAAAATTAAAGTTATTTTAGAAAAGAAAGACCACTTTAATTTTGTAATTGGGTTCTCGGATAAAATGCATAGTTTTCGAAGTATTGTGGGCAGTAAAGGGCGTTTGTCTCGTTCGGGCTCAAAGGTCAAAAAGTCATCTTTTTTTCAGCGGAATCTAGCGCATTAACCTTTTGTCAGAAATTAAAGATATTTTATGAATTTTGTACCCCCTTTTTAAATTTTCGACCCGCCACCCCTTTTTATCCCTTTAGTCGGGAATTTTCAAAAATCCGTCCTTTGTGCTCTTTTTCCCCCAATTTCCATGCTTCTAGGTTCAGTAGTTTGGGCTTATCCTTTTATACATGGAGATAAAAATTAAAAACTATCTCAAACGATTTTTCCCCATAGACCGTAATGCAATGGAATTCTTTTGAGCGCCCCTGTAATCTCCCACACCTCGACCAAACTGCCTTACTAACAGTAGGAGATCAAGAGCTATCTAACCACTATACCGCGTGTGGGTGACAGTAGGTGTTCATGAAGAAAGGTCTGTCTTTACCCACAGACAATTGACTTTCATATACATATATATATAGAGAGAATTAGATAGATTTCAGACCAGAATTTTTGCTTAAATTGTTTCTCTATTTTTTTAAGCTCATGGTCTGATGAATACTTTATTTATTTTATGAACAGTTTTTGGTTCGAATCGACATATTTTCATTTGGTGCCACCAAATAATCGGTTTTATGGTGCACTTAGTGTTAACTTTCTGTGAGATATCAAATGAACGAGGACCTCGTGTTTCACTGAGTTTCAGCAGGTTAGTTTTTTGATAACGTAGAATATTTAGTATACATTTAAAAGTCGTCCAAAACTTTTTCTATTCAGCTGTTGAAATATGTTATTTAAACAAGATTTTCAAAGCTGTAGGATGCCCCTGGATGTTTCTTTGTATTTTTTTTATCTCGTGTGATTTGCATTATTTTTTAAGAAGAGGGACATAACCGATATTATTCTTTCCCTCAGAATTCGACCAATACATGTTCCATCTTAAAAGAAGACACATTTGGTAAATGAATCGGATAGTGTAGCAGATTTTTATTGCAATAATAGATACATTTATTTCATTTTGCTAAGCATCGGCCAAATATGCAATTAGCATTCATAATCTTCATTATTTAAAAGTTTTGCAGCTTAAAGTTATGGTTCTTCTAATACCGCCGGTACCGTGTTAAAAAAATCCAATATGAAACAGTGCTGACAGTGGGCTGCTTTTTTAAAATTCAGATTTCTTGATTGGCACCACTTTTTTGAAATAGTAAAATTCGCCTTATTTAATAACATATTAATTAAGGCGAAAACAAGGGGAAATTTTCCATTTCAGAAAAGTGGTGCCAATCGAGAAATCTGAATTTAAAAAAGATAGCCCGCTGGCAACACTGTTTTCATATTTGACAGTTCGACATGGTACCGACGATATCACCTCTGCAATCGCAACATTCGTGTAAATGGTCTTCCTTGATATGATCATCTTTTTTCGGCATGCAGTAAGTAGGAGGTTGGATACAGACTTCCAATAAATTCACACATAAGTTTAAAAAGTTTTCTATTAAGAGTTCGTGATTTTATATAATATATTGTTTTATTTGAACAATTCGTTCTTTCATAAGCTCGATGTTTTTATTGCATACTCCATGGATTACAGATATAACCTCAAAATACTATATTGTTACGGAAATATGTATGAAGTATACTTTAAAAAGAATTTTAATTGTAAGATAATAATTGCTAAAATATGGCGGCTCTTTTTTCAGATTTTTAGTCTGGACGCGTTTGGTGTTATTGATTTTCGACTCTTCCGGGAAATTTCAACCTTAAACTTTAAACAGGAAATAATCTACATTTATATAAACGTTTAATTATAGGTCATAAAGAAATTTATTGTGATATCAAACAATGCAAATGATCGTGCAAATATTAATGAATATTGTCTTGAATTATGAAAAAAAATCATGTATCACACTTACACACAAATCTTCTCAGAATAATCAAAACATCGCACCGGAAATATTTTGAAATGTTTTTCATATATTTTTTAAAAAAACCTGTTTACTGTGTAATTCTGAATGTAGCATCCAGAAAATCTTGCTATTAAGGCTTCCCTAGAGGGTGTCTTTTACGTGAATAAAAAAAATTTTAGTCTACACCAATAGATCGCAAACGTTTTGACTCGCGGATCCCTTTTTAGAAAGAATTTTTTAGACGGAGTCCCCTCACGCTTACCGTACCCTATGTTACAAGTTCATGTTTTTTAGGTGCATTTCTACTAAGCACAGGAAACATGATCGAAGAGTAATCTAAAAAATTGTGCACTGTCCGAGAAATAAAATTTTATTTTGAAACTTTAACCGTAATACTGACTTTATTTTCTATTATAATGAAAACAACGGGAAAATAATTACAACAAATATGTGGACAATAAATCTTGCATTGTCAGAGTGACGAACAATACTGCATAATCGTTTAATATGATTGAATTGTTTTGCAAAAATTTCTGAATTTCCCGTTCCAGTTGATAGTAATTGCAGGCGGCGAAATTCTGCATTAAAAAAATTTTTGTATTTCGTTTTAGTGGCTGCGTTAATCGAAAATCTTGCTTCATAGATACATGTCGTTGAAAAAGGCAGGAAAATTAATTATGCTTTCGTAGAGAAAGTTTTAAATTCATCTATCAAATAAAATCAAAAATCTCTTAGGCTTTGGTTTTAAAGTATGATCTTTAACACTAAATATATCATGAATTTTAACCAAGTTTTATTAAAATATTTCAGATTAGAATATTTATTTAAAATTATTTAACACCATTTTTTAAAACTCTTAATTCATTTATACTTTATTTATTTTATGATGAGTAGTTTCTGGTTCAGTTCGGCGTATTTTCATTTGTTAGCACCAAATCACTGCTTTTTGGTATATTTAGTGTTAACTTGCCACGAGATGTCAAATAAACGTGGACCTCGTGTTTCACTGAGTTTAAAATGCGTAGTTTTTTTATAACACTGCATATGGGGAACGCAGAAGAAAATTTTTGCTGAAAAGTTATTTTAAACTGAAATATAAGTGTGATACATCAATTTAAAGCTAAAGAGCTACAGTATATTAATTTGTAAGTTTTAATTTCATAAGGTAAGTCTACACTGAAACTGGGCTGGAAACTGACAGTATTAAAATTCATTTACAGTTGACCATAAAAATCAACTTATTGAGTTGTACAGTTTTTTTACTTCTGTCCATGAAATAGTTTTAGCCATAATTAAGGTTATTTTGTAAATTTTAAGGAAGATAAATTATCTTTATTAGTGTTTTTTTTAATGGATGGATTTATTTTTATTCATTTTTTGCTATTACTTAAGATTATAAGATAATAATGACAAGTAATTAAAGATAGATTAAAATAACTCAATTCATGTCATTTTTGTGTTCTATTTTTTGGTTTGACGCACATGGTCTTTGATCAGATATTTTATAGGCTTTGTAAAGCTTTCTTTACTAAATTCTGCTGTATGACCTACAGAGATTCTTATAGTAATTCTTATGTAAAGGATTCATTAGGTAAATAATTATACAGGAGAAATTGCAAGTGATATTATTGATAATGAAGACAATGATTTATTCTGTTCAGTAGCAGAAACTGAGAAATTGCTACGTGGTTATACTAAGTGATTCTAAATGATGATTTAAAGATTCGTGGTTTTACTATTGAAGTGCATAGGTGCCAACCTCAAACTAATCTTCCGTAATACTTGCGTTAAATAATTTAAAATATTTGACTTATTTATATATTATAATATATAATATATATATATACAGTAGTATACGCCTGTCCGACAGGGACAACTTTTTTTCCCGGTGGCAACGGCCACGTGACGTCATCGTATAGAAGTACAGGGGGAAAGCGGTGGGAGTTTTTCGACGGTGGAATGGGGGTGATTCTTTTTGTGTACTCTTAAGGTACGTTCTGACTTGTATTTTGCCTCCTTCTCTAGTATTCGTGGAAAATCTTTTATTCTGAAATTATCTGCGGTTTATTCACAAAAGAATGAGGGGAATCAACAATGGGTCAGGAGATAAGGAGCTCGACTCTACTTGAAGGAAAGGTTCCTCTTTTGCCGGACATCAGTCCCTTTCCTGCTAAAGTCGTTAAAAATCAAAGACACCGAAAAGCCACAAAAAACGAAGCCGACACTGAAATCAGTAAGAAGGATAGTGGGTACGCAGCCTTAAAGGAGTGGTCCACCTGTCAGTCAAAAGGGGGTAAGGGAGGGGGGTCGTAAATGGGGGGTCACGAGCCTGGATCGTATAAAAGTACAGGGGGGAAAGGGGGATTTTTTCGACAGTGGAACGGGGGTAATTCTTTTTGCGTACTCTGGAAGGAGGGGTCCACCTGTCAATCAAAAGGGGGTGGGGGAGGGGTCAGAAATGGAGGGTCACGTGCCTGGATCGTATAGGAGTACAGGGGGGGAGGGGAAGGGGTTCACGGGACTGGATCGTATAGGAGTACGAAGGTTGAGTTTTTTTTAGGTTGAGTTGTTTTTGCTGAATATGCCAGGGGAGGGGGAACGGTGTCGAAAAGGGGATCACGTGACTGGATCGCATAGGAGTACGAAGGTTGAGTTGTTTTTTGCTGGATGTTGAGTTTTTTTGTGAAGGTTGAGTTGTTTTTGCTGACTATGCTAGGGGAGGGGAAGGGGGGTCACGGAACTGGATCGTATAAGGAGTACGAAGGTTGAGTTTTTTTAGGTTGAGTTGTTTTTTGCTGAAGGTTGAGTTGTTTTTGCTGAATATTCTAGGGGGAAGGACGAAGGGGGTCGGAAAGGGGGTCACGTGACTGGATCGTATATGATAACGATTGAAAGGCGTGTCCACTTGTCAATCAAAAAGAGGGGCGTGTCCGAACATGAACTGTTATCAGATGAGTTCAATGATTAATACTTTTTAAAAAGATATAATTACTCTGCTATATTCTGTAAATTTTATTTCTATAGTCTCGTATAATTCACAGAATTTCTGCGTCAAACACAATTTTTGAAAATTGCATTTTTTTGTGATCACAAGAGGAACAAAATTTCCATTCATTATCTAGGCAAGTAAAATGCTTTCTGTTACAAATTGCATATGGTTTATAAGAGTGGAGCACATGTATTTTTAAGTGGTTGCATCAACTTTATCCTAAATATATTTTGTAAATAAAGAATTGGAAATATTTATGGAAATTTGCTCTGACAATCACAACAGTATCAATGGACGTTCCCATAGATTATACAGGGTTCGTACGGGTGCTTGAATGTCCAGACTAAGAAATTCTTCGGTACCAGTATTTTGCTATGGAAAATCTCTCCTCAAATAAGGCGAAATTTCGTCCGTTTAAACTAGATTTATTTTTCTATACAAGAATTCTGATATTAGGCCTTAAAAATAACGGTACCCGTACGAACCCTGTTGTATAAAATTATAAAAAAATAAATTAAGCAAATTTTATTATTTTAATAAAATTATAGTTGAATGTCTTACAGAATAGCAGTAAAATTTTATTAGTCAAAGAGAATTTTGGACAAAAACGTGAGGAACCTGATATTATTTTAAATCTCAAATTAGTGCCAAGATCCTCATTGTTTGCTTGTGTAACTCGACGAAGCGAATTCATCCAAGCGATAATCAACAAGTTCTTTAATACATGTCACTATTTTTTAAACAATGGCTTCCAAACTGAGCATGCACATTGTATGTCACTGCTCTTCTATAAAGTCACTGTAATTTTTTGTAAAAAATTTCGCTTTATCAGCCTGTGATTTCGATTACATTATTTTTTTCAAAAAATTCACCTGTGAAGAATTTCAAAGCAGCTGGGATGAAATGACGTACATCTACAAAACATATTTCAGTTCTAAGAATTAAAAAACACGCTTTTTTATAAAATGACGTCATTTGCATCCGCTAAAGCACTCCACTTTTATGATCCCGTCTAAAACAACATCTATATAGAGCTTCTAGAATTCTTAAGTTTTGTAGTAAGTCCTACATGTATAGAAAAGTATTCAAATGACGTCATTATCGCAGAATAATACACAAACACAACAAAAAGCAATATCGTTCAAAAAGCTCGGCAGACAAATACGGGTATATAATGTTACATATGCCTTCACTTGTCTTTGTTTATAATAGCTCAGTGTTGTATCAGAAATCATTTTTTCAAAATTCGGAAAATATTATTAGACACGGATAAATAAAAATGCATTTTTTCAGCTTCCTGATAAGAGATAAGTAATTGTGAAGGAAAGTCTCACAATTATTTAAAATACGTTTTCGTAAAGAGAAAGTGTTATATCGTTTGAAAAATATTTTTGCTATAAACTAAGAAACATTTAATTGATGAATAGAAACGAAATAAAACCAAAATTCACAGGATTTTATAACAGACGGTATTTTTGACATAGCATGTACAGTGAAACTTGTTTAATTCGAAATTCTAGCTAATTGGAATTTTTTGTTTAGTCCCTATATTCTGTATTAAAATAATGCAAAAAAATGTGGTTATTTTGAGATTTAGTTTGGATAATTCGAATTTTTCGTAGGATTGCCTTTCAAATTTTGCGGTAAATATTAATCCTGAGACCTTTTTTCAGCTAAGGTTAAAAATAGTATAAAAGTTTATTTTAAATGTCTTTCTACTCGGCAAAATTCCAAGACTTTCCAAGACCCTTTCGTCTGGGGAATCTGTTTCACTGAGCATTAAAAGGATCGCAGCTTAGGTGTTGCAATCGCAGATTTTCTCCAACCCTTCCCCCCCCCCTTTTTTTTCTCAAAAAGTGCAGCTACATTTCTTTCTATGTTAGAGTCACGTGCACTTTCACGTGAAGGAATGATTTAAATCGGTTTTAAGTTGCTTGGTCTTTAACCCTTTGAGGGGCACCGGTATATATTATATACCACCTACGATTAATGAAATTTTACACCAGAAAAAATTATTAAATTTTACTTTTCTAACTTTGGTGGAAGAAAAGCCGTAAAATTGCTTTTACTTATTTTGAAATAGAATTTTTCAAAGGAATTCAGCATTTCACAAACGTAATTGCTTGCCCCTCAAGGGGTTAAGTATTGTTTCTATGTTCTCTTACTATGGCGTTTCAAAAGCTAAAACTCCTTATAAGTCATTAACATTAGTTCAAAAGTTAGCGGTGATTAATGAAGTGGAAAAAGGCCTTAAAAAGAAATTGGAAATAGCCAAGGAATTTGAAATTCCATCCAATACATTATCGATATATTTGAAGAACAAAGATAAAATTTTGAATATGGCGCTGGCAAAAATATGATGACGAAAAGGCTGTCATTAAATAAAGCTAAAACTATTATCTGGAATCTCTGGTATGAATTTGCAATTTTTGAATAAAAATGGAGGACAAACTGGTCTGATTTCGAAAAGTTTTTTATTTCTTGAGTTACTTTTTAAAACCTTTTCTTTATATATAAAAAAAAAAAAAAAAAAAAAAAAAATGTAACAATAACGTGTGAGTGGATACTGCAAAATTTTGGTGCGCGTCGTACATTTTACAACACAAATATTTGTTTAGTTACGCTGTTGCTAATTCAAGACATTTCATAATAATAATAAGGAAAGAAATAAATTAAATAGCCATTATTCATAACAATAGTGAAAAAATAAATTTGAATGGTATTTGATAATAAAATTCTGTTTGGAGAGAATGTGCTTTATTTACGACGAAATAATTAGATTATTTCATAAAAATATATCGAACATGATTTAATTAAACAAAGCAAATAAAATAAAATTAATTACATTAAAAAACATATTTTAAAAAAAATATTCGCTTTTATTTTCTATTCTTTTCATCTTTTTTTTTTAGCCCGTAAAGAGCTATAACAATGTAACAATTTTACTTTTTCAGCTTTGGCATATCTTGTTTTACGCTACATTCTACACAGTTTTTCCAGATTTGAAGCTACTATAGCAAAGATTCTATTAAACATTTTTCGTTTGAAAATACAAAACAAAATAACAACTCATCATGTAAATATGAATTACGTTATTACAGAAATAAATGTTTAAAAGTGAATTAATTAAGTTGCTTAGCTGCTTGAAAGAGCATTCATATTTCATAAAGGACGCACAATACTACATCAGAAATCTGGGAAACCTATTTTATTCCGAATAGAAGGAATTACAGGGTTCATACGGGTACCATTATTTTCAAGGCAAAATATTAGTATTTTCTTATAAAAAAATAAATAAAGTTCAAACGCGCGAAATTTCGTCTTCTTTCAGGAGAGATTATCTGGGGCTATGCATATATAACGTTATCATTTTAGGGGGGAGGGGGGGGTCTGGCACATGATATCGTAAGATATCTCTAGGGGGAGGGGGGGTTTGTCTTTTGATATCGTTATCATTTTTTATCAATTTTTATTTGTAACTTGGTCTTTACGTCAAAGTAGTGTGTTATCTATTTTTATGAAAGTATAAAATTATTATTAAAATCATTAAATGATTATAAAATTATTCAATTCCAAAATATGGAACATCCCAACGTTTGGCATTCCTATTCTTTTGTCATACGTGTATGCATACATAATCAACTGTTTGACAAACCGTATGCGAAGTATGTTTGAAATGATACTTGTGTTTATTAGTAAATAAAAGAGAAAGAATATTGTCCACCTGTTTTCTTGAAAAGAAGTTCTGTCTGCCCCACACCGTGCAGGAGGAAAGTGCAAAAAGATATTATTACTGTTGAATGCATTATGTAACAAAAATCTATTATTAAATACTTTTAAATAGTAACTATTTCTTTTAAATGTTATTTGATATACAAACGGATATTTTATTGACTTCTCTTTATCTGATTTTAAAGTATGCAAAAAACAAATGTAACCATATTTGTATATCATTCCAAACAAAAGAAAAAATTCCTAAAATTTAAAGAATTTTTACACATTGATAACGATATCATTACCGGGGGGGGGCGGTCAAGGGATGATAACGTATGATATCGTAAGGGGGGGGAGGGGGTACAAAATTTCCAAAAAGTTGATAACGTTATATATGCACAGCTCCTCTATAAAAAAAAAAATGCTGGTGTTGAAGAATTTTCTGGTTTGAAAATTCCAGGACCCGTACGAACCCTGAATTAATTCAGGGAAAGCAGTGACATCCAGAGAGTTTCGGTGCTGTATTCGAGAAGAACATATCACTTTTGTATAAAATTTGTTTAAGAGCGGTCTCTGAAAGGTAATGTTCTCCGAAGTTCCATATTAATAATCCTTACAAGGATACAAAAATTATTTCTATAATTTCTGCACCTCTCGAGAAATTAGAAGAAGGGATAAAGCTCTGTCAGTAGGGGAGGGGGTTCTTTGGCACTATGATAACTCTTTGTAGCCGGTGAGCAAACATGGAGACTTTCTTTTCCGAAATGTATTAAATATGACATTTAAATAATTATAATACACTTAGCTGTCATTAATTATATGAGTACGATTATTTTTTGATCTCGGAATAATAAAAAATACGACATTGATAGAGTAGATCAGTAGTATCATCAGAGCCTGATTAACCACGGGGCAAATTCCTACCACTAAAAATAAACAGAAAATTTTGCCTCATTCGTAGCAGAAATTTTACATGAATACGGCGTTTAGATAAGTCGAACTTTTCTTTTAAAATTTATTGGTGTAAGTTTGCCCCGTTGGTAATCAGGCCCTGAGTATCATCAGAGATAGATCAGTAACGGGTACAGCTTCTTTCTGAAGACTATAAATTCAAATATATTTATTCTTACAAGAACTACATTTACTTTTGGGTAATAAAGAGTGCCATAGATTTACCGAATGCATATGGTTTTTTTTTTCATTTATTTAAACTGAAAGGTTTTCTGATGCATTTTTATACTAATTTCGAGACTAATACACAAACAAATACATTGATTGTGAGGCTACAAAACAGAGGAAAAGAAGGGGGGCTGGTGTAAGGATAGAAGATTTTGGAATCTGGAATTTTTTTAATCTTTTTTAGTAAAGGGATGATTCAATTCAGTGTAATTTTATTTCCGCAGAATATTAAAAATATCTTTCAAAAGCGAAAAATAAAGCAAATAATACCTATCTTGAAAGTTTGTTTAGACCTTTCTTAAATTTTAACTGTCTGTTTTCAGTGTGAGTGTAAAATCGTTCTAAAATATTAATATTTCAGAAAAAAAGATAAAATATGAAAAATGCTACCCAAAAATCCAATATTGTCTTTGAAGAATAAAAAAAATTGCTAAAAATTATCAAAATGCCCTACATTTAAAAAAGGTCTTAATAGAACAAAAAAAAATCATAATAATGAAAAAAAAATTGCAAACTTAACTTATCATAATTTCTAGGCTTTGGTTATAAGTTCCAAGGTTACATTAAATGCTCGATTTTTTATTTTGTTTCAAAAAAATTATATATGATTCTCTGAAAGGTTTATTACACAGGAAAAATAATGAAAAAAGTCAGAGATACATTTTTCATATAATACGTCAATCTTTTCTTCTGTTGCACATCTGCAATACAAATAAAAACTACTGTCGTGTGGTTGTTTTACGCTAAAATATTGCAAATTAGTTGTCTGAGCGAAGCGAAGGCTAATACTCAGCGAAATATTACTGTCCGGACACATTACTACTACGATGGATATTAACGCCATGTCCTACTAAAAAAAAAGCCTAATAAAAACCTTTCGTCAAGCATAACTCAAAGAATTTTTGTCGGGTTTCGTTTCTGATTGCACCAGAAGGTACCTATGAGGGTCGCCTACTGAATGCACCTACTATGAAAAATAAGTTCCAAACCGTTTTAAAATTATATAGAAAAAACTGATAAAAAAGCACAATTTATCTGCATACGTCACAGAAATTTGGTGTGCGTCACTTTCACCGGTTGAAGTTTTCGTAGACAACTGGTTTGAACACATGGAGCAAATAATAATAAAAAAAATACGCACGCATTAATATTGAATAGATCAGTTTCAACCACGTGATCACAAACCTTGCAACAATCCGTGGCAACCGGTTTTGGTGGGCAAACAAATAATAATACAGTACTCCGTACCACGGTGACCGTTTTTAGCCTGTTGTATAAAATCTGGCCTGTTGTATGACATACAATTGTGGATGATTAAAACAAAAGACATGGGTGTTTATTGCTCCGGGAGGTTATCTTTCTCTGGATGTCTGTCTGTCTATCATACAGCATGCAATTTTCTTGTAAAGGATGATATTATTATGCAGTAAAACCTCCATAACGGACACACCCGATTAGTGGACACCTCTATTTAGTGGGCATTTTTTCGATTACCAACCCTTAAATAACTGTACATTTTTTACTCTCAGTAGCGGACACCTCCAAATAGAGGACAAATTCTTTCCTCCCGAGGTGTTCGCTATTCAGAAGTTTTACTGATAAAACCTCCATAGCGGACACACCCGATTAGCGGATACCTCTATTTAGCGGACATTTTTTCGATTACCAACTCTTAAATAACTGTACATGGTTTACTCTCAGTAGCGGTCACCTCTAAATAGAGGACAAATTCTGCATTCTCGGGGTGTCCGCTATTCAGAGGTTTTACTGTATATAATATTGATAGTTATTTTACAGGGCCAGACAAAAGAATAAGAATATATGAAACGAACATAAACTAAATTCGGGATTGGTAGATCGCTGATGGTAATGTAAATTTAGGATGTTGTCACAGTCATCCGCAGCATGTTTTTAGAGTTTCGTCCATTTAACGAAACCCTACCTGTCTCACTCCTTTGTCTGTCTGTCCGTCTGTCACAGAGCCCGTTCTCAGAAACTATACATGTCGGAGACTTGAAAATTTGCATACTTATAGCTGAACACCACACATCAAACGGCAAATAATAAAATTTTTAAAAAGTCTAATATTTAACCCTCTGGGATCTAACTTGTGTATTTTAAGCAATTTTTCTAACTCAGCCCCTAATTATGTTGGAGACATTAAAATTTGCATACTTATAGCTGAGCACTTGCGATAACACGATAAATCATAAAATTTTGAAAAAGTCATATTTAACCCTCCGGTCTCTAACTTCTGTATTTTAAGCAATTTTTCTAACTCAGCCCCTAATTAAGTTGGAGACATGACATTTTGCATACTTATAGCTGAACACCTCACATCAAACGACAAATAATAAAATTTTGAAAAAGGTTTAATATTTAACCCTCTGGGCTCTAACTTGTGTATATAAAGCAATTTTTCTAACTCAGCCCCTAATTAAGTTGGAGACATGAAAGTTTGCATACTTATAGCTGAGCACTTGCGATAACACGATAAATCATAAAATTTTGAAAAAGTCATATTTAACCCTCCGGTCTCTAACTTCTGTATTTTAAGCAAATTTTCTAACTCAGCCCCTAATTAAGTTGGAGACATGACATTTTGCATACTTATAGCTGAACACCTCACATCAAACGACAAATGATAAAATTTTGAAAAAGGTCTAATATTTAACCCTCTGGGCTCTAACTTGTGTATTTTAAGCAATTTTTCTAACTCAGCCCCTAATTAAGTTGTAGACATGAAAGTTTGCATACTTATAGCTGAAATCCTCACATCAAACGACAAATAATAAAATTTTGAAAAAGGTCTAATATTTAACCCTCTGGGCTCTAACTTGTGTATTTTAAGCAATTTTTCTAACTCAGCCACTAATTAAGTTGGAGACATGAAAGTTTGCATACTTATAGCTAAACACTTGCGATAACACGATGAATCATAAAATTTTGAAAAAGTCATATTTAACCCTCTGGGCTCTAACTTGTGTATTTTAAGCAATTTTTCTAACTCAGCCCCTAATTAAGTTGGAGACATGAAATTTTGCATACTTATAGCTGAACACCTCACATCAAACGGCAAATAATAAAATTTTGAAAAAGTCTAATATTTAACCCTCTGGGATCTAACTTGTGTATTTTAAGCAATTTTTCTAACTCAGCCCCTAATTATGTTGGAGACATTAAAATTTGCATACTTATAGCTGAACACCTCACATCAAACAACAAATAATAAAATTTTGAAAAAATCTAATATTTAACCTCTAATATTTTGTCTCGCGCAGTTTTTAAATTTAAACTGTTTTGCAATACTATTTTTTGTTCATTTTGCATAATAAGTGTAATGTGACGCAATTTCTTCTATTTCAGACTTCTAACGCATGTTAATGAATTTATTTTACAATATCCTTTCTCTTTCAAAATTCACATGTAAATATAGTTTTAATGGCGTAATTTCCAATAAGTGCCTGCTTTTTATACCTAATTATTTAATTCTAATTTGAAGGGTTTTTTTCTGTTTATAATAGTAACGTGTAAATAATTTTTTTATTTGAAGCAAACATTATTATTTGCGCTGTTTATACAGTTGGCAACAGTTTAAATTAATACCATTTTCTAAAATATGTAAAAAATATCAGTCAAGATGCTGAATATTTGAATTTAAAATAGAAATAAAACCTCAAAAAATGAGTCAAATTAAAAAAATTAATGAAATCTGCACACCGGGATTTTCTATTAAATAAAATGATTTAAAAATGATTAAAGTATGTGTGGTAAAGTATGTGATGGTATGTTAGCTTGCATGATTTCCTGAATAAATATGTATGGATTTGTAAATTACTTCAAATGACATTTTGACAACTCAAAAGTTATGCAGACGATATATTCAGATCTTGTGTCATACTTTATGTTGTAATCATTGCCGATTTCTTTTATTTAATACACGCTAAATACAGCTCAACTTGTGCAGAATATGTTTGAAAACAAAACAATACAGCGTATGTAGTGGCCAGCATACACTCATCATTTAAATCCGATCGAGCATATCTAAAACACACTCTAACGAAGCATTGCATGCCACTGTTGATGTATTCGGTACTTTGATACTATATTAGATTTTGAGGAGAGAATTCCTTAAATGTTATCGACAACCTCATTGTATCCGTGGAAAACAGATATTGTATAATATTAACTATTCCGGGGGAGCACACTCCATATAAAGTATAGTCCATTCTTTTTAAACATCATATATTTGTCATTTAAAGTTACTCAAATTGGTTTGGAGCGTCTGATTATGCTCTTGACATCATTTAATACAGTTAAAATTCCGATATAAGTAATTTAGTGTTTCATTTTCTATTTTACTTTTAATATATTGCGTACTTTCAATTTTATATCCATGCATGGCTGTCTTGAATGTTTTGATTTCCCATTTTTTTAAATAGTGTATACGAATTTAGATATAAGATTTTGTAATTCTACGATTCGTTTATTTTCATCATTTCAGTTTATCGCAGTATATGGACAATTAAAGATAACATCTCATTTTCTTTGCTTCCACATGTTATTATTAAATCTATGTTCTCAGTAATATCGCTCAGACTAATCCCTCTGAGGGAAGTCCTAGTAAATATTTTAATAAGTATGTCTACAAATACCTTAATTTATATAATTATTTATTTTATAAAACTTTAACTTTAACCCTTTAATTCCCATGATAGAATACGTTCTAGAATTTACACAGTTGAGAGAATCTGACGTTACACCAGAAAGTTACAATGGTTAATTTCGCTTTATTTAAATGCGGAATGTCTGTTATTAATTAAAGCAGATATTGCTATTTTAATTTTCTGGTGTGAATTAGGTATATACGAAAAAAATTAATTAAATTAAAAACACTGTTCTTTGTATATATGCAGCACACTAAAGGGTTAAAGTTATTGTAATCAGAACAAAAAAATCTTCTTAAAACACCCTCAAAAAATTTTAAATGTGCTAGGCCTTTCGAAAGGTCTGAGTCTTTCTTCGTCAGGTGCAAAGAAGACGTCCTTCTACTATGAAAGCAGCAGGAAGACTGAAATGAGAGGTAAGGGAAAGGAAACAAGCTGAAGAAACAGCCTATAGGAAATTAGAAATCAACAGTCAATAGGAAAGTAGAAGACAACAGCCAATCACAGAAAAGTATAATCAAAACAAAAGAACACAGAATAGGATGGGCAAAAATTGGGAGGGACAAAAAAATACGTATAATTAAATATGGGAACACATGAAATTAAAAAAATAAAATAAAATAAAGTAAAATAAAATATAAAAAACAGACTAATATTAATAAATACAAAAATAAATTAAATGGTAGTACCGAAAAGGTTTTACCAAGCTTCAGAGAGCATTGTGGAATCAGATTTATCATTAACAATATCATCACGATTAAGATAAATAGCTAGATTTTCGAGAAAGTCCAATTCAGAGGTACTATTGGCATTAGAGATAATTTTAGCATTTTGAAAATTAAAATTATGACCCGAATCCCAAGAGTGCTTGGCAATAGAAGATTTAGAAAATTCTTGATTGATTACATAACGAGAGTGTTCTTTTAAGCGGATTTCGAGATTTCTTTTAGTATGACCGATATAAGATAAATCACAACCATTACAAGGAACTTTATAAATTCCCCATTTACGAAGATCAGGAACAGGAGATTTAGTGGAGGAAAATTTGAATTTATTGACAGGTGTAAAGATAATGTTAAAAATGAAACGTCGTAAAACTTAAGCTAACTTGAAAAAAAAAGGAGGATAAAAAGGGGAGGACAACCAAATTATCAGGTTTGCTTTTGACAGATTTGGAAAGAGTAGATTTATTAGATGGTCTATTGAATTTCTTCACAGCATTATTGGTAACAGAAGGATTAAAACCTCTTTTGACAGCAACGGTGTTTAAGTAATTAAGTTCTTCTTAAGGGATGCAGAATCGGAACAAATTTTGAGAGCACGATTAACATACGTTTAAAAAACACCGATTTTTTGGTTGACAGGATGATTTGAGAGAGCATGAGGTGGGTTAGAAACAGAAAAAGGTTTTCTATAAACACAAGTTTTGAAAGAAGAATCACATTTGGTTACTAAAACATCAAGGAAAGGAAGTTTATTACAATTTTCTAATTCAAAAGTAAATTGAATATGTGGGTCGATAGAAGAATGAGAATAATGTGAAGAAATGATGAATATGAGGAAAATGAAGAATATGAAGAATGGTAGAAATATCAAAAGGATTATCAACTAAAACAAAAGTATCGTCGACATAACGCATCCAACATTTAAAATTAACCAGATTTAATAATTTTTCCTCAAAATAATACATATAAATATCACAAAGAATTGGAGTTAAAGGATTACCCATACTTAAGCCGTCTGATTGTTTGAAAAATTTATTATCAAATTCAAAAGTAGTTTGAGTGATGCAAATTTTAGTTAAATTAACAAAATCTTGGCCTTCAATATCAGAGAAATGAAATTCACGTAATCTTTTTTTGCAAGCAAGAAAGAGCACCTTCAATCAGAATCATTCGTAAATAAAGATTTGACATCAAGAGAAAGCATAGAACAATTAGACGGGTTAATATTTTTTAATTTACTAACAAAATCATAAGAATTTTTTATCGTATGAGAATTAGAAATGCATAAAGTAATTAAAAATTACTAACCCATCTAATTGTTCTATGCTTTCTCTTGATGTCAAATCTTTATTTACGAATGTTCCGATTGAAGGTGCTCTTTCTTGCTTGGAAAAAAGATTACGTGAATTTCATTTCTCTGATTTGAAGTCCAAGATCTTGTTAATTTAACTAAAATTTGCATCACTCAAACTACTTTTGAATTTGATAATAAATTTTTCAAACAATCAGACGGCTTAAGTATGGGTAATCCTTTATCTCCAATTCTTTGTGACATTTATATACATTATTTTGAGGAAAAAATATTAAATTTGGTTAATTTTAAATGTTGGATGCGTTATGTCGACGATACTTTTGTTTTAGTTGATAATACTTTTGATATTTCTACCATTCTTCATACTGTCAGTTCTATCGACCCACATATTCAATTTACTTTACAATTAGAAAATTGTAATAAACTTCCTTTCCTTGATGTTTTAGTTACCAAATGTGATTCTTCTTTCAATACTTGTGTTTATAGAAAACCTTTTAGGTAGCTTTCATTACAAAAAGCTACCTATTGCAGCTGTTCGGAGGAAAGCGATTTCAAAAAATTTTGGTATATTTTCATCGATCATGACCCCCAGGCCCCGAAATCACCAAAATTTATATATATATATATATATATATATATATATATCTGACATTTGTCACACTGTAAATCTCGTATTTAAGAACCGATTTCGATGAAATTCGGAGTGTACGTAGTATATGCCAATGTCTCGACCGAGTTCGTTGGCCAGCTTCATCCGCCGTTTCGTTTCAAAATGGCGGCCATTTAAATTTTTTTTTAAAAATTTAAATCTTGAAATGTGGTACCAAAAAATTGAAAATGGAAAAATATTTTTTTCTTATGTATTTGACCATTAAGATTCTGGAGCAGTTTTTGTTTTGTCTATATCTTAAAAAATGGCTGAGTTATAGCATTTTGAATTTCTAGCGTGACTGACATTTTGAAACGTCCTGAATTTTGTCACGCGATAAAAGGCGTATTTATGAACCGATTTCGATGTAATTCGCTGTGTACATAGTGCATACCAATTTCTTGACCGAGTTCGTTGGCCAGCTTCATCCGCCATTTTGTTTCAAAATGGCGGCCATTTAAATTTTTTTTTTTTTTAGTTTAAAAGTTGAAATGTGGTACCAAAAAATTAGAAATGGAAAAATATTTTTTCTTATGTATTTGACCTTTATACAAAAATTCCGGAGCAGTTTTTGTTTCGTCTATATCTTTAAAAATGGCTGAGTTATAGCATTTTGAATTTCTAGTGTGGCTGACATTTTGAAACGTCCTGAATTTTGTCACGCGATAAAAGGCGTATTTATGAACCGATTTGGATGTAACTTCGTTTATACATAGTACATACAAATATCTCGACCGAGTTCGTTGGCCAGCTTCATCCGTCATCTTGTTTCAAAATGGCGGTCATTTAAAAAAATTTTTAAAATTTAAATTTTAAAATAAGATAACAAAAAATTGAAAAATGAAAAAGATTTTTTTCGTATGTGTTTGACCTTAATACAAAGATTCCGGAACAGTTTTTGTTTCGTCTGTATCTAAAAAAATGGCTCAGTTATAGCATTTTGAATTTCTATTGTGGCTGACATTTTAAAACGACCTAATTTTTGTCACGCGATAACAGGCGTATTTATGAACCGATTTGGATGTAACTTGGTCTGTACATAGTACACACCAACTGAAAATAGTGTACATAGTACACAAATTTTCAGAAACAAAAAATAGTTTTTGTTTCTGAAAATTTGTTCTTTTGTTTATATATTAAAAAATGGTTGAATTATAGCACTTTGAATTTCTAGCATGGCTAACATTTTGAAACGATCTTGTATTTGTCACGCGATAACACACGTATTCGCCTATTTCGATGTAAGAAGGCATGTGGATAGTATACATCAGTATCTCGACCAAGTTCGCTGGCCAGATTCATCAGCCATCTTGTTTCAAAAAGGCGGCCATTAAATTAAAATAATTATATTTAAAGTGAGGTGCAAAAAAAATTAGAAATTGAAAAAGGTTTCTTTCTTAAGTATTAGTCCTTGATATAAGGATTCAGGAGCATTTTTTGTTTGTCTTTATCTTAAAAAATGGCTCCGATATAGCAGTTTCAATTTCTAATGTGGGTGACATTTGGAAAAATCTGATTTTTTGCCTGCGACAACACTTGTATATATCAACCGATTCCGATGTGAGTGAGCATGTGCACAGCAATTACTAAAGTCTCAACCAAGTTCACTGGTTAGCCTCATCCACCATGTTGTCTTAAAATGGCAGGCACTTTAAGAAATCGCCGAATTTGACAGCCAAATATAAGTCACTTTAAAGAAAAGCAGCTTGGATAAAGCTGACTAATTTCGCGAAATTCTCATTCATTATATTGGTAAAAATTATTATTGAATCTCCTATATTCGGTTTGCACTAAAATGAGCTTCGTGTGTTTGAATAATAGAAGTTGGCTTTTTTTTAAATAAGGAATATGAAAGCTACCTGTTCCTCCCGGCACTGTCCGAAAGGACTTTTTCTGTTTCTAACCCACCTCATGCTCTTTCAAATCATCCTGTCAACCAAAAAATCGGTGTTTTTTACACGTATGTCAAAAATTCACGTCTCTCAAAATTTGTTCCGATTCTGCATCCCTTAAGGAAGAACTTAATTACTTAAAAACCGTTGTTGTCAAAAGAGGTTTTAATCCTTCTGTTATCAATAATGCTGTGAAGAAATTCAATAGACCATCTATAGTCCTGGTGCTACGGGTGAGAAAACTGCAAATCGTGATAAGAATATACCGAGTATCTACTTTATATTAATAAAATGCATTTCAGGGGGGGGGGAGGCATCGCGTACAGTCGTGGCTCGTGGCCGTGGGAATTCAAGATGGCGGCTGTTATTCAAAATGGCGTCATTTTCTGAATTTTCTTACTGTCCATCATATAAATGTGTGTTTCATATAAAAATTTCGTTTTTAATACTTTCCGTCATAGTTGAATGAGTTTATGAAATCAGTTTGTCTGTTTGTTTGTCTGTCTGTCTGCTTGCCATTCCATGCTCTAACTCGCTTAAATTCACTCAGATTGTCACGTAATTTATATATGTTATTGAAGTTTACAATAACATGTTCCGAATAAAAATTGAAGTGAATAACTTTTATAGCCCTTTTACAGGGACCTCAAAAGAATTCCATTACGTGACTGTCTATTAGTGCGGGTGTTACGGTTGAGAAATCTGCAAATCGTGATAAGAATATACCAATTGGTGAGTATCTACTTTAATTAAAATACAATCCATATAAGAGGGGTAGGCATCGCGACAAGTCGCAGTAATTCAAGATGGCCGCTGTTTTTCAAAATGGTGTCATTTTCTGGAATTCTTGCAATTTTCATACTATTCATCGTATAAAAGTGTGTTTGATGTCAAATGTATGTCCAACATCTGTAAAATAAGTGTGACTGTAGAAAGTTCGGACTTGCTTGCAAGATTGTGAGAAATATGATGATACAAAGTGAAGATATTATCTAACATGCAATTTTTTTAATATCTTGTATAATTAATTAAGGTATTATTAAAAATGCATTTTTGTTATTTTTTTATTCCTTTCATTTTCCTCACTATAAAATACAAAAATACTTTAATAATTGTCCTATTTTCATTTTAAGCGTATTTCTGATGTTAAAAAGGGAATTTTTCAGTTTAAAAATATCGAAATTGACATCATAGACACTTTTATATGATGTATAGGAATAAAAATGCAAACAATTTTAAATAACAGCCGCCATCTTGAATTCCCATGAATTTGTATGATGCCTCAACTTCTTATATGCATTGTATTAATATGAATTAGATAATGACCATTCGAGATATCTTTATCACAAAATGCAGTTTTTTCATACCTAGCAGCTCCACTAATAACAGTTTATTTAACTGGTGATCTTTATAGAATTTATTCACGAGTTAGAAACGCACGTATTCTTTTTTAAGTGTGTCACTCTAATTAAACGATAAATACTATGCACACCTTATTTTGTAGTAAGTATTTTGTAGTGCACCTCACTGATATATGTCAATTTGAATGCGTTTCAGTGAGTATAACTTGATTAAAACACATTGCAAACGATTCCCCCCTCCCATAGACAATAACGCAATGGAATACTTTGGAGGGCCCTGTAAACGGACTATAAAATCTATACACTTCAATTTTCATTCGGAACATGTTATTGTAAACTTCAATAACATATATAAATTATATGACAATCCTAGTGAATTTACGCGAGTAGCGATATTTAAACGAGTTAGAGCATGGAATGGCAAGCAGACAGACAGGCAAACCGAATTCATAAACTCATTCAATTGTGACGGAAGCTGTTAAAAACGAAATTTTTGACGTTAAAAACATCGAAATCGACATGAAACACACATTTATATGATGGATAGTAAGAAAATGACGCCATTTTGAATGACAGCCGCCATCTTGAATTCCTACGACTTTACACGATGCCTCCCCCTCTTGTATGGATTGTATTACTATAAGGTAGATACTCACCAATCGGTATATTCTTCTCAGGATTTGCAGTTTTCTCAACCATAGCACCCGCGCTAATAGACAATAACGTAATGGAATTCGTTTGAGGGACCTGTAAACGGACTATAAAATCTATACACTTCAATTTTCATTCGGAACATGTTATTGTAAACTTCAATAACATGTATAAATTACATGACAATCGGAGTAAATTTAAACGAATAGCGATATTTAAGCGAGATAACAAAAAGATAAACTGAATTCATAAACGCATTCAACTATGACGGAAGGTGTTAAAAACGAAATTTTTGACGTTAAAAACATCGAAATCAACCTGAAAGACACATTTATATGATGGAGAGTAAGAAAATTCAGAAAATGACGCCATTTTGAATAACAGCCGCCATCTTGAATTCCCATGACTTTACGCGATGCCTGCCCCTCTGAAATGCATTGTATTAATATAAAGTAGATACTGACCAATCGGTATATTCTTATTACGATTTGCAGTTTTCACTTTATTTTGGTCGTGTAGCACTCTAAATACTAATAAATCTACTCTTTCCAAATCTGTCAAAAGCAAACCTGATAATTTGGTTGTCCTTCCATTTTTATCCTCCTTTATGTTTTCAAGTTAGCTTAAGTTTTACGACGTTTCAATTTTAACATTATCTTTAAACCTGTCAATAAATTCAAATTATCCTCCACTAAATCTCCTGATCCTGATCTTCGTAAATGGGGAATTTATAAAGTTCCTTGTAATGGTTGTGATTTATCTTATATTGGTCAAACTAAAACAAATCTCGAAATCCGCTTAAAAGAACACTCTCGTTATGTAATCAATCAAGAGTTTTCTAAAACGTCTATTGCCAAGCACTCATGGGATTCCGGCCATAATTTTGATTTTCAAAATGCCAAAATTATCTCTAATACCAATAGTACCTCTGATTTGGACTTTCTTGAAAATCTAGCTATTTATCTTAATCGTGATGTTATTGTTAATGATAAATCTGATTCCACAGTGCTCTCTGCAGGTTGGAAAAACCTTTTCAGTGCTACCATTTAATTTATTTTTGTAAATATTAATATTAGCCTGTTTTTTATATTTTATTTATTTTATTTATTTATTTTTTTTTTAATTTCATGTGTTCCCATATTTAATTATACGTATTTTTTTGTCCCTCCCAATTTTTGCTCCTCCTACTCTGTGTTCTTTTGTTTCGATTATACTCTTCTGTGATTGGCTGTTGTCTTCTACTTTCCTATTGGCTGTTGATTTCTAATTTCCTATTGGCTGTTTCTTCAGCTTGTTTCCTTTCGCTTATCTCTCATTTCAGTCTACCTGCTGCTTTCATAGTAGAGAGACGTCTTCTTTGCACCTGACGAAGAAAGACTCAGACTTTTCGAAAGGCCTAGCGCATTTAAAATTTTTTGATGGTGTTTTAAGAAGTTTTTTCGTTGTTATTGATTCACACCAGTTTTAACTTATTTTCTTTGTTATTGTAATCCTTTACCAAACTGGTGATGGGACAATGGAACATGTTAACAGAAAGTAATTGTTCTTTTCTATCTCTAGGGGAAGACGGGGTACACTGAAACAAAATTTACTAATTTTTTTTTCCTATCCAAAATTTTGCATGCACAAAAGTATAATTAATGCTTATTTTTAATCTTGTTTTTCCTCCATATAAATAAATTTTTATTAGGTTCTAAACAATATCTTTATGCTTGAAAAATAACAAAAAATAAATGTCTTACAGTGTTTCATTGTACCCCGTATGCCGGGGTACAATGAAACACATACTGGGGTACAATGAAACACATACTGGGGTACAATGAAACACTCCAAATGATGGAAGCAATTTTCATCCAGTATAGTTTATTTTATTAAAAATGTGATAAATACAAAAACAAAACTTGATTAATGAGGAACTTGATAAAAATATTATAGTCTAATATGAAAAATAAGAAAATTCTATTAGTTTAAGAAATACCTTTCATTTTATATTAAATTGGCTCAAGTCAGTTTCAAATATTAGCATTTCTGCTTATATTTCAGTTGCTCTTGAAGGAATATGGGGTGGTAGTTTCAACACAATGAGCTTTTTTTTATGTAAGTTTCTAAAAAAAAAAAAAAAAAAAAAAAATTCAAACTGAGTTGGAGTCTTTTTATATCAAGTACTTCACATTTGACTTCATTTAAATGTATGATTTCTCCAACGGTATATATTTCCCTATGTTTCCATTTATACGGATACTGCTTGTGCCACACATGTTGTGTGTGGATATCTCATTCTTAGTACCTCGATGACCAGCTGGGCCTGGAAAAAAAATCTGGATGATCATCAGAGTCTGTAGCAGGCAGAGTTTGTTTTCAAAACAATCCCTTCTTAGCGTTTTTTTCTCTTTCTATTTTTTAATTGTTTAACAAGAGCATTTTTTACTGACCTGGTTAGAACAAAACTCTTTTTTTCTGTTTTCCTACTCCTACTTCTAATATATTATATTTACTGTTTTTATTACTATAATAAAACATGTTTCATTGTACCCCGTCTGCAAGTGTTTCATTGTACCCCGCACTGAGGTTACTAAGTAAAAATTTATTTTCAAACTTCTAATATTTATTTTTTTTAGTTTGGTTTTGGAGGTATGAAGACAACAACCCAAAGATAACAATGCATAGAAAAAATAATTATTTCATATAACAACAAGGAAAAAGAAACAAAATTACTTTTAGTAAAGGAAGTTACTTTCAATGGTGTAAAAGCAATAATCTTCTATTGCTACTGTTGTAGAAGTGTGAATGTATCCAAATCACATCAGTAATTGGAAAATATAGTTGTATAACATATATATAAACTGCAACTCTCTATGACAAATTTAATTGATTTTACAAGTAATGTTTCATTGTACCCCGTCTTCCCCTAATCTATCCTAAAAGTATTTTCAGAATAATAAAATTTTACACCAGAAATACTTAAATATTATTTATATAAAGTTTAAAGCAAACACTTTCAAGCTGTTATTGTTTATCAACTTGTATTAATCCTGTTAATGAGACGTTCCTAAATTAGAATGTCTTGTAAACTTAAAGTATGCAGGAAAGAGAGTTCCGGTTCCGTTTAACCCTCGCGTGACCAAGTGGGGTTTCTTTCCGACCCCAGCGTAAGTTCAATCCTAATATGATTTAATGATTATTTTATTTTTTAAATCCTTTGTTCCAACAATATTACATTTTCTATTTCTTTCTGTGGTTGCAACTGCTATATATGCTATTATTAAATTGATTTTAAAAGCTAAATTTTGGAATTTTTTTGATATGGTACAAAAATATGAGTTTTTTTAACTATGGGATTACTAAATGATCCCACATACCTTTCATGATTCATATTTCCTCCTGGTCATCCGAGGGTTAAAGTGAAAAATAAGGTTATTATTTCGACCTCATGCTTGATTATACCTTATACTCCATATCAACGTTATCAATCAATTTGGCTATAGTTTTAAAACTCCGCTTCACACATTTGTTTTGTTGTTGTTTGTTTCTTCTAAAACACAATTCTTATTGAATACTACGTAGCTTGTAGGTGTCAACTATCTATAAATATTTAATAGAAAAAGTCTAATTGCAACAGGGTCAGTTATATTGATTTTTCTTTTCAAAGAAGGTTAAAACATATCTTTGAGGCCTCCTGACATCAAAAAGAAGTACTTTCCAGCATGTTTCAGGCAAATTTCTAAGAGCGAGATATATTCTATTGCGCTCTGTTCGAAAAGAATGAAAAAACGGCGGGGGGGGGGGGGTATCTTTGCCGCTAGAGATTTTTCCAGATAGTAAAAAGAAACATTATGCCAATCAGTCAGAAAATCAGTATCTAGAAATTTTACATATTGGCTAATATGTATGGCTAGTTCCATGCGTACTTCTAGTGTAAGTCACATAGATGGAAATTTCATAGATGCCAAAATATTTTAATTATTTCGGAGTCTGATCCAAGACAAGCATATTTTAAACTGGAAAAAATATATAAGGAACTGTGTCTTCTTTCGATAAGCTACAGTTTGGATTTATGTTTCAAATCTTTTATTAAATAAAATTTCCGGTACAGAAATTTTCGTCTCGTATCAGACTCCGGTATAATTAACAGATGTTGCCATCTATGAAATTTCTTCGATGATTGACTACCAGTATTTTAGAACGAAAAATTGTGGCTTATTTTGTCGGAGATATCTCATTATTTCAATAACGCAAAGAAAACTTTTCGAAAATAATAATGGTCAGAAAGTATAGCACTTATCAGCTATGGGACTTACACTACAAAAATACATGGGGTATGTTTTAGAACAGTGTATGTTTTAGAATTGAGCTCTTGAACCTTTTAACCTCTTCGGGGCGAGCGTGTTTTACAGAATTTTTAATCTTTTATCACCGGTTTTTCAAAACAGAAATTTTTGAAGACTTTAATCGGAAAAACGCTCGGATTAAATAAGGTAAACTGTACAATAAAATTTTACTGGTGAAAATAATCAAGAATTCTGCGCATCTCATGCGGTACGTATACGTGACGTTCGCGCCCAATGCATTAATAGAAAATTTGGTTACTATCATAAATTCGGAAAGATAATCTCTACCTTGTTAAACAGAAAAGTTTCGGGTGTTAAATGAGGCAAAGTTTTCTATACAAAATTAGTGGTAGTTTTGCGACTCGCGGACCTCTGGTTAAAGACACCTCTTTTTAAGCAGTCTCGGGACTCTTAAAGTTTCAAAAAAATGAAAAAAAGACTATTTTCTACATTTAATATTTTAAAATGTACATGATTTTGAAACACAATTTTGATTGGGATGAAAGATATAAATATGTTCTTTCATTTCATGTATTTTAAAAAAGCAAGATGCAGAATTAGTATTTATATGGGGTTCCAAACTATGAGATATTTGTCCAGCAGATAATTGGAACAACTACTTACGCGCGGGATTACAGAATAAATGTTGCAACTAGAATGAAATGTTTTGTCTCTAATTGTATTTCAGATTGTAATAATTACCCGGAAATTAAATGAATTTGTATTTAACCCTTTTCGGCACAGACAAATTTTATGATAAAATGACGAAATGATCTACTGACACCGGAATTACATACGACTTTTTTAGAAATTAAAAACTTACTACTTCATACTTTCATTGTAAAATCAAAATTTTATTAAAATATTCTTGGTGCCATTTGTCAGTTTGGAATTAAAGTTAGGTAAACCGACGCGGGACCACTGCGTCGGAAAGGCTTAAAGCATTTTTATATTTTTAATACAAAGTTGTATTTAGCGAATACAAAATTTTTAAAATTTCAGCAGTATAATCGCCTAAAAAATATTCTTTTGAACAATAAAAAGGAAAATTTAGGTTCAGTTTACACAGACTAACATGAAACATATGTTTTGAAAATTTCAAGGAAAAATATTCAGAAGTTTTTCAGATATCCTGCGCGTTACGTCCAAAAACGTCCTTTGGAGAAAAATGACTTCAGAGTTTAAGAAACGCCGCTTCAGCTAATGAGCGGATATAATTCTAAAGGTCATAGCTTCTGTTCTGATGAGAATGTCAAGGAAACAATTATATCAAAATGTTCAGAAAAGATAGGAGTTTAACTTCTAAAAAAATTTAAATTTCGAAAATTTTGAAGCTTTAAGAGTTTTGAGATTCCTTAAAGTTTGCGAGATTCCATTGACATTTAATTTTTAAACCTTTCAAGATTTATGTTTTCGCTATCTAAGAGTTCTATATTTGAATGCTTGTTCTCATATCCAGCAAAATAAAATATTCTTCGGAGCAAAGTAAATTTTCAGTCAACTTCAGACGATATTGTGAAATATTCAGACACATTTACCAATTATTAATTAGCAGTAATTATTTTTTAATAGAACTGAATATAAATAAAATATTTAGTTTGATAACTAAAATGTAAATTAATTAAATTTAATATTTTGTATGCTATCGCAGTTTTTATTTTGATATGAAGAATTGAATGCCAAATTTAAAGCAGATACACTGCATCCCACTTCATGTATGCAGCATTTAGAAATGTGAATTTTAAGCATTAAGTTAAAAAATAAATAAATATATTAAAAAAAACTTGGGCTATTAATTCTTGACATATAAAATGTTCCAAAATGATAAAAATAAACTAAAAATGTTGAATATCACATTTTCAAAAGATATAATAAATAAATATGACAAAAAATTTTGGTTATAAATTCTTGAGATATAAAATGTTTCAAAAGGATGAAAGTAAACAAAAAATGTTGAACATACATTTTTAACGGAATCTTAAAAACCTACAAATAAAAATATACTGTTGTATAATAATCTGTTTGATAAACAGCAATAGGACATCGAATGTACAAATTTAGATATTTTCTAAAAAAACAACTATAAAAATAAAGAATTTATTCATCGGATTTTCTTCCTCAAAAGGAAGCTTTCTTTCAAGATTTTTAGACAAAATTACTATATATTTTATTGTTTCTGATAAAATACAGTACGATTATGAAGGACATGACTTAATAATATAGGGTTCCGGTTAATAAAGTATTCAAATATTTATCAGAGAAACATAAGTAATTCTATAATAAAAATAGTGAAGACATGGTGCTGTATATCTCTCTGCGTGTATATTATATATATATAATAACCAGCATCGCCATCAAGCGTTATCAAACTACTGCTTAATGTAAGTCTCCCCGAGATGTTGACAATTGTTTCATGCTAGTGCATTGGTATTCACTGTATTTTCTGTAAGAGCCGAAATTTGGTAGAGTTTAACCCATTCGCGGGCGGTGCTCTTAACCCTTTAATTCTCGCTCCCGTCATTTTCACGGGCTGTGTCTTTTACTCAAATTGTTTGATTCCCACCAGTTTTATAAAATAGTGAAATTGGCTATATTTTAGTATCGTTTTTCCTGTCATTAAATAAGATGAATACCTCTTTTTCATAAAAGTGGTGCCAATAAGCAATTTGAATTTTTCAACCGTAATTTAATTCGAGCTTTAAGGGGTTAAAAAAATACACTTAATTTTTTATATTATTGGCACCTGGAATATTTAATTAAAATTTTCTTTTCATAACTAGGGTTCGTACGGGTGCTTGAATTTCATGACTAAGAAATTCTTCGATACCAGCATTTTCTTATGGAAAATCTTCCCTGAAATAAAGCGAAATTTCGACCCAAAGCGATATAAGTAAGCGTCCTATCTTAAATGGGAGAGGTTACATCAATCAAGGTCATGCGCCACGTAGCGGATGGAGTGTGAACTACAGGTAGGTACCTAACTGTTTTCTTACTGACACCACTAAAATTATAAAGTTTTTTTTCACCTTGATTAATTACCGAAGTGCTTCTGATAAGGCGAAGAAAACTTCATGGTGTCAAGTGCGTCTGGATGCCCCTATCGCTACGCCATTTTTTTGCAATAAATGTGGCAAATAAAATTCATTTCCATGAGCGACTGAAGATTTAGGAAATACACGCCATACTAAAAGCCCGCGTATGTGAATTTGCACTCCGTCCACAAGGTGGCGCAACTGTGTTATTTTACGCCTGATTCCAGCATTAAGTTTGTTCGCTTACTTATAACGCTTTGTTTTGACCGTTTAAACTAGATTTATTTTTCTATAAAAAAATTCTGGTATTGCGCCTTGAAAATAACGGTACCCGCACGAACCCTGATAACACACTTGAAATAAGTAAGTTTATATTTTCCAATAAATTCGCTTATAATTTCTGGTGTCAGTCCATCAATTCATCAGTTTATAAACAGAATTACTCCGCTCCCGAAAGGGTTAAAGGCCACATTCACATATTTACATGTATTAAAATGATTTGCTAATGCGTATTTTTATTAATACTTACTTATTAATTCTAAACAATGTTAAAAATGTAATATTAAATACGTAATTGTATGGCCCCATGGCTAAAAAATGGCCCATTCATTCATAGGGTGGAGAGGCTTCCTGAAAGTGGGATAAAACGCAATAGATTCACACTGTGGACGCGATAGTCTAAGGCTCTTCGATAAAATTTTATGAATATGGAAATCAATCATATTCTGCTTTATTTTTCTATAACGTTACGGTTTGCTAGCGACAGGTGCAGCAGAACATATATTAATCTCGTGGCAGGTTACATGAGTTAATCGTGGTTTATCGAAAACCACTTCCCTAAATTCAGTTAGAAAATCGTTAAATTCAACGATCTCAGCAGCACTAAGCCCCGCCTTAAGTTCTTCAAAACTAACCGACACAGATGATGACTCATCTTTTCTGGTTTTCACTGATCATCGAGTATTCTCATCTTGCGAGTATTCTCATCTCGATCCACAACTGAAATCTTTTAAAAAAATCCAAAATAATTCCACTATCAAAGTAAAAGGAGGGGAGGATTGTACTTTGTACCAATATGTTAAGATATATTAAGCAGCGTCAAATAGCATAAATGAATGTATACAAAAATGCATACACCTGTTTCGAGGCTTCTAAAGTTCCACCATTAGCTAAATTTAATTGTAAGTCGTTCAATAATGTTCCTTTCAACAAAAGATAAAAATGAACATCGAAAATATTTATAAATAGTAATAATAATTTTTCGGCCATTCAGTTGGCTGGTTGGTTCCATAATATTTAAAAGTTCCATAATATTTAAAGTTCCATAATATTTAAATTTAATTATTTAAATTGTCCTCAAGGGACAATGGAGTTATAAATAAAGAGACATACATAGTGTAGTCTCTAACATTTGCGAGTGAAGTAACTGAGGAGGTTGTCACAAGATGGCGGCTGTTCTTGAATTGGATCAATAGTTTCTGATTACCTCCGGGGCAAACTTCCACCGGTAAATTTCATTAGAAATTTCCTCTTATTTAAGCACCTTAATCATGCAGAATTCCACTCATAAATATGGTAAAAATTTTTATTTGTCTTTGCTGATGACAGCTTGACCAGGTATTATAATATTTTTCACTGAAACTGACCGGAGGCTATCTTCGTTGTCACAATATGGCGGAAACGCAGGGCCTGACTACCAACGAAGTAAACTTACACCAGTAAAAATCAATATCTATTTTAACAATAATGTATTACCTAAATTTTGCATTAATAAAACGTTTAAATAAGGGGAAAATATCTGTTTACATTTACTGGTGGAAGAATGCCCCATCGGTAATCAACCCTAGCTAGAAGCGGTTACAGTTGAAGCTTCACTATTTTAAGGATATATCAGTTGCTCTTTATTAATAGTTCCATGGTGGGTATGTTCTGTGTCAGTAACAGATTTGGTACCTTCTATAACGTAAGTATTTCTCTATTAGATCATCAAGAGGATAACGTTAAAAATAATTTAAATGTTTCAATAAAGCAGAGGCATGTGTACACTCTAATGCAGAGGTCGGAGCATATAGGACAAATTTTATTGCTATTACCACTACCGTTTATCAATAATCTTCAAGAGACATTTTTACAAGATGTGCAGCAGGTATATATCATGAGGATTATTGATAAAAGGTACTGGTTAGAACAATAGAATTTACTCCATATGCTCCGACCCCTGCTCTAATGTGACTTTGTCTAATTTTATGAAGAAATATTATCACTTTATATATCTATAAATAATCTGAAAACCAAAAATCATCTGGTTAGGTGAACTGTTTCAGATCGGTATCTCGATTTCCTCTCTAGTTTTTTTATGTAATGCAAAATTTTAACAGATAAATAAGAGTTTCATATTTATAAGAGAAGATTATATTGCATATAAAGGTTTCAGAATATTCTTTTACACCAGAATATTATTTAAGTAAAGTATAAATATAAAAGAAGCAAATCTTAGTGCGACTAAACATATTATAATTCTTTGAGATAGATTCATGATAAAAAGCAGCACTTCTTTTACGTCTGCTTTTAGATTTAATATTGCGCTATTTGAATAAAAATGGCATTGTTCTGACCTACGGCTGGTCATCTCTTGTACACCAGTTTCTCTGATGAAAATGTTTCGAACTATGTTTTTATGATAAAAAGCTGTACTTGTTTTGATACTTCTTTTAGATTTAATATTACATTTTTTGAATAAAAATTTTATAGTTCAGACCTTCCACTGGTATTGTACACCAGTTTTTCTAATGACATTTTTTCGAACTCTGTGTTTATGATATAAAGCAGTACTTGTTTTGAGACTGCTTTTAGATTTAATATTACATTTTTTGAATAAAAATAACATAGTTCAGACTTTCCACTGGTCATTTTTTCACACCAGTTTTTCTGATGAAAATTTTTCGAAATATGTTTTTACAATATTGATTTTAAAAAAAATTAAGTTCGGCATGGTTGCCTGTAAAAGGTATAAGAAAAATCTAAAAAGATGATTTTTTCCAAAGAAAAAGGTGGCGTTTCAAAAACGGATCTGGTGAGAGGTCTGCATGATATCGTATGTCTTCACATTTACTACCATTATTTTAACCATTTATTAAAAAAATAATTAAGAATTTTGTCATGCGGTTTGTTTTAAAATACCAAGAAAGTTTTGCTCTTTTACACGTGTATTCCTCGAAAAATTGAATTTTTTTAACCTTTATGGGTTAGATTTTTCAAACATTGTCTATTAAAAATAATCATTCATGTTTTCGCAATTAATCATTACCTAAAATGTTAATCATTCTGAAATATTGCAGTACTAAACACAATTCTAATTTGGGAATATTCAAAATGCAGAATAATTTGAATCTTAAATTATATATTATTAACATGGATTACATTTCCGTTGCAATTTTTTTTTTATAATAAAGAGCTTGTCTTGTGTAGCTAAATTTAATTGTAAGTCGTTCAATAATGTTCCTTTCAACAAAAGATAAAAATGGACATCGAAAGTATTTATGAATAGTAATAATTTTTGTTTTGGTCATTCGGTTGGCTGGTTCGTTGTACAATATTTAAAGGCGTATAGTATTCTCTAGAGATAATACATTTCTAAATAAAGAGGCGGAGACATATATTGCAGTCTCTAACTTGCGAGTGAAGTAACTGTGGAGGTTTTCAGAAGATAGCGTCTGTTTTTAAGTGGATCAACAGTTTCTGATTACCTCCGGGCCAAACTTCCACCAGTAAATTTCAATAGAAAATTTCGGCTTATTTAAGCACCTTATTCGCGTAAAATTCCTCTCATAAATATAGTAAAAATTTCTATTTGCCTTTACTGGCGGCAGCTTGCCCAGGTATTATAATCTTTTTCAGTGACACTGACAGGAGGGTGTCTTGGTTATCACAGTATGCAGGGCATGACTACCACCGAAGTAAGCTTTCACCAGTAAAAATGAATACCTGTTTTTGAAATAATTTATGACTGAAATTTTGCATTAATAAAGGGTTTAAATAATATGAAAAATTATATTTACATTTACTGGTGGAAGAATACCCTGTCGGTAATCAACTCCAGATAATGCGGTTACAGGTGAAGTTTTACTATTTTAGAGATATAGTATTAGTTCCTCTTTATTAATAGTTCCATGGTAGGGATATGCTGCGTCAGTAACTGATTCTGTACCGTCTATAATGTAAGTATTTCTCTATTAGATCATCAAGAGGATAACATTAAAAATAATTTAAATATTTCGATAAAGCAGATGCATGTTTACTCTCTAAAGTGACATTGTCTAATTTTATGAAGGAGCTTTCGCTTTATATCCATAAATAATCAGAAAACCAAAAATCATACTGTTAGGTGAATACTTTTAGATCGGTATCTCGATTTCTTCTCAAAGTTAAAAGTCGTCTCAAAGTAAGGCAACATTATCATATACAAATAAATGTTTCATATTTATAAGAGAAGATCATATGATAAATAAATGTTTCAGAATATTCAATCTTTTACACCAGAACATTATATAAATAATAGATAAGTATAAAAATAACCAGAAAGTTATAGCAAGTTCGTATGTCGTTTTATGTTGGTTCATGATAAAAAGCAATACTTGTTTTGCGACTGCTTTTACATTTAATATTACATTTGTTTAATAAAAATAACAAAATAAAAACAACAAGTTCAGACCTTCCACAGGTCAGTTACTGTGTACCAGTTTTTCTGGAGAAAATTTTTCGAGCTATGTTCTTACAACATTTGTAAAAAAAAAAAAAAAAATCAAGTTTGATATGGTTGTCAGCGAAATTTATAAGAAAAATCTAAAAGGAAGATTTTTTTCAAAGAAAAAGGTGGTATTCCAAAAAAACGGATCCGCTGAGAAATCTGCACGATATCGTATGCTTTCACATTTACTACTATCATTTTATTTATTTTTAAACATTTAGTAATAAAATAAAACGAATAAGTTTGATTAAATCTCTATACATAGTTTTTGAGATTGTATTTCAAAATTAATTTTGTTCTTTGAAATAAACGTGCAATTTCTCCTAGCCAATAAATTATGATATAATGAAGCGAAATATAATAGAAAGTTATTATAATGTATTTAATCCTGCTGTAACATTTTCCAAACATCGGCAAAAATTTAACAGTAGGCTACTATCATAGAAATAATAATATGCAAAATAGCTATGTTTGTTAGATTTCAGTAAATGACTATTCGTTAAATTTTATTAAAACATCTTTAATCATTTTATTTTTTATAACCGAAAAATACTTCCCCCCGACACCCTTCACAAAAAAATCGAACAAAAAGGATTCAGCAACAACGGAATAGATATATCTGATTGCTGATGCATTAGTCCAAAAACAATAACTCATATATGGTTTATAGTTTGTGGATTATGCATTAGCGTAAACTCACAAAGAAACTTAAATCACAATTCACGCAATCTTGGCATTAGATTAAACTTATATGCATAGCTTCTAACTTTTTTTATAATCATGTAATTAAATGTACATCATGTATATACTTTTTGGACAGGAAAATTTTTTCAACAAACTTTTCCTTGTAGATAGCAGATATTTTTTTATTTATTTATTTTGTTCATAAAGTAAAATTTCTAGATTGAATGTATTTATTTGCTTAATAACATCATAAACAAAATATAGAAAATGCGCTAGGCCTTTAGAAAGCAGTTTGTCTTCCTTCTTCAAGTAAAAAGAACATGTGCTACCTCTTTGAAACCAGGAACAAGACTGAAAGGAAATGTAAGGGAGAGGGACAACTTAAAGAAAACAGTCAATATGAAAGGAGGAGTCTTCAGCCAATCACAGAAGAGCATTATCCAATCAGAAGAATACAAAACAGAGGGATAATTTTGAAGCAAATTGAATAAAACAGAGTCAACGAAATTTAAGGGGTGGAGGAAGGTTAAAAAAATTATATGTAAATAAATAAATAAATACAATAAAATAATAAACAAATATGGGAATCAGTAAATATGTAGAATAAATCAATCATACAGAATTAAAAATCAAAATAGATATAATAATATAACTTAAAAAGGAAAATAAATATAAAAGCAATCGTGTTGGAAATTAATAATGTATGTATTTCAAAATATACATAAATACCAAATATTAATATTAATTATTAAAAAATAATAATAACAATAATAATAATAATATATCTGAATTGAAAAAAAAATTCTAATCTGCATGAGCGTGGTACACTCAGATTTCTTCTTTTCGCCTGAAGAAGAAAGTCAGTGTTCTTTCGAAAAGTCTTGCGCATTTTCTATTTTCGGTGGTGTTATTAAGAGGGTTTTTTCCTTTATTGGTTTATACTAGTTTGTTCAAGATTTAAATGCGATATTTATTTTCCTTGAAAAATATAATAATCCGGAAAGTTGGCAGTTATGTTAAAAATTAATAGTTTTTCCAAGAAAGCTACACATTAGGGTGGAGTGAAAAAAACCGAAAATCGGAAAATCAAAAGGTAATAGCGCGCAAAAGTTGTGTATGGTCCTCAGTAATAAAACTGTGCAGTTTTTTCGAAATCAAATTTTATCTTCCGGTGCCCCCGGGGCCTACCAATTTCCGCCAAACTCGTCCAAAACACATTGTAGAAGCTATAAATAGAAATAAAGATAAAGCTGGAAAACAAAAATGTTATACCACGGAAAAGATGTATGTGATACGTAATAATATGCCTGCACAAATTTTTCGAAATCAAATTTTATCTTACGGCGGCCCGAGTCGCCCCTATTTTTGCGAAATTCGTCAAAAATGTCTCGTACAACTTATGAATCGAAATAACCATAAAGTTGGAAAATAAAAATGTCATACCGCGAAAATAATGCGTATGGTACGTAGTAATATGCCTACACAGTTTTTTTTTCTAAATCGCATAATATCTTCCAGGGACCCGGTCATTCGAAATTATGAAAACAAAATGGCATAAATTCCTTTTATCTGTTGTACATGTATAATAGAATGCATCACACAAGAAGCAAGAGTGCAATATAAACATTTTATCTGTGAAAAGCACACAATCAATTAGAGTTCAAGAATGAAAAACAAACATTTAAATCTGTTAAAAGTGTTAAAAAATTTTAAAGATCAATTAAATCAGTTCGTGCTCTTCAAAACAGAAATCTAAATATTCAAAATGTTTCGACTTTGTGTTTATTGTTGTTCCTGCTGGAGTTTTGTAACCTTAAAATAGGACATAGTCTGAAAATATGGCATAATGGATCTTATGAATCCATGCATGTTGCTTGCACTCCAGACTGTCGCGGCAGCTTTAATGACCACTCTGACAAACGTTTCTACACTTTGAGTGTTGCATGGAAACTCAGCAAACGAAATGATATCTTCACGATCGTGTTTGTCAGTGTACATCTTTAAATCATTGCAAAAAATATTAGTAAAAATAGGTGGTACTGTAACATCTGCCTTATCCAACTGAATCATATCAATATAATCTGCCGCGCTAAAATTGATTGCAGGAACTTGGAAACACCTAATTTCTCCATTTGTGATCGCACTTCTTGCTGTAAGGATTCTACGAAACCCTGGTTCGCAGAAGTGTTTCCGGTCATCAGTTACCATGCCATGCCACTCAGCAGATTTTCTGGAAGAGCAAAAAAGGTATTGCGCTGGATTACGGGGTCAATTATAACTTTAAGTGCCTGGGGCATTCCAGGGAAAAATAAACAATTTCCCAAAGATAGCTTGCACTTAATAGTAAACCGTAAAAGTGCGTACATCTTGACTAAAAGCTCCGTCAATATCTGCAGATTGAACGTTAGATCTGGACTTACCACATAGAGTCTCAAAATTCTATTCGCAAAGATAATCCATCTGCTATGTGAAAGTCTATCGAAAAATCTATTTGTCAGATCTTCCGAAAAACTTCCTGTCTTAATATATAGGATCACTTTCTTCAGGTATTTATGATCAGTACTGAGATCTTTAATAACTGTTTCGAGATTATAAGTATCGCGAATAGTCTGTAAAGAAATGATGGGAAGAAATTCACACTTGGCGAACATTTTTCTAATCGGGCCACTATAACTGTATGGTCTCCTACATCCGTCTAGCACGAATTGATTAAATAGAAATTTAAATTTTTTAAACACTTTTAAAAGATTTAAATGTTTGTTTTCAATCTTGAACTTTAATTGTTTGTGAATTTTTAACAGATAAAATGTTTGTATTGTACTCTTGCTTCTTGTGTGAAGCATTCTACTATACATGTACAACAGATAAAAAGGAATGTACGGCACATTTTTCGAAATTTTGAATGACCGGGTCCCTGGAAGATATTATGCGACTTCGAAAAAACTGTGTAGGCATATTACTACGGACTATAAGTAACTTTTCCGCGATATGACGTTTTTATTTTCAACTTTAAGGTTATTTCGATTTATAAGTTGTCCAAGGCATTTTTGACGAATTTCGCAAAAATACGGGTACCCGGGCCACCGGAAGCTAAAATTTGATTTCGAAAAAATTGTGCAGGTATATTACTACGTACCACACACAACTTTTCCGCGGTATGACATTTTTGTTTTCCAGCTTTATCTTTATTTTTATTTATAGCTTCCACAAGATGCTTTGGACGACTTTGGCGGAAATTGGGGGGCCCGGGGGCACCGGAAGATAAAATTTGATTTCGAAAAAACTGCGTAGATTTATTACTGAGGACCATACACAACTTTTGCGCGCTATTACCTTTCGATTTTCAGTTTTTTCACCCCACCCTACTACACGTCTCATTAAAGATATCAAACGAAAACTTATTTACTTTGAGTAGAATAAAGACTGCTAATAATTTGTATTTATTTGAATTTGTAATTATTTAATTTATTTCACTAAAAGTGAAAACTTTCTAACAAAGCTGCATAGTTTATTACTACATTCAATGATAACGTCTTTGCCTTGAGTAGTATAAAGGGTGCTAATAATGTGTTGTCTGTAAAGATTTTTCCAACACAAATATATATATAGCAATAAGAAAATAATGTCTGTTGTAATCCAGAATACAGTTTTATCTTATAGGAATATTTTTTATACCGATCTATTGCAATTACGTCTATATGGAATTGGTATGCAAAAGTCTGGAAAAGATGTCTTAAAGATTTCTGGAACTCATTAATGCAATAAATTAATAATTGATTTGAATATTAAACAAAGAATGATTTTGTGGCATGCATTTTTTGTATTCACTGTGTAAAACCATATTAAATGTTCATTAATGGACTAAACTTTTATAGTTAAAGAATGGATTTATGAGGAGGTTATAAAGAGGAGGAGCCATATAGTGTATTGTCTAGCAGTTGCGAATGAAGTAACTGAGGAGGTTGTCATAAAATGGCGGCTGTTTTTTTTTAATCGGATCAACAGTTCTCATTACCTCTGGTGAAAACTTCCACCAATAAACTTGAAAATTTCGAAATCAGAAAATTTCGTCTTTTTTAAGCGCCTTATTCGTGAAAAGTTTCTCTCGCAAAATTGGTAAAAAAATTCTACTTCTTGTCTACTGCTGTCAGTTTGCCAAGGTATTATAATTTTTTAGTGACACTGACGGGAGTTTGTCTTCTTTGTCACACTGTGGCGGAACTGCTACCGCGGAAGCAAACTTCCACTGGTAAAAATGAATATCAGTTTTCGCCATTACGTGTTTTTTATAGAAATTTTCCATTAATCATGCGTTTAAATCAACAGAATTTTCTGCTTGAATTTACTGGTGGAAGTTTGTCCCCTGTGTAACGAACCCCTGCAAAAGCGGTTACAGTTGAAGATTCATTATTTTTATTATATGTCCTTTCCTGTTCCTTCATAGTTCCATGAGTTAAAATGGATAAAACCAAGGTACCGGGTTGCAGAATATATCTGAAAACGGTCATATGTATAATTTCTGATGTTAATATCCTTTTTTGTCTTGACATACTAAATTCACAGAGATGATTGGGGTAATTTTCGAAAGGTTCTGCAAGTGGCTTTTGACATACACAGTGTTGTCAGATTGGGGACTTTTTTAATTCAGATTATTTGACTGTCACCACTTTTTTAAAAGAGTATAATTCGCCTTATTTTTCAGAATTTTTAATCTATTTTTAAATAGGCCGAATATTTCTATTTCAAAAAAGCCGTGACAACCAACAATCTGGGGACAAAAATATCCCCAATCTGGCAACAGTGATACAGTGCTGAGCTAAAGTTTAGACACTGTTGATTTTTAACCTTTAAATACAAAGTACGAACGCTTGGTTTATATAAAAGGCTGTACTTATTTTTTAACATATTTTAAACGTTTTAGGACAAAAATAACGGTTTTAATATAGGATATTACTTAATTTAACTGAAAAAAGTTAAATTTGCACATTGCAAAAGTTTAGACACTTTTGTGATTTTTAGGCTACTGTTCACGTAAAAATGCAAATTTCAAACTTATGACGTCACATGCATGAAATATTTAAGTGCACCTCGCAATAGTATTGGTTAGTGAAGATGCCGCGAGCTAGAAATTTTCAGTCAGATGAAGTATTTAAAGCATGGAAGCTGAAATCGAAAGGGAAGACTGTTGCAGAAATTTCAGCTACTTTGAATCGTCCAAAGAAGTCTGCCTATTAAGTACTGTTTAAGGGTGACTCTTTCAAAACAAAACATAAATCTGGAAGGCCTCCTCCGGCAAGAAAACGAGATTATAGAAGGATCCATAAACTGGTATCTAGACAAATGATGACTACTAATCGCATTAAAAGTGAGTCAGAGCTTTCTCTGTCAACGGCTACTTTCGTAAATGAATTATAGAAAGATGTACATTAGTTTACATGAAAATGATAAAACAACCAGCCTTGAAATCTCACAACAAATTGACCCCTTTGCGTCTCGGAGTAGCTCTGTTTATAAAACTGATGAAATAATGGACTGAAACCAGAATTTATAAACGAATTTATTAGCAAATACGAACTTGCTTATTTTCACGTAGGAAAATTTTAATTAAATCTTCTTGGTGCCGTCTGTCAGTTTTGGAATTAAAATTAGGTATCCTTTTTAAGGATACCGCCCTCTAAAGAGTTGAAGAATTGGGCCCAATTTTGTTTTAATTCTCAAGTATCTCTGGAGTTTCTCAATCATTGCCAAGCAGCGTAAGACTACATACATACATTGGAAAACAATTTACAGCTATTTGGTGAACTTTTAGCTCTTCCAAAGTATGTATTTGTGCAATATAATGCGTCTATTCATGTTGCATACAAATCAAAAAATTAGTTTAACACTCAAAATATTACTGTTCTCGACTGGCCCGCGTGTAGCCCTGATCGGAACTCAATCGAAAGATTTTGTGGCATCATATCTCATACGGTTAATGCAATTTTTTACAATACTCCTCTGTAAATGAACTTCGATCTGCTGTTGAACGTGTTTGATACGAAATAGACCCCAAGTGATGCAGGATTTAGTTTCTTCGATAGGAACTCACATTTTTGCCTTAATAGCAGACAATGTAGATGCAGTTCGATTTTAATCTATGGATATTTTTCTGCTAACTGACAAATTGTCTATACTTTTGCCACAATGTTAAATTTGTTTTGTTGTCATTATATATTATGTAAAGTGTATAAATTAAAATTTATTGTTTTTGTATGAAAGATAAGTCCCCAGTAATGCATGACAGTTGAGTTACAACAGTTCGTTACATACGTCTCAGTACAGAAGCATAATCGATCATTGTCTAAAGTTTTGCTGAGCACTGTAGTACACTTATATATCGTTAAAACACATTGTTTGATAAAAGAAATTGCAGCTAATTAAAAATTAATGAAAAAAACCTATCAACAAATAATCTCAAAGATTACGGTAAGAAAGCCTCGCATGTGTTTATTGTTTCTCTTTATACTTTCTTTCTTTTTTCTTTTTTTATATTGATAACTCTAATAGATTTTTTACATTAAAGATATTTTTTAGAACGCAACTAACAATACTAAAAATTATATTTATATGAAAATTAGCAATAACGTGTCCAAACAAATTTTTAAAACGTATTAACAGCGGTATTTTCATATTGACATCACGTCAGGAGTTAACAGTTGAAGAAATTTCCAAAGATCGCTATTTACAATCAGCTTTTTCGTTTCTGTTCATTTTAGTGGATTAAGCACGAAAGTTATTGTGTTTTACTTATGTTTTATTCTTTTATTTATTGATTGTTGAATGCTTTAATATACTTATGTAATATCAGATGGAATCAAATGATGAGCTATTTAAATGCAAACGGATTTACCTTTCGTAATCGTATGCACGCAATAGAAGTAGATTAAAAAAAAATTCTTGAACATTAACTTAAAAACAATAAATACTGAGTAAACTGCGGTACAGTTTTTAAAAAAATTGCATTTTGGAAATACATTTTTTTCCTCTATTCGATTGTGTAAAATTGAAAATGTGCGATATTTAGAAGTTTAAAAAATTACAATAACATAGCTGGCAACTTTTACGCTTTTCTCCTACCACTATTTTTTAACAGAGAAATTCGTCTTATTTAATCATCGAAAACAAAGGATTAACACGTTGAATGCCAAGTCTATTTTGTCTGTCTTCTCATTTGTGCCACGAAATAAGATTCCCGTAACACAATCTATAAGTGTCACTTACCGATGACTGACGCGTCCTAAACGGAAAGTTCAGTGTCAGTCTAACGTGGCACTCAGTTTGTTGAAGAAGGCAAATTTTTCTGATCAAAAATAGTGGTAGGGAAAAAGCGAGTTATGCAATAAAGATTAATGAAAGTTAAATTTAATCGTCTGCTGTTGCCATTGTCAAAATGATGTCAGCGTTGCGCACAGAAACGTTTGTCCTTTATACTATAGATAATAAATGGTGTGTAGTTGCTCCACATAAATTAATACATTAAAAGGATACAAAAATAAGTTTTGTATTATCCAAGGCACACTAGTGTACATCTACATAAAGAAATTAGTTCAAACTTTTAAATTTTGTAGTTTAGAAACGGAACTATACAGTTAAGTATTAAATTTAACCCTTCAATTTAATGAATCAGAGTAACGTATTCTTCTTCAACGGTAAATATTATACACAGGATTAGCTTGCCCCGATGGAGACACCTGTATCAAGTATTTTTGCTGAGTTTAAGCTTAGACCATCAGAAGAATTTATTTTTGACACTTTCAAATATATACCTAGATTATAGTTAAGATACGTTGACGACATTTTTGTACTATGGGAAGAAGGAAGACCAGCCTTAGCAGAATTTTTTGAGAAGATAAATCAGCTTGATTACAGAATTAAATTTACCATGAAAAATGAAGTCGATAACTCCCTCCCATTTTCAGATATTTTAGTTATAAAATCAGGTTCTTCGCTTAAAAGAAAAGTTTTCAGAAAATCAATGAAATAGATAGCATTATTCCTGTTACAGCTTCAACCCCATGGGGTTATAAAATGTCTGCGTTTAATTCTTCTATTAAGAGGGCACATATTGTTTGTTCGGGGGAATTTTTAAAAGATGAAGTAAACCGTATTCTCAAGGTTGGAATCGACCGTGGGTATAATCCACAGGTTATCCAGAAATTAATCAAGAAGTTCAATAGTTATCCCCAATGCGCTCAGTTAACCCGTCCTAAATACAGAAAAAATTCTTATATTCCGGAAATGTTTGAAAGATTAAGGATAATTTTTAATAGATTTGGAATTCATCTTGTTGCCTCCCCAACAAAAAATCTGTTTAACACTAGAACGGCGGCAAGGGGTCATTTTGACCCCTGCCAAACGAAAATATGTCGATTCTAACCAGAAAACTTTTTATAATTTAAAATTAATATATGCTGCACAAAAATAACTTAAATTAATAAGTTAAATAGTTTTAAGTAAAAATTCTGATGTGAAATATTTTTATAAAACTTGAGTAAAATTTCCCGCCGTTCTAGTGTTAAAGCAATTACCAAAAAGAAAGATCCTACACCAGTTTTGTTTTATTCTGGTGTTTATGAAATCCTTGTGCAACTCAATACTGGTTTGTTAACATCAAATATTGGCATGACAAAACAACGGCTTTTTGAAAGAATTAAAGAACATAAAAGGCATTTAAAATTCAATAGACAGTCTACAGCTCTATCTAGATTAGCATTTAAAGGCAGTATTAAGACAGTTCATTTCGAAGAGGTAAAAATTATTTCTGGATATTCTAACCCTCTTAAGGCCGTTATAAGAGAGTCTATAGAAATTAGTCTGAGGAAAGGGGAAGTTTGTAATGACAATATCTCATTTTAAGTTTCTAATGTTTAGTTAAATGTTTTGAAAGAAATGCATTTTTAAGGTTAAATTCAGTTATTCCTAGCTTTGATAATAATGTTATAGTCTACCAATAAATGGTGCCATACCCGATACATTATTGTTTCTGATTGTTAATGATATTTTATAGAAAAAATTCAGTTTAATGTTTGTGACGGTGACTATGTTCTGTGTAATGTAATCTCCGTAGAGGTAAAAACCCCACTGATGATGGCTTGTTAGAAAAAAGTCTGAAACGTCTGGTTTATTTTTAATGTGTGTTTAATATTTTTTTTTATATATGTTTTACACTGATAAGTATCGTAAGTGTTTTGAATTATTACATTATTTATTTTATTATAAATATTATTCGCAAACAAGACATCCGTATGATAATTTTTAGTTAAATTACATTAATAAGAAGACATAGAAACGAAATAGTTTATACAATATAATTACATTTTTATTTATCACAAGTTTCTTCTAAATCTGTTACAATTTGTTCAAGTTAAAATGTAAGGTAATTTTTTTTTATTCCTCTGATTATGAAAAGCAGGCATGCAAGTTAATATTCCTCTTGATCATATCGTCTCCTTCTTCGGTTCGCCCACATTGCTTTTTCAATTTTTTGTGCCGCCTTAGATTGGTTGATTTACTGATAACTACATATTATATAGTATTTATTTGAAAAGTGTCAACTCATAAAATTAAATTTTCAGGAAAATTGAAAAACGGTTCCAGGAATAAAAATCAAATATATTTTTTTTCCTATTACTTATTGAAGTGTGCTTTTAACCATAAATTGAGATATATTTTTGTCATTTCATCCTATTAATATCTCAAATACTGGTAATTCAAGCTCTTGAATACGCCATCTGTTCGAGAAAAAATGTAAGCTCTCTTTTAAGGAAAATCCCCTGCATACACATTGTATTACATGTGTTTTTACCTTGTTCATAAAAATAATAAATCTTTTTGCACAATTTCAGATTTCAAGTGACATAATCCTGAAATAAGAAAGAATTAGAAAAGTGTACTCCCAAAACAACTATTACATTTGTTATGCTTAATTTTTCAGAAATAAAAACGGCACAATTATGAATTTTTAAAATGAAATTTAGATGAAATTATGAAAAATTTCATGTCCTTCAGAAGTTTCGTGCCCAGGATATGGCCAACGAGTGCCCGTGCAATAGTCAGGGCCTGCGAAGCTTGAAGAACCTCTGGTTCATAATCACTATCTTCATTAAGATCCTTTGGATATGATGAAGCGTTGTGGCATGCTTGTCCGTTACACTGGCCACAAACTGAGAAGCATTGCAACCCTACTTTTCTGCACCCTCTGTTTCACCATAGCCTTCCTTGCAATTGCAGAAGCAGTTGTAGTGTTCTTCTGGTGCTGAAAGTAACAACGTTGTTATGGGTTCAGAATCTCCTTGTGTATTATCCACCCCATTCGTCACGTACTATATCTCTCCCTAACCAAGTTTGAATCTGATAGTAGACACGATAGATATGCTGACGAGCTTTTGCACTTCTAGGTGGAAGAGATGATAACTGCATTGGTTTGTTGAGTCATGTTGTTTTAATGAACTGTGCGTACCTAAAATTGCTAATACTGTCTTCTGATTTTGAAGCATTTTACGCTGCTAAAAGATCGCGTATTCCATTATCAAGTAATATGCTTGGAAGGCTTTTTTCTTGCTGAAATACATGAACTGATTGGTACAAATTGGAATGTTCCTCGAACACTTTTATAAGTAGCAGTTTTGTTCTTTTAAACAACGCAAATCTTGTGTCGCATCCACTAAAGGTGTGCAAAAATAAAATATGTTCTCTAGAGTGAGGATATTTGTCGAAGCTTTTAGAGGAATACATTCACTGCATTGCCAAATTTTTTAAAGAACATTTCTTGCTGATGCGATTTGTTTCATCCCATTAACATTTTACCCAACTTTAATAAAACATTTTAACACCAGAAATTTTATTTAAAACAATTTGGCTTATTCATTTAACTGAGTTTTTGTAGTTACAATTTAAGTAATTTTACAAAAAAAAATCATTTTATCATGTGATTGGTATCAAATCGACACCAGCTGGGCGTTCTAGTGTAAAAAGAACTAACAGATTAATATCTTCTCCAACGATAACTGTACTCTTTCGATGTTCACATTCTGCAACGGCTGTTTTGATGATGAGGACAGGGATGAGATTTCCGCGTTTTTGCACACCAGTATATTCTTATAAAAAATGTTGCTCTCTTAAATCGCAAAAATGTTCCGATTAAAAGAAATATCATTTTCTCTAACAAAATACTGGTGGGCAAAAACGCGGAAATCTCATCCCTGGATGAGGACATCAGCATCATCTCTGTCTTACTTTGTTGCGATGTTAACAGTTTTTAATTGCTTAAGAAGCATTGCAATAACGTTGATTTCATTCTATTGGTTGGATAAAAGATTTATTATTATTACATTATACTATTATATTATTTATATATGTTAGCTAAATATTATTATGCAGATGTCGTATATAAATACGACAATAATATTAATAAACAATTAATTATATAAAAATTTTTTAATAAAATTTATTAATTATATAAAAATGGCCTACGACCAAACTTGTAGAGACTTTTATGTTCTACAAGCTTTCTTATAGTTTCCAAGATCATTTGAAGCATATGAAACAACCCTGAGAAAGCGTTTACCTCGTTTTGGCCAGAGGGCCAAAAACTGGCCCTTTTTGCACCGCTCTGTAACACCTGAACCTTTTCTCAGAAAATTAAAGTTATTTTAGAAAAGAAAGTCCACTTTAATTTTGTAATTGGATTCTCGGATAAAATGCATAGTTTTCGAAGTATTGTGGCAGTAAAGGGCGTTTGTCTCGTTCGGGCTCAAAGGTCAAAAAGTCATATTTTTTTCAGCGGTATCTAGCGCATTAACCTTTTGTCAGAAATTAAAGATATTTTATGAATTTTGTACCCCCTTTTTAAATTTTCGACCCGCCACTCCTTTTTATCCCTTTAGGCGGGAATTATCAAAAATCCGTCCTTTGTGCTCTTTTTCTCCCAATTTCCATGCTTCTAGGTTCAGTAGTTTGGACTTATACTTTTATACATGGAGATAAAAATTTAAAACTATCTCAAACGATTTTTCCCCATAGAAAAGTTATGAAAAGATAAAAATAAACATTGAAAATACTTACTAATGATAGCAATTTTCGTTTCATTCACAGGAGTATAGTATTTGCAAGGCTGCCACAGGCCACTATTTTTCTATTCTATTTGCACCACTATATTAAAAAAACAGATTTTGTACTATTTTTCGCTTGAAAATGTTCTCGAACAGTATGTCAATAATGCTTATTTTGAGAAAGTGGTGCGAGGTAGAATTAAAAAATAGTCGACTGTGGCAGCCCTGCATTCAATTGGTTGGATGGTTTCACAGATTTGGAGCAAAGTCTCTTTAGGTAAGCCTATAAAAAATTCGTTACTGTTTATCCCCTTGAGGGGCGGTGGGATATATTTTATCCCACCTACGATTAATGAAGATTTGCACCGGAAAATTTTTATGAAATTTTACTTTTCTAACTTTGGTGGAAAAAAGTCGGAAAATTGCGTTTCCTTATTTTGAATTTTTTTTTTCAAAATATCCGGTGGGAATTCAGCATTACACAAACGTAATTGCTTGCCCCTCAAGGGGTTAAAATGTATGTACTTCTTTATTAGTTCATCAGGATGATGAAATTAAAAATCGCTCGGTTAGATGAGCTATTTTGGATAGGTATCTCGATTTCCACTCTAATTTTTTATTTTTATGTAAGGCAACATTTTAACATTTAAATAAATGTTTCCATACTTATAAGAGAAGATCATATCATACTATATAAATGTTTCAGAATATTCAATCTTTGATACCAGAATATTTTATATATAAAGTATAAATATAAAAAGAACCAAACTTGCGAATGCATCTTACATTATCTGTAACTCTAGATTCATGTTTAGAAGCAGTATCTGTTTTGAGGCTGCTTTTGCTGTTAATACTTTGTTTATCGAATAAACGTAATATTGATATTACGTATTGAACAAAATTGACAGGTGTCATCTCTTCCGCCGGTCAGCCAGAGCAGGATGCAAAGTAAACGTCCTAGCTTAAATGGGAGATTTAACCAGAAGATTAAAGACGAGGTCACATCAATAAACGTCACGTAGCGGACAGGGTTGAATTACAGGAAGATGCCTAACTCTTTTCTTCTTTTTGATAATATAATAAAGGCATACACGACTGAGACGCCACGCCCACTCACATTAGTTTTACTTTAACATTTTATACGCATTCATAATATGTAACTATATTTTATCCAAGTGTTTGTATATGTTTTAATTCATGTGTTTGATAAAACTGTGCAAAAATTTTACACAAGTTAGAAATCTCTAAGTTTTTATAGCTCGCCGAAAAATTGTACTTTTCAGCTAAAAACCATATTAACTCCTAAAGTACACGAGCAATTTCGGTCATTTTTTTTTCTTTTTTAGCGGTAGAGTATAAATATATGATCATGTGTGGCAGACAGTTTAAAAAAATTTTAATTAGTTAACTCCTTGACGGGCGGTGGTATATATTATATCCAACCTAATTTTAATCATGATTAACATCAGAAACTTTTAATAAAATTTTACTTTTAAAACGTTGGTGCAAAAAAGTTGAAAAATTGCTTTTGCTTATTTTGAACTGAATATTTTCGACAATTCCGGTGTTAATTCAACATTACAGAAACGAAATTGCTTGCCCTTGAAATGGTTCATATATATATATTTCTGTCCAGATGCATTTCACACCACTAAAATTGTAAAGTTTTTCCACCTTGATTAATAGCTGAAACGTCTCTGATCAGATAAGGCGAAGAAAACTTTGTGGTATGAAATGCATCTGACCCCACACTCATCTCGCTGCACCACTGGTCACTAAGTCGTTTTAGTTTCGGTGCAAAATGCACTAATATTTTCGTCGCATTAATTCCTTTTCTCCTGAAACTAAAATAATAATGTGGCTATTTTTTATTCTAAATTTTATCAAAACAAACCGTAAAAAAAATTATTTTGCAATAAATCTGGTAAACAAGATTCATATTCCATGAGTGACTAAAGATTTAGAAAATATGAGCAGATGCTAAATGTTCTGTCATATATGACGCCACACTAAAAGCCCGCGTATGTGGATTATCAACCCCCGTCTACAAGATGGCGCAGCTGTGTTAATTTATGCGCGATTCCAGCATTAAGTTTGTACGCTTGATATGTACGCAGTTTTGCTGGTCAGCTATTAAATACCAGTATTCCTGTAGAAAATATCTCGAACTATGTTTTTAGAACATTTGTTAAAAAATAAGTTTGGGATGTTCGTCTGCAAAATTTATAAGAAAAAACTAAAAAGAAGATTTTTTAAAGAAAAATGTGCTATTCCAAAAACAGATCGGGTGATAGGTCAGCATTATATACAGGGTTCGTACGCATCGAGGGCTTCGGGGAATTTTACGTATTTTAGTACCAGAAAATTTCGTAAAGCACTGGTCGCTATATCTGAAGATAGAATTTTTTTTCATTAAATAAGGCAAATATTTCTTTAATAAAATTCTGGTAAAAGGTGCTTGAAAGTCCTTGGAGCATACGAACCCTGATATAACACATGTCTCCACATTTACTACTATTATTTCAGTTATTTTTAAACATTTAGTAATAAAATAAAACGAAAACGTTCGATTAAATCTCTATACAGCATTGTTTAGATTCTACTTCAAAATGAATTTCATTCTTTAAAAAAAAAAAAAAAAAATGCAACGGTTATTTTTAACACTAGAACGCCCGGAAATTTTACTCAAGTTTTATAAAAATATTTTACGCAAGAATTTTTATTTAAAATTATTTGGGTGATATATTTAGCGCAAATCTGCCCTTTTTTTAAATATAACTTATTTTGTGAAAGAATTTCTGGTTCTAATTGTCCATATCATATGGTCGGAGTCGAATCGACTCCTTCCGGGCGTTCTAGTGTTAAACATTTAGTAATAAAATAAAACGATAACGTTCGATTAAATCTCTACACGCCGTTGTTAAGATTGTATTTCAAATGAATTTTATTCTGTTGATTCGTTGATTCTGTTAATAGTATTCTGTTGTTCTGCTGATTCGGTGATGTGGCTTTGGCATCACTTTATTTTAATCAATAATTGCCACATTGGCACATGAAAATTTTTACGAAAATGTCACTTTTATTAAGTTTGCGAAAATATATTTTTCCTTGTTTACAAGTAAATCTTCTTGTGGATACTGGTGTCAGTCAATTATTTCAACATTTTACGAATATAAACACCTTGCCCCTGAAAGGGTTAAAAAAAACAAATGCAATTTGTTCTAGTCAATAATTTATGATAAAACGAAGATAAATGTACTATAAAATTATTATATGTATTTAATCCTGTTGCAACATTTTTAAAATGTCGGCAAAAATTTATCGGTAACTTACTGTCATAGAAATAACACTATGCAAAATAGCTACGCTTGTTAGATTTCAGTAAATGACTATTCATTAAATTTGAGTAAAACATCAGTAGTCACTTTGATTTTTTTCAACCGAAAATACCCCCTCCCTCCAACCCCTCACTCCCCCCCCCCAAAAAAAAGACCAAAAAGGATTAAGCAACAACGAAAGACGTATATCTGATTGCTGATGCATTAGTCCACAAACAATAACTCATATATGGTTTATAGTTTGTGCATTATGCATTAGCGTTAATTCAACGACTCTTAAATCACAATTCACGTAATCTTGACAGTAGATTAATCTCATCAAAAGCATAGCTTATAACATTTTTATAATAATGTTTAATAAAAGTACATTATGTACACTTTTTGGACAGGAATATTCTTTCAACAAAATCTTCCTTAAAGGTAGCAGATTTTTTTTTTTTTTTTTTTTTTTTTTTTTGTAAAGTAAAATTTCTGGATTAAATATACTTGTTTAATTAATAACATCACAAAAAAAAAAAAAAAAAACGCAAGGCCTTTCCAAATCACTTTGTCTTTCTTCTTCAGGTGAAAGAACATGTGCTACCACTTTGAAACGAGGATCAAGACTGAAAGGAAATGTAAGGGAGAAGAACAACTTAAATTAAACAGCCAATATGAAAGCAGAAGGCTTCAACCAATCACACAAGAACATTATCCAATCAGAAGAACACAAAACAGAGAGAGAATTTTGAAGTTAATTGAATAAAACAGAGTTAACAAAATTTAACGGGTGGGGGGAAGGTTAAAAAAATTATATGTAAATAAACAAATAAATAAAATAATAAAGAAATATGTAAATCAGTTAATAAGTAAAATAAATCGATCATATGCTGAATTAAAAATCAAAGTAGATATAATAATAAAAGTTAAAATGGAAAATAAATGTAAAAGCAATCGAGTTGAAGTTAATAATACATGTATTTCAAAATATAAATAAATACCAAATATCAATATTAATTATTAAAGTAATAATAATAACAGTAATAATAAGAATGGTAACAATAACAATATAGCTGAATTGAACAAATATTTCCTATTTGCAGGAGCGTAGTACAGTCACATTTCTTCTTCGCTTCTTTTTGCCTGATGAAGAAAGTGTTCTTTCCAAAGGCCTTGCACATTTTCGATTTTTCGTGGTGTTATTAAGAGGGTTTTTCCTTTATTGGTTCATACCAGGTAGGTTCAATATTTAAATACTATATTTATTTTCCTTGAAAAAATAAAATTCCGGTAAGTTGGCAGTTATGCTAAAATGAATAGTTTTCTTCAAGAAGGCTACACACCCCATTAAAGATATGAAACGAAAACTTATTTACTTTGAATAGAATAAAGACTACAAATAACTTGGTTGTTTAATTTATCTCGCTAAAAATGAAAATTTTCTAAAAAGCTGCATATTTCATTACTTACAATGTACAAGACCGCCACTGCGTTTTTTTTTTTTTTTTTTTTTTTTTTTGTAAGTTGCACCATTTTTTCAATACAAAAAATATTTACATATATGTTGATAACGTGCGTCAGGGAAATGTACCTCTTTTTTTTTTTTTTTTTTCTGTATAAATAGTGCTGTGAATACAATACAAAAATAGTCGCCAATGCCAACCTTGAATAAGCATTACCGTCTTTGCCTTCAGTAGTATAAAGAGTATACTTGTAAATTACAAGTTGTAATGTGTTGGCTATAAAGAGTTATCCAACACAAAAATATATATTACAATAAGAAAACAGTGTCATTTGTAATCCACAATGTACTTTTTAACTGATAGGCATATTGTAGGCACCAATCTGTTTGTAATTGGTATGAGAAAATTCTGCTTTGGGATGTCTGGAACTCAGTAAATTAAATTAATAAATGCTTTGTATATCCAACAAAGAAAAATTTTGTGCCATGCATCTTTTTTATTCACTGCGCAAATACTTGTTAAATGTTTATTAATGGACTAAACTTTTATAGTTACAAGGGGATAAACCCGGGCTTCCCGAGTTACAAAATATAGGTGAAATTCGTCATTATGTATTATTTCTGATGTTAACATCCATTTTTTTCTTCTCATACTAAAGTCACAACATGAATGGGGAATTTTTTGAAAGGTTTTGCAAGCAACTTTTGACATAGCATACTTATATATCGTTAAAACAAGTTTTTTTAGAAAAGGAGTTGAAGTTAATTAAAAATTTATGAAAAAAACGTATAATCATAGCTGCCAACCTTTACCAGATTGTTGATTGTCAGCGCTATTTTGAAATAGAAATATTCGCCCTATTTAAAAATAGATTACAATTCTGAAAAAAAAGGCGAATTATACTATTTTTAAAAAAGTGGTGACAGTCAAAGAATCTGAATTAAAAATGTCTCAAATCCGCAACATTGATCTTTGCGCTGTTTTGCTTCCACTAAAATTTAAAAGAAATCTTTGCCTTATTCAGTCGTCGATATTTGCGATTAAACCAGACAATATTTTCTATTCAATTTTAGTGGTAAGAAAAAGGCGTAAAAGTTGGCAGCTATGTAAAATTGACTAAATTTATAGGAAATAATTTCAAAGATTGTGGTGAGAAAGGCTCGCACGATTTTACGGTTTTATTAGTATTATTATTATTATTGAATATTATTTAATTCATAACTCTAATAGATTTTTTTTACATTTAACATATTTTTAGAATGCCCACTAGCAATAATAAAAATCATATTTATATGAAAAATAGCAATAATACGTTAAAATAAAGTTTTGAAACATATTAAAAGCAATATGTTCGTATTGACCTTACGTAATGAGTTAACAGCCGAAGAAATCACCTATTTATAATCAGCCTTTTTGTTTCTGTTCATTTCATGCATTAATCGCGAAATTCGATTACATGTTCTAAATTTGTGTTTTATTTATATTTAGTTGTTTTATTTATTGATTAGTGAATGTTTTAATTGGGTTATGGAATAAAAGTGGAATCAAATGATGCGGTATTTAAATTAATTTAAATGCTAACTAATGTATCTGTCTAATCGACCGCATACAATTTAAATAGATTTGAAAAAAAATCACACTTGAAAATTAATTAAAAAGCAATAAAAATTGAATAAATTGCGATACAGTTTTTAAAAAAATTACATTTGAAAGTGCATTTTTTATACTAGCCAAGGCATAAAAGCGTACATCTACATAGAGAAATTTATACAAACTTTTAAATTTTGTAGTTTTGACACGAAACTGTGCAGCTAAATATGATTAAATTTCGTTTCTCTTCAACCAGAAAGTTAATGTTATAAATATTTAAACTTTACAACTGCTTATATTCAGATATTTTAAAATATTTTCATTCATTTGCCAAAACACAAATCATTCTTTTTTTTTTTTTTTTTTTTTTTTTTTGTATAATCGAATTTTGCCGAAATCTTTACCATAGACGTGGATTAGTTCATTAGTTCAAATACCCTTTATTTTATTGGGTTTTTTTCCTGTTATCTTCGTTTATGTTTTGTGTCTGATAATAGGTAAAATCAAAACGTTTTAATGTGTGTTTCCTTTTAACTTCATAACTTTACCGAAAGCAGTTCAAAAAGACGTGAATTTGTTTAAAACATTCATCATTTTCTCCAATTTTCTTCGTTTAGTATAATATCGAAAAACAACATGTTTTATTATCATACTTGCCATCTTCCGACTTAACTTCAGTAAAATGTCAGTTAATTTAAACCAGGTTAAATATATTTCTATAACTATATGTATATTGAAGTTTAATATAAGTCAGAGGTAGCCAACTGCGGCACGCCGGATACCACTAAAATTTTAAAGAAATAGTCGACTTCTTGAATACAGAGATTCGATGATTAGATAAGGCAATGATTGCTAAAAAAATTTAGTGGTGTCCAGCGTGCCACAGTTGGCCACCCTTTTTATAAGTCATAAAATAATTTATTGTGATAACAAGCAATAAAAATGAGCATACAAATATTAATAAATGTTGCCCCCCCCCCCCCCTAAATAAAAAAATCGCATATCCAGGGGTCGCATTCCATAGGAAAATTTTGTTATTTCTACCACTATTTTGAAAACAATATCTTCATTGGACCTTTCTATCATATCATATTTTAAATAAAAAATATCATGAAGATTACTGATGAAGGGTCCTGATAGGAACAATAAAATTTTCCCCATATATATCCCCCCCCCCGACCCCTACATATCAAACTGACACACAAATCTTGCAGATTAATCAAAACTTTACGCCGGAAATACTGTAAAATGATTTTCATATACCATTTAAATAAACTATGTGTGAATGATTATAAATTTTATGGTAGATCATAAATCATGTTATTAAGGCATCCCTAGAGAGTGTCTTTTATATCAATGCAAAATATGTTTCCCGTGATTAATTTAAAAATATTTCGTCTTTTAGTGTATTGATGTGTTTGTGCAGTCATCTACAAACAATATGACCCTGATAGATTTCTGAAACCTCTTTCAGACTAGTGTTAGTTAGGTACTTAATTTTAACACTAGAACGCCCGGAAGGAGTCGACCCGACTCCGACCATATGATTAAATCTCAATTGGAATCAGAAATTCTTCCATAAAATAAGTTAAATTTGAACCATGCAGATTTACGTTAATTAAATCAGTCAAATAATTTTAAATAAAAATTCTGGTGTCAATTATTTTTATAAAACTTGAGTAAAATTTCCGGGCGTTCTAGTGTTAACACTAGAACTACCGATGTTAAATATATACCTAGTTTTACCGCACCCGTCAAATTGACGGATTTTTGATCATGGCTTTCATTGTAACTTTTGACTCAGTTAACGTAAATAAAAGAATATTTTTTAACAAAAACAACATTTAATATAATAATTCATTAATTATTAATAAAAAAAAAGTTTCTATTTGCATTTATAATATAGCACTTTTGATATGTATGAAATAACTATGAGGCACATATTTTACAAGTACATGTTTTCTTAGATGAACACTTGCCACTTAGTTAATGTAAATAAAAGAATATAATTTAACTAAAACAAAATTTAGTATAATAGTTCATTAATTATTAATAAAAAAACCAAACAGAAACAGTTTCTATTTGCATTTATAGTATAGCACATTTGATATGTATGAAATAACTATGAGGGACACATTTTACAAGTACATGTTATCTTAGATGAACACTTGCCACTTAGTTAATGTAAATAAAAGAATATAATTTAACAAAAACAACATTTAATATAGTAACTTATTATTAAAAAAACAAACAAAAACAGTTTCTATTTGCATTTATAGTATATCAAATTTGATATGTATGAAATAACTATGAGGCACATATTTTACAAGTACATGTTATTTTAGATGAACATTTCCCACAAATATATTTGTTGCATACATTGCAGGTATAAATCGCTCTGTTTTTGCTACACAATCGAATTTGGCAAGATTTACGTTCATAAAGACTTTTTTTTTAGTTTTCTGAAGTACAATCCATTGCTTTCCGTTCTTGTTTTTTGGAGGAGGTTTCTTTTCTGCCGCACCTATATTCACTGGAGAATTCTTCGGATAATTGAAATAAAAATTGTTTTCCAGTTATATTTTCAACACAGGTCTCTATATATGAAATCCACGCATTGATTGCTGCCAAGTCCAAAATATTATAAAATACCTGCAAAGGCCATCTACGTGACCCTGCTTTTACGCTATATTTGCGGGCCATTTGGCCAACTACATCTACTCCAAACTTAGTCTCACTGTAAAACGCCACAGTTGCAGGAATTTGTTTTCGATTAGAAGCAATTTCCGCAGATTTATGTTTTGAGCTAAGAAGTAGTATTTTTTTTACGAGGCTTACTTTTGTAAATTGTTAGAACAATATCATTTGATTTGTAGAGTTTTGTGGAGAAAAGAGACATGTTATATTGTCTAACTTCAGCTATTTTCGGCAATTCTCTTTTATTTGCTCGCATAGTTCTAACAAGACTAGTTTTTTTGGCCAGTAGCTTCTTTGCGAGCTGTATACTTGTAAAAAAATTATCCGTTGTTAAATTTCTCCTACAATTTACATATTTTTTTTTACAGGATTCAAAACTAGAAATTCATTCAAATGTACTCCTGATGGACCAAGTTCATTTTTGCCTAAATAGGGAAAGCTATTTATACGATATTTACTTCACACATCTACAGCTAACCAAAACTTAATTCCGAAGTTGCCCGGTTTATTGGGCATATATAGCAGAAATCTGCATCTTGCCTTTGTTGGAAACAGTTGTTCATCTACGCTTATATTCTGATCTGGTTTGTAACAAGCTTGGCTGTTATCAATAATGGACTTCCATATTTCGGAAGCTAATCCAAATTTGTCAGTTCGTAACTGAACACTCATCTCGCTTTTTTGTCGAAACGAATGAATTTCATAACTTCTGAAAATCTGTTTCTACTCATAGTTTCGTGAAAGAAAGAAGGTCCCTATTTTTCTGACTACAAATAGGATAATTTCGAATTTCTCGCTTCGTGGGCTCCTCGAGCCTAAAAAATAGCTACAAACGCATATATTTCTTCAATAGTAATTTCCCAGTCGTCCTTCTGTAAAATATTCCTGGTAATCGGAGCAAAATATATCCCGTTATAACGACTGCCGAACACTTTGGATCATTCAACTTTGAAATTACCAAAGCCGTCATTTTGACGGGTCTTCGTATAAATAGGTATAGGTCATACTGATTATGGAAATTAAAGTGGGTGAGTGGAAACTGAATAGGAATATTTAACTATTCTTACATTTAATTCAAAGTCGTATCATAAAATTCTAGAACAATTCAAAAATTATATCAAATTTTTGAGCATGAAATTTGAAAACCGTCAAAATGACGGTCTTGGTAGTTCTAGTGTTAAACAACTTAATTTTATTCATACACCATAGTAATAGAGGAGTCAAATCTAGTTCCCGGGGCCTGTTTCAAAAAAGTAAGTTCGGTGCAGGTTTGCCTGTTTGGCCTCTATTTTTATTCAGGTATTATTATATAGAAAGACATTATACATATATAGACATTAGTATTTTACGCTTTATTTAATAAGAGACATTTAATAATCACATATTGTAAAAATTCTTCCTTCGAAATTTCCAGTATGAATTTGAAACTTCGAATCGGAGACCATACTAGGAACCCTGGTTCAGTGCGTTCATGCATTTGTAGTACTCATTTTATTCATCTGAAGAGACTGTTAAGTGTTATTTTACGTCATTAGCCATATAGTTTATATTTTTTTAAACGATGATTTTTAACAAGGAACTATTGAACACTAAATTAACAACTTTTTCATAAAGCAACTTCTTGGCAATATCAGTTTTACATGGTTTATTAAGAGTCTGCAATAATATGATCTTCGCGAACTCAAGCGACTCGTTAAACTATCAGTTAGGCGCCAGGGGGTCATAGGCACCGGCTTAACGGGGCCAACGGGGTCAAACCAGACAAACTTCCATCATTAATTTTTGAACATTATTTTGACCTTGTAAATCACAGCGATTAAACAGGACAAAGGGAAATGTTTAACCTAGTAAAGCTGGAAAAGCGTTCTTCTTTAAAATGCAAAACTTGCATTTCACACCAGTTTTTTTTTTTAAATAGCAATTTTTGTTTAATTGCACCGCGAAGTTTAAGTCATCAAATAAAGATAATGCTTTCGTCCAAAAATACTGGTATCAAAACAAAAATATGGTTGAAACTTTTCTAGTACTATATGATACCGCTAGTATTTAATGGGTTAAATTAGTGTTAGAAATATACATTTTTGCCTATTTCATCCTCGTGAAGCCTGCGCCTATGTCCAGGACATTTCATATTTGATTTAACAAGTGTTGTGATAGTTTCTTTTGAAGCATGCATACAACACTTTGCCCTTCACATCAGCTGGCTTATCTTCCAAATCAGAATGGTTTCTTTAAAAAAAAAATACTCAGTTGAGTAGAAAAAAAAGGTTGAAACGTACAGGATAACAACACTTCACGTCAAGCCACACTGTGTGGAATTCAAATAACCAAATTTTCCTTCAGAATACATTTTTTTTTTAATTTCTTATATTAAATCTGCGTTTGTTTCTCTATTTATCGCATTTTTTTTTTATTAGAATACGTAAAAATAGAGTGCTAGTGAAAATTAATATTTGCACCTGATACTTTTTAAATAAATTAAAATTTAGTTTATTAAAAGAGATAAAACATTTAACGGTAATTGGCAATGATTCATTGTTTTTGCAACAAAAAAATCTACCAACATTCTTGTAAAAAAAAAAAAAATTCTAAAAAGTGTAGGTTTCATTCAAATTTTCTTTATTTTCGTACAGCGCGGCAAAGCGCCTAGGACTCCAAGGAGCACAGTTTGGGAACCTTTGGTCTGAACTATACATTCTTGATCTGTTACATGAAACAATAACAATCAGCTGTAATTTTAAGCGGCTGACAACAAAACTGTAGATCATTCGTTCGGAAGCAAATGAAAATAAAAAATTCAATTTTACAAAAAAAAAAAAAAAAAAATCGTCCATAACATTGTAAATCTTACACCAAAATTACTTCTAGAAAATTTTTAACAATAAAATATAACAGTAATCTAGCATATAGGCTAGATCATATTAAGATATCCCGAGTCTGGAGTGACTCCTATATGAACACTAATTTCGGGTAGCTTAGAATCTTTGTCAACATAATATACCATATGAACTGTGTTTGCTGATGGACTAGGAAATGTTTTTATTAAAAATATTTGCAACTTTTTCAGACTAGAAATCACAGATTTATTTGTTCACGGAATATATATCATTACATAAAGCGAGGATTACTATTTTGAATACAAATTAGCCCCAATTTGAAAATGCTAGATGCAGAGGATAAAATGATAAATATTCAAAATAAAAATGTTCCCCAACTTGGAAATGATAGATACAGAGGATGAAATGAATGTGTAGAAACCTCGCTTGACGTTTGCCTAATACTGCTTCATAGGACAATATTCAAATAGAAATTTATTTTCAAACATCTTCCTAAACTAAAAAAATTACGAAAAGTTATTTTATTTCATAATACACTTTTGTTCATTTCTTTTAATGTCACAAAATTCTGAGAGTAGACAAGATTTCCAGAAATCTCCCATTAACCCGTTCTGGTGCAGTGGTCCCATGTTGGGACCGCCTAATTTTAGTTCCAAACTTACAATCGCACCGAGGATATTTTAATAAAATTTTGCTTTTACAATGGAAGTTTAAAGTAACGAGTTTTCAATTTCTAAAAGAAGTCGTTTGTAAATTCCAGTGTCAGGCAATGTTTTCATCATTTTACGAACAGAATTTTTCTGTCCCGGAAAGAGTTAAGGATTTACATTGAATGAATTATTTAGAGAAAATTATTTGTCTAAAATGCAGGGTTAGCTTAAATGAATAGCCGGATTTTAAAAATTCAAGCTTTCAGAACTGTTACACATATTATATAGGTGATATATGAAAATAAAGAAAATATTCCAAGTTTTTTTTGCTGTTGTTGAATAGATCGCAGCACTCTCGTAGAACTCGGTAATTGAAAGCAAAAAGGATGGCAATGAGTGAGAAATACATAAAAATATGCAAGTTTTTTTTCTGGAATATTTTTAAAGATCTTGCTGATTGCCCGAAACAATTCAGGGGTGGCGGGATATATTTTATCCCACCTACGATTAATGAAGTATAAAAGACGCCAAAAAAAGGCGTGGCTTAATTGTTTAAAATTGCTCTCCATGTTATTCACCCCCTTGTGTTACCTTCTTTTATGTTTTCTTAATGGCAAATTATAGGACAGTAGCCTATGGAAATCTGTTGATAATCATTTGTGTAGTTTTTACGTTCGGTGATCTGTAGGTAAACTGTAGGTGAACTGTAGATGATCTGTGTAGACCTTAAAAATACAAAATACGCATCATAGTCGGTTACTGTAAGAGAAAGCTATTTGAAGGATATCCAGACAAACAAGTCCGAAATTGTACGTCAAACGTGGCAAATGAGTTGCTTTTCTACTATAACTAGTTTTATAAATATTCAGATCTTAGTGCAATAGCTGTTGCACTCTTATGCAGGGCTCCCAAATGGTCCGCCAACTTAATACCAATAAATTTTAACAGAAATTTTTATAGTAGGATTGCGCTAGAATTAACTTCCAAATGTAGTTTCGGGGTGGTTTTTAAGAAAAATATAAAAAGGAAAATTTACTAAATAAATATTGGTATTCAGTTGGCGGACCATTTGGGAGCCCTGTCTTATGCAAAAATGCATGAATGCAAAATATATTACGATTATATATATTAAATTCAGTAATATAGAAACAATATGACCCCATCTTAAATAGGACGTCATCACCATGGCAACCAAGAACCATTACCTATCTTTGAATATGATTAAATTGTTTGCGTATGATAGGATTAAATAGAATGAATGAAACTTTTATTAATATCTTTTTAAGTTTTAATTCGATTTTCATAAAATTTGGAATCACGTGACAAATTTTTGCAACGATTATATATATTAAATTTCAAACCGCGCTGTTATATGCAGACAGAGGGACAGACAGACGGACAAACCCGACGACGACTATACGTGATGCGCATTTATATAATTACAAACGCACCTAAAAAGGCATCATAGCTTCAATCATAAATGTAACGCTTAACGCGTAAACAGGTATAAAAAAGGCAACAATATATTGTGTATTTCCAACAATGTTGGTCATGTCTAGAAAAAATCAAAGTTTGACAGCATTAAAACTATTTTTTATACAATAAAATTCCGAGAATATTCGGATGCAATGTGTTATTTAATCGATTTAACTTAACTTGACATTAATTCTATGTTCTACTTTAAATAAAAATCTGTAAAGCATTTTAAAAACTAGTCATATGTGACAATCCCAAAACTTTTTTCACTCTCATGCATGATAATACTCCAAATTCGTTATCGCAGTGCTAAAATTGAATGCAAATCAATGCCATGAGGATCCTGTATAGCAGGGGTGTCAAACTGTGGCCCGCCGCATACCATTAAAATTTTACAGTTATCTTTGACTTCTCTAATCGCCGAATTGCTGCGATTCAACTTGTCGACTATTTCATTAAAATTTTAGTGGTATCCGGCGAGCCACAGTTTGCTATCCCTGCTGTATAGGTAAGCTGAATCGTGTGCATTTAAGAAGCAGTAGAAGTATGGCACTTTTCAAACAAATCATTGATTTTCGGCAGTCTCCCTCTGAGATTTTCAGAACCAAAATTCCCTCTCCAAAGAGCATAAAAGCGACACGTGTGATGCAGTATATTTCCAAGAAAAATAAGGATTTATTTACGTGAAAGTGTATGTCAAAAGGTCTAAATTCTAAATGAATATGAAGTTTGATGAAATTAAGTGCATTAGTTCTTGAGATATGACAATCGCCAAAATTGTGTAAATCCTAAAAAATGCAGCATAGCAACATGTTGGGCGATGTACACTAAAACCTAATCAGGAACAACTTATGTCAGCGTCTAAATAAATCTGAATTTCGATGAAAATCCGTGCATTAGTTCTTGAGATAGGGCTATTAAGTAATCCATGAAAAATAACGCATAGCAGCGTCGCCTATTGGGAGATTTACATCAAAAACTGATCAATATCAATTTATGCCTAGAAATCAATCTAAAATTCTATTACATTCCGTGCATTAGTTCTTAAATCACGAAAAATACTGCATAGCAACGCCACCCGTTGAGCGATTTAGACAAAAATTAATCAGCAACAACTTATGTCAGCATCTAACTAAATCTGATGTTTGATAAAATTTTGTACATTAGTTCTTGAGACAGAGCTCCCACAAACTGTTTGCCTCATAAAGACAGGCAGCGGACTCACAGACTTGAGATAGAGAATTTCTTAAGACAGTCAAATTGTGTTTAGGACCTTCTAAAACGTATAAAAGCATCGGAATTTTTCTCAAATACAATGCTTTCTTCTTGTAAAGATAGAAGAAAGTAAATATCAAGTAAACAAAACATTTCGAAAGTATTTCATTGAAATTTGATGGAAAACGAGACTAAAGAGTCACATTTTAAAAAGCTTAGATTTTTTATTTTGATGATTTCAAAAATTTAAATAGAAGGCTTTGAATCGTTAACCCCTTGAAGGGAGGTGGGTTATATTTTATCCCACCTACGATTAACCCCTTCGCGACGGGAGCCTTTTACGAAATGTTTATTACTTTTCTACCGGTTTAAAAAAACAGAAGTTTGTGCCTATCCAAATCGGGAAAATGCTCGATTTATATAAGGCAAATTTTACAGTAAAATTTTACTGGTGAGGATAAACGAGGATTCTTAGGCCTATTTCCGGCACGTATACGTGTCGCTCGTCCCCAAGGGGTTAATGAAGATTTGCACCGGAAAAATTTTATGAAATTTTATTTTTGTAATTTTCGTGGAAAAAAAATCGGAAAATTGCGTTTCCCTATTTTGAATTTTTTTTTTCTAAATTTCCGGTGGGAATTCAGCATTACACAAACGTAATTGCTTGTCCCTCAAGGGGTTAAGCAGTAAATATTTGTTCAGACTAATTATCACATGCTTTCTTTTAAGGGGGTAGGATACCTTTAAACACGTCGAAAAAGTAACAAATATCACTATGTTGCAAGCTTCAAAACTTGTGTAATAAGTCAAAATTAAAAATCAAACATTATTTAAATATAAAGCCCATATTTAAATTTATATTTACAAAATATATATATACTTTTAAATTCATAAATAAATATTAAAATGATAAGTTTAAAAATATATGATAATAAGAGAAAAAATCTTGCGCGCATGATAAAATCTGAAAATATGCATATAAAGAGGAAATTTAGCTGAAAATAAATACATAATAGTGTTACCTTTATACTAAAACCAGAATATTTGAAAAAAAAAAGACTAAATTAAAAAATTAACAGAAAGTTAAAAATTTTCACTTAAAAAAAATATTTTCAAAGTAAAAATACAGAAAAAAATAAAATCTTACATTTTCCTGATTTCAAGTTATAGATAATACAGAAATGAATATGTTTTGAAAATTTCTTTTGATTGCAATGTTTGTCTTTTTGAAACACTGCGCGCAGTGTCAAAATTCATCATTTTGAATGAACGCAACGCAATGTTTAATTATCCTATGTAGTCTTAATAAAACTGCCGTGATTAGTAAACTAATGGGAATTTTTTTAAGCGGATTTTTGCATATTGTTCAAAAATGATTACGGAATCAAGATATGTATTAAAAGAAATTGGAAAATTTTGAATGTTTAAAGGTATCCTACCCCCTTAACTTATAATGTTTTTGTGTGTGGTTCTCAAATCTTCTCATTCATTTTCCATCCAATTCCTGTTGACATAGAGCTTTGAAATTTGGAATATATGTGTACCCCTGAGGGCAATACATGAATTGAGCGTTGATTATTTTTTTTAATTCGATCCCTGAGGAGCAACGGGGATGGGGAAACGGTTGATTTCCTATGGAGAAATCAGTATCAGCTTCAACAATGTGTAATTGTTGAAAATTACTAATGGAGGCTTCCCACAATAGCATCAAATTTTAACCAACTGGGCCCAATATTGCCAAATTTAGCGGTATTTTGCCAAATTTGGTGTCTGCCACATATGAAGCAGACTTGGCGATAGTTAGCTAATTTGGCAAAAATTCCAATTCCACTTTTTAGTTGGTGGAAAAAAAGTATTTTTTTCTACCTTTTTATGAAATTTAATAAAAGAATGTTAAAAAAAAATTATATTTATGATTATTTTTAATGTTTTTAATTATTGCTTTTGTCGGTATAAATATACTGATTTATTTCTGCCGATTGGTTTATGCACAGATAATATAAGGCGTAGAAGTGACTATTTCCAATTTATCACTTACTAATCGAATAAATTAACCATTCTCATTTCCATAGTACACAATGAAATATATTAATCGCTTTCGAATACTGCAGAATATAGAGTTATATATTTTTTATATTTTTATGATTATTTTTAATATGTTTTTAATTATTGCTTTTGTCGGTATAAATATACTGATTTATTTCTGCCGATTGGTTTGTGCGCAGTTAATATAAGGCAAAGAAGTGTCTATTTCCAATTTATCACTTACTATTCGAATAAATTAACCATTCTCATTTACATAGTATATCACAGTGAAATATATTAATTGCTTTCGAATATTGCAGAATACAGAGTTATTTTTTATATTTATGATTATTTTTAATATGTTTTCAATTATTGCTTTTGTCGGTATAAATATACTGATTTATTTCTGCCGATTGGTTTTTGCGCAGTTAATATAAGGCGTAGAATTGTCTATTTCCAATTTATCACTTACTATTCGAATAAATTAACCATTCTCATTTCCATAGTATATCACAATGAAACATATTAATCGCTATTGAATATCGCAGAATACAGAGTTATTAAAAGCTGTTTTATACACATCTAGTTTTTGTGTGATATTATGATTCCTGTTTCCTGTTCACTGTATGCAACGCTAGTGTCTATTTTCAAAAAACAGCAAGCATAAATACGCTAAGCTTTGTTTAGAGCTGCTTATAGGAAAACCGAATGCATGTCTACTGTCAATGAAAAATGTAAATATTTCAGAATATTCATTATCTCGCTCCAGAAAAATAATAAAATACAATATGAATGAAAAAATAATATTTTGGTGTTTTAGCCGCACACGTCATGTATAAAAAGATTTCTCAAACTTGAAACTGCTTTTGATATTTACTAAATAGCAGCACGTTGATTTCGATACGGAGACAAACAAAACACGTGTTAATATTTGGAATTTTTTCCAGAGAAACATTCGCCTTTCATACAATATTTCAAATGGAAACCAAATTTGAAATTAATTGCTTAAAACGCGCAAAGGCCAACCTAGTGAAAAAGATTCCATGCCGGGACTCGAACCCGGGCCGTCAGTATAGCGCACTGACGGTCTACCGACTAAACCACATGGAATGATACCCAGCCTGGAACTTTTCACTATTACAGGTTTGCAAGGCTACAAACGTAGCACACAGGGTTCGTAGGGGTACCGTTATATTCAAGGCCAAATATCAGTATTTTTTTATATAAAAATAAATCTAGTTTAGACGTGCGAAATTTCGCCTTATTACAGGAGAGATTTTTTATAAGAAAATACTGGTACCGAAGAATTCCTTAGTCTAGAAATTCAAGGACCCGTACGAACCCTGGCACAAGATGGCGTATTCCATGAGCCATCGACATGGGGCAAGCACAGACACTAATTTATATCCAGCATCGATTGAATCTATATTAATATTTGGAATTTTTTTTTCCAGAGAGAAACATTCACCTTGCATGCAATATTTCAAATGAAAGCCAAATTTTAAATTAATTGCTTAAAAGGCGCAAAGGCCAACCTAGTGTCTGTGTTTGCCCCATGTCGGTGGCTCACGGAATATTCCATCATGTGCTACGTTTGTAGCCTTGCCAACCTGTACTAGTGAGAAGTTCCAGGCTGGGTATCGTTTCATGTGGTTTAGTCAGTAGAACGTCAGTGCGCTACACTGATGGCCCGGGTTCGAGTCACGGCATGGAATATTTTTCACTAGGCTAGCCTTTGCGCCTTTTAAGCAATTAATTTGAAATTTGGTTTTCATTTGAAACAAAACACATACAAGGTAACTATCTTTTCCAGTTAAACGCAGTGTTGTCAGTGGCCTTCATTTTTTAAATTCAGATTCCTCGATTGGCACCACTTTCTTCAAATGGTAAAATTCTTCTTGTTTTCGCTTCAATTAATATGTTATTAAATAAGGAGAATTTTATAATTTCAAAAAAGTGAATTAAAAAAGGAGCCCACTGGTAACACTGGTTAAACACACGAAGTGTTGGAGGTGTGTAAGAGGTACCTCCAAGACATTTTTCTCTGTAGAGTAGATATGATCCTCCCATGAGACAGGGCGGTGTTTATACAAATTAACTACGATTGAATGATAAAATAAGTGGTGCCTTCCTGCCCGTTGCCGTATGCTAGTCAAATCAGAGGCTAGGTGTTAGCAGGGTTGCCGGCTTGGCTTCCGTTTTTAGTTCGAAATTTCAAAATTATACCGTAAATTTTGTAAGAATATCTTTATTTTCTCTAATAACAAAGTTTCTGTCATTAACCCAATGAAGGGCAGTGTAATAGAGATCTGCAAGGGCAGGGCCTAACTTATTTTTTCTGTATAGAGCCAGGGCTAGTTTCATACCTAATCTTCACGGCTCAAAATTTTCAGTCCTAGTTTTGACCCAGCCCGTATGAAAATCATCCTATACTTAAACATTAAAATTTATTCTTTTTAAAGAATTGTAGATTTTTACGCCTTTTAAAATATAGTAAAACGTGTGAAAAATAACATGCCTATGACGTATCCCTGTTTGAAACTGAAAAACGTGTTGTTTCATGCAAAATTAATATACTAATACGTAAGAAAAGAATATATAACACATTTACAATTGCTAAGAAGTGAATTTGTCTATAACGTATTTTTTCCTTTTCTATGCAATTTTGTCTTAGAAGATTTTACTGTATAGCATTTTTCAGATTTTTAACACTTCAATACATGGAATATGGATTAACAATATTAATGATAACTGAAACATTTACATACAAGAAATAGAGACTCATTAAAAAAATAAATATCGCAGACTGCGGTACTTCTATAAAAATGAAGATTATAAACATGAAAAAAAAAGTTAAGATAAATATTTTTGGTCAGAACTCCTCGTACGAGACAAATTTTTTACCAAATCGACGTAAAAATCAATGTTTTGTAGAATTTCCCCAGGCCGAACTTTTAAGTTTTTAACCAGGCCCGGCCAATATTTTTTTTCCACGGGTCGAGCCGGGTTCTAGAGGAACTTCTAACTTTTGTATCGAACCGGGTCGAATTTCTTTTCAATGAGTCGGGCCGGGCCCGGGCCTGGAAATTCTGTGTAGGCCTCTACGATGGGATATAATATATCCATTTTTTTGTCAGGAGAACATTTCTAGAGCGATTATGACTTAAAAGAAGTGGTACAGCATTGGCTGACTACTTTGGCGGTAGAGGTTTACGAGGAAGGCATAAGCAAACGACTGGATCGGAAAGTCGTGTCCGTTTGGTAAAATCAATTCGTACCGGAAAATTCTGCCCAGCAATTGCTAGACATTAGATATCGGAATCAATGTCTAATAATAAAACGATAGAATTTTCCGGTACGAATTGATTTTCACAAACGGACACGACTTTCCGAACGACCCAATAGTTTCAAGATACGTTAAATGTCTCAATAACGGCGGTGACTACTTTGAAATTTGAGTAAATATGTTACTTTCAGTTAAATAAAATCGTTATTTACTTTCATTCATTTCTCTTTTAATTATAAGTAAACGGCTATCACTTCCTGCACTAGCCTCCTATTAAAACTTATTGGTATCAAAATTCTAGGGACCTTACGCTGAAAAAAATCCGATTTCGGCAGCCGTCAATTTGGTGTCAGTGCTCAAGCCTACTATTCAGGGTATGGTGTGTACAATTATTGTGACGTGTAAGATTTTTGTATATGTATGCGCGTGCCTTTGTGCGATAAAATACGGTAAAAAGATTTCGCACTATATTATCACTTTTGCTTTCTTTTTTCCTCACAGATTTCGAGTGGATACCGAAAATTCAAAGACGATCATTTTTGCTTCACGCGATTACGATATAATATCATTAAATAAAGCTAAAACTAATCTCTGGAATTTCTGGTATGAATTTAGAATTTCTGAGTAAAGAAAGGGTACCAGACTGGCCTGATTTTGTAAAGTCGTACGGTGTTTTTTTTTTTTTGTTCTTGATGTCGTTAAGTTTCTTTTTAAAACGTATTCTTTATTTTTTGATGAAAAAAAATACGCTAACGTGTCAGTGGATACTGCAAAATTGTACTCGCGAACCGGCGCGGCTCTTATTTTTTACAACACAAATGTTTTCTTTAGTTACGTTGTTGCTAATGCAAGATATTTCATAATAGTAATAAAAGAAATATGTTAAAATAGCCCACATCCATATGAATAGCAAAAAATAAATTTTAATACTATTTGAAAATACAACACTAAATGCAGAATCATACGTCATTTACAACGGGAGAATTAGGTTATTTCACTAAAAAAAATTCAGAGCATAATCAATGAAATAAACAAAGAAACGAAAATGAATTGCTTTAAAAAAGAAAACAAACTTTTAAAGAACTATTCGTTTTAATGTGCTGTATTTTTCCAAATTTTTTAGCGCATAAAGAGCTTTCACAATGTACAAAGTTTTCTTTTTGAACATATCCTGTTTTACGACACATTCTATACCGTTTACCTAGTTACTTTTTAAATAAAATTATATCGAGCATAATTTAATCGAATTTGTCAAATCAAAACAAAAACAAAGAAAAAAATTAGTTACATTAAAAAAAAATATTTTCAAAAAATTAGTCGTTTTCATCTATTATATTTTTCGCTTTTTTTTCTTTAGTCCATAAAGAGCTTTAACATCGTGCAAAGTTCCCTTTTTCAGCTATGGCACATCTTATTTATTATCTTATCAATTCCGTTATAACAGAAATATATATTTAAAAATGAATTAATTAAAATACTTATATAATTTCAAGAGCGTTCAGATTTTATAAAATACGCAAAATACTTTAAAAAAAATCAGATAAGCCTATTCCAATGGAAAAATGGATTGGGGAACAGAAATGACACCCAAACTGCTCCGATGTCATATTCGAGTACGATATAAGACATATATCACTTTTGTAATATAATTTGCACAAGCGCGGTCTCTGAAAGGTAACGTTCTGAGAAGTTCCACAGGGCAAATCCTTACGAGGATGCAGAAACAATTCTATAATTTCTGTACCTCTCGAGCGATGAGAAAAAAGGAAACATCGAGAACAAAAACTGCGAACACGTTTTCACTGAACAAATCTCACCATTTAGTTACACCATACCTTTATTAACACAAGCTAAACCTTGTGCTAAATCACCTCTAAATTCAAAAAATTTTAATTACCTTTTTTAAATATAATACGAAATGAAACACCGCTCTGCTCCCGTATCAAAAAGACTTTTAACCACAATATCGTTAAATACAATTAACAGCTCAGGCAACTTAATTGAATTAACTCTAACATTATTTAAACTTACAAAAAGCTTTTGCTGCTTAACCCCTTAACTGTTTTGTTCCACTGCCGCTTGGGCAAAAAGAGTTTGCTACCTTCGATACTAAAAGCTTTTGGATACCACTTAATTTTAACTGTGATCTTTGGTTTGTTAAATGGCGTACCTTTTTCGATTGTACAAAGCAATTGTACGTAAACTTAACCCTCTGTCTACCAGAAGGGTCCAATGGACCCGACATGTACATTCAAAATATTTATTCAAACCAGAAATTTCTTCAAAACAAACGAAATGTATAAATCAGACAATAATAAGTTAAATAAACAAATTAAATAGTTTTAAGTGAAAATTCCGGTGTAGAATGTTTTTATAAAACTTGAGTAAAATTTCCGGTAGTTCTAGGGTTAAGAACGCTTTTACTGCTTAACACGTGACTGTATATCACTTGACCTACAGCCTCTTACCAGTTTTCCTACCTTCTAGTAAATCGACTTTGCACCATATAGCCATTTCCTACACTTTCACTCCTAATTAACTGCCTTAAACAAGAAAGAGAGTTTCCCTGTCCCAAACTCCATTCATTGTACCGTTTCCACTATTTCCTCTATTACTACAACTGTCTCCGAAATTTCCCTATAATCATTAGTATTACCAGAGATTCTATAATTTCCAATTCTACATGACATCATTATTTCTAAAGTTACTAGCAAACACCGTGGCTTTGCTCACGTAATAGTTGAAATATGCCAAGTGATATTTGCATGACTATTTTATATTAGAAGAACACTTTTTGGAATAATTCAAAAATTACAAATTAAGCTACAGTTCGACTAAACTTCATTATAAAAGTGCAATAAACATAAATGAGATTTTAATTAATAAGAAGAACTAAAACTAATTCCAATTAAATGATAATTTAGAAAGTATTTTGAGACTTTTATGCTCATTTCGTACGCTCATTCCAGTATTCATTTGAAGTTTTGAATTTTTTAGAAACCATCTTAATTCATTTACATCTTAAAATTACCATCATGTCAAATTCTAAGCTTCTTGTCCAACAGTCTACCACCTCTCTGGTGTTAGTGGCACCAACATAAAATGACGAAACAGAGTTGAAATAGAATATCTTGAAAAATGTTGAAACAAAGACTGTCACCATTAATTTGCCAACATTAACCTTGAAATCGGTTCGTATTTCCTAATATTCTATAGAAAACGGAATTTAGATGTTTTTAAAGGCTTTCTTGTTGTTCCTGCCAACCAGGCGGTAGTGACACCGGCATAAAATATAGCCGTATAGGATCAGGGACTATCACGGACCTTGATTCGCAACCAATAACTTCGGCAATCGGTTTATTATTTCCTGAGATTCCATAGAAAGCGTAATTTAGGACTCTTTTAGAATGCTTTTCGCTCCTTCCCTTCGCTTCATCCTTTTTTAATTTAAATTTATTTTTGATTGTTCTTAGGAAACATTTATTAGGAAGAGATGGGTTTGTTAATTCAGTAGTTCCATTTTCTAGGCAAAACTTATATTACGTAGTAAGAATGAAAGTTTATATTGTTAATGTATAAGTTGACTGTCTAATAACTATTGTATTCAGTCAGATGGTATGTTCTGAAATAAAAGAAAAGATTCTTTAGTTTTAAATGCCTAGATCTTCAGAATTATATTATGGAATTTTATGACTATTTTTTAACTGAGCCGTTTGCTGTTTCACTATTGTTTACAAATATTTTTAGTTCTCGTGAAAAAAGAATTTTATTCTATACTTTCAGGTCCAGATTAAGACATGGACACTCGAAACGAAGGCTGCATTGAAGAAATATCTTTGTTTTAGACTAGTAATCGTCATCTTATTTAAAAACAGATTTTCTGTTATAAAGAAGGCGAAAATTAATATTTAGACTTACTGGTTAAAATGTGCGCCGGATTCCAAAAATATTCAGTTGAGACCTGCATATTCATGCAAAATGTCAAAATGAAGGCGTCGCACACTGATCGCAATATTTATATCAAATCGGTATTTTTCCAGTATAGGCGCCTTAGCGGTTTCTTTTAAAAGCTTGGCTTCAGGAATCAAGACTTGTTGCCAAATTATGTAGGCAGCTATGAAAACAAATCTGATGAACTTTTATGCTTGTTTATGCATGTATTTATATATTTGAAAACATATTATTTGGGTATATTATTGTTATTATTGTTTATATGTGCGTTTATATATCTAAAAACAATTTAATATATGTGTATTATTGCTGTTGTTGTTGTTGTTTTTCATACACAATTGACTTCTGTTTGCTTATGAAAATTGATAAATGGCTTGTTTATATTAAATGAATTATACAAATATTGAAAACATTTTTGTGTATATATGACAGTGAAAAGGTTGCCAGAAAATATGCATGAAAATTACCTTAGATCGCCAATCCCATTATCCCTATCTCGCCAAGACACCTGTACTGGAAAAGTACAGTCAAATCTAAGCATAATATCCGAAAAGTAATAAATATACTGTGTTCCTACACTTTCAGTCAAAATACCAGTACTTTGCACGTGGAAAAACTCGACTTGCATAATCGCACGATTAAAAAAGCGAGTTTTTCTCTAAAAATATAGTGGTGTTTATCTGACCTAAAGTCAGAGAAATTCCCCGATCTGTAAGGACCCTGTTATATGACGAATGTGTTAAAAGACACAAAAATGTGTGTTTCTCTCTTTCTGGAGTTCAATCTCTTACTGCAAATTCTTTTAAACAGATTAATACGAAAAATGTTTATTAAAAATAATCTGATTACTAAATTTTGTAGAAGATCGAAGAAAATTATTATAACTATAAGAGATTATAGCAACAAAAGAATTTTGTAAATATATTCAAAACATGGAACTATGAATAAACAGGAACTGACATATCCTTAAAATATTAAAATATTAAAGCTTCAACTGTAACCGTTTTTGCAGGGTTTGATTATCGCCGGGATAAACTTCCACCAGTAAATTGAAATAGAAATTTTCGGCTTGTTAAACTCTTTATTAACGCGAAATTTCAGTCATAAATAATGGAAGAAACATACATTTATTTTAAATGGTTGAAGTCAGGTTCTAGTCAGATCGTGCGTTTTCGCCATAGTGTGACAACAAGACAACCTGTCAGTGAAAAAGATTATAATGCCTGGACAAACTGGCACCAGCAAAAACAAATAGACACAATAATGTTTACCACATCTGTGAGAAAACATTTCCATGAATATGAAATTTGCTATTCAAATTTACTGGTGGGAAGTTACCCGCGGTAATCGGAAACTGTTGATTCGATTTAACCCCTTAATTCTCACTCCCGTCAATATCACGGGCTGAAGTGTCGTTCGTTATTTCTCGTGCCCGTCATATTTCCGGGCTGGAGATTTAATTACTGAAAAAAACTTCTGAAACCGGAAAAATTTAACTGGCATTTCCGTGTGAAGTCTTTGAATATTGTCGTTGGGTTTTAGCTTTTGGCGCTGATTGTAATGCCGGGATTTGTATTGCATGTTTCGAAGTATATAACACTCAAAAAAATTATTAATAATCAAAATTTAATGTCTATATATTATTTCAAATATTATTTGTACAAATTTGTGTGTGATGATAAATAAAGATCTAAGATGTGAAAAATAAAGTTCTTATTCGCATTAATTTATATGGTGTAAAACAAACATTAAAATACAGTATTCTCTAATGATGGCTTTTCTACAAATGTGAATTTGTTCTATAACATCTTTATTTTTTACCTTAAAAAAAACCAATTGCATATTTTATTTAGAGACCTTATAATTATTCAATTTCTGTAATAAAATAAATAGGTACTTTTTTGATGGTTTTTCCAAATATTAAGCGACCGTGAAGGGGTTAAAAAAATAACAACTGCCATCTTGTAACAACCTCCTCAGTTACTTCATTTGCAACTGGTAGATAGTACACTATATGTCTCCTCCTCTTTATTCATAACTCCATTATTAAACTAGAGTATTAGGAATATTAATTTAACCCCTTTATCCTCACTCCTAGTAGGAGAGCTGTTGAACATTTTTGAGTAGGTATTTGAGGCACCCTGAAAATTTGCGAAACACTTCTTTCGTAATGCCTGAATACAAAATCGAATGTCTGGATGAAGGATCGTGGCCCAAAACCTGTGCCAAACACGTGTCAAGTGCCATTTTTGACACTACCCAAAAAAGGTATTTGAGGCACGCTGAGATTGAAACAGAATAATATTTATAGTTAGAAAAAAATATTTTGAAAATGACAGACACTTTAGTCGGCCCAAAAACTGTGCCAGACACGTGTCAAGTGCCATTTTTTGACTACCCAAAAAAGGTATTTGAGGCACGCTGAGATTGAGGTACAATAATATTTATGCTTAGAAAAAAATATTTTGAAAATGACAGACACTTTAGTCGGCACAAAAACTGTGCCAGACACGTGTCAAGTGCCATTTTTTTGTCTGGCACAGGTTTTGGGCCACGATCCTTTAGCCAGACATTCGATTTTGTGTTCAGGCATTACAAAAGAAGTGTTGCACAAATTTTCAGGGTGCCTCAAATACCTTCCCTAAAATGTTTAACAGCTCTTGCACTATCCTGTGATATTCACGGGATGTGTCTTTATTCAGATTGTTTGGTTGCCACCAGTTTTATAAAATAGTGTAATTGGCTTTATTATGGTATCATTTTATCTCTCATTAAATAAGGTGGACTCCTGTAAGAGAGACCCGTGTTCGACTCGTGTAAGAGAGGGAGCTGTCTTGGACACGGAAGGTAGTAGACGTGTCTGATCTCGCTCTTGCTTAATGATGCTTTTTGTCAGCAGTTCGTACGAATACTGACGTGATGCAATTATCAATTGTTTTCGTTCCTTTTCACCATGGCTGTTATCAACTATAATGTTCCAAAGGAACTTTTTAGTGAATCCAAACAAATTCGTGAAGCGATAATCAAAAAAGATATCGTTTTTGCAAGTCTTGAGAATAAGAGCAAAAACTTACTCCTGGAGTATTACAGGACCGCTCAGAAATATGCTGGCCTCGAACTGGAAATCGTGGAGAAACGCATTCTAAGCTTAAAAAAACTCGACGACTCAGCATCCCTAACTTCTATGGAGCTCAAGAAAGCCAACATCTTGGACAAGCTTCAAGGGATCTCAGATGAGGTAGCTAGCCTACGGGTGAGTGGCCTCTCCTTATTTACTGATTTTCCAGTTGACCCCCCTCCCCCCTGAGGAGGAGAGCTCAAATGTAGATATGGTAGAAACACCTACTGTTCAATCAGCCACGAGCAAGCGCCGTCTTGACGATGACACCTCTGCCGAGGGTTGGCAAGATGTTTCTTCTAAAAAGAAGAACCCAAATTCGAAAAATTCGAGCGGAAGCTCCCAAAATCAACCAAAAAGGAGAGAGTTCCTCCCTTCTTCAATGAACCAATAAAACATTGATCAAATCTTCTCATTCTCCTCAGGCAAAAAGTTCCTGCTGTTCGTTCTATCATGAACAAAAATTATATAATAGTGTCAGTTGACACAGAAGCTGAATATCATATGGTACAGCAAATCCTAGAGAGGGACGGGATCCACTACCGTAGTTTTCTCTTGGAAAAAAAGAAAAATCTAAAATTTGTCTTAAGAGGTCTTCCAGCTAACGCTGACATTAAAATCTCTGATAAGGCTGAGCTCATTGCTGGCAGTCTTAGAAGTCAGTATACACTTAATCGAGATTTCGTCAATCCCAGGATGACGGACATAGTCAATGACAAAGTTGAAGAATTTCTTAACGCAAACCATAATAATACTCTTACTCCTGCAACACCTTCTGAGGTTGTAACATACATTGGGAATCTGAAAAAGAATAAATCGCCTGGCCTCGACTGCATTTCAACTAACATGTTAAAATATCTCCCCATAAATTTTACATTTTTTCTTACTATATTAATTAATACTATGCTTAATCTACGCATGTTTCCCGATTGCTGGAAGCGGGCGCTGGTAGTACCAATCCCAAAACCTGGGCAGGACCACCACGCTCCTTCTAGCTTTCGACCTATTTTTCGACCTATATCTTTACTTTCCTGCATTCCTAAAGTCTATGAATGCATACTTTCAAACCGTCTGAAAGAGTTCGTTACTGCCAATTCGATCATTATACCGGAGCAGTTCGGGTTTCGGCCCAAACTGTCTACGCAGCACCAGCTTTGGAGGGTATCTGAACTCATTCACGAGGGTTTCCTCAGTAGACAAAAAAATGGTGTAGTATTCATAGACATTGCAAGAGGAATCGATAGAGTTTGGCATGAAGCTCTAATCTATAAATTAATTCTTCTTAAAGTTCCCCCTCAACTAATTCTCATTATTTATAAATATTTAAAAAATAGATCCTTTTCTGTCAGAGTTCATCATTCTATCTCCTCTTCTCGCAGTTTCGAGGCTGGCGTACCCCAAGGGGGACTGATCAGCACCTGGCTCTTCAACATATATATCAACGACATACCCAAGATTCCCAACATCCTCTTAACATTATATGCGGATGACACGGCCATCCTCTACAGAAACATCTCACTAAACATTGTGATTGAACAACTCCAATCCTATCTCCAGGCCCTTTCTATCTGACTTAAGAAATGGCGTATTAAAGTAAATGCTGCAAAAAGTGCTGCCATAATTGTCTCTAAAAAATCTATCACCCTAGACATTAATCTTTCTCTTAATAATGAAGATATACCCTGGGTTAACGATTATAAATATCTAGGAATTTACCTGGATTCTAAATTACTCTGGACAAGGCAGATTCACGATGTACGTTCTAAAACTACAGCTGCCAAGTCCTCCCTCAAATCTTTATTAGCTAGACATAGCTGTCTGTCACTCTCCAACAAGTTGCTTTATAAATCCTTTATCAGATCCACCATGACTTACGGGTCAGTTGTTTGGGGATCTGTTTGTGAAACTAAGATGCAAAAACTTCAAATTCTGCAGAATACTATTTTAAGACAGACTGTAAATGTTACCTCGTTTGTCCGGAACGATGTCATTCACAAGGATCTCAATATTCGACCTATTTCGCAAGTTATTAAAAAACTCGCACAAAATTTCCACAGAGATCGTATTCTTATATCCAACGAAGCGTTGCGGTCAATAAAAACTTACAGTATTAACAGTTCTGCTGGTAAAAAAAGACCGCTTGTCATCCTTAGTCGAGATGACGGTTTTGCCCCACCTTCCAAAAGAAGGAGGCAAGAACCACCTTAAACGCATCGTTGCGGTTTTTCTAAATTCTAACATGTTTCTAAAAATTTTCCCTTATTTTTTAAACTCTATTCTCTTATTTTTCAATTTATTTCGTCAACATCGTTCCTGCCTATCATTTGGCACTGGTAAATATCCACTTTCTATCAAAATTTATCTTGTTTTCATGTATTTTCTCTTTTCAGTATCTCCCCAGCCCCGGACACCTTCTATATCTCTTTTTGAACGAAGGACTTTGATTCGATGCACTTCGCTTCCTCATTGGCTGCTGAAGTTTGCCGTCAAATCCGACTGAGAATGTTCCATCCCGACCCGCTCATCACCTGCTTCTGACGCAGAATGCACAGAACTTGCTGATTGGCGGAGCGCACTTACAGTTTTCTCAGACATCCAGGTCTCTGGTGTTACTATCCTTTTTCTTTATTGATCTTTTTAGGCAGTTTTGATTCGATGAACTTCGCTTCCTCATTGGCTGACGAAATTAGCCGTCAAATCCTTGCCGTTTTCTTTTCAAAATTCGTTATTTTTATGTGACAACTTCTATTTTATTAACTTTTTCGATTCCTATCATTTTTATTTTGATATAACTAATTTATATATATAAAAAAATGTATGATTCTGGTGCCTTTTTCCATCTTTCCCCACGATCCCTGGCTACGTCTACCATCCCAATGCTCCAGAATTCGTAAGAAATTCATTCTGCTTAACATCGAAACACTCTGTCATATTCGACCCACCAAATTCGAATGAGATAAACATAAGCATGACGACTTATGTAGGGATTCATAAAAAACTGCATTGGTGTATTGGTGTAAATAAGGTGAATATTTCTTTTTCAAAAAAGTGGTGCCAATAAGCAATTATAATTTTTTGACCGTAAATTAATGCGCCCGTTAAGGGGTTAAACTAAATCTTTGGTGAAAAACAGATGTTGATTTTGTTTTAAAGGTAAACATAAATTGAATTTTAAAGTAATGTGATCAAGTTGTATTGTTATTCGTTAATTTGTATTCCTAAGTTGGATTCTAATTTCCATTTTGTTTAACTGAAATATTTTATATCAGCCATCAATAATAAATTCCGTGTCCATTGATTGTTTAATAATTTGAAAGATTAAATGTGTAAAAATATTTATTCAAGTTAGTATTGTCAGTTATAATCATATATGTTAACCCTTATCGGTCGACATCGTCACTTGAGCTGACAAGATTAACCTATTCGGATCCAGTACCTCTTGTAAGAATTTTATTCGGCGGGGACCACTTTTTTTAAGTATCACTTTCACTTGCAGTTTGTCATCATCTGCAAAAGAAATGTTCCTCAAAATTTATTTTGAAAATATAGTGATACAATTAGATCATAAAAATAATCGTTTGTGGCAGCCCCGCAAATATTCACTGAATACAATTACAACCTAATGGCGAATCATGTATAAAAAGCTAGCGTCCAATAAGGGTTAATCATTCCGCAGTATTGCAGCATTATACAAAATCTAGATTAACAGAAATTTAAAGTAAGAAAATATGTACAAAACATTCTTTTAAAAGAAATTTTAAATGTAGAATCATATTGGTGAAGAAATATCGTGTCTTTTTAAAAATTTCAACATTGCTGAAAAGAGTTCATGAATTGGGTTTATCTGTCTGTCTATCTCTCCGTCTGCCGTCACTCCGTGCTCTAACTCGAGTAATCATTGTCAGATTGCCATGAAATTGATATATGTTATTGGGGTTTAATATGGTATATTTGATATTGAAAATAAAGTGTATATCATTTACACTGAAAGGAACATTCAAAAACTTCTGTCATATTACGGTGTATGGGGGGGGGGGGGGGGGGTTGGTGACCACTTGCGGCCTATTTTTGTAATATTACACTAGTTTAAACATATTGACATTTATATATATTATTTGAGGTATACTACAAGGGCTTACTGTAAAATGTGGTTTACATATAATTTATAGTTCACTGAAATGGACACCCAACAGAATTTAGCTCAAGTACATTTCCATTTATTGAAGGAAATTTGCGGAATGAGAATTTTCAACAGTGCTAGGCATATAATTTAACTAAATGTTCGAATACTATGTAATATACATACAAATTTATAGATCATACACAGAGCTGCACAAAACAAAATTGGATATTGTTCAGACTATTGGTGATAATTGTAGAAATAGGGTAGTTTTTAACCCCTTAATTTTCGCTCCCGTCATAGTCACGGGCTGTTTCTTTTACTCAGATTGTTTGATTCCCACCAGTTTTATAAAATAGTGAAATTGGCTATATTTTAGTATTGTTTTACCTGTCATTAAATAAGGTGAATATTTCTTTTTCATAAAAGTGGTGCCAGTAAGCAATTTGAATTTTTAAACCGTAATTTAATTCGAGCGTTAAGGGGTTAAGTGCGTTATGCGTTCGATAAATTATTTATTTAGTATTATAATGTTGTTATTATAAAGTTAATTTTTCACCTTTATAAAGTGAAATTTTGTTACAATATTCTGAATGTGCTGGAAAGTGTTTCATAATCTATTCGGATGCATGGTTTTTGTTTTTGTTTAGATTTTGAGCCGTGTGGGGACTCATATCATTTATTTTTTACCGTGCATTTCAATTTAACCCGTGCAGACCTTTAGTCGGAATGTGTATTTAATAATTTAATGATAATTCATTAGGTAATTTACTGTGATAGCAAATGATGAATATGATCATGAAAATTTTAAAGAATGTTAACAGTAGAAAAAAATCACACTACAACACCCTACACTAAACCACTCTAAGTTTGTTTCCAGAATAATCAATGTTGAAACCGGAAATGCTACAAGGCAAAATACATAAGTGATATTTAAGAACAATTTTGCTTAAAGAAATTTGCCTGTGGGTTTTTTTATCTATCGTAATATAATCGTGTCCTGTTTTCGGAACCTTTAAATTGAAAATCTGTAGTCAGCTTTCTGTAGCCCCTTTCGGGGCCAAGCAATTGTGTTTCTGTAATGTCGAATTGATACCGGAAAAACCGAAAAAAAATGCAAAATAAGGAAAAGCAATTTTTTCACTTTTTTCCACCAAAGTTGAAAACGAAAAATTAAAGTTTCTGGGGCAAAACATGATTAAAATCATGTGGGATATAATAATATCCCATCGCCCCTCAAGGGGTTAAAGCAGATGACAATCGTATGAAATGCGGGTTAATTTCAAGATATATTTTTCAAATAGCTTTACTAGTAACTAAACTAAACTGTAAGTTGATTGTTCGGCCACAAATAAAAAGAAAAATATAGTATGCAATTTTCGCGAAAAAATTTACAGTTTTACTTTTATTATTATTTTTAACATAATAATTGTATTTCTCTTTTTTGCTCAGCTTTCGTTTTTTGAGCCAAAAGGTTTGTTTAGTTACTGACAAAAACATTTTTTTAAACATTTTTTTATGGATGGATGGATGGATACCAATGGATTGCAGTAAATGTGTAGTTGTTAAAACTACATAATAATAGAGAAAAGATATTAATGATAGAATCTAAATTTAAGAAATTATTTATAAGAGATTTTAAAAAAAATGTAAGTTAAGTCTTATAACACAGATAAAGAGATAAGAATTATATCAAATATAGATTAAATAATGCAAAATTTACAATAAAAATTTACCGGTCAGAATAATCACGGTGTCTGACCACATTACGCGGCACGTATACCGGTCGCTCGTCCCCAAGGGGTTAAGGGATAAGAACACCGTTGCCAAGCGTATAATAATTATCGTACGGGCAGTGTGGGATTTTTTTAAGTATGTATGGATATGCTTTTGTGCGACACAAAGCGTAGGAAAATCTCATTCTGTGTCGTCACTTTCGAGTTTATACAGAAAATTACGAAAGATCATTCTTCCTTCATATAACGACAAAAAGACAGTCATTAAATAAAGCTAAAACTATTATCCGAAATTTCTGATATGAATTTGGAATTTTTAAATAAAAAAGGAAGCCAAACTGGTCTGAATTTGTAAAGTAGTATTTTATTTATTAATTTAATTTTTTTGTTGATGTTCTTGAGTTTCTTTTTAAAACATTTTCTTTATTTAAAAAAATAATAATAATAACACTAACTTGTCAGCGCGCGTCGTACATTTTACAACACAAATATTTGGTTTAGTTACGCTATTGCTAATTCAAGACATTTCATAATAATAATAACGAAATAGATAAATTAAACTGCCAATATCCGTAGCAATAGCGAAAAAATAAATTATAATGTTATTTGAAAATAAAATTCTGTTTGGAGAGAATGTGCATTATTTACGACGAAATAATTAAATTATTTTATAAAAATATATCGAGCATGATTTAATCAAACAAAACAAAGACCATAAAATTAATTACATTAACAAAACATATTTTTAAAAAATTATCCCCTTTCATTTTCATATTTTTCGCCTTTATTGTTTTCTTTTAGCACATAAACAGCTATAATAATGCACAAATTTTACTTTTTCAGCTATGGCATACCTTGTTTTTCTCTACATTCTACACCGTTTTTACAGATTTTAAGCTATAATAGCAAAGATTAAATTAAACATTTTTTGTTTGAAAATGCAAAACAAAATAACAATGCATTATGAAAATATGAATTATGTTATTACTGAAATAAATGTTTAAAATTGAATTAATTAAGTTGCTTATCTATTTGAAAGAGCAGTCATATTTTATAAAAGACGCACAGTACTACATAAGAAATCAGACAAACCTGTTTTATTCCGAAAAGAAGTAATTAATTGAAGAATAGCAATGACATCCAGAGAGTTTCGATGTCGTATTCGAGAAAAATATAAGACTTATCATTTTTGTTATACAATTTGCGCAAGAGTGGTCTCTGAAAAGTAAAGTTGTTAGAAATCCCACAGGGGTAATCCTTACAGAGGTACATAAATTATTACATAAATACATATGTTATGTTGTAAAAACTTTGCATAACATTCACCCTTCTTAAATTTACATAAACTTAATTTTGTATATTCTGTTAATTTTAATAATCTACTTCCTTTCACCATCTTTCAATTTTGACAGCAAAATTTTATTAAGTTTTAAATATTAAATCCTAAATCTTTACCTTTAATTATTTCATTTAAAATTACATTTATTACATTCTATTTTCTTTTTCCATTTCTCTGGTAAACTTTCATAAAATTACTGAAATCGTTTGCCAGAGAAACGAAATTATTACTACTAAAGCTTCCCTTAATTTTATTGCTTTCCATTCACCTCGCATCCCAAAAGATGCAACTTTTAAGAAGGTTTAGTCCCTTATCTCAGAACAGACAGGAAATTCCTTTCGACGTCATAGGCACTCCCACATAGCAAACATTCCTTTTCTCCCCGCTTCTTCAGTGCGTTGCCATTCCATGGTCATAATCCTACTACAAAATCTTTTTCGCCGGAAGTGCTAGCGACAGGCCATCTTTAAAAATATTCTGATTGGCTGACGTTGCAGAGATCGTTTCCAGATTTCGGCAGGCAATTTGAAAAAGAGTCAGTTTTTAGAATTTTAGGAGAAGACTCCAGACCGTTTTTCGAATCGGGAGTTGTTTTTAATTTTTTTCACCGTTGGGCGTAAGCCCTGGTGAGCGCACCATGGGAGGAGATTTAGATATTGCAAAGTAAATATCCATATGTAATATTAATTTATTAACCACCACCATAATTAATTCTTATCTCTCAAAATGAGGATGAAAAGAAGATGGAATTTTTCCTGTTCTCGTTGTCAAGTTTCCACCGTCGTCCGTTAATTACCATATCTAAAACCAGAGAACCAGCATCGCATCAAGTATACAACGAATTGTGAATATGCTCATACGTTTCCTTCGCATCCTCCGTCAACAATATACATCTCCTTTGCATCCTCCATCATCAATATACATCTCTTCTTACATTCTTCGTCATTAATTAGAATTTTATTCTTTTAATATTGCACCTTTTTTACATCTAAATTCAACAATCATCATAATGCCATAACAATATTATATTATGTAATCATCACTTCTATTACCGACAGAACTCTTTACCATCCAGTTATTCCGACTTTGTTTTATAAACTTTCACAAACTGTATTCCATTCAAGAACTGTTTTTATTTACAAGAATCAATATTGACATAAAGAAGACTGTTGTAATACGAAATAACGTTTAAGCTTTTTCAATAATTTATTAAAATTTTATTCTCAACATAAAGTATAACATGCTCCGGATCCGGATAGATTTCAATGTGTCTCCTATTATACAATAAAATACTTGATTATGCAATTGATTGATTTCATTCATTTTAATAGTGAGTGTATTTTATGTGTGATGTTCAACATGGGGTGAGTAATTACCATTTCTTATTTATTTATTTGAGAGTTCATTATCTTCTAGTTTATTTAAATTTATTTATATCGCATTTACATTAACCACTATACGTACGGCCATAGTGTGATCTCGGGGAATGTGAATTGAACTTATTTCGATCAGATTTAAATATTTCTTTTCGAATTTTCATTTCAATTTACATATCCCGGAATCATACTTAACATTCTTGGTGCCCTGACGTTAGCGAAACGCTCTCGGGTTTACTGCATAGTTGTTTTTAAATTTTTTTTTTTAACTCTTCTCTCTCGTAAGCATTTACGAGGACGTAAAATTTTAGCGATTTCGCTTTCAAACTTTTAACATTTTAAAACTTTTTGCATATTTTTTTACTTTCTCTTATAAACTCCTATAAATAAATTATGAAATAAATATTTTTCATAAATAGATGACTTAATTATTCTTATAATGCTTTATTATGATTTTTTTTTTTTTTTTGCAATTAACTTCTTTAAAAGTTATGTTTTTCAAGTTCATAAACATTAAAAATTTTAATTACTACAACATTATTTTAATATCTACGTTTTCTCTCATGTGCAGATATTATTTTGATTTTGAATATATTCTGGTACATTTATATTAATTTTGAAAGAGAAATATTTTCTTTTATATATTATGTGTGCCTTTTTCTGATTGAACAATATTTTTATCTTCAAGGACATTGTACAGAATGTCATTATTTTAATATGTTTATGAAGTTCAAATTTTGTGTTGATTTGATATACAAGATAAAATCTTGATAAATACTTCCTTCTTAAATTGAGATTGTACAATTTTCTGTGACGGTTTTCTTTTAAATAATTTATTTCACAGTGTTATAGTATCTTTATAAAAATTAAAAGTGATGTTATTTATAGAAATATAGTGACATTTTTAATATTATGAAATCTAAATAATTTTATGCTATAGTGCATTAATAAAAATTTTAAAATAATTATATAAAAATTTAATACCAATGTTTGATTATACTTAAATATAAATATTATAAAGTTTCACAAGTTTATATCATAATTGTGTTTTATACTTATTACTGTTGAATAATTTTAAGAAACTCATAAATTTTGGTTCAAAAACATCCTTTTTAATTCAATTACAATGCATTTTTTTATAATTATCAAGATGCTAAATTTTTATTCATTAACTTTCATATCTCATTGGAATATTAAGTAGTATTACATGTACATATCATGCAGTGACTATCAGAATTCATTAGCGCATGGTGAACTCTATTACTTGCTGTATGGTACGGCATCTTAATGCCACTCTTCACATATTTTTTTTTTATTATTTTTTATTGCTGTCAATTTTGGATGTTTTCATTGTGGGTTAATTTAGTCGATTAGTATCAGTATTCCATGCACTGCGGGCGGCGCAACAGTGTGCTAGGCGTATATGGTACATTGTGGTCTATTGGTACTATTTGCTGAGTGGTTCTACTTGACATTCACCTAGAATTGGTTTTTTAAATATATAATAATATTGCTCACATAAAACTTAGAAATAATTACCTTTCAATTTTATCAAAAATAAATAAATAAATAAATAAATAAATATAAAAATAAATAAATAATAATAATAATAATAAAAATAATAATAATAATAAATTTTTTGAATCTTTTAAATTGCAAATAAGCTATTTGTTAAAAAATAATCTGATCAATAATTTGAGAATTATTAAATAAATAAATTATTTATACCAATAGCATTCTATTATAAATACAATTTTATATGTTGCTAGACATGAAATTTATTCTTCTGTTAGGTTTTTGAAATTAATAATTATCTCATAGCATTCCCAATTCTCCTGTGCTTTTTATACCCCTTAAAATATTTATTTTTTTTTACATACTATAGCATTTATTTTACCCCCCCCCCCCCCCATGTTTAAAGGTATCTTTGGTTATCTCTGGTACTTTCACTGGTCAGAGCTGTCACCCAAGGTTTCTGTGGATTTTCCTGTGCATAGACCAAAAAATCCCCGTAAATGGTGTACAGGTCTACCAGCCAGATATTATTTTTTTTTTCATTTTATTTGGAAGAATGTGGGACTTCCAACTGTTACGGAGACAAGTTAACAAGATCTTGCTCTTGAGATTAGCCAATTTTTGGTTCTCAGACAGCTGTGATGCTCTACGCGCATTTTTCTGTACTCAATAGATAAATTTGTAATTTCTTATTTTGTCAGTAGATTATATTTATCATAGAGCAGTCCATTTTATTTTATTATTTTGGTATTTGCTCGGAGATCAAAGTATTTTTTGACTTGCCGGCTTCCATAAGGGTCGGGTCACAAAAGAAAATAGCTTTCTTTCCCCCCTCCGGTTCGTCTCGTGCGATAATTTATAAACTCTGATAAGATACCACTTATTTTTACAATATTGGCTTTTTATGCTATAGTCAAAATTTAATCTTTTCTATGTTATTTCAACTTATAATAGATTTTTTCGCACTGTGAGAATTATTTAACTTCTTGCTGAGGATATCAAAACATTACTGTTTTATTAATTTAAAAAGGGTACCCTATAACCTAAAAATCTAACTTATAATAGAAATTGAAGAAAAATGATGTATAAAAAATAAGAAAATAATAAAAAGAAATGAAACAAAAATAAAGAGAAATATGAAATGAAATTATGAAAATGAAAAAATAAAGAAAGAAAATGAAATATATAAAAATATAAAAATAAAATATAAAGACTTACCTTGATTTCAATTTTTCTATTTCTTTTTTATTCTCTCCCAGGCTAACTCATCCAGTTAGATAAATTCTTTCTGTTTGTAGATAGTAAGGACTACTTGGTAGTTACTATGAATTGGGTAGAAAATAATTTTTTTTTTGGTGTCAACCGGTGTCGCATTAATTAATATTTCTGATCAATTTATTTCTTTTTGTGGACATTTGGTTATTTTTTTTAACACACATTGTATGAATGGAATGAGTGGGTAATATGTATACATATATAAAAATAAATGATAACATATGTAAAAAACATATGAAAAATATGTGTAAACACATATTGGAAATCGGTAGTCTTTATAAAGCATTGTATGTCACCAATACTATGGAGAAACTTCTCTACGTTCTTTGGTTGACTAACACATTGCTTAGATTTCATCATAGGAATTTTTTTTTACGTTTTGTATACTCCTCAGCACTTAACGTTTAAACATTTGATGTTCAGTGAATTATTAAAAGAAAATATAAATAAATAAAATTATTTAAAATAAAAAGATCATAAACAAATCAAAAATTTTGATATCTGCATATGTTATTCAATATTTGATACGAAATCAATATTACTATTGCTAACTTATTTTGTGAGAATGTTTCATGCCTTTAATATAAGAATCATCTATTAGCTTAGTAGACTTTATAAACAAAATAAAATAAAATTTTCCCTGTATTTTTCTAAAAAAAATTCAAGAGATTTTTAACAGATAAACTTACCTTTTCATGTCCTAAATATTCTTTTGCATCCAAGACTTTTTGAAAGCTTCATAAATTCCTTGAAATTTGAAATTTTTATTTTGTACTGATGTCTGATAATTTGACTTTCATTGTGTTATTCATTTAAGTAAAAAACTGATTTCTCATAACATAATAGTAATGATAATATTTTTACTTTGAACAGAAGCTACAAATCTCAATATATTGTTGTTTTTTTTTTATATTTATGTGGTAAAACATTATAAAGCTTTTTCTATATTACTATTGTTGACACAGAAATACTGTTATGTTAATGTCAGTTATGAAATATTGGTAAAATTGTTGATTATTATTTTGGTTCAATTCTATATTGCTTTAATTGTATACTCATCATCTGCACATGAGAGTCATAGGTTTTCGTGCTCTATTTCACAACTCACCCCTACAATATGTATATCCTGCATCTGTTGAAATGTTTTGTGTTTTGCAGAGAAATAACTGTTTGTACCTAGAGTTTTATTTCATAATACATTTCATTGACATTTAATATATGCTGATTTACACCATCACTGTTATGTAATATATATATGTTGTGTTTTATGTACTATGCTTAAATTTTATGTGTTTTTAGGTGTTGTTTTTATAGCTTGTTCCTTCTTAAATCCAAATTTTCACTATTTTAAAACTTCTGCAGCTATAATTTAAAATTTTAATTTCTCTTTTTGTGAGGTTATTGTGCAATTCACATGATTTTCCTCGTTTCAATTTTATAAAATGTTTGCCTTTTGGTTTTAAATAACCGTTGACTAAACATTTTTTTTTACTATTTTTTTTGTATGCAGCGGAGATAAAATGTTATGTTGTAAAAACTTTGCATAACATTCACCCTTCTTAAATTTACATAAACTTAATTTTGTATATTCTGTTAATTTTAATAATCTACTTCCTTTCACCATCTTTCAATTTTGACAGCAAAATTTTATTAAGTTTTAAATATTAAATCCTAAATCTTTACCTTTAATTATTTCATTTAAAATTACATTTATTACATTCTATTTTCTTTTTCCATTTCTCTGGTAAACTTTCATAAAATTACTGAAATCGTTTGCCAGAGAAACGAAATTATTACTACTAAAGCTTCCCTTAATTTTATTGCTTTCCATTCACCTCGCATCCCAAAAGATGCAACTTTTAAGAAGGTTTAGTCCCTTATCTCAGAACAGACAGGAAATTCCTTTCGACGTCATAGGCACTCCCACATAGCAAACATTCCTTTTCTCCCCGCTTCTTCAGTGCGTTGCCATTCCATGGTCATAATCCTACTACAAAATCTTTTTCGCCGGAAGTGCTAGCGACAGGCCATCTTTAAAAATATTCTGATTGGCTGACGTTGCAGAGATCGTTTCCAGATTTCGGCAGGCAATTTGAAAAAGAGTCAGTTTTTAGAATTTTAGGAGAAGACTCCAGACCGTTTTTCGAATCGGGAGTTGTTTTTAATTTTTTTCACCGTTGGGCGTAAGCCCTGGTGAGCGCACCATGGGAGGAGATTTAGATATTGCAAAGTAAATATCCATATGTAATATTAATTTATTAACCACCACCATAATTAATTCTTATCTCTCAAAATGAGGATGAAAAGAAGATGGAATTTTTCCTGTTCTCGTTGTCAAGTTTCCACCGTCGTCCGTTAATTACCATATCTAAAACCAGAGAACCAGCATCGCATCAAGTATACAACGAATTGTGAATATGCTCATACGTTTCCTTCGCATCCTCCGTCAACAATATACATCTCCTTTGCATCCTCCATCATCAATATACATCTCTTCTTACATTCTTCGTCATTAATTAGAATTTTATTCTTTTAATATTGCACCTTTTTTACATCTAAATTCAACAATCATCATAATGCCATAACAATATTATATTATGTAATCATCACTTCTATTACCGACAGAACTCTTTACCATCCAGTTATTCCGACTTTGTTTTATAAACTTTCACAAACTGTATTCCATTCAAGAACTGTTTTTATTTACAAGAATCAATATTGACATAAAGAAGACTGTTGTAATACGAAATAACGTTTAAGCTTTTTCAATAATTTATTAAAATTTTATTCTCAACATAAAGTATAACATGCTCCGGATCCGGATAGATTTCAATGTGTCTCCTATTATACAATAAAATACTTGATTATGCAATTGATTGATTTCATTCATTTTAATAGTGAGTGTATTTTATGTGTGATGTTCAACATGGGGTGAGTAATTACCATTTCTTATTTATTTATTTGAGAGTTCATTATCTTCTAGTTTATTTAAATTTATTTATATCGCATTTACATTAACCACTATACGTACGGCCATAGTGTGATCTCGGGGAATGTGAATTGAACTTATTTCGATCAGATTTAAATATTTCTTTTCGAATTTTCATTTCAATTTACATATCCCGGAATCATACTTAACAACATAAATAATTTCTGCACTTCTAGAGGGATGAGAAGACAGGGAAAAGCTCTGTCAGTAGGGGGCGGGTTTTCGTTGGGGCTATGAAAAGACTCTTTGTAGCCGATGAAGAAATGTGGAGACTTTCTTTCCCGAAATCTCTTAAATGACATTTAAATAATTATGAGATACGTGGTACATTAGCTGTCATTAATTATGTGTGTACAATTATTTTTTTTATATCAGTATAATAAAAAACTACATTGATAGCGCAATATCGGTAGCGGGTACGCCCTCTTTCAGAACACTTTAAATTAAAATATAGATATTCTTACAAGAACTACATTTACTTTTGGGAAATAAAGAGTGCCATAGATTTACCGAAGGCATATGGGTATTTTTTCCTTTGTTTAAACTGAAAGGTTTGCATTTTCTATACTAATTTGGAGACTAATACACAAACAAATCTTTTGAATGTGAGGAAGCAAAATAGAAGAAAAGCGGGGAGGGGGGGGTGGGATGAATCGAAGAAAATGGAACCAGGAATTTTTTACCTCTTTTAGTAAAGAGATAATTCAATTCAGTGTAATTTTATTACCGCAGACAATTAAAAATATTTTTAAGAAGCGAAAAATAAAGCAAATAATTCTATTTTTGAAAGTTTGTTTTGATATTTCTTAAGTTTAACTGTCTGTTTTCAGTGTGACTTTAAAGTCAATCTAAAATGTTAATATTTAAAAAAAAAAAAAAAAAAAAGATAAAATAAGAAGCAAAATGCTACCAAAAAACAATAATTGTCCTTGAAGTTTAAAAAATTATCTAAAATTTATGAACTTGCCCTACATTTTAAAAAGATCTTAATAGAACAAAAAAAAAATCATAAAAATGAAACAATTGCAAATTTAACTACTTTCTAGGCTTTGGTAATAAGTTCCAAAATTAATATTATTGTAATCCTTTACCAAACTGGTGATGTAACAACAGAGCTTATTAACCCCTTCAGGGCAAAGCACTTCTGTTACTAAAATGTTAAAATGATTGATTGACACCTGTATTTATAAGCAACTTTTTTATGAAACTAAGCAAAGGCTTTTCTTCGCGTGCATTATATGAAACAAAATTTAATTCCTAAATTCTGGTGTGAATGAGGCAGTTAGGAATTAAAAGTAAGTGGTATATAACATATACCGGTGCCCTTCAAGGGGTTAACAGAAAGCAATTGTTTTTTCCATCTCTAATCCATCCTAAAAATATTTCCAGAATAATAAAAAATTTTCCCCAGAAATACTTCAAAATATATTTAGACATAGTTTAAAACAAACGCGTTTTAAATTCATCTTTCTGTTCCTTTCAATAACGTTAATAAGACAATCCTGAATTCGGTTGTCTTCTAAAAGTAGAATATACACGAAAGAGATTTCAGGTTACGTTTCAGATGACCAAGTGGGGTCATTTTCCGACCCTAGCACATATTCAATCCTAATGTGAATTAATAATAATTTTATTTTTTAAATCCTTTGTTAAAACAATATTGCATTTTCTATTCCTTTCTTTGGCTGCAGCTGTTTTAAATATTATTAAATTAATTTTAAAAGCTAAATTTTAGAATTGTTTTGATATGGTAAATAAATAAGTGTTTTTTAACTATGGGGTCGCTAAATAACCCCACAAGACCTTTTATGATTCAAATTTCCACCTTGTCATCAGAGGGTTAAAATGATAAATAAGGTCTTTATTTCGACCACCTGCTTCATTTACCTTGTACTCCAAATCAGCGCTATCAATCAATTTGGCTATAGTTTTAAAACGCCGCTTCACACATTTTTTTTTTGTTGTTGTTTGTTTCTTCTAAAAGACTATTCTTATTGAATACTATGTAGCTTGTAGGTCTCAACAGTCTACAAATAATTAATAGAAAAAAAGTCTAATTACTACAGGGTCAGTTATATTATTTTCTTTTTCAAATGAGGGTAAAATATCTGTTTGTGGCCTCCTGACATCAAAAAGAAGTACTTTCCAGCATATTCCAGGCAAATTTCTAAGAGCGAGAGATATTCTGTTACACACAGCCAGATAGCATGAACATTAGCAGCAAGTTTGATTTTTTCTGATATTATCTTGCCGTGACAAATTTGAATTGAGAAATTCGTAACAAATTTCCCGCAAGGTACACCATCACCCACTTGCATGAGTAGTTTGTTTTGAAACTGGTGGCAAGGCTATCTTTAATTCACGAAAGTGACGAAAGCAAAATATCCCTCTGTTGAGAGAATAGACAATCAGCAAATGCGCAGAAATTGGGAGCTAGCCGAAGGCAAGACACACACATCATTGTTACTGTTAGGGAATCTCATTTTCAGAGAAAAGGAAACCAGAAAAGGGTATTTATTAAGGCACGTATTGAAAAGTACAAATATTACCTTAACTTGTTTATGGTGATAAAACCGATGCATCCGCCTTCTGACGCTATGTTCACATCAGTAGACATGATCAGGTCTATAGATCCCTTCGAAGGGGTTAAATTTATAGTGTAACAGATAGTGGGGCATGGGAAGATTACTACTTTGCAGTAAGTTGCAGCCTTTTTGATTACATGTTTGCCATTAATTTGCTATAAATTTGATACAACATGAATTTAACTTGCACGACAAGTTACCTGCAAGTTCAAAGTGTGGTGACTTCGGCGTTTGCGTTATCTTGCTGCAGTCTTGTTATGAACTTTCAGTCTTGTCATGCTGAGCTTGTTGTAACTTTGCAGGTTTTCAAAGCAAGACGGCCGAAAATTTTCTGCAAATTAAAAATGCATAGCTGCCAACTTGTACGGATTTTTCTTACCACTAAAATTTAGTAGAAATTTTCGTCTTATTTAAACGTTAAAAATTCTTGAAATTCAGTGATTCTATTAGTTAAAATGTACTATTAAATTTTTGTGGTATGAAAAATCCGTACAAGTTGGCAGCTATGAAAATGCTATGTGGGCTCTGTTCAAGAAGAATGAAAAAAAGGGGGGAAATATCTTTGCCACTGTAGATTTTTCTAATTAGTAAAAATAAACATTATGTCAATCAGTCACAAAATGAGTCTGTAGAATATTTAAATATTCGCTAATATGTATGGCTAGTTCCATGCATACTTGTAGTGTAAGTCACATAGATTCAAATTGCATAGATGCTAAAATCTCTTAATTATTCCGGAGTCTGATCCAAGACAAGAATGTTTTAAACCGGAAAAATATATAAGTAACAGTGTCTTCTTTCGATAAGGTACATTTTGGATTTATGTTTAAAATTTTTGATTAAATAAAATTTCCGGGAACAACATTTTCGTCTTGTATCAGGCTCCGGAATAATTAAGAGGGTGGCATGCATGAAATTCCTACGATGTTTGACTACCAGTATTTTAGAACGGAAAATTGCGGCTTATTTTATCGGAGATAACTCATTATTTGAATAACGCAAAGAAACTTTTTCGAAAGTAATGGTGGCCAGAAAGCATAGCACTTATCATCTATGTGACTTACACTACAAAAACACATGGAACTAACTGTGTATGTTTTAGGATTGAACTTTTGAACCTTTTTACAGAAAATTTGGTAACCATCGGAGATTCAGAAAGATAATCTCCACCTTGTTAAATCGAAACGTTTTTGCATTAAATGAGCCAAAGTTTTCTATACACAATTAGAGGTAGTTTTGTGACCCGCGAACATCTGATTAAATACACCTCTTATTAACCCTTTCCGGCACAGTGTGCCCGGGTCGGGATACCTAATTTTAATTCCAAACTTACGAACGGCACCAAGAATATTTTAATAAAATTTTGCTTTTATAATCAACATGCAAAATAACATGTTTTTAATATCTAAAAATATCGTTTTAAAATTCCAGTGTCAGTCAATCATTTCATCATTTTACAACAAAAATTGCCTGTGCCGGAAAGGGTTAAGGAGTCTCGAGTCTCTTAAAGTTTTAAAAAATGAAAAAAAAAGGATTATTTTCTACATTTAATATCTTAAAATGTATGTGATTTTGAAACACAATTTTTATTGGGATGAAAGTTTGAAATGAATTTTTTTTAGATATAAGTACGTTCTTTCATTTTATGCATTTAAAAAAATGAAAGATGCAGAATTATTGCACAATTAGTATTTATAGGAGGCTCCAAACTGCGAGACATTTTTCGAGCTCAAAATTGGTATAACAGCTTACGCGCAGGATTACAGAATACATTTTGCAACTAGAATGAAATGTATTGTCACTAATTGTATTTCAAATTATTTTCATAATAATTACCCTGAAACTAGCTGAATTTGATTTAAAGCAGTTTTATATATTTAACCCCTTATCTACTACATTATGATCTACTGCAGTTTTGTTCATGCAGTTTTTTTTTCAGTTACTACAATAAAAATTAAATGATAAACATAAAAAAATACTCATCCGTGAGAAATTTACCTACTTAGAGGTACTTAATTAAAGTGGTACTTTAAAGTACCGTCAGTACACTGTGACTAAAATATCGTAACAGAAAAACCACAAGGTATTTGAAATGGCACCAGAAAATAGTTCCGATTTAATAAGTATTTGAAATAAAGGCTTTTTCTTATTATAAATAAATCGCTTGGAAAATTCCGGTGCCAATCATTTATTTAAACACTTCAGAATTGAAAATGCTTTGTTTCCGAAAGGGTTAAAAAAAACTTCTTTTTTTTTTTTTTTTTTTTTTGGTTTCGATCTTGTAAGCAGTCCTTTAGTTATGCGATGTCTATATTCCAGGGACAGCATGTTCTCTCGCTTCTCCGCATATTTAATATATGAATTAAATATGCCATTTCTAGCATAGCAAAAACGAGCCGGTGCCACAACTTTTCGATTTCCTATAAAAAATAATAATGAAACAGAAAAGAAATACCAAGGAAATCATTACTACACTACATTTTAATAATTACATCATAAAGCAGATGAAAACGATGGATAACTACACAGACGAAAAGTAAACAAGAAGTTTTTCTCCAACACCCAGTGTACTGATGGTACTTATAAGTACCACCAAGTAATTCAACTGTTAAATCAACTACATACACAGTTCGCCTAAAATAGCTAGTCAAACTGTATTCTAAGATCATAATGAAGACATTAAAAAAATCCAACACTCATCTTATATCCTTTACTATGTTTGAAGCAATAAAAAGACGAGAGAGACAATCTGTACAAAATGTGGGCACCAAACCTATCGTCTGTGTCAAAGATAGCCTCCGTCCTAGATAAAATAACAAACCTGTAACTACTGCTGCCATTTATCCGGATAGAGTGGAGTTAAAATAGTATTTTTGCAAAATACTATTAGAATATTAGTAATATTCACTGTGGGATGACAGTTTAAAGTGAGTGGTACTTATAAATACCGTCAGTAGATAAAGAGTTAATACAAAGTTGTATTTAGCTAATACAATTTTTTTTTTAATTTCAGCAGTATAATGACCTAAAAAAATATTTTTTTGAACAACAAAAAAGAAATTTTAGGTTCAGTTTACACAGACTAACATGAAACATTTGTTTTGAAAATTTCATGAAAAAATATTCCGAAGTTTTTGATATACCTGCGCGTTATGTCCAAAAAGTCGTTTGGAGAAAAATTACTTTAGACTTTAAGAAACGTCGCTTCAGCTAATGAGCGGGTATAATTGCATAGTCATAACTTCTGTTCTAATAAGAATGTCAAGGAAACAATTATATCAAAATGTTCAGAAATGATAGGAGTTTAACCTCTAAAAGAATTTAAATTTCGAAAATTTTGAAGATTTAAGAGTTCTGAGACTCCTTAAAATTTACGAGATTCCATTGACATTTAATTTTTAAACCTTTCAAGAATTATGGTTTCGCTATCTAAGAGTTCTATATTTGAATACATGTTCTCACATCCAGCAAAATAAAATATTCTTCGGGGCAAAGTAAATTTTCAGTCAACTTCCGACGATATTGTGAAATATTCAGACACATATACAATTTATTAATTAGCAGTAATTATTTTTTAACAGAACTGAATATAAATAAAATATTTAGTTTGATAACTAAAATGTAAATTAATTAAATTTAATATTTTGTATGCTATCGCAGTTTTTATTTTGATATGATTCACATGGGCATGAAAAATTGAATGTCAAATTTAAAGCAGATACACTGCGTCCCACTTCATGTATGTAGCATTTAGAAGTGTGAGTTTTAAGCATTAAGTTAAAAAATAAACAAATATATTTAAAAAAAACTTTGGCTATTAATTCTTGACATATAAAATGTTTCAAAATGATAAAAGTAAACTAAAAATGGTGAATATCACAATTTCAAAAGATATAATAAATATATGTAACAAAAAATTGTGGCTATAAATTCTTGAGATATAAAATGTTTCAAAAGGATAAAAGTGAACAAAAAATGTTGAACATACATTTTCAACGGAATCTTAAAAACCTACAAATAAAAATATACTATTGTATAATAATCTGTTTGCTAAACAGCAATAGGACATCAAATGTACAAATTTAGATATTTTCTAAAAAAGTAACTTTAAAAATAAAGAATTTATTCATCGGATTTTCTTCCTCAAAAGGAAGATTTCTTTCAAGATTTTTAGACAAAATTACTATATATTTTACTGTTTCTCATAAAATACAGTACGATTTTACTATATATTTTATTGTTTCTGATACAATATAGTACGATTATGAAGGACATGACTTAATAATATAGGGTTCCGTTTAATGAAGTATTTAAATATTTATCTGAGAAACATAAGTAATTTTATAATGGAAATAGTGAAGATATGGTGTTATATATCTCTCTCTGCGTGTATAATTTATATACATATATATATAAAATAATCAGCATCCCCATCAAGCGTTATCAAACTACTGATTGATGTAGGTCTCCCCGAGACGTTGACAATTGTTTCATGCTAGTGCATTGGTATTCAATGTATTTTCTGTAAGAGCCAAAATCTGGTAGTGTGGTAAATTTAACCCATTCGCGGGCGGTGCCCTTAAAAAAAGACATCTAATTTTTTATATTACTTGTACCTGGAATATTTAAAAAAAAAATTATAATATATTTGAAATAAGTAATTTTATATTTTCCAATAAATTCGCTTATAAATTCTGGTGTCAGTCCATCAATTCATCAGTTTATAAACAGAATTACTCCTCGCCAGAAAGGGTTAAAGGCCACATTCACATATTTACATGTATTAAAATGATCTGCTAATACGTATTTTTATTAATACATACTTATTAATTCTAAACAATGTTAAAAATGTAATATTAAATACGTAATGGTATGGCCCCACGGCTTAAAAATGGCCCATTCATTCATAAGGAGGAGGGGCTTCCTGAAAGTGGGATCAAACGCAATAGACACTGTGGACGCGATAGTCTAAGTCTCTTCGATAAAATTTTATGAATATGGAAATCAATCATATTCTGCTTTATTTTTCTCTAACGTTACGGTTTGCTAGCGACAGGTGCAGCAGAACTTATATTAATCTCGTAGCAGGTTACATGAGTTAATCGTGGTTTATCGAAAAACACTTCCCTAAATTCAGTTAGAAAATCGTTAAATTCAACGTTCTCAGCAGCACTAAGCCCCGCTTAAGTTCTTCAAAATTAACCGACACAGATGATGACTCGTCTTTTTGGGTATTCTCTGAGGGGCCCACCGTGGCTGAGTGGATAAGACACCACTCCGCTAATCGCTTCAGAGCGTAGGTGGGGGCGGGTTCGAATCCCCCGGTTCCGTTGCACACTCTTTGTGGAACCCCCAGGATGTGATTCTCTGGTGTTGTAAATTTCCTTGTGCTATCTCGTCCCTGTATATAGACGATGACTTATAAGCGGCCCCTGGTGTCAAGCACACAAGTCTGATGTATGTGTTCATTAAAAACAAACAAACAAGTATTCTCTGATCATTGAGTATTCTCATCTTGCGAGTATTCTCATCTCGATCCACAACTGAAGTCCTTTTAAAAAAATCCAAAATGATTCCACTATCAATGTAAAAGGAGGGGAGGATTGTACTTTGTACCAATATGTTAAGAAATATTAAGCAGCGTTAAATAGCATAAATGAATGTATACAAAAATGCATACACCTGTTTCGAGGCTTCTAAAGTTCCACCATCAGCTAAATTTATTGTAAGTCGTTCAATAATGTTCCTTTCAACAAAAGATAAAAATGAACATCGAAAATATTTATAAATAGTAATAATAATTTTTCGGTCATTCAGTTGGCTGGTTGGTTGCATAATGTTTAAAGGCGTATAGTATCCTCAAGGGACAATGGAGTTATGAATAAAGAGACGGAGACATACATAGTGTAGTCTCTAACATTTGCAAGTGAAGTAACTGAGAAGGTTGTCACAAGATGGCGGCTGTTTTTGAATTGGATCAATAGTTTCTGATTACCTCCGGGGCAAACTTCCACCGGTAAATTTCGTTACAAATTTCTTCTTATTTAAGCACCTTAATCATGCAGAATTCCACTCATAAATATGGTAAAAAAAATTATTTGTCTTTACTGATGACAGCTTGCCCAGGTATTATAATATTTTTCACTGAAACTGACCGGAGGCTATCTTCGTTGTCACAATATGGCGGAAACGCAGGGCCTGACTACCAAGGAAGTAAACTTACACCAGTAAAAATCAATATCTATTTTAACAATAATTTATTACCTAAATTTTGCATTAATAAGACGTTTAAATAAGGGGAAAATATCTGTTTACATTTACTGGTGGAAGAATGCCCCATCGGTAATCAACCCTAGCTAGAAGCGGTTACAGTTGAAGCTTCACTATTTTAAGGATATATCAGTTGCTCTTTATTAATAGTTCCATGGTGGGTATGTTCTGTGTCAGTAACAGATTTGGTACCTTCTATAACGTAAGTATTTCTATATTAGATCATCAAGAGGATAACGTTAAAAATAATTTAAATGTTTCAATAAAGCAGAGGTATGTGTACACTCTAATGCAGAGGTCGGAGCATATAGGACAAATTTTATTGCTATTACCACTACCGTTTATCAATAATCTTCAAGAGACATTTTTACAAGATATGCAGCAGGTATATATCATGAGGATTATTGATAAAAGGTACTGGTAAGAACAATAGAATTTACTCCATATGCTCCGACCCCTGCTCTAATGTGACTGTGTCTAATTTTATGAAGAAATATTATCACTTTATATATCTATAAATAATCTGAAAACCAAAAATCATCTGGTTAGGTGAACTCTTTCAGATCGGTATCTCGATTTTCTCTCTAGTTTTTTTATGTAATGCAAAATTTTAACAGATAAATAAGAGTTTCATATTTATAAGAGAAGATCATATTACATATAAAGGTTTCAGAATATTCTTTTACACCAGAATATTATTTAAGTAAAGTATAAATATAAAAGAAGCAAATCTTAGTGTAAATAAACCTATTATAATTCTTTGAGATAGATTCATGATGAAAAGCAGCACTTCTTTTACGACTGCTTTTAGATTTCATATTGCGCTATTTGAATAAAAATGGCATTGTTCTGATCTTCCGCTGGTCATCTCTTGTACACCAGTTTCTCTGATGAAAATGTTTCGAACTATGTTTTTATGATAAAAAGCAGTACTTGTTTTGATACTTCTTTTAGATTTAATATTACATTTTTTGAATAAAAATTTTATAGTTCAGACCTTCCAGTGGTATTGTACACCAGTTTTTCTGATGACATTTTTTCGAACTCTGTGTTTATGATATAAAGCAGTACTTGTTTTGAGACTGCTTTTAGATTTAATATTACATTTTTTGAATAAAAATAACATAGTTCAGATTTCCACTGGTCATTTTTGCACACCAGTTTTTCTGATGAAAATTTTTCGAAGTATGTTTTTACAATATTGATTTTGAAAAAATTAAGTTCGGCATGGTTGCCTGTGAAAGGTATAAGAAAAATCTAAAAAGATGATTTTTTCCAAAGAAAAAGGTGGCGTTTCAAAAACGGATCTGGTGAGAGGTCTGCATGATATCGTATGTCTTCACATTTACTACCATTATTTTAACCATTTATTAAAAAAATAATTAAGAATTTTGTCATGCGGTTTGTTTTAAAATACCAAGAAAGTTTTGCTCTTTTACACGTGTATTCCTCGAAAAATTGAATTTTTTTAACCTTTATGGGTTAGATTTTTCAAACATTGTCTATTAAAAATAATCATTCATATTTTCGCAATTAATCATTACCTAAAATGTTAATGATTCTGAAATATTGCAGTACTAAACACAAATCAAATTTGGGAATATTCAAAAGGCAGAATAATTTGAATCTTAAATTATATATTATTAACATGGATTACATTTCCGTTGCATTTTTTTTTTTTTTTTATAATAAAGAGCTTGTCTTGTGTAGCTAAATTTAATTGTAAGTCGTTCAATAATGTTCCTTTCAACAAAAGATAAAAATGAACATCGAAAATATTTATGAATAGTAATAATTTTTGTTTCGGTCATTCGGTTGGCTGGTTCGTTGTACAATATTTAAAGGCGTATTCTCTACAGATAATACAGTTCTGATTAAAGAGGCGGAGTCTCTAACTTGCGAGTGAAGTAACTGGGGAGGTTTTCAGAAGATAGCGGATGTTTTTAAGTGGATCAACAGTTTCTGATTACCTCCGGGCCAAACTTCCACCAGTAAATTTCAATAGAAAATTTCAGCTTATTTAAGCACCTTATTCGCGTACAATTCTTCTCATAAATATAGTAAAAATTTCTATTTGTCTTTACTGGTGGCAGCTTGCCCAGGTATTATAATCTTTTTCAGTGACACTGACCGGAGGGTGTCTTGATTATCACAGTATGCAGGGCATGACTATCACCGAAGTAAACTTTCACCAGTAAAAATGAACACCTGTTTTTGAAATAATTTATGACTGAAATTTTACATTAATAAGGGGTTTAAATAATATGAAAATTTATATTTACATTTACTGGTGGAAGAATGCCCTCGCGGTAATCAACTCCAGATAAAGCGGTTACAGGTGAAGTTTTACTATTTTAAAGATATAGTATCAGTTCCTCTTTATTAATAGTTCCATGGTAGGGATATTCTGCGTCAGTAACAAATTCTGTACCGTCTGTAATGTAAGTATTTTTCTATTAGATCATCAAGAGGATAACATTAAAAATAATTTAAATATTTCGATAAAGCAGATGCATGTTTACCCTCTAAAGTGACATTGTCTAATTTTATGAAGGAGCTTTCGCTTTATATCAATAAATAATCAGAAAACCAAAAATCATACTGTTAGGTGAATACTTTTAGATCGGTATCTGGATTTCCTCTCAAAATTTTTATCTAATGCAACATTATCATATATAAATAAGTGTTTCATATTTATAAGAGAAGATCATATGATATATAAATGTTTCAGAATATTCAATCTTTTACACCAGAACATTATATAAAAAAAGGAATAGATATAAAAATAACCAGACATTGATAACAAGTTCATACATAATTTTATGTCGAATTCATGATAAAAAGCAGTACTTGTTTTGCGACTGCTTTTACATTTAACCTTCCGTCTACCAGACGGGTCCATTGGACCCGACATGTACATTCAAAATATTTATTCAAACCAGAAATTTCTTCAAAACAAACTAAATGTATAAATCAGACAATAATAAGTTAAATAAACAAATTAAATAGTTTTAAGTAAAAATTCTGGTGTAGAATGTTTTTATAAAACTTGAGTAAAATTTCCGGTAGTTCTAGGGTTAATATTACATTTGTTTAATAAAAATAACATAGTTCAGGCCTTCCGCAAGTCAGTTACTGTATACCAGTTTTTCTGATGAAAAATTTTCGAGCTTTTTACAACATTTGTAAAAAAAAGAAAAATATCAAGTTTGATGTGGTTGTCAGCGAAATTTATAAGAAAAATCTGGAAAGAAGATATTTCAAAGAAAAAGGTGGTATTCCAAAAAACGGATCCGCTGAGAAATCTGCACGATATCGTATGCCTTCATATTTCATTTATTTTTAAACATTTAGTAATAAAATAAAACGAATAAGTTTGATTAAATCTCGATACATAGTTTTTGAGATTATATTTCAAAATGAATTTTGTTCTTTGAAATAAACATGCAATTTCTCTTAGCCAATAAATTATGATAAAATGAAGCGAAATATAATAGAAAGTTATTAGAATGTATTTCCTCCTGTTGTAACATATTCCAAACATCGACAAAAATTTAACCGTAGCCTACTGCCATAGAAATAATAATATGCAAAATAGCTATTAGGGTGGGTCGAAAAAACCGAAATATTTATAATAAAAATGTAATAGAGCGGAAAAGTTGCCTTTTGTAATAAAGAATAAATTCGTAAATTAGTACACCGATCGGTTAATATCTTTTACCGCCGCAAGGGGGCCAAAATTTCCAAAAATTGCAAAAAACAGGTTTTTTTCAGTATTTTTTTTTTAATTATACAAACGTACGAATACAATTTCTAATAGGACGCGATAGCTACTTGAAGATATAAGAAATGTCCTGGTAAATGTTCATTATGATAAAGTAATATCTTTTACTGCCGCAAAAAGACCATATTTTAAAAAAAAAAATTGTAAAAATTTAAAATTTTTATTATTTTTTAAATTTTTATAATTTTTATAATATCTAGAAATAAATAAATTTACTTCATATCTATTAATATTGTCGTAAATTTTGTTAACTATTTGTTATAGACTTGAGAAAAAAACGGTAATCATTCATTATTCTTGACGATCGCTTATGTACTGCTTTTTTACTGCATATCAGCAGTTCATATACCAAAAATCACAAAAATGATATAAAATGAACAAAATATTTTAGTATTTTAAAAATACAGAGATGATTAACCGAAACGGATTAACCCTAGAACTACCGGAAATTTTACTCAAGTTTTATAAAAACATTCTACACCAGAATTTTTACTTAAAACTATTTAATTTGTTTATTTAACTTATTATTGTCTGATTTATACATTTAGTTTGTTTTGAAGAAATTTCTGGTTTGAATAAATATTTTGAATGTACATGTCGGGTCCAATGGACCCATCTGGTAGACGGAAGGTTAAATAAACATAAAATGAAGAAGTATTTAAAGTAATTGAATTTCATAATATGACTTTCTTTCAAATAAAGCCATTGTTCCTCGAGAGGCCAAAATTGATCATATGTGGTCTTCCGTCTGTTCTGGTCCACAAACTTTACCAGCACTTCAGAAATTAATTTCACGCATCTTTCTATTGATTGAGTGGGACAAGGAAAATTATAATAGTTGGTATGTTTAATCGAACATTTTAAACTCACCAGCGTCGTTGGATCGTCAGTCCATAGACAAACCGTAACAGGTGGTTTCAATAGTTTGCAGTTTTGCCGCTCGACTAAATCCATACAATTTTAAGCTTCAAAGTTATGGAATGATGATGTGACGGATGGCACTATTCGTGTCCACAGAACTTCGTGCTTTGGCAATTTTCTTTATGGCTGGGGCTCTGATGTCCTCTCCTTCATATGCTATCATTCCAATGAGGATATTTTCATGATTTTCGAAACAGGTATTTCCTGAAATTACAGGAACTATAATCTTTCATAGATGATATAATGTAACGGGGGTTACTAATTATAGTCCACAGAAACTGAAAAACATGATGGATTCATTTTAATTGTGAACCAACTGATGCAGTACACTTTCAAGATGTATTCTTTGAGTACATCCTTATCAGCCGATTGCCAAAATTAATAATTGCCAAAGAACGAAGTTCTGTGGACACAAATAGTGCCATCCGTCATTTCGTCATTCCAGACTTAAACTTTGAAGCTTAAAATTGCATGGCTTTAGTCGAAAGGTAAAACTGTAAACTAACGAAACCACCTGTTACGGTTTGTCTATCGATTGACAATCTAACAACGCTGGTGAGTTTAGAATGTTTGATTAAAGATGCTAGCTATTATAACTTTCCTTGTCCCACTCAGTCAATAGAAAGATGTGTGAAATTAGTCTCTGAAGTGCTGGTAAAGTTTGTGGACCAGAACAGAGTGAGGATCACATATGATCAATTTCGGCCTCTCGAGGAACAATGGCTTTATTTGAAAGCAAGTCATATAATAAAATTAAATTACTTTAAATACTTCTTCATTTTAAGTTTATTTAATCCGTTTCGGTTAAACATTTTTGTATTTTAATTAATAAAATACTAAAATATTTTGTTCATTTTATATAATTTTTGTGATTTGTGGTATATGAAGCTGATATGCAGTAAAGCAGCAGTAGATGAAGCGATCGTAAAGAACAATGAATGATTACCTTTTTTATTTTCCAGTCTACGATAAATAGTTGCCGAAACGTCAGTGAAGTCTTACTGTGGAGACACGAAAAGTTTTGGTTTCTGTTAATCTGTCTGTTAGTCTGTCTGTTAGTCTGTCTGTCTGTTCCGCGATAACTGCCGCAAAAAGCATCCGATCGGCTTGAAATTCACTGGGCATGTTGATGAGGTACCCGGACTTAGCTGTATAGTTTTTGGTTAAATTTGGTTCATTCGTTCGGGAAATATGGAACATTATTTTTTTGCTCTATAATGCTTTTCTATGGCAAGTCAGACGATTTTCAGATTTTCATTTGTTGAAAGAAATGGCTCATATAAAAAATGGATTTAAATGGTAAATTTTTTATGCTGAATTTTTTAAATAAGATTATTAAATTATTCCAATTAGTTTGAAATTTTGTCAATATATTTGCGAGATTTTTTTAATTAGGTTTATAATATTGGGGGGAATTTTATGCATGTTTTCCAATAATATAAAGGATTTTATTTTATCAATTTGACGTAATGCATATTTCACTTTTTTCCTTTTCTTTCATCTGTTGCCTAGCAACGTATTTGGTCCTAATAATATTAGTAGAATTGCGTGTATAATGTTTGAGTAAAGCCAACGTCAAAACGGATGAATTAATGCATTTGTATCTTTGCATATAGATGAATTTTAGCCCAGAAATAAAAATAGGCAATATTCCATTTATTTTATTTATTTTATTCAAATATTTTGCTTAAAAATACAAAAGTTCATTATTTTCATAGAGAATAACGTAACATTTTTCCATAACATTTACCAATATTTCTTTAATTGTTGCCAAGAAAATCAAAACCCGGAATAATATTTTCTTTTAAACAATTTTCAATTGAAATGTTTTGTCGTGAAACAGGAAAATGAAAAATAAAATTAAGAATAGTAAAATTAATATGGCGGCATATTGGAAATAAAAAGAAAACTCTCGCGTATTTCTTAATATAACAAGATGAAAAGTTTTGAGTCAGTACGCATAGCAGGTTAATTAGACGTCATTTATCGAAAACAAAGATGCTGGAATAAAAAGATCTTGGGTAAAATAAAATTAACTATTATTCACGGAGGAAAGAGATAGATGGAGATGCAATATGCCATAAAAACTGTTTGCAATACGATGTGCGTTATCGCTCAGATTTAAATGCCCTCATTCGGCCCAAACAAAACAAGCACGTGGAACAGGGACCGAATACTTTGACTTCATCCGTGCATTTTTTCTGTAAAATGAAAATGATCTGCTTATATTTAAGCAATAAACATTCTAAGGTAGCATTTCATTGTATTGTGAATTAAAAACTGTATTACTAAAAATATTATTCTCTTTTTTTTTTTTTTTAGGCACGTCGTTGTGTTGTGCCGAATATAGCGGGTTTTAGGGTTACATTTTTGGCGTCACTTCAAGATTTATTGTCTGTGTACGGTTAAAATAAATATTTTATTTTAAATTTAAATTTTATTAATTTATAAAAAAATCTTATGCTTATCCTTATAAATCACAGCGTAAAAAAAATCTAAGATATACTATAACCGTCAGCAAAATCAATAAAAAAATACGAATGTAAATTTAAATAGACTACGGGAGGTTCAGGGGGGCCGAGCCCCCCTGAAGAAATGCAATTTTTCATTTAAAAAGTTACCAGATTAAGTAGCTCATCAGAATTTCAGAACATTAATGTTAACCACTTGTTTAACACTTTTAATTTCTGAAACTTTACGAAGTATCTTGTATGCTTATAAATATTTATGTAATTTGAAAACTTTAAAAAGCGATTTGTAGGAAGTTGAATATTACGTAATGAGTGTTAAAAAACAATGACTTGCAAAGATGACGTTGAGGCTCCTGATCTGCAGATTTACTAGTTAACAATATTTATGACATATTAATAGATAAAAAGTAAATTTATTTACTTCTAGCCATATTATAGAAATTATAAAAATATACAAAAAAATGAAAATTTGAAATTTTTACAATTCGTTTTTTAAATATGGCCCCTTTGCTTATTATTATTTGCTTATATTTGCTTAATATAAGATATTATTTTATCATAATGAACATTTACCGGGACATTTCTTATATCTTCATGTAGCTATAGCGTCCTATTAGAAATTGTATTAGTACGTTTGGATAATTAAAAAATTTTTTTGAAAAAAAAAAAATAAGTTTCTTCCGATTTTTTGAAACTTTGGCCCCCTTGCGGCGGTAAAAGATATTAACCAATCAATATAATATTTTACGAATTTATTCTTTATTACAAAACGCAACTTTTCCGTTCTATTACATTTCGATTGTAAATATTTCGGTTTTTTCGACCCACCCTAATAGCTATAATTGTTAGATTTCAGTAAATGACTAGTCGTTAAATTTTATTAAAACATCTTTAATCATTTTACTTTTTTAACCGAAAAATACTTCCCCCGCCCCCCTTCACAAAAAAATCAAACAAAAAGGATTCAGCTATAACGAAATAGATATATCTGATTGCTGATGCATTAGTCCACAAACAATAACTCATATATGGTTTATAGTTTGTGGATTATGCATTAGCGTAAACTCACAACGAAACTTAAATCACAACTCACGCAATCTTGGCATTAGATTAAATTTATTAAATGCATAGCTTCTAACTTTTTTGATAATCATGTAATTAAATGTACATCATGCATATACTTTTTGGACAGGAAAATTTTTTCAACAAAATTTTTCTTGTAAATAGCAGATAATTTTTTATTTATTTATTTTGTTCATAAAGTAAAATTTCTAGATTGAATGTATTTATTTGCTTAATAACATCATAAACAAAATATAGGAAATGCGCTAGGCCTTTCGAAAGCACTTTGTCTTCCTTCTTCAAGTGCAAAGAACATGTGCTACCTCTTTGAAACCAGGAGCAAGACTGAAAGGAAATGTAAGGGAGAGGGACAATTTGAAGAAAACAGTCAATATGAAAGGAGGAGTCTTCAGCCAATCACAGAAGAGTATTGTCCAATCAGAAGAACAGAAAACAGAGGGATAATTTTGAAGCAAATTGAATAAAACAGAGTCAGCGAAATTTAAGTGGTAGAGGAACGTTAAAAAAATTATATGTAAATAAATAAATAAATACAATAAAATAATAAACAAATATGTGAATCAGTAAATAAGTAGAATAAATCAATCATGCAGAATTAAAAATCAAAATAGATATAATAATATAACTTAAAAAGGAAAATAAATGTAAAAGCACTCGTGTTGAAAATTAATAATGTATGCATTTCAAAATATACATAAATACCAAATATTAATATTAATTATTAAAAAATAATAATAACAATAATAATAATAATATATCTGAATTGAAAAAAAAATTCTAATCTGCAGGAGCGTGGTACACTCAGATTTCTTCTTTTCGCTTGAAGAAGAAAGTCAGTATTCTTTCGAAAAGCTTTGCGCATTTTCTATTTTCAGTGGTGTTATTAAGAGGGTTTTTTCCTTTATTGGTTTACACTATTTTGTTCAAGATTTAAATGCGATATTTATTTTCCTTGAAAAATATAATAATCCGGAAAGTTGGCAGTTATGCTAAAAATTAATAGTTTTTCCAAGAAAGCTACACATTAGGGTGGAGTGAAAAAACCGAAAATCGGAAAATCAAAAGGTAATAGCGCGCAAAAGTTGTGTATGGTCCTCAGTAATAAAACTGTGCAGTTTTTTCGAAATAAAATTGTATCTTCCGGTGCCCCTGGGCCCACCAATTTCCGCCAAACTCGTCAAAAAAAACCTTGTAGAAGCTATAAATAGAAATAAAGATAAAACTGGAAAAGAAAAATGTCATACCACGGAATTGATGTGTGTGATACGTAATAATATGCCTGCACAGATTTTTCGAAATCAAATTTTATATTCCGGTGGCCCGAGTCCCCCCTATTTTTGCGAAATTCGTCAAAAATGGCTTGTACAACTTATAAATCGAAATAACCATAAAGTTGGAAAATAAAAATGTCATATCGTGAAAATGTTGCGGATGGTACGTAGTAATATGCCTACACAGTTTTTTTTCGAAATCGCATAATATCTTCCAGGGACCCGGTCATTCGAAATTTTGAAAAAAAAAGGTGGCTTAAATTCCTTTTATCTGTTGTACATGTATAATAGAATGCATCACACAAGAAGCAAGAGTGCAATATAAACATTTTATCTGTGAAAAGTACACAATCAATTAGAGTTCAAGAATGAAAAACAAACATTTAAATCTGTTAAAAGTGTTAAAAAAATTTAAAGTTCAATTAAATCAGTTCGTGCTCTTCAAAACAAAAATCTAAATATTCAAAATGTTTATTGTTGTTCCTGCTGGCGTTTTGTAACCATAAAATAGGACATAGTCTCAAAATATGGCATAATGGATCTTATGAATCTATGCATGTTGCTTGCGCCTCAGACTGTCGCGACAGCTTTAATGACCACTCTGACACACGTTTCTACACTTTGAGTGTTGCATATAAACTCAGCAAACGAAGTTATATCTTCACGATCGTGTTTGTCAGTGTACATCTTTAAATCATCGCAAAAAATATTACTAAAAATAGGTGGTACTGTAACTTCTGCTTTATCCCACTGAATCATATCAATATAATCTGCTGCGCTAAAATTGATTGCAGGAACTTGGAAACACCTAATTTCTCCACTTGTGATCGCACTTCGGGCTTTAAGGATTCTACGAAATCCTGGTTCGCAGAAGTGTTTCCGATCATCAGTTACCATGCCATGCCACTCAGCAGATTTTCTGGATGGGCAAAAAAGGTATTGCGCTGGATTACGGGGTCAATTATAACTTTAAGTACCTGGGGCATTCCACGGAAAAATAAACAATTTCACAAAGATGGCTTGCACTTAATAGTAAACCGTAAAAGTGCGTACATCTTGACTAAAAGCTCCGCCAATATCTGCAGATTGAACGTTATATCTGGACTTACCACATAGAATCTCAAAATTCTATTCGCGAAGATAACCCATCTGCTATGTGAAAGTCTATCGGGAAATCTATTTGTTAGATCCTCCGAAAAACTTCCTGTCTTAATATATAGGATCACTTTCTTCAGGTATTTTTGATCGGTACTGAGATCTTTAATAACTGTTTCGAGGTTATAAGTATCGCGAATAGTCTGTAAAGAAATGATGGGAAGAAATTCACACTTGTCCAACATTTTTCTAATCGGACCACTATAACTGTATGGTCTCCTTCATCCGTCTAGCACGAATTGATTAAATAGAACTTTAAATTTTTTAAACACTTTTAAAAGATTTAAATGTTTGTTTTCATTCTTGAACTTTAATTGTTTGAAAATTTTTAACAGATAAAATGTTTGTATTGTACTCTTGCTTCTTGTGTGAAGCATTCTACTATACATGTACAACAGATAAAAAGGAATTTACGGCACATTTTTCGAAATTTTGAATGACCGGGTCCCTGGAAGATATTATGCGACTTCGAAAAAACTGTGTAGGCATATTACTACGGACTATAAGTAACTTTTCCGCGATATGACATTTTTATTTTCAACTTTATGCTCATTTCGATTTATAAGTTGTACAAGGCATTTTTGACGAATTTCGCAAAAATAGGGGTACCCGGGCCACCGGAAGATGAAATTTGATTTCGAAAAAACTGTGCCGGTATATTACTACGTACCACACACAACTTTTCCGCGGTATGACATTTTTGTTTTCCAGCTTTATCTTTATTTTTATTTATAGCTTCTATAAGGTGCTTTGGACGACCTTGGCGGAAATTGGGGTGCCCGGGGGCACCGGAAGATAAAATTTGATTTCGAAAAAACTGCGCAGTTTTATTATTGAGAACCATACACAACTTTTGCGCGCTATTACCTTTTGATTTTTCGATTTTCGGTTTTTCACTCCAGCCTACTACACATCTCATTAAAGATATCAAACGAAAACTTATTTACTTTGAGTAGAATAAAGACTGCTAATAATTTGTATTTATTTGTATTTGTAATTATTTAATTTATTCCACTAAAAGTGAAAACATTCTAACAAAGCTGCATATTTTATTACTACATTCAATGATAACGTTTTTGCCTTGAGTAGTATAAAGAGTGCTAATAATGTGCTGACTGTAAAGATTTTTCCAACACAAATATATATATTGCAATAAAAAAATAATGTCTGTTGTAATCCAGAATACAGTTTTATCTTATAGGAATATTTTTTATACCGATCTATTGCAATTATGCCAATATGGAATTGGTATGCAAAAGTCTGGAAAATATGTCTTAAAGATTTCTGGAATTCATTAATACAATAAATTAATAATTGATTTGAATATCAAACAAAGAATGATTTTGTGGCATGCATTTATTATATTCACTGTGTAAAACCATGTTAAATGTTCATTAATGGACTAAACTTTTATAGTTAAAGAATGAATTTATGAGGAGCTTATAAAGAGGAGGAGTCATATAGTGTATTGTCTAGCAGTTGCGAGTGAAGTAAGTGACGAGGTTGTCATAAAATGGCGGCTGTTTTTTTTTTTTTAATCGGATCAACAGTTCTGATTACTGCCGGTGAAAATTTCCACCAAGAAACTTGAAAATTTCGTCTTTTTTAAGCACCTTATTCGTGAAAAGTTTCTCTCGCAAATATGGTAAAAAAAATTCTACTTCTTGTCTACTGCTGTCAGTTTGCCAAGGTATTATAATTTTTTTAGTGACACTGACAGGAGATTGTCTTCGTTGTCACACTATGGCGGAGCTGCTACCGCGGAATTAAACTTACTTGGTAAAAATGAGTTTCAGTTTTTGCCATTAAGTGCTTTTTATAGAAATTTTCCGTTATTCAGGCGTTTAAATCAAGAGAATTTCTACTTAAATTTACTGGTGGAAGTTGGCCCCCTGTGTAATGAACCCCTGCAAAAGCGGTTACAGTTGAAGATTCATTATTTTTATTATATGTCCTTTCCTGTTCCTTCATAGTTCTATGAGTTAAAATGGATGAAACCGAGGTACCGGGTTGCAGAATATATCTGAAAACGGTCATATGTATAATTTCTGATGTTAATATCCTTTTTTGTCTTGACATACTAAATTCACAGAGATGAATGGGGTAATTTTCGAAAGGTTCTGCAAGTGGCTTTTGACATAGTATAGTGTTGTCAGATTGGGGACTTTTTTAATTCAGATTATTTGACTGTCACCACTTTTTTAAAAGAGTATAATTCGCCTTCTTTTTCAGAATTTTTAATCTATTTTTAAATAGGCGGAATATTTCTATTTCAAAAAAGCCGTGACAACCAACAATCTGGGGACAAAAATATCCCAATCTGGCAACAGTAATACAGTGCTAAAGTTTAGACACTGGTGATTTTTAACCTTTAAATAAAAAATACGAACGCTTGGTTTATACAAAAGGCTGTACTTATTTTTTAACCTATTTTAAACGTTTTAGGGCAAAAATAACGGTTTTAATATAGGATATTACTTAATTTAACTGAAAAAGTTAAATTTGCACATTGCAAAAGTTTAGACACTTTTGTGATTTTTAGGCTACTGTTCACGGAAAAATGCAAATTTCAAACTTATGACGTCACATGCATGAAATATTTAAGTGCACCTCGCAATAGTATTGGTTAGTGAAGATGCCGCGAGCTAGAAATTTTCAGTCAGATGAAGTAGTTAAAGCATGGAAGCTGAAATCGAAAGGGAAGACTGTTGCAGAAATTTCAGCTACTTTGAATCGTCCAAAGAAGTCTACCTATTAAGTACTGTTTAAGGGTGACTCTTTCAAAGCAAAACATAAATCTGGAAGGCCTCGTCCGGCAAGAAAACGAGATTATAGAAGGATCCATAAACTGGTATATAGACAAATGATGACTACTAATCGCATTAAAAGTGAGTCAGAGCTTTCTCTGTCAACGGCTACTTTCGTAAATGAATTATAGAAAGATGTACATTAGTTTACATGGAAATGATAAAACAACCAGCCTTGAAATCTCACAACAAATTGACCCCTTTGCGTCTCGGAGTAGCTCTGTTTATAAAACTGATGAAATAATGGACTGAAACCAGAATTTATAAACGAATTTATTAGCAAATACGAACTTGCTTATTTTTACGTAGGAAAATTTTAATTAAATCTTCTTGGTGCCGGCTGTCAGTTTTGGAATTAAAATTAGGTATCCTTTTTAAGGATACCGCCCTCGAAAGAGTTAAAGATTTGGGCCCAATTTTGTTTTAATTCTCAAGTATCTCTGGAGTTTCTCAATGATTGCCAAGCAGCGTATGACTACATACATACATTGGAAAACAATTTACAGCTATTTGGTGAACTTTTAGCTCTTCCAAAGTATGTATTTGTGCAAGATAATGCGTCTATTCATGTTGCATACAAATCAAAAAAATAGTTTAACACTCAAAATATTACTGTTCTCGACTGGCCCGCGTGTAGCCCTGATCGGAACCCAATCGAAAGATTTTGTGGCACCATATCTCACACGGTTAATGCAATTTTTAACAATACTCCTCTGTAAATGAACTTCGATCTGCTGTTGAACGTGTTTGATACGAAATAGACCCCCAAGTGATGCAGGATTTAGTTTCTTCGATAGGAACTCACATTTTTGCATTAATAGCAGACAATGTAGATGCAGTTCTATTTTAATCTATGGATATTTTTCTGCTAACAGACAAATTGTCTATACTTTTGCCACAATGTTAAATTTGTTTTGTTGTCATTATATATTATGTAAAGTGTATAAATTAAAATTTATTGTTTGTGTATGAAAGATAAGTCCCGAGTAACATATGACAATTGAGTTACAACAGTTCGTTACATACGTCTCAGTACAGAAGCATAATTGATCATTGTCTAAAGTTTTGCTGAGCACTGTAGTACACTTATATATCGTTAAAACACATTGTTTGATAAAACAGCTAATTAAAAATTAATGAAAAAACCTATCAACAAATAATCTCAAAGATTGCGGTAAGAAAGCCTCGCATGGTTTTATTGTTTCTCTTTATACTTTCTTTCTTTTTTCTTTTTTTTTTTTTATTGATAACTCTAATAGATTTTTTACATTAAAGATATTTTTTAGAACGCAACTAATAATACTAAAAATCATATTTATATGAAAATTAGCAATAACGTGTCCAAACAAATTTTTAAAACGTATTAACAGCGGTATTTTCATATTGACATGTCAGGAGTTAACAGTTGAAGAAATCTCCAAAGATCGCTTTTTGCAATCAGCTTTTTTGTTTCTGATCATTTTAGTGGATTAAGCACGAAACTCGTTGTGTTTTACTTATGTTTTATTCTTTTATTTATTATTGTTGAATGTTTTCATATACTTATGTAATATAAGATGGAATCAAATGATGAGCTATTTAAATACAAGTGGATTTAAATGGATAATAAATGTTGTGTAGTTGCTCCACATATATCAATACGTTAAAAGTATACAAAAATAAGTTTTGTATTATCCAAGGCACACTAGTGTACATCTACATAGAGAAATTTGTGCAAACTTTTAAACTGTGTAGTTTAGAAAAGGAACTATACAGTTAAATATTAAATTTAACTCTTCAATTTAATTAATCAGAGTAACGTATTCTACTTCAACGGTAAATATTATACACAGGATGAGGTTGCCCCGATGGGGTCACCTGCATCAAGCATTTTTGCTCAGTTTAAGCTTAGACCATTAGAAGAATTTATTTTTGACACTTTCAAATATATACCTAGATTATGGTTAAGATACGTTGACGACATATTTGTACTATGGGAAGAAGGAAGACCAGCCTTAGCAGAATTTTTTGAGAAGTTAAATCTGCTTGATGACAGAATTAAATTTACCATGAAAAATGAAGTCGATCACTCCCTCCCATTTTCAGATATTTTAGGTATAAAATCAGGTTCTTCGCTTAAAAGAAAAGTTTTCAGAAAACCAATGAAATAGATAGCATTATTCCTGTTGCAGCTTCAACCCCATGGGGTTATAAAATATCTGCGTTTAATTCTTTTATTTAGGGGGCAAATAGTGTTTGTTCGGAGGAATTTTTAAAAGATGAAGTAAACCGTATTGTTAGATTGGAATCAACCATTGGTATAATCCACAGGTTATCCATAAATTAATCAAGAAGTTCAATAGTTATCTCCAATGCGCTCAGATAACCTGTCCTAAATACAGAAAAAAATTCTTATATTCCAGAAATGTTTGAAAGATTAAGGAGAATTTTCAATAGATTCGGAATTCATCTTGTTGCCTCCCCAACAAAAAATCTGTTTAAAGTAATTACCCAAAAGCAAGATCCTACACCAAATTTGTTTTATTCTGGTGTTTATGAAATCCTTGTGCAACTCAGTACTGGTTTGTTAACATCATATATTGGCATGAGAAAACGATAGCTGTTTGAAAGAATTAAAGAACATAAAAGGGATTTAAAATTCAATAGACAGTCTACAGCTCTATCTAGATTAGCTAAAGGCAGTATTAAGACAGTTCAATTCGAAGAGGTAAAAATTATTTTTGGATATTCTAAACCTCTTAAGGCCGTTGTAAGAGAGTATATAGAAATGAGTCTGAGGAAAGGGGAAGTGTGTAATGACAATATACCATTTCAAGTTTCTAATATTTAGTTAAATGTTTTGAAAGGAATGCATTTTTAAGATTAAATTCAGTTTTTCCTAGCTTTGATAATAATGTTATAGTCTACCAATAAATGGCGCCATATCCGATACATTATTGTTTCTGATTGTTAATGATCTTTTATAGAAAAATTTCAGTTTAATATTTGTGACGGTGACTATGTTCTGTGTAATGTAATCTCCGTAGAGGTAAAAAACCCACTGATGATGGCTTGTAAGAAAAAAGTCTGAAACGTTGGGTTTATTTTTAATGTGTGTTTAATATTTTTTTATATATGTTTTACACTGATAAGTATCGTAAGTGTTTTTAATTATTACATTATTTATTTTATTATAAATATTATTCGCAAACAAGACATCCTTATGATAATTTTTAGTTAAATTACATTAATAAGAAGACATAGAAACGAAATAGTTTATACAATGTAATTACATTTTTATTTATCACAAGTTTCTTCTAAATCTATTACAATTTGTTCAAGTTAAAATGTAAGGTAATTTTTTTTTATTCCTCTGATTATGAATAGCAGGTATGCAAGTTAATATTCCTCTTGATCGTATCGTCTCCTTCTTCGGGTCGCCCACATTGCTTTTTCAATTTTTTGTGCCGCCTTAGATTGGTTGATTTACTGATAACTACATATTATATAGTATTTATTTGAAAAGTGTCAACTCATAAAATTAAATTTTCAGGAAAATTGAAAAACGGTTCCAGGAATAAAAATCAAATATATTTTTTTCCTATTACTTATTGAAGTGTGCTTTTAACCATAAATTGAGATATATTTTTGTCATTTCATCCTATTAATATCTCAAATACTGGTAATTCAAGCTCTTGAATACGCCATCTGTTCGAGAAAAAATGTAAGCTCTCCTTTAAGAAAAATCCCCTGCATACACATTGTATTACATGTATTTGTCCTTGTTCATAAAAATAATAAATCTTTTTGCACAATTTCAGATTTCAAGTGACATAATCCTGAAATAAGAAAGAATTAGAAAAGTGAACTCCCAAAACAACTATTACATTTGTTATGCTTAATTTTTTTGAAATAAAAACGGCACAATTATGATTTTTTAAAATGAAATTTAGATGAAATTATGAAAATTTTCATGTCCTTCAGAAGTTTCGTGCCCAGGATATGGTCAACGAGTGCCCGTGCAATAGTCAGGGCCTGCGAAGCTTGAAGAACCCCTGGTTCATAATAACTATCTTCATTAAGATCCTTTGGATATGATGAAGCGTTGTGGCATGCTTATCCGTTACACTGGCCTCAAACTGAGAAGCATTGCAACCCTACTTTTCTGCACCCTCTGTTCGCACCATAGCCTTCCTTGCAATTGCAGAAGCAGTTGTAGTGTTCTTCTGGTGCTGAAGGTAACAACGTTGTTATGTGTTCCAGAATCTCCTTGTGTATTATCCACCCCATTCGTCGCGTACTATATCTCTCCCTAACCAAGTTTGAATCTGATAGTAGACACGATAGATATGCTGACGAGCTTTTGCACTTCTAGGTGGAAGAGATGATAACTGCACTGGTTTGTTGAGTCATGTTGTTTTAATGAACTGTGTGTACCTAAAACTGCTAATACTGTCTTCTGATTTTGGAGCATTTTACATTGCTAAAAGATCGCGTATTCCATTATCAAGTAATATGTTTGGAAGACTTTTTTCTTGCTGAAATACATGAACTGAATGGTACAAATTGGAATGTTCCTCGAACACTTTTATAATTGGCAGTTTTGTTCTTTTAAACAACGCAAATCTTGTGTCGCATCCACTAAAGGTGTGCAAAAATAAAATATGTTCGCTAGAGCGAGGATATTTGTCGAAGCTTTTAGAGAAATACATTCATTGCATTGCCAAATTTTTTAAAGAACATTTTTTGCTGATGCGATTTGGTTCATCCCATTAACACTAGAACGTCCGGGAATTTAACCCAACATTGACCCTAGATCTACCGGGAATTTTATTCAAGTTTTAATAAAACGTTCTACACCAGAATTTTTATTTAAAACTATTTAGCTTATTTATTTACCTTATTTTTGTCTGGTTTATATACTTAGTTTATTTTAAAGAAATTTCTAGTTTGAATGAATATTTTGTATGTACCTGTCGGGTCCAATGGACCCGTCTGGTAGACGGAGGGTTAATAAAACATTTTAACACCAGAACTTTTATTTAAAACAATTTGACTTATTTATTTAACTGAGTATTTGTAGTTACAATTTAAGTAATTTTACAAAAAAAAATTTGATTCGAATCGACATTTTATCATGTGATTGGTATCAAATCGGCACCAGCTGGACGTTCTAGTGTAAAAAGAACTAACAGATTAATATCTTCTCCAACGATAACTGTACTCTTTCGATGTTCACATTCTGCAACGGCTGCTTTGATGATGAGGACAGGGATGAGATTTCCGCGTTTTTGCACACCAGAATATTCTTATAGAAAATGTTGCTCTCTTAAATCGCAAAAATGTTTCGATTAAATGAAATATCATTTTCTCTAACAAAATACTGGTGGGCAAAAACGCGGAAATCTCATCCCTGTGATAAGGACATCAGCATCATCTCTGTCTTACTTTGTTGCGAAGTTAACAGTTTTTAATTGCTTAATAAGCGTTGCAATAACGTTGATTTTATTCTATTGGCTGGATAAAAGATTATATTATTATTACATTATACTATTATATTATTTATATATGTTAACTAAATATTATTATGCAGATGTCGTATTTATGAATAATATTAATAAACAATTAATTATATAAAAATGTTCTAATAAAATTTATTAATTATATAAAAATGGCCTACGACCAAACTTGTAGAGACTTTTATGCTCTACAAGCTTTCTTATAGTTTCAAAAAACATTTGAAGCATATGAAACAACCCTGAGAAAGCGTTTACCTCGTTTTGTTCAGAGGGCCAAAAACTCTCCCTTTTTGCACCGCTCTGTAACACCTGAACATTTTCTCAGAAAATTAAAGCTATTTTAGAAAAGAAAGTCCATTTTAATTTTGTAATTGGGTTCTCGGATAAAATGCATAGCTTTCGAAGTATTGTGGGCAGTAAAGGGCGTTTGTCTCGTTCGGGCTCAAAGGTCAAAAAGTCATCTTTTTTTCAGCGGTATCTAGCGCATTAACCTTTTGTCAGAAATTAAAGATATTTTATGAATTTTGTACCCCCTTTTTAAATTTTCGACCCGCCACCCCTTTTTATCCCTTTAGGCGGGAATTTTCAAAAATCCGTCCTTTGTGCTCTTTTTCACCCAATTTCCATGCTTCTAGGTTCAGTAGTTTGGGCTTATCCTTTTATACATGGAGATAAAAATTAAAAACTATCTCAAACGATTTTTTCCCATAGACCGTAATGCAATGGAATTCTTTTGAGCGTCCCTGTAATCTCCCACACCTCGACCAATCTGCCTTACTAACAGCAGGAGATCAAGAGCTATCTAACCACTATACCGCGTGTGGGTGACAGTAGGTGTTCATGGAGAAAGGTCTGTCTTTACCCACAGACAATTGACTTTCATATACATATATAGAGAGAGAGAGATAGATTTCAGACCAGAATTTTTGTTTAAATTGTTTCTCTATTTTTTTAAGCTTATGGTCTGATGAATACTTTATTTATTTTATGAACAGTTTTTGGTTCGAATCGACATATTTTCATTTGGTACCACCAAATAATCGGTTTTATGGTGCATTTAGTGTTAACTTTCTGTGAGATATCAAATCAACGAGGACCTCGTGTTTCACTGAGTTTAAGCAGGTTAGTTTTTTGATAACGTAGAATATTTAGTATACATTTAAAAGTCGTCCAAATCTTTTTCTATTCAGCTGTTGAAACATGTTGTTTAAACAAGATTTTCAAAGCTGTAGGATGCCCCTGGATGTTTATTTGTATTTTTTTTATCTCGTGTGATTTGCATTATTTTTTAAGAAGAGGGACATAACCGATATTATTCTTTCCCTCAGAATTCGACCAATACATGTTCCATCTTAAAAGAAGACACGTTTGGTAAATGAATCGGAAAGTGTAGCAGATTTTTATTGCAATAATAGATACATTTATTTCATTTTGCTAAGCATCGGCCAAATATGCAATTAGCATTCATAATCTTCATTATTTAAAAGTTTTGCAGCTTAAAGTTATGGTTCTTCTAATACCGCCGGTACCGTGTTAAAAAATCCAATATGAAACAGTGCTGACAGTGGGCTGCTTTTTTAAAATTCCGATTTCTTGATTGGCACCACTTTTTTGAAATAGTAAAATTCGCCTTATTTAATAACATATTAATTAAGGCGAAAACAAGGGGAATTTTTCCATTTCAGAAAAGTGGTGCCAATCGAGAAATCTGAATTTAAAAAAGATAGCCCACTGGCAACACTGTTTTCATGTTTGACAGTTCGACATGGTACCGACGATATCACCTCTGCAATCGCAACATTCTTGTAAATGGTTTTCCTTGACATGATCATCTTTTTTCGGCAAGCAGTAAGTATGAGGTTGGATACAGACTTCCAATAAATTCACACATAAGTTTAAAAAGTTTTCTATTAAGAGTTCGTGATTTTATATAATGTATTGTTTTATTTGAACCATTCGTTCTTTCATAAGCTCAATGTTTTTATTGCATACTCCATGGATTACAGATATAACCTCAAAATACTGTATTGTTACGGAAATATGTATGAAGTACACTTTAAAAAGAATTTTAATTAAAGATAATAATTGCTAAAAAATGGCGGCTCTTTTTTCAGATTTTTAGTCTGGACGCGTTTGGTGTTATTGATTTTCGACTCTTCCGGGAAATTTCAACCTTAAACTTTAAACACGAAATAATCTACATTTATATAAACGTTTAATTATAGGTCATAAAGAAATTTATTGTGATATCAAACAATGCAAATGATCGTGCAAATATTAATGAATATTGTCTTGAATTATGAAAAAAAAAATTATGTATCACACTTACACACAAATCTTCTCAGAATAATCAAAACTTTGCACCGGAAATATTTTGAAAAGTTTTTCATATATTTTTTAAAAACCTTTGTACTACATATATTTGAATGTGACATCCCAAAGATCTTGCTGTTAAGGCGTCTCTAGAGGATGTCTTTTACATGAATAAAAAAAATTGTGGTTATAACCGATAGATCGCAAACGTTTTGACTCGCGGATACCTTTTTAGAATCAATTTTTTAGACGGAGTCCCCTCACGCCTGCCCCACCAGTGGCCGAGAGGTTCTGCTCTCGAAGCTTGTAGACGGGAGGTGCTGGGTTCGATCCCAATCGCGCCCGTCGGCCTAATCGTTCGGAGTTTTCGTGGTTTTCTTCGAGCCGTGGATCTTCCATGCGTTAATACGGATTAGGTTCCCTTAGAAAGACCCCCACGGGGGCACTCTCCCCGGGCCTATATCCCTCGTGTAGATAATTGGCCGTCAAAAATCAACCCAACCCCTCACGCCTACCGTACTCTATGTTACAAGTTAATGTTTTTTAGGTGCATTTCTACTAAGCACATGAAAAATGATCGAATAGTAATCTAAACAATTGTGCATTGTCCGAGAAATAAAATTTTATTTTGAAACTTCAACCGTAATACTGAATTTGTTTTCTACTATAATCAAAACAACGGGAAAATAATTACAACAATATGTGGACAATAAATCTTACATTGTCAGAGTGACGAACAATACTACATAATCGTTTAATATGATGGAATTATTTTGCAAAAATTTCTGAATTTCCCGTTCCAGTTGATAGTAATTGCAGGCGAAATTATGCATTTAAAAAATTTTTGTATTTCGTTTTGGTGGCTGCGTTAATCGAAAATCTTGCTTCATAGATACATGTCGATGAGAAAGGCAGAAAAATTAATTATGCTTTCGTAGACAAAGTTTTAAATTCATCTGTCAAATAAAATAAAAAATCTGTTAGGCTTTAGTTTTAAAGTATGATCTTTAACACTAAATATATCATGAATTTTAACCAAGTTTTATTAAAATATTTCAGACCAGAATTTTTATTTAAAATTATTTAACACTATTTTTTAAAACTGGTATTTCATTTATACGTTATTTATTTTATAATGAGTCGTTTCTGGTTCAATTCGATGTATTTTCATTTGGTAACACCAAATCACTGCTTGGTGGTATATTTAGTGTCAACTTGCCACGAGATGTCAAATAAACGGGGACCTCGTGTTTCACTGAGTTTAATATTTGTAGTTTTTTTATAACACTGCATATGAGGAACGTCAACGGCAGAAGAAAATTTTTGCTGAAAAATTATGTTAAACTAAAATATAAGTGTGAGACAGTCATTCAGGGTAACTTTAATCCGCATTTTCTCTATTTTCATATACCATACTCTTATTTTAAGAATATTGTTGCAACTAGGGGCATAAAAGAGAAGAAATGATCCTAAATTATTGTTTGATTATCAAAAATTAAGGAATAATAAGGATAAAAGCAATAAAAAAATTAATTTTTAGCCTGGTTCAAAGTTACCCAGCCATTTAGGGTAACTTTGCACCATATGATAAATATTATCTAAAATAATTCATTATAAAAAAAGTATTATAGTTAGAACAAATTTAAACCCCAAAAAATGTTTTCAGATATGTAAAGACTCCGAATTTACATTTCCCAACATCGCATGATTTGTATAATTTATGATATTACAACAAATATCAGGCATAAGAAAAGTAGAAGAAGAGAACCATGAACATTTAGAAATTAAAAAAAAAACCGTTTATTGTTTATATAAAACATAAAAACGTAGTGGAAAACAATTTTCAATGTTTTATCTAAATGATATATCCATAGTTACAGTAATACATACTAGTACTAGTATTATTCAAACAAGAATAAAAAATGTGGAATGTATGAAATATCAAATTTGAGTAGCTCCGCCCCGAAAAACGCCTTTAAATGAATTGTATGCATTTTACACATATTTCTGAAAATATTTATATGTTATATCTAATGTTCACTTTCGCCATTTATATAAAATATACGTGCAAATATTGGAAATTTTTGACAGTAGCACCTATAATCAGTAAATTATAAACATAAGTATAACTTTTAGCCGGCTCAAAGTTACCCTGAAAATGTGATAAAATGTTAGTGCCTTCTTATTTTACATTTTATTAACTATAAATAAATAAATAATCACAAAATGTTATCACATTTAAAACATTTAGACAATAATATGTCTGGTAAATGAGTATACTGTTACTTACTATGAAAATTTTATTGGATTTGGCATTCAAAATTAGCTTGAAAACAGTACTTCACAAAAATGGTTAGACGATGCAATTAATAGCGCATAATGTTGCTAATTTATTTTCTAAAATAAAGAGTAGAAATCCCAGTTTAGAACCTTGCCAACAGAGCTCAGTTCTGGAATTTATTTAGTCTTTTGGAGTAAAAAATATTGAAAAATAGGAGGTGGTGCAAAGTTACACCCCATGGTTCAAAGTTACCCTGAATGACTCTACATCAATTTAAAGCTAAAGTGTTACAGTATATTAATTTGTAGGTTTCAATTTCATAAGGTAAGTCTACACCGAAACTGGGCTGGAAACTGACAGTGTTAAAATTCATTTACAGTTGAGCATAAAAATCAACTTATTGAGTTGTATAGTTTTTTTACTTCTGTCCATTAAATTAAATTATTATGGATTAAAAATATCAAGATAATATTATATCTATTAGATCTACATAGTTAAAATGTTTCATCTAAAGGTATTAAATGCAATTTTAACTTTATTTTTATAGTTGATAATTAAATGTCACAAGAGTAACATAAAACATCTTAAAATTTTAATTTTATAAAAACTACTTAAAATTTTTACCTAAAACTCCTAACTCTCTGATTTTGAGGTATAAGAAAGATTTTACATTAAATATTTTATTTATGGTATGCATGGAATAGGCTCTGGGGTGTTGTCACAAGAGTAAAAAACGTTTGTGCCGCAAGAGTAATACATAATACTTTTGTCCATAGTTTGACATCAAACTGCGTTACAACCAAAACAACCGGAATGCTTAAAGTTTAGTTGTTTTCTCCGTTATTAGAACAGTTCTTGAAATAGTTTTAGTCATAATTAAGGTTATTTTGTAAATTTTAACCCCTTCGCGACGGGGGCCTTTTACGAAATGTTTATGACTTTGCTACCGGTTTTAAAAAACAGAAGTTTGTGCCTATTCAAATCGGGACAATGCTCGGATTAAATAAGGCAAATTTTACAGTAAAATTTTACTGGTGAGGATAAACGAGGATCCTTAGGCCTATTTCCGGCACGTATACGTGTCGCTCGTCCCCAAGGGGTTAAGAGATAAATTATCTTTATTAGTGTTTTTTTTAATGGATGGATTTATTTTTATTCATTTTTTGCTATTACTTAAGATTATAAAATGGCAATTAATTAAAAATAGATTAAAACAACTCAATTCATGTCATTTTTGTGTTCTATCTTTTGGTTTGAAGCACATGGTCTTTGATCAGATATTTTATAGGCTTTGTAAAGCTTCGTTTACTAAATTCTGCTGTATGACCTACAAAGATTCTTATAGTAATTCTTATGTAAAAGATTCTGATAGTACATTTTAAAGGAAAGATTTTAATATTGCTTCTTATACAGGGTGTCCTGTCTCAACGGTGTCCAATGGCTAATTCCTAAACCGTTAGTCATAGACATATAGTTCCAATTAGAAAAATGCTTTAAATCAGGTAAAGAAATATTTTAAAGGGGATTTCGGTCAATAAAAGCATTTCTTAAAAAATTACGAATTTTAAATTTTTAAATGGTCCCCCGGTCCTATAAGTTATATTTAGTAAAATTTTTCTATTACACTGACAAGTAAGACAAAAAAAGTCCCATTCATATAACACTAAAATTGTGCGAGTTATGAAACTTTAAAAATGCATGACTTATGCCACTTTTCTGCTCTGAAAACAAATGAGTTCCGCTTGGCTTTGAGGGGTCACATTCCAAGTGCTTAAAGTATTCGAAGATCTCATTTCATGTGTATCTGCGCTTTGAAAAAAATCGTACAAGTATTACGATTAAGTTAACATTTATTAAGTTTCAGATTGGCTGAAATAACATATGTTTTATTTTGTCAGGATTTGAGACTGTTTCTTTTATGACTTCTTTTAATAAAATTATGTTATTTTTATACGTTTTTATGTTACTTCAACGATCTTATGTATGTTTTTTCAGTTCAAAATTTGCATTCGAACTTTAACCCACTTTCAAATATCCGATCGAGATTACATTTCACATACTCGCACAAATCGGATAACAATCTAATATTATTATAATTTTCGGTGGTTACCATTTATACTTATTTTACAGGATAACACAAAAAATTCGGATAGATTAGTTTAAGAAAAGAAGTTTAAGAAAAAGTTTTAGATTAGATAATACAAGACTGCGATTGTTGGGTTTTTTAACTTTTATGTATTTTTTAGCACTGAATCCGAAAATTGCTTTAATTTTTAACCATCATGTCAGGATATTTCGCAAATCATAAATTGTCGTATTTAAAGAATAACAAAAATCGGATACTATAAAGTAGAGGAGATGGTTGTATTTTTTAACTTTTGATAATTGATTTTTACGTACTTTTTAGCACTAAATCTGAAAATGACTTTCATTTTTAACCATCACGTTAGAATTTTTTTTGCAAATGTGTAAGTTAAAATATAGCGAAAATCTCATACTATAAAACATATGTAAAGCTTATTTTATTTTATTTTATTCAATAATTTATTCGATATTTTTCCTTATCTTGAGATTCTTACAGCTGGGTGGTGTGATGAGATGGGGGAGAAGATTAAATTTTAACTTTGAACTTTTTAACTTTAAAATTTACAATTTGCGAAAAATCCTGATGTGATGGCTAAAAAGGAAGGTCAATTCCGGATTTAGTGGTACAGAATACATAAGAATCAATTATCAAAAGCTAAAAAACATGAAATAACCCAACTTTTGCAGGCTAGTGCAATCTAATAATATTTTAAAATACATATCATTTTGTAAAGAATTGAGGCTGTTAATTTAGCATCATTTTATTTAACAAAAATTCTGTTTTTTTTTTCTTTCTTCTTAAATGTTTATTACAAATTGTATATTTTGCATTAATATGCCTGAATGACTAAAGATTTCAAATTTATATTGCAATGTTAATTTTACTCTCAACCATTTTTTAATATATCTGACGAAATCATATTTCGACTAAATTTGTGAATGACCCCCAATTTGCATCAAAAAATATGCTCCAACTTTAAACAGGTATTACTCGGTCAATTTTAATCGTAGAACAACGGGACTTTTTTTGTATTACTTGTCAGCGTAAAATGAAAATTTTACTAAATATAACTTATAGGACCGGGGGACCGTATAAAAATTTTAATTTCGTAATTTTTTAAGAAATGTTTTTATTGACCCAAATAATTGCTTTTAAAATATTTCTTTAAATGATTTAAAACATTTTTGTAATTGGAACTATATATCTATGACTAACGGTTTAGGAATTAGCCATTGGACACCGTTGAGACCGGACACCCTGTATATGACATTGTTTTAAAGAGCAAGGAAAATTCTGCTAAGCGCCAAAAATTGTAGAGAAAAATTACGAATGAAATTGAATATGTTGATGTGAGAAAAAAACAAAACAAAATGTATTATGATAAAATAAAGAAATGTCTTGGAGTCAGCAAAAGCTTCAGCAAGAGAATGAAAATATTAAGAAAAGGAAAAAGTAGAGAACTAGCTAACCTCAGATTCTGTAACGAAAAAAAATCCAACTCCATAGCTTCGGGAAATTTTATGTCGATGAAGATTTAAGAAGAGGTCAATCTTCAGCAAAATCTGCATTAGTTAGGTTTGAAACAAGTCACATAATTTCATCAATCCTACGTGACGTTTACTAAGAGAATAAGTTTTTTGTTTAAAGAAGCTTTCCTAAATTAAAAAATTGGAAACTCCTTTGCACTTTTAAAGCCTAGTTTCATAAAACAATAGAAAATTATGCATCTGCATTTGTGGTTGTCACGAAAGCATTCAAGGAATTCATAATGCAGTGACTGGTGCATTTTATGCACTGAACATTCCTGTGAAAAATGTAATGTTTTTGTCTGCTGAGATACATCATAATTAGAATGTATGAATTTTGAATGCCTAATTTGCGAAAATAACATCGAAGAATTATTTGAAAAGGAAGTCCATAATACAAAACTTCTTAAAAGTAATTGTAAACAACAAAACGATGGTAAACGTTTCGCTATTTACAAAACGTTTATAAATTTTTTATCAAAACTGTTACTTTCTCAAAACGTTGATAAACGTTTTCAAAAGTAACAGTTGAAGAAACCATTTCTGATTGTTTACAAAATTTTCGAAAGCAACTAAATCCATTTCTGTGGCACACATTCCTTCAAACTTGTACACGGGATTATTTTGATAATGCCAAAGGAATAACGATTTCTCAAAGAATCGTTATGCCAGTGGATTTTCTAAAAATTGTACATTTTTATACCAAGACGAAATTTTGGTACGAAATGCTGCAGACTGGTCAAATGCACAAGCGACTGTATTTCCAGCCATTATATAGTATGATCCAAAAATAGTAAAATCTTATGCTATTATTTCAGATAATGTAACTCAATCAATTTCCTGTAAATGCTCTCGTATGTAAAATTTCAACTTAGCATCTTTAAGGGAATGCATTTTCCTAAAGTGTATCTGTTTTTCTTTTTTATATGATGGTTGTGCTTTCCAATGTAAACAAAAATATAACTATGCAAATATGCCTGCAATTAATCAGACTTCTTTCACAATTAACTTAATTGGGCGTATTTTTTTTAAATACTCCTGGTATACATACTGTAGAGTTATTTTGTGGCGTTGTATGATGATATATGTGGAATGAAGTGCATGCTTAAAAAAGCAATTTTAAGGAATACTGCTTATTTTGTCAAAATTGTTCATGAAAAAATAAAAGCAAGCATACTCCAAATATCACATGAAGAAATAAAATAATAATGTTTCATTACTTTGCGAGAAAATACAAACAGCGAAGGGCACTGAACAAATACAATTTGTTAAAACCATGAAAAATGACACTATCTACTACAAACCATACACTAACATCATTCGTACAAATAATTTGTGTTTCATTAAGTAAATAATGATACAGGAGAAGTTACAAGTGATATTATTGATAATGAAAACAATGATTTATTCTGTTTAGTAGCAGAAACTGAGAAGTTGCTATGTTGTTATATTGAGTTATTCTAAAATATGATGATTTAAAGATTCGTGGTTTTACTATTGAAGTCATGTGGTAAACGAAAATTATCAAATAAAGTGCTAAGAGCTATTTAAAGCATAAGGATTTCTCAAATTTAAAAATGATACCTAATATTTGGCAGAAAAGAATCAAATTGTGGCTGACATTAATGCTCTCAGATTGTAAAACTCTCGAGAATTTTACAAACTCTAATTAATTTTAGAATTTTTTACATTTTTTTATGTTATTTTAAAATGTAACCATCATTAAAAGTTCTCTTTCTATGGAAAAGTAATTTTTTAAAACTTATTTTTATTATTTCGTTTAGTATTTGAACTGAACTTTTGGGGAAATTCCTTTATGGACAAAATGTCACAAGAGTAACGCTTAGTATTTTGCAAAATCAAATGTAACTAATTCATGTGTTATCAGATGAGTTCAATGATTAATACTTATAAAAAAGATGTAATTACTCTGCTATATTCTGTAAATTTTATTTCTATAGTCTCGTATAATTCACAGAATTTCTGCGTCAAACTCAATTTTTGAAAATTGCATTTTTTTTTGTGGTCAGAAGAGTAACAAAATTTCCATTCTTTATCTAGGCAAGTAAAATGCTTTTTGTTACAAATTGCATATGGTTTATAAGAATAGAGCACATGTATTTTTAAGCGGTTGCATCAAATTTATCCTAAATATATTTTGTAAATAAAGAATTGGAAATATTTATGGAAATTTGCTCTGACAGTCACACGAGTAACAATGGACGTTTCCATAGATTATATAAAATTATAAAAAAATAAATTAAGCAAATTTTATTATTTTAATACAATTATAGTAGAATGTCTTAAAGAATAACAGTAAAATTTTATTAGTCAAAGAGAATTTTGGCCAAAAGCATGGGGAACCTGATATTATTTTAAATCTCAAATAGTGCCAAGATCCTCTTTGTTTGCTTGTATAACTCGACGAAGCGAATTCATCCAAGCAATAATCATCATGTTCTTTAATGTATGTCACTATTTTTTCAAACTTAGCATGCACATTGTATATCACTGCTCTTCCATAAAGGCACTGTAAGTTTTTGTAAAACATTGCGCTTTATCAGCCTGAGATTTCAATTACGTTATTTTTAAAAGAAGTTTTTCACCTGTGAAGAATTTCAAAGCAGCTGGGATGAAATGACGTACTTCTACAAAACATATTTCAGTTTTAAGAATTAAAAAACACGTCATTTGCATCCGCTAAAGCATTCCACTTTTAATATCCCGTCTTAAACAACATCTATATAGAGCTTCTAGAATTCTTAAGTTTTGTAGTCAATCCTACATGTATAGAAAAGTATTCAAATTACGTTCATTATCGCAGAATAATACACAAACACAACAAAAAGCAATATCGTTCAAGAAGATCGGTAAAAAATACGGGTATTTAATGTTACATATGCCTTCACTTGTCTTTGTTTATAATAGCTGAATGTTGTATCAGAAATCATTATCAGAAATCATTTTTACAAAATTCGGAAAATATTATTACAAACGGATAAATAAAAATGCATTCTTTCAGTTTCCTGATAAGAAATAAGTAATTGTGAAGGAAAGTCTCACAATTATTTAAAATACGTTTTCGTTAAGAGAAAGTGTTATATCGTTTGTAAAATATTTTTGCCATAAACTTCGAAATATTTAATTGATGAATAGAAACGAAATAAAACCAAAATTCACCGGATTTTGTAACAGACGGTATTTTTGACAAAGCACATACATGCTATGTCAAAAATACCGTCTGTTATAAAATTTAATGTTTAATTTCAATTTTTATGAGGAAACGGCAACAAAAAATACAATAATCTACTGTTTTCCCTTTACTTTTTATTGAAATGGAGTACTTCCGTTGCCTCAATTACAAATTTGGTGCTAAAAACTATAAAAAAATTAATATCTCAAAAATAAATTGAGATACAGCTTTCAAACAAATTGCTTTTAACCCTACATCTACCGGGAATTTTATTCAAGTTTTAATAAAACGTTCTACACCAGAATTTTTATTTAAAACTATTTAACTTATTTATTTACCTTATTTTTGTCTGGTTCATATACTTAGTTTATTTTAAAGAAATTTCTGGTTTGAATGAATATTTTGTATGTACCTGTCGGGTCCAATGGACCCGTCTGGTAGACGGAGGGTTAAAAGTACATTTTTTTCCTTATACGACAGTATAAAAACTGAAAATTTTCAGTAACGAAAATTGCAAAAGGAAAATTCATCTCAGATTTGAAAGCGTTGCCATTCGCAGAATGACGTATGCTTTACGCACAGAAATGTTTGTCCTTTATAATATAGATATTTAGGTACAGTCATTCAGGGTAACTTTGAACCATTGGGTGTAACTTTGCAGCACCTCCTATTTTTCAATATTTTTGTTCCAAAAGACTAAATAAACTCCAGACCTGAGCTCTGTTGGAAAGGTTCTAAACTGGGATTTCTACTCTTTATTTTAGAAAATAAATTAGCAACATTATGCGCTATTAATTGCATCATCTAACCATTTTTGTGAAGTACTGTTTTCAAGCTAATTTTGAATGCTGTTTTGAAGTTGTTGTAATCCAATTAAATTTTCACAGTAAGTAACAGCTCATTTATCAGATATTTTATTGTCTAAATGTTGTAAATGTGATAATATTTTGTGATTATTTATTTATTAATAGTTAATAAAATGTAAAATAAGAAGGCACTAATATTTTATCACATTTTCAGGTAACTTTGAGCCGGCTAAAAGTTATACTGATGTTTATAATTTACTGATTATAGGTGATACAGTCAAAAATTTCCCATATTTGCTCGTATATTTTATATAAACGGCGAAAGTGAACATTAGATATAACATATAAATATTTTCACAAATATGTATAAAATGCATACAATTCATTTAAAGGCGTTTTTCGGGGCGGAGCTACTCAAATTTGGCATTTCATACATTCCACATTTTTTATTCTTGTTTGAATAATTCTAGTACTAGTATGTATTACTGTAACTATGGATATATTATTGAAATAAAACATTGAAAATTGTTTTCCACTGCATTTTTATGTTTTATATGAACAATAAACAGGTTTTTTTTTATTTCTAAATGTTCATGTTTCTCTTCTTCTACTTTTCTTATGCCAAATATTTGTTGTAATATCATACATTATACAAATCTTGTGATGTTGGGAAATTTAAATTCGGAGTCTTTACATATCTGAAAACATTTTTGGGGGTTTAAAGTTGTCCTAACTATAATACTTTTTTTTATAATGAATTATTTTAGATAATATTTATCATACCCTAAATGGCTGGGTAACTTTGAACCAGGCTAAAAATTCATTTTTTATTGCTTTTATCCTTATTATTCCTTGATTTTTGATAATCAAACAATAATTTAGGATCATTTCTTCTCTTTTATGCCCCTGGTTGCAACAATATTCTTAAAATAAGAGTGTGGCATATGAAAATAGAGAAAATGCGGATCAAAGTTACCCTGAATGACTGTATCTATATTAATATAACAAACACACGAAGGTATATAAATCATTAGATAGCCGATTTTTATTATTTTTTTTTTGTCGAGTTTCTTGAATGTCGACATCTTGTTTTTTGGATTTGTGTATTATTCAGCGATAGCGACGTCCTATGCATACTTTACTGTAGATGTTGTTTAAGACTAGATCGTTAATGAGGAATTCTTCCTCCGAATGCGAATGACATCACTTTATATAACGTAAAAGCGTGTGTTTTAAGTCTTAAAACTGAATTATGTTTTGTATTACCTATATTTATATAGATATATTTTTTTTCATATGGGGCGACACTAATTTCTGAAAAACCAGAATTCCTGTTTCTAGTTATATTCTATGATTTCTCAATTAAACTTTTTCATCTGTGTAATTGGATTCATGCATGCATGAGTTGAAGAATAATATTAATCTTAACATTAATGTTAATCCGTTTAAATTACTTCGTAAAAACAAAAAATATATTTAAAATTATTTAAAGATGTTATATTAAAATAAATACACTCTACAAACAAAGTATAAAAAACAAGAACTTTTAAGCGTCTAAGCTGCTCATCATCTGGGTTAAAATGGTTACAAATTATTATGATGTTTCGGTGCTTTAGTTTTACAAGGTGTATATTTTAACAAAACATCTTTGGTTTTACGAAATAATCTACTTAATTTTAATGCTGTTAATTTATCATGTATTTGTGCAAACATGTTTTTTGAACATGAAAATGTTTCCATGGATGAATGGCATTCGAAAAAAGTGTATTCCTGGTCGATAAAGTCGATTAATACATTATAAAATAACATACTTTACTGTAGATGTTGATTAAGACTGGATCGTAAATGTGGAATTCTTCAGCGGATGCGAATGACGTCATTTTTTTAAATAAAAGCGTGTGTTTTAAGTCTTAAAACTGATATATGTTTTGTACTATCTATATTTGCCGAAACGTCAGTGAAGGCTTACTGTGGAGACACGAAAAGTTTTGGTTTCTGTTAGTCTGTCTGTCTGTTAGTCTGTCTGTCTGTTCCGCGATAACTGCCGCAAAAAGCATCCGATCGGCTTGAAATTCACTGGACATGTTGATGAGGTACCCGGACTTAGCTGTATAGTTTTTGGTTAAATTTGGTTCATTCGTTCGGGAAATATGGAACATTTTATTTTGCTCTATAATGCTTTTCAATTGCAAGTCAGACGATTTTCAGATTTTCATTTGTTGAAAGAAATGGCCCATATGAAAAATGGATTTAAATGGTAAATTTTTGATGCTGAAATTTTTAAATAACATTATTAAATTATTCCAATAAATTATGTCAATATATTTGCGAGATTTTTTTAATTAGGTTTATAATATTGGGGGGAATTTTATGCATGTTTTCCAATAATATAAAGGACATTGTTTTATCAAATTGACATAATGCATATTTCATTTTCTTTCCTTCTCTTTCTCTGTTGCCTAGCAACGTATTTGGTCCTAATAATATTAGTATAATTGCGTGTATAATGCTTGAGTAAAGCCAACGTCAAAACAGGTGAATTAATGCATTTGTATCTTTGCATATAGAAGGATTTTAGCCCAGAAATAAGAATAGGCAATATTTCATTTATTTTATTTATTTTATTGAAATATTTTGCTTAAAAATACAAAAGTTCATTATTTTCATAGAGAATAACGTAACATTTTCTTATAACATTTACCAATATTTCTTTAATTGTTGCCAAGAAAATCAAAACCCGGAATAATGTTTTCTTTTAAACAATTTTCAATTGAAATGTTTTGTCGTGAAACAGGAAAATGAAAAAAAAATTAAGAATAGAAAAAATAATATGGCGGCATATTAAAAATAAAAAGAAAACTCTCGAGTATTTCTTAATATAACAAGATGAAAAGTTTTGAGTAAGTACGCATAGCAGGTGAATTAGACGTCATTTATCGAAAACAAAGATGCTGGAATAAAAAGATCTTGGATAAAATAAAATTAACTATTATTCACGGAGGAAAGAGATAGATGGAGATGCAGTATGCCGTAAAAACAGTTTGCAATACGATGTGTGTTATCGCTCAGATTTAAATGCCCTCATTCGGCCCAAACAAAACAAGCACGTGGAACAGGAAACAAATTCTTTGACTTCATCCGTTTTTTTTTTTTTTTTTTTTTTTTTTTTTTTTTTTTTTTTTTAAGCACGTCGTTGTGTTGTGCCGAATGTAGCGGATTTTAGGGTTACATTTTTGGCGCCACTTCAAGATTTATTGTCTGTGTACGGTTAACATGAATATTTTATTTTAAATTTAAATTTTATTAATTTATAAAAAAACTTATGCTTATCCTTATAAATCACAGCGTAAAAAAAATCTAAGATATACTATAACCATCCGCACAATCAATAAGGAATTACGAATGTAAATTTAAATAGACTACGGGGGGTTCAGGGGGCAGAGCCCCCTGAAGAAATGCAATTTTTGATTTAAAAAGTTACCAGAATAAGTAGCTCAACAGAATTTCAGAACATCAATGTACAACCACTTGTTTAACACTTTTAATTTCTGAAACTTTACGAAGTATCTTGTATGCTCACAAATATTGTTGTAATTTGAAAACTTTAAAAAGCGATTTGTAGGAAGTTGAATATTAGGCAATGAGTGTTAAAAAACAATGACTTGCAAAGATGACGTTGAGGCTCCTGATCTGCAGATTTACTAGTTGCCGAAACGTCAGTGAAGGCTTACTGTGGAGACACGAAAAGTTTTGGCTTCCGTTAGTCTGTCTGTCTGTTAGTCTGTCTGTCTGTTCCGCGATAACTGCCGCAAAAAGCATCCGATCGGCTTGAAATTCCCTGGGCATGTTGATGAGCTCCCCGGATTTAGCTGTATAGTTTTGGGTTAAATTTGGTTCATTCGTTCGGAATATACAGAACATTTTATTTTGTGATATAATGCTTTTCTATGGGAAGTCAGACGATTTTCAAATTTTCATTTGTTGAAAGAAATCGCTGATATGAATAATAGATTTAAATGGTAAATTTTGGATGCTGAAATTTTTAAATAAGAGTATTAAATTATTCTTATTAGTTTGCAATTTTGTCAAAACATTTGTCAGAGCTTTTAAATTAGGTGTATAACTTATGATAGAATTTTATACATGTGTTCGAATAATATAAAACATTTTATTTTATGAATTTACTTATATTTCATTTTTTCTTTTAACCGTTGCGTAGCAACAGCATCTCATCTAAAAATATCATAAATGTGAAAGTATGTATGGTTTTTTGAAGTCAAATCAAAGCAAAAGGAATGAATTAATGAATGCCTTTGTATAGATATTTGCATATAGATTTATTTAAACGCAGAAATGAAAATAGTATTTATATACTATATAGAATAATATTTTCATTTATTTATTCAACTATTTGATTATAAATGAAAAAGTTCGTTATTTTCATACAGAATAAACTGACATTATTCTGTTAAATTTTATAAACTTTATTGTTGCCAAAAAAAAAAATGAATAACAATTTCTTCTAAAGAGTTAATTTTAATTTGTAAGATTTTCACGTGCAAAAGAAAAATAGAATAAGCAAATAAAAAATAAAAAAAAGGATATATAGGACAGGAATGAATACATATAAACATTTCACACCAAACAAAGCGATATAAGTAAGCGTCCTATCTTAAATGGGAGAGGTAATCGCAAGATTAAAGGCGAGGTCATGTCAATCAAGGTCATACGCCACCCAGCGGACGGAGTGAACTACAAGAGGATTATTAACTTCTTTCCCCTTTGTGAATGATCTATATGTTCGATATCTATGAAATAACTATGCGCACGCGCAGCCGTGATTTTATTCGTTTGTCGTCTGCAGTACTTAATTGTTGCAAGTATAGCTATAATTCGATTTATTTATTCGCTATTATTTAATTTATTAATTGAAGTTAGTTATTTAAACAAAATCAGTTCTTTTAAGAACGTTGGCGTTCTAATTATTGCAGTTTTCAAAACTGCAAAAATAACTCTCTATCTGAGAGAACTCATTTTTTTCGCTTCCCAAAAGAGACAAACAGGTTAGTTTTGTGTTTTATTATAATTTATAAAAAAGTTAAAATAATATTTAATATATATTATTAAATGTCAGTGATTTTAATACGTTCTATTTGAATTATGTTTTTGTAATGCAATGAACAAAGACATATAAAAATTAGTTAATGTATGTTAAGATAGAATTTTACAGCAGCGTTTTTAATTCAATTCCTAGATAAAGTTATAAAAATTACATAAACATGTTATTTCCAATGAGAATTAAACGTTTTATTACGCTTAGAGTTTAAGTATAAATTATTTAATTAATTTTGAGGCATATTTTTTATTTACCGGAAGCAGGCGATAAATTGCCAAATATTCTCTTGATCGAATTGTATTTATAATATTTAAAATAGAAGCATTTCATTCATTCCATTTAAATCTTATTTAATTTTACATTAGGATCCACTTTAAATTAAAATGCAAGCAGTAATTCTAGTACTATTAAACCAGCAATAATTGATTATTTATAGTTTTAAATATTATGAGAATTTTAGACAACAGCTTTAAAAAAATTCCTAAAATCGACAAATTACTTTTTTTTTTTTAAATCTAGAAATATGTCGGTCATTGTGTCATATCCGGGAAAAATAGTTTTCATGGGATACCTGCACTTCGCACAGGTGCATTACAGATATACACATATACACACATACATTGCAGAAAGCATACAAAGTATAGAAGAAACTTCAAAAATTGGAATAAAATATAAAATTTTTACAAATAGTACGTGGTATGCTCAATTAAACATTTATTATCTTACACCGGTTCTTCGCATGGGTAAAATGGATAACTTTCCGTAATCGGGCCGATAGCCATGATTGGCGTCAAATGAGAAAACAGTATACAATTGTAACTGTATAAAAGTTAAATAATGGTTAGAAAATGAAAGTAACTTTTATCGAAATAACCCAATTGCGGAACATTCTCCAAATTTAAGAAAGGCTTATGAAACACACAACAATTGCCAATAACTGAAAACTATAGACTAATAACAAGCTCGACGTAGCAGTTGTTGGTCGGTAGCCAATAATTTCAAATTTCCCTTTTAATTTTGTCCGGTTTCAATTTTTTTTTTTTTTTTTTTTTTTTTTTTTTTTTTTTTATCTGGTTTCCGCAAAAGAGTCGGAATAAGTAGTAGAAAAAAGGGCTGCGGACGGAGATGGGATAATTGAACGTATTAAAATCACTGGCATTTAATGATATATATTAAATAATATTTTAACTTTTTTATAAAAAAATATAGGGCTGAAAATCAAGTTTAAGATGCTTAAACGTTTTAAATATTTCTCTTTTGCAATTTCCCAACCAGCTGGTATATTTTAGAAATCGAGTTTGTTACATAACTTACTCAATTATTGTACTTGTATATACAGTTGTAACAACCATAAAGAATGTTTAAGGATTTATCAGCTACGTTTAGATAACGTAAAATTAATTTGCTAATTTATAATCAAGTTGTAAAAATATTTTAATGTTGTATTGTTACTAGAAACACATCCATGTACATAATTTATATTTTTCTAGCATATCTGGGAGGGAAAAATCGATTAAAAATTTTTATCTTTTCATATATATGAACAGGGTTAGATGAAATAAACAGTGTAAAAAAGTACTTTTATGTTAGCCGGCCGCAGTTCATAAACCGTCAAATATTTTCCCCATCACCAGCGTTTATGTTGCATTCATTTCATTCAAAATATAAAATCATCATTTTAAAAATATACTCGTCATTTGAAAAACATAACTTTCATTATATTTAAAATACATTTTTTTCCTAATAAATAATAACATAAACCCAAAGTGGGCAAGTTTCTTCCAATGTGGAAAAAAACCTGGAAAAAACCATGGAATTAAAAGTAGCCTGAATAGCTTGCATAAAATTCAGGTCTATTTGAAGATATTCACAATTTAAGAGTTATAGGCGGAAAAGCAAACAAAGCCATTTTAGAGAATACCTGTTAAAATTTTAATCGTGAATTTCAAATATTTACTCACTCATGGAAGATTAACCTTGTTTACCAGATTTATTGCAAAATATTTTTTTTATAGCTTGTTTTGATAAAAATATATGTATTTAAAAAATAGTTGCAATGTCAGTTTAGTTTCGGGGCAAAAGGCAATACTGTTTACGTAGCATTAGTGCTTTTTCTCCCGAAATTAAAATGACATTGCGATTTTTTTTTAAATACACATATTTTCATCAACACAAACTGTAACAAAAATATTTTGCAATAAATCTGGTAAACAAGGTTCATCTTCCATGAGTGAGTAAATATTTGAAATTCATGATTAAAATTTTAACAGGTATTCTCTAAAATAGCTTTGTCTGCTTTTCCGCCTATAACTCTTAAATTGTAAAGATCTTTAAATAGACCTGCGCACGAGATGCGCAGATGGTAGATATTCTGTCATATATGACGTCATACAAAAAACCCGCGTATTTGCGTTATTCACTCCATCCACAAGATGGCGCAGCTGTGTCAATTTACGACAGATTCCAGCATTAACTTTGTACGCTTACTTATAGCGCTTTGACACCAAATACCACCTAAAATAGTTTTTGTAGCAGTATTTTCCCAGCACTACGAAGAAAGATTCCTCGATTTACACGATTTTACTTGGCCTTCCTTTTCTCATTCTTTGCGATTTCATTTTCGCAATTGCGTGCATTAATTGGCACAAAATTTTACATTTTTATGACTGAGATATATGTAAGGCCATACAAATAAGAAATTCCGTATTGTCTCCTATAAAATGTGATAAAGTGTTGGTTAATCATATATGTTTTTATTAAGAGGAGCAGAGCGACCAAGCCTCCGGCGTTCTGGATACCAGTATTTTAATACAGAAAATGTTACTTTATTTAATTGAAACATTTGCGCGATTTAAAAGAACATTTTCTCTAAGATAATAGTGATGTGCAAAAAGCTTGAGACTTGGTATGTCTGGTGGGGAGTGAAATGTTTTACTTAATGCATTTATCTCTATTTTAATGCTACGTGAACAACGTCCGTGTAACAGCTTGTAGTGTGTAAAATAAATTAAATTATTAAAATAATCCTTATTACGAAAAATGAAACAGAAAGTCCGGCTAAGGGAAATGAAATGTTAGTTAACCTTTCGTAATTTGACCTGAACATAGGTTTGCGTCAAATTTCAACGGTATTTGTAACATCACGATTTTAAATTAAATGTAGATACTATTAAAAGAAAATCACAAAAAATACTTAAAGGCGCCAAATCATGTTTATCTATTTAACGATGATGAATTATTAACAGTTAGGTTTAGAAGCCCCCCTACTTTAGGGTGATTTTAGTAAGTTAATGCTATCGAGTACATTTTTTGATATTTAGATTAGATCTTAGATATAAATATTGCAGAATGGTAATCAAAATTATTTTTTTATAAACAAAATTTATAAAGGTATTAGATTTCTAAATTAGATGTTTCAGTTTACATTTCCAAAAGTTCTTTATCCATTAGATACAGGTATTTGTGGTTAGCAGGCAAGTAAATACTGCTGTATGGATATTAGGATAACGTAAAATGCTTGACCGAATTATTGCTTATCCTTATAAATCGCAGTGTAAAAAGAAATCTAAGATATAGGGTAATCATTAACTCAATCAGTAGAAAATTACAAATGCAAAATAAATTACACAACGGGGGGTTCAGGGGGGCAGAGCCCCCCTGAAGAAATTTGCTTTATTATATAAAAATTACTAGAATAAGTAGCTCGTGAGAATTTCAGAATATCCTTACATAACAACGTGTTTAATTTAACGCTTTTAATGTCTGAAACCATCGAAATATTTTTTCCTTTTATAAATGTTTGTGTAATTTAAATAGTTTAAATTTTGTTTTTGTAGAAAGATTAATATTACGCAAAGTTTGATAAAAACAATGAGTTGCAGAGATGACGTTGAGGCTCTTGATCTGCAGATTTACTAGTTCTTATTGCCGAAACGCCAGTGAAGGCTTACTGTGGAGACACGAAAAGATTTGATTTCCGCTTGTCTGTCTGTCTCTCTGTCTGTCTGTTCCGCGATAACTGCCGCAAAAAGCATCCGATCGGCTTGAAATTAATTGGGCATGTTGATGAGGTCCTCGGACTTAGCTGTATAGTTTTTGGTTAAATTTGGTTCATTCGTTCGGGAAATATAGAACATTTTATTTTGCTCTGTAATGCTTGTCTATGGCAAGTCACACGATTTTCAAATTTTCATTTGTTGAAAGAAATGGCTCATATAAAAAATGGATTTAAATGGTAAATTTTGGATGCTGAAATTTTTAAATAAGATTATTAAATTATTCCAATTAGTTTGAAATTATGTCAATATATTTGAGATTTTTTAAATTAGGTTTATAATTTTTGGGGAAACTTTATGCATGTTTTCCAATAATATAAAGCATTTTGTTTTATCAATTTGATATAATACATATTTCATTTTTTACCTTTTCTTTCATCAGTTGCCTAGCAACGAATTTGGTCTTAATAATATTAATATAAATGCGTCTATAATGTTTCAGTAGAGCCAACGTCAAAACGGATGAATTAATGCATTTGTATTTTGCATATAGATGAATTTTAGCCCCAGAAATAAAAATAGGCAATATTTTATTTATTTTATTCAAATATTTTCTTAAAAATACAAAAGTTTATCAATGTTTCTTTAATCGTTGCCAAGAAAATCAAAACCCTGAATAATATTTTCTCTTAAACAATTTTCAATTGAAAGATTTTGACGTGAAACAGGAAAATGAAAAAAAAAAATTAAGAATAAAAAAATTAATATGGCGACATATTGGTAATAAAAAGAAACTCTCAAGTATTTCTTAATATAACAAGATGAAAGGTTTTGAGTAAGTACGAATAGCAGACGAATTAGACGTCATTTATCAAAAAAAAAAAAAAAAAAAAAAAAAAAAAAAAAAAAAAAAAAGATGTTGGAATAAAAAGACCTTGGCTAAAATAAAATGAACTATTATTTACGGAGGAAAGAGATAGATGGAGATGCAGTATGCCGTAAAAACAGTTTGCAATATGATGTGAGTTATCGCCCAGATTTAAATGCCATCATTTGGTCCAAACAAAACAAGCACGTGGAACAGGGACCGAATTCTTTGACTTCATCCGTGCATTTTTTCTGTAAAATGAAAATGATCTGCTTATATTTAAGCATTCTAAAGTAGCATTTCATCGTATTATGAATTAAAAACTGTATTACTAAAAATATTTTTCTTTTCTTTCTTTCTTTTTTTAAGCACTCCGTTGTGTTTCGGTCGAATGTAGCGGATTTTAAGGTTACATTTTTGGCGTCACTTCAAGATTTATTGTTTGCGTACGATTAACATGAGGTTTTTATTTTAAATTTTAAATTTATTAATTTATAAAAAAAAACCTTATGCTTATCCTTATAAATCACAGCGTAAAAAAAAAATCTATGATATACTATAACCATCCGCACAATCAATAAAAAATTACGAATGTAAACTTAAATAAACTACGGAGGGTTCAGGGGGGGCACAGCCCCCTGAAGAAATGCAATTTTTGATTTAAAAAGTTACCAGAATTAGCAGCTCATCAGAACTTCAGAACATCAGTGTATAACCACTTGTATAACACATTTAATTTCTGATACTTTACGAAGTATTTTGTATTCTTATAAATATTTATGTAATTTGAAAACTTTAAAAAGCGATTTGTAGGAAGATGAATATTACGCAATGAGTGTTAAAAAACAATGACTTGCAAAGATGACGTTGAGGCTCCTGATCTGCAGATTTACTAGTTATATACATATTTTTTTTTTCATCGGAGCGACACTAATTTCTGTAAAATCCTAATTCCTGTTTTGTAGTTTTTATATTCTGTTCGCACCAGTATTTTTCTAACATAAATTATGAAGTATACTTCTCTTGCAAACGTAGCCAAAGTGTGTGTTAAGGATTTCTGTGTCCAGAAAGTGGTACTAGTTAGACTTAAAAAATAGTCGTCTGTGGCAGCCCTGCGTACAGTATAAATGAATTAACATCTGTAAATATTTTAGAATATACATTATCTCACACAAGAAACTTAATAATATACAACATTAATGAAAAAAAATATTGGAGTTAACTATATAATACACATTAACACAATTCCGTGAAATCATGTAAGGAAGCAGTCTCAAACTTGAGACTGCTTTTAATATTTATTGAATAGCAACACGCAAACTACCTTTTTCTGAATAAATACGCGAAATTTTGAAGGTTTGTATGAGGTACCTCCAAGACATTTTTTTTTCTGTAAATATGATCCTCCCATGAAACGGGGAAGGTTACAAATGAACTACGATTGAGTGATAAAAGAAGTAGTGCCTTGCTGTTTGGTGCTGAAATTAGAGGCTAGACGTTAGGGGAATGGTACTTTAACACTTTCGAGACCGCAACACTTAGAAAAATTTTATTTGGTTGACACCGCTTTTTTTTAAACAGTTCCCTTTACGTGTAAAATGCCATAAAATGCTGTACCTAAAAAAGACAAATACAGTCAGTATCAGTTATATGGTCAGCTCAGCGGGACAGAAAAATTCGACCTTATATGAAGAACTATAGTAAAATAATTACACTATTTAATTACAGGGTTTGTACGCATCAGGGGATTTAGGAGATTTTAAGTGTTTCTGTACCAGAAATTTCATAGAATACTGGTTGCTATTTCTGAAGATAGATTTTTTTTTTTTTTCATTAAATAAGCCAAATATTACTTTACGAAAATTCTGGTAAACGGTTCTTGAAAGTCCTTGAAGCGTACGAAACCTGAATTATGGCACGATTATATTCACTTATCAGAACCTTGTGCTCATAAATAAATAATTAAACTTTTAAAAGCATTTTAAAAATTAATTTGCGAAGTAAAAACTACAGTAACAAATATGCAATCTTTTTACTGAAATTTATTAGCTTGCCTTACCAATCTATGTACAGTCGTGGGAAAAAAAAAAGTTAACACCACCTACTAACTCCTCAACAAATTATCGTAGAAGAAAGTTACTGGTACCGAACGATTGGTAATAAAGTCTACTTTTAAATGATGTATATAAAATTTGCTTAGGGGGCCATCTAGATATTAAAACGAACTATAACTTTTTTTCAATAGACGTACACAATTCTGACAGCATAAATGAACTCTACACCGTTCAATTAGCCCAAAAACAAATTTTTATGCAATTCGTACCATAAGTTTCCGAGAAATTATTTATTTTAAAACGAGCGTATTTTAAGGGCTGTATCCAAACTGAAGTTACGTACTTGATTGTTAACCGAGAGAGCCCCCTTCTTGATCAAGGCACCTGAAGCACCACTCAAGGAGTCAATGAAGCCTGTTAGATTACAGGATAGCAGAATAAATTTCAAAATATCTGCTCACTTCTATCATAGACGGCCCCTTAAACCATCATTTTGCCGTTTTTTAGGCATAATTTGAAAACTACTCGGTAGAAAAATGTGAAATTTTGGATTTCCATAAAGCAGGACTTAATAAATCTAAATCCATCAAAAACATTGTAGGTTGCAATTCATAATTTTTTTTAATTTTAATTTCATAATTCATAATTCATATCATAAAATTATAAAAATCGCAAATTCAGCGTATTTATGTTTGGGTATATTAGCATTATTGCTACAAAAAAATCAGCACATTAGGAGCATAATTCCAGAAGATATAAATAAAAATATGAAAATTCAATTTAACATTACAAGCACTAAATTTGTAATGTTTATAATTCAAAAAATTATCATTCAAATGACTTGAAATTCGGTGGCTAGGCATAGTTTGAACCGAAGATTTGGAATATCGCATTAAAATTGGTTATTGCCATTGAAAAAAAAATGAAGTTTGTATTCGTTTTAATATGTTTCTATGAGGTACCTCCAAGACATTTTTTTTCTGTAAATATGATCCTCCCATGAAATCGGGGAGGTTACAAATGAACTACGATTGAGTGATAAAAGAAGTAGTGCCTTCGTTTTAATATGTAGACGGCCCCCTAACCAAATTTTATATACATCATTTAAAAGTAGACTTTATTTCCAATCGTTCGGTACCGGTAACTTTTGTCTATGATAATTTGTTGGCGAGTTAGTAGGGGGTGTTTACTTTTTTTTTCCCACGACTGTACGGTACGCATACGTACAGTCGTGGGAAAAAAATAAACAACCCTACTAACTCCTTAACAAATTAGTAGACGAAAGTTACAGGTACCGAACGATTGGAAATAAAATCTACTTTTAAATGATGCATATAAAATTTGGTTAGGGGGCCGTCTACATATTAAAACGAATCCAAACTTAATTTTTTTCGATGGCAATACCCAATTTTAACCAGATATTTCAAATTTTCGGTTCTAACTATGCCTAGACACCGAATTTCAAGTCATTTGAATGATAAGTTTTTGAATTATATACATTCAAAATTTTGTGCTTCTACTGTTAAATTACATTTACATATTTTTTTTATATCTCCTGAAATTATGCTCCTAATGAGCTAATTTTTTGTGTAGCAATAATACTAATATACCCAAACACAAATACGTTGAATTTGCAATTTTTAAAATTTTATGATATGAATTATGAAATTAATATTCGAAACAATTATGAATTGCAACCTACAGTTTTTTTGATGGATTTAGTTTGATAAGTCCAGCTTTATGGAAATCCAAAATTTCACAATTTTCTTCCAAGTAGTTTTCAAATCATGCTTAAAAACGGCAAAAGGATGTTTTAAGAGGCCGTCTGTGATAGAAATGACTAAATATTTTGAAATTTCTTCTGTTGTCGTGCAACCTAGCAGGCTTCATTGACTGCTTGAGTGGTGCTTAAGGTGCCTTGATCAAGAAGGGGGCTCTCTCGCTTAACAATTGAGTACGGAACTTCAATTTGGATACAGCCCTTAAAACACGCTCGTTTTAAAATAATTAATTTCTCGAAACTTATGGTACGAATTGCATAAAAATTTGTTTTTAGGCTAATTGAAGGGTCTAGAATTAATTTATGTTGTCAGAATTGTGTACTGCTATTGAAAAATACGAAGTTATTGTTCGTTTTAATAAGTAGATGCCCCCCCCCCCCCTAAGCAAATTTTATATACATCATTTAAAAGTAGACTTTATTTTCAATCGTTCGGTACCAGTAACTTTCTTCTACGATAATTTGTTGAGGAGTTAGTAGGGGTGTTTACTTTTTTTTCCACGACTGTACATGCACTGCACCCATATTCAATGCACTTATTTAAAATATTTACGTATGGTAGAATGCCTCCTTTTCTTGGTTGTTAATGCAAGTCTTTCCAAGTCCCTAATAGCTTTTGAATGTTCATCTGCTGCTTCGGAATTAATAAAAAAACGTGTGAGGTCATATATGGATTTTAGCGCATCTGATGTTGATAGTGGTTTATTTTCACATACACTGCCATCCTTATCATCGCTTCCTTCGGCATTCAAATTTAACACGCTCGAAACAAAATTTTGTATTGAAGCTTCATTGTTAGTAACGATATCTTCATCAATCTTTGCATACAGATTTTCGTCTGGAATTGAATAACCTCGATTCCGCAGTTTTTCTACTAGTTCAGTTAAGGGGACATCATCATCCGCGTCTTTCGATAATTCCTCAGTCTTTGGTGAACTGTGAAATCCAGCATGTTGGAAGCAATTTTCAATAGTTTTCTGTGACACCATATTCCAACTTTGGTCGATATAAAAAATTGCATTTAACACAGACACTTGAAATTGTTCTTTTCGGTCAATAGGTGAAATCATATCTCTCAGAAGAAGCTTTCTATTAGTAGATTTGAAGTTCTGGATTATGTCTTGGTCTAAAGGCTGCGATACACACGTGCTGTTTGGAGGCAAAAAAAATGAACTCAATTTATTTCAAACCACCAGGAGTGGAATGCGCCGCACAATTGTCTGCAATTAATGCAACTTTCCTGTTCTGTTTTGAAAATTTTCAATCCCACCTCCTAAGCGTTTGTTCCCAGATGTCCACAGTCATCCATGCTTTTGAATTAGCATCATAGAATAGAGGCAAAGATTTGCAATTTTTCATACACAGAGGCTTAAGAAATTTTCCAATCACCAAAGGAATAATTTTCTCCGATCCATCCATATTTGTAGCTAACAACACGATTAAGCGTTCCTTACTTTTCTTTCCACCTACACATTTTGCACCTTTAAAACAAACAGTTCTGTCTGGCAAGATCTTATAAAATTCAATGTTGAAGATGGTGGAAGGTTCATGTCTTTCGAGAATGTCACGAAACGCTACATCTTTCCATTCTTTAAAGGAACTCCCGTCAAAATCAGCAGCTTCTCCGCACAATTTTTTAAAGCGTAGGTTATGCCTTGAATTAAATTGCTGTAGCCAATGCTAGCAACGAAACTTGACTCGCCAAACTCACTAGCAAAATACAAGGATTTTTCTTTTAAAACATTTCACGATATAGGAGCATTTTGCGATCGTGAAAATTTAATCCATGACAAAAAACCCTTATCTACATTTTCATAAGGTGACAAGCGCTGACGTTCTCTTTCTTGATCACAGATTTGAACATTTGGGAAGTAAAGTTTGGCTGCTAAAATGTTGTTTAATGTCGTCCGGGGTATCGAATTTACTTTGGCGAATGCAGCTTTTTAAAGATTAGAATTTTTAAACTTTTCAATCAGCTCTTTTTTTTCAGCAAATGATATTTTTTTTCTTTTCGAAGCCATAATAAACTAGTTGGATGTGCCAATCCCAAAACTTTCTTCTATCTTATACATCTTAATATTTCAAAACCTATTTACACATGTTAATACTTCAATATTATTACTTAAATACTATACCAACTTTGATTTTCATCTTAAATTTCTGCTCCAGTCAATTAAACGGACTAAAAACGACTTAATCTATATCATGATTTTTGTTAAAATTATTAATTTTTCCTTATTCTGTTGTTATCAGGTGTTTGCGAATAGCCGTCTTAGCAGAAAGCGAGTTCCCGCCGCTGCACGAGCGGCCGATGCAAAATAGAACAACAAAAAATCAAGAAAAGTATACAAAAATCGCTATCACAGAGCCCCTTTACCGCGCAATATTTCCAAATTCAAGGAGGACCTGTTGGCCAAATCCAAAAACATGCACACAAAATTTTGGTTCAATTTTATGCACAATTTTATACACTGTTCGATGGTACAATAATGAAAATGGCAAAGCGGTCGCAATTATAGCGCCCCCTTCTGGCAGAATTTTATTAAGTTCAGGGAGGACTTGCTTGCCAAAGCCAGAAACATACACAAAAAATTTGGTTCAATTATATGCATAATTTCATACACTTCTCGATGTTAAAATAATGAAAATGGTACAGACATCGCAATTATAGCGCCCCCTACCGGCAGAATTTTTCCAAATTCAGGGAGGACTTTCGTGCTATGACCAAAAACAAACACAAAAAATTTGGTTCAATTCTATGCATAACTTCATGCACTTTTCGATGGTAAAATATTCAGAATGGCACAAAAATCGAAGAAAAATCGCTATTACAGCGCCCCTACCTGCGATTTTTTTACAAATTAAAGGAGGATCTCCTTGCCATAGCCAAGAACTTAAATTTTTTTTGGCTCAATTCTATGCATAACTTCATACACTTTTCGATGGTACAATATTCAAAATCGCTATTACGGCGCCCCCTACCAGCGAATTTTTCAAAATTCAGGGAGGACCTGTTTGCTATATCCAAAAACTTAAAATAAAAATTTGGTTCAATTCTATGCATAACTTCATACACTTTTGGATGGTACAATATTCAAAATCGCACAAAAATCGCTATTACAGCGCCTCCCACCGGCGAATTTTTTCAAAATTCAGGGAGGACCTGCTTGGCACAGGCAAAAACGTAAAATAAAAATTTGGTTCAATTCTACGCATAACTTCATACACTTTTGGATGGTAAATATTCAAAATCGCACAAAAATCGCTATTACAGCGCCCCCTACCGGCGATTTTTTTCTCCAAATTCAGGAAGGGCCTTCTTGCCATAGCCAAAAACTTAAAATAAAAATTTGGTTTAATTCTATGCATAACTTCATACACTTTTGGATGGTACAATATTCAAAATCGCACAAAAATCGCTATTACAGTGTCCCCTACCGGTGATTTTTTTCCAAATTCAGGGAGGACCTGCTTGCCGTAGCCAAAAACTTAAAATAAAAATTTGGTTCAATTCTATGCATATTTTCATACACTTTTTGATTGTACAATGGCGGCAGACAGACGGACACACGAACAGACAGACATTTTCTATAAACATGTTTTTTGGAATCTCTGACCCCTAAAACGTGTAAATCCGTCGAAAACCGGAAGTCGAAAAAAATTTCGATTACAATACTTTCTTCTATTGAAGATAGAAGAAAGTAAAATGGAGTGTTCCTATTCGAAGCATTTGATCCAAATGAAACAAAATTTTTATTCTTTTTGTCTCCATTTCAACGCACTTTTCAAACAAAGAGAGATAACTCCCATCAATAAACAGACATATATCCACCTGTTGTCTTTTGGAGGAAGAGATTTGAGGGAGGGGTCCTTTGGCGCCGATGATGATTCAACGCAAAAGATGGATCAGGCTGAGGGGAAGGGGAGGGAAGTAAAGGTACGAATTCAAGCCTCTCCAATGTCGCACAAACCTGTGTTTCTCCCCCACCTGAAAAAATTTTACAAAAGTTTTTTTTTTTTTTTTTAAATAGCCGAAAACCTTACTGAAAAGATTAAAGAAAACGACCATATAACCAATTACCGGGAAAATAAAATGACTATATAAGCGGTGCGCTTTAACGCATTTTTCCTATTAAGTTAGATGGGAATTTAGAAAACTGACCATATAAGCGGGGTGACCTTATAAGCGGGTGGCCATATAACCGGTACTGACTGTATTACATTTATTTATTAATGGTTCCAAAAACAAATTTCACATGCACCTTTAGACAATGCATATATGCATCACCCGTCCCGAAAGAGTTAATCTAATCAAAAATAACTCGTTGTAAATGATCCCGCCAAGTCACAAACCTAAAACGTCAGTCATAAAAAGAAGTGATATCACATAAAAAGAAGCGATATAGAAGTGCGTACTACGAGTGCCGTGTAAAAATCTATCACTACTCATAATGTTTCCAAAGGACTCGGAGTGAGGTACAGATTGTGAAAACTGCTTGGTGACCTGCACTTACATATATATGACTATTTGTTTAACAATTTTCTTCTTGAATTATCGATCCCATTAAACTGTGAAAAGTTGAAGCTTTTGGTATTTACATGTCCATTCTTATTTAACATCATGGGATCTATTTGTTGATTTTATTTACCATCATTTGAACAAGAAAGACCACTTTTTTTACGCGGAGGATTTTCTAAGTAAACATGTAATAAACATTTTGAGTTTGTGAAATAATAGTAAAAAATAATGATCATATGAATATTACTAACAATGCACCTAATAATAGACGTTAACTAAACTAAGATATATTGCAGTAAAGCTTGCGGAATTGCACATGACAGGGGAAAAATCTGTTCTAGTAAGGCTTTGTTACAATAGTATTTTATATTCATTATGTCGGAAACATGACATTTTACGCTTGGGAATTAATTCTGTCATAAACAGTATTCATTTTACCAGTTTTCCCTTTAATTTTGAAACAGTGTATTATTAAACGTATTTATGTAATTAAACATTATGTTTAAAATATTGAAAAGTATAATTGTAAAAATCGATAATTACCACAATTACATACTATTTTCTGCTTGCCTTACAAATCTTTCTGATTTATTACAGATCTTTCTCTCCTACAAATATTTATAAGACTTATATAATGAGAATTTAAAATTAATTTTTTCGACTTTCACAATTTTTCGAGATTGATGTAGGTACTGCATATATTAAATATACGCCTGCACGTCGCCAAGCAGTTTTCACATACTGTACCTCACTCCGAGTCCTTTGGAAACATTATGAGTAGTGATAGATTTTTACACGGCACTCGTAGTATACACTTCTATATCGCTTCTTTTTATGTGATATCACTTCTTTTTATGACTGACGTTTTAGGTTTGTGGCTTGGCATGATCATTTACAACGATATGTTTTTGATTAGATATCACTTCTTTTTGTAAGGTATTTCATTTGCATTATACATATTCCATTTTAATTCAGAAAAGAAAAGATAAACGAAAGACGATAGAAGTAAAAAAATAATTTAATAGTGATGCTATAAACTTTTCAAAAGTGTAATATATCTAGTAAGACATAATGTTGGACTTTTTAAAAAATAATCCAAAACCATTTTATCGATCTTTCAAATCTCAGAAGAAATCATTTATTTTTTAGAAATGATAAAATCTGTCGAACTAACCGGGAATATTTATTTCTGTTGTTCAATAAGCTATATGGGGATTCATTAATTAACTCAGCAAGGATTTTATCCTAATAACTTTTCAAAAACTGCCTTTACATTCTCAAAATTGACATAATTTTACACAAAATATGTAAAGACTTAAAAACAGACTGAATAATGATCATTTGTTTTATCACCGGGCGTGCTTGAAGTAATTTTTAAATAAAATTAGTTTTTTTATTTCAGGAAATCCAACGTCCCTCCGAAAAGCGCGACAGAAACTCAGATTATCTGATTAAGCTTTTATTTTTTTATTTTTAAATATTTTCATAAGCTCTAACATATGTTGAATTTTCTGAATTTTCAATGCATGTACTTTCTAAATTCCTAATTGTTTTTTACGTGACTAACAAGACATACTAAGTCGTATGCTTTCCATGTATTTTCTCATGTATTTCGGATAATTCATCCGATAAATTACATTCACTTCAATAAAAGTTCAGAATTCGATATTCCATCATTATGAAATGACTTTCCCTAATTTCAGTCATATTTGTAAACTTTTAAGTAGCTCTATAATCTGATTAAAAATTAACTAAAAACTATTGGCATATTGATAGCATTCTTTAATTACCAAGTCCAATATAAGAGTCGATTAGTTTAATAAATCCCCTTATTAATCTTTTTAAATGAAAAGTAAAACGAAAAATTTCAATAAAACCACCAAAAATTTATTTGATATAAAAGGATTTAAAAAAAAAAAGAAAAAAATTGTGTAATAAAAAACAGACTGACTGTATTACCTTTGTAAAATGGTTTAAATTTAATAAATTGCAAAGTTTGGAATTTTGAAAAAAATATTTGAGTATATGTGCGTTTTAATATAAAAGCAATACAGAAAAGAACATTTACCCGCTTATTTCAATATGATACACACTAGACAGTATTCCTAAAGTTCTGTCGAATTGTTTTCATGACTATAAGTAATCTGTGATTCACTAAAGTGTTTACATTATCTTTCTAAGCACGTTCTGTGGTTCCTCCGTAGTCGGTATTTACCTAGATTCTTTCCATAATCGAGGTCCACTGGCACGTTTCTATAATCTAGTTTCCCCTCATATATCAGCAGGACATTCCGCGATGATTATTGTGCCCAGTACCTTCGTCAAAAATCATTCCGATTTCGTGCAAAATAAAATTTCATTTAATTGTGATCTAAATTGTGTGTGCAAAAATACCCATAGTATTGGAATTTTAAAGGGTGTGTGCTAAAATCTAGAAATATCTTTAATAAAGGGGATAATAGAAACATGTTTCATAAAGTAGAAACCAGTGGCGTGGCGTGAAAATTTTCGGTGGTCATCGCAATTATATAAGTTTGTGGTGAAATATTAACTCTAAAATTCAATGGTTGAATGTTCAAAAAAGAAACTTTAAATCTTACCTTCACTTATACATGAACTCCAAATGTTCTGCTAAAACTGGATCGTAGAGTTTTAAAAGCTTATTAAGAGTTTAAAAATATCGCTTGGTCATCGCCGCATCCAGCGATGACCGGACGCCACGCCACTGGTAGAAACCTGGATTGGACCTAAATTACTATTAAATAAAATTTATTTAGTAGTTTAATAATAAGCTATTTATCTTTCAATTTTATGTATTTCAACTCTTTATTAACCCTTAACTGCTCTTAGCGATATCGCAGGCCACTACATTTTTCAATTTTTACAATAAAATTTCCAGTTAAGGTATGAATACTGGTGAAATTTTCTTTCATTCTGAGCTCTAGAATTATTGCTAGACATTCTGAATATTTTTAGTTTAATTATAATAGTCCTGTACTAGTTTAGTACAGAAACAGTACTTGTGAGTTAACAGAGCTTTTCATTCATCTTTTAATCAAACGGTCTCGTAGAACACACGCAGTAGTTATGCGACAATTCCTGTCACAGCAGTTAATGGTTAAGTAATTCCAAAAAATAATTGCAATTAACCCTCAACTGCTGTTAGTGCTGCTTTTTTAATTTTTACAGTTTAACTTGTAACTTTCAGTTTAACTATCAATACAGTAAAATTTTGCTTCATTTGGAGTCCAAGTACAATCGTTTGAAATGTTTGAAAAAGCAAGATTTTATTAGAAATATTACTCTACAAAAAGTTTAGTGCAAAAACAGTATTTTATGATTAATTGCGACTTTTATTCATCTATCAATCGAATAGTTTCGCAAACCTTTCTGAAATGTTATGTGGCAATTTTCTGCAACAGCAGTTAAGGGTTAAATAAACTTTTTCAGATGAATTCTCGTGTGTAAAATGCATTATTACATTTAGGACTATGGACATCTCATTCATGTTTTAACTGCCGTAAATGCGACAAAAATTTCCTAAATGCGACCGCCAATCGTGTATTGTGGTGACTACAGATAATTATTAAATTTATACAAAACAAGTTAGTTTTGAACTATAGCTACAGTATTCAGTAATTTGCTGCTTAATAAAATGTATATTTATATAATAAAATACCAAATACAGTAAAACCTCCCTAAAGAGACCACGTTCTCTTAATGGAGGTCATTTTTAAATCTAGATTTTAACTGGTTTAAAAAGGTAACAACTAATGTTACTAAAATTTATTTTTCACATTAGGGAAAAATATGAAAATTTAAGCATAAGAACAAATGTTAATTAGATAAATTAACTACAGCAGAGTTTAAAAAATGAATACATTTGCTTTGATTTTACCGTTTTATCTTTTATAACTTTTATTAGCAAGTCCTTTCAAAGTTCAATAAATAAATCTTTTTTTTTTTTTAACCATTTGGAAATGGTTGTTGTTTTCGGTCGAGGATGGGGCCAAATGATGCTCGCATTTTTTTTTTTTTTTTTTTTTTTTTTTTTTTTTTTTTTTTTAACGAAATTCAACGATGTTCTTTACTTTTAAAAGAATTTTTATTTGAATAGGTAATCGAAAGGCATAAAATCGTTAAAAATTGAAAAAGTTACAAAATGGGTATGCGCAAATTATCAGATATGGAAAATCCAAACCCAAAGAGCGACGCCGAAATGAAAATCTTCTTGCAAAGTAAAAATTGAGGTCTTCAACTGATTATGTAGCCCATGAAAATCCAGATCTTCAACTGATTATCTAGCCCATGAAAATCGAGGTCTTCAACTGATTATGTAACCCATGAAAATCGATTACAGAATAAAAGACGAACGAGAAAAAGGAAACAATCTAATGTTTAATCGATTGATAGTAAAAGGCCATGTCTTGAGGGGCTCCAATCCACTAGCCACGGCGTTTTACAATCAGTCGATTCTAACAGGGAAAAATTGAGCTCAACGTAGGTAATTTGTCGCAATCTGTGGATGATTCGGTGGAACTGCTTTCGATTTGTAAACTGTTTTTCTTCTCGAAACGGGACTTGGAGAGTTTATCGATGAAGGTTTTGGTCGTCTGAAGTTTGATCTTTGCGATCTGTTGTTGAAGAGGATGCGATGGAATTTGGTGGACGAAATTTAGATTTTTCGGTTTAATTTTGTTACGAAGGTGATTTGTCGCGATCTGTGGATGATTTGGTGGAACTGCTTTTGATTTTTAACCTCTTATCTTTCTCTGCTTCTCTTGTCAAAATATAAATATTAAGTCAAAAAAAATCCAAATGGTCGTTGAAATCTATTAAATTACAATTTTTTTTTTTTTTTTGACGGGAACAAATAATGACGATTTCATTAATTTATCTATTTCTTTGAGAGTTTCCTCGTTTCCTGGCAAAATAGGGTAGGGGAGTTTATTGACCGTCATTCTTAATTTGTCATCAAAGTTAAATTCATTGCCTAAAAAGTCATAAAGGTGTTTAAACCCTTAAAAGTTATTGGGATAAAAAAAAATCTAAACTTAGTTTATAAGTTTGATGAATAATGCGCTCTCCGAAATTATTTTTCTAATAAAACCTTCTTCAAGCGACCAGGAAAAAACGGAATTTGTTTTATTTTCTTCAAAGAAATGGGTCGCACATGGAGGGAGTTCTACTGGGATGGTCTCTGAATGGAGGTAAAACTAGTATTGAGCCTATGGGAATAAATTTCGTTCCATGAAAAAATGGTCGTTCAGGGAGATGGTCGCTTAATGCAGGTGGTTAAACAGGGAGGTTTCACTGTACCCTAAATGCGACAAAACTATGGGGAATCTCGTCTCATTTAGGTACAATGACCTTACATATTACGTACGTCACGCTGAGCTCACATGGAAATATAAGTAGATATATTATTAGGTACGCCACACTGAAATATAGGAGTAAATTACTTTAAACTGGTATAAATCAAAAACTAATTAATATTTTTACATGAAACTTTCGAAGGTTTGAACTACTCATAAAAACAGTTCAAATGCCGTAAAGCGCGTAAAAATCCGATAATTACACATTGCTGTAGCCCTGTCAACAGATTTGGTCAGAACAAGAATTTAAAAAGTGCAAAAAACAGCACTTTGAAAATCGCATTTACTAAAAACCTATTCGCCGGATTCCACTTTACTTTCGTTTTCTGAGTCACGTGGCACGCCCCATTCCATAGAAACAAGAAGTTTGTTTCTATCATAAATAGTTCTTGAGCTATAGATGTGTCAAAATCCCGTTTTGGTCAGTCCGGAAAATATAAACTAGACAGAGTAATAAAAAAATTTTACAAAATCGTTTGGCATCAATTGGCGGAAATTCCTTTCATTTACGGCTCATTGCACTGTTGTTTCTTTTGCTTGGCGAGAAACTCTGTCGAGTTTCTATGATGTCAGGAATATAAATGGTGGTATAACGTTTTTAGCAAAGAGAAAGGGAACTAGTGGACGGTGTACGAACGGAGTTACATGCTGATTATGGGATTATCAGAGGTTAATTTATAGAAGTCATCAGCGAGTAGAAATAAACAATTCTACTTGTAAGGAATAATAATAATTAGTTTGCAAAGAACATAAAATTGAATGCGTATCGTGAAATAAATTCAGGTTTGAGAGGCAAGGAGCAAAATTTTTGAAAATCTTAGGGAGGAATTTTAGGAATATTTCACAAAATTATAGGAAAAAATATTATGAATTAAAAGGATACTTTTGGTAGGCATTATACATCTCAAAAAAAAAAAAAAAAAAAAAACAGGCAATGATTATTATGTGTGTGTGAAACTAAAACATATCTATTAAAAGAAAACTTTAATCAATAGGTTTAAAGTCGATAATCCTTTGCAACACATTATGAATTCAGCATATTTTTATGGAAATTGTAAAATAACAATCAGCAGGGGCGCGCTGATCCAGTGTGCAGTGTGTGCGGCACAAACGGGCGCCTAAGTAGTAAAGGTGCCACAGATATCAGTCGAGCAGAAAATATTTCTAACAGAAAAAATTTTATTTAATTATACTAAAATATATTACATTTGCCACACATCTTAATTATGTTTTGTAGATTTTTCTGCGGCAAATTTATTTGATATCATTTGATTCTTTTTATTTAATATACAGGACGTTTCATAAAAGAAGGGCAATACTTTAAGAGGTGATAGTACACATCCAAACAAACAACTTTCATCAAAGAATGCATGGTCGGAAATAAAAAGCAAATGTGCTAGAGGGCACCAAAGATGATGTTATTATACGACAGGACTACCAGCTTGATCTCCATTTTTATTCAGAAAATCCGAATTCGTACCAGAAATGAAAAATAGTATTTTTTGGTATATTTAATGACAGAAATTTTGTGATTACATTTGATACAGGTTCTTTTTTCAAATTTTCTGCTTTGAATGTGAAATTTCGAGATAAGAATGGAGACCAAACTGGCAACCCTTTTATACGAGGCAAAAACAATGAAAGAACGATTAAGTGGCAAAAGCAAGGTTGGAAACCTCTCTCCTTACAATCGTTGATCCTCTGAGCCATTTTCATTTTTAGTCGGAAATAAAACACAAATGTTCTGGCGCATTTGGAAACTTATTTGATGCAAACATAAAAGCTCCATTCCTGTTGCAAGTTATCGGGAGATGAACAATACTAATAGCATGTAAATTTGATATGGGGAAAAAAAAGAACGCGTACGAAACATTTCGCCTCGATTTATACATAACAGCCGCTGATGCGACTGTGCAACCGTCAATCGCGGTAGGAACGTGTAGAAAGATGTTACCCTTCACTAATAGGAAAAAGGCTGATTTGCATTTTATCTACAAAGGAACAGTCTCTACAGTGTTATATATAGATATATATATACATATATGTACTCGTATATGTACATATATATTTACACACATGTATACAGGGAGTCCATAATCAAACGACCCTACTTTAAAGTTGTCCACCGACGAAACTATTGCTCAGAAAATTGTGAAATTTTGTGACGGACATAATAAAACAAGTTGGAAATTGCTCGTCAAACGTGGCAAATGAGGTGCGTTCGTACTATAACTAGTTTTATAATTATGTTTTGCACCCCATATTGTACTGAATGTATATTTTTTTGCGCTTCATAAGTGCATAGTCTGTAACATCATTAAAATGCACTTACAATAATTTTTTCCCCATTCCCCGTAATGTAACGGAAAACTTTTGACTGTTCCTGTAATTAAACTATACATTCGATTTTCATAAAATTTGAAATGGCTCGACAAAATTTTGCAGCAATTATATATTTAAAATTTCAGACCATTCGGAAGGCTGTAAAATCATTAAAATGCATTTGCAATAAGTTTTTCCCATTGGCCATAATGTAACGGAAAACTTTTGGGTGTCCCTGTAATTAAACTATACATCCAATTTTCATAAAATTGGAAATGGCTCAACAAAATTTTGCAGCAATTATATATTAAAAATTTCAGACCATTCGGAAGGCTGTAAAATCATTAAAATGCATTTGCTATAATTTTTTCCCATTGGCCGTAATGTAACGGAAAACGTTTGGGTGTCCCTGTAATTAAACTATACATCCGATTGTCATGAAATTGGAAATGGCTCGACGAAATTTTGCAATTAAAAATTTCAGACCATTCGGAAGTCTGTAACATCATTAAAATTCACTTGCAATAATTTTCCCCATTGGCCGTAATGTAAAGAAAAACTTTTGACTGTCCCTGTAATTAAACTATACATCCGATTTTCATAAAATTGGAAATGGCTCGACAAAATTTTGCAGCAATTATATATTAAAAATTTCAGATCATTCGGTCGGGTAGTTTTTGCTCTGTTATATGCGGACGGACAGACAGACGGACTGAACGACGACTATAAGTGCTACGTATTTATATAATTACGAACGCACATAAAAATGGGAATTTGTTTGAGCGAAAAAAAAAAAATTAGTTCAAAATTATGCCATCAGGGAGATTTTTTAATGAATTACACGTTTTTCAAAGTTTTTACGCTTTATTTTTCTGAGATTAAATAAGACAAATATACAGAGAGCCACCTGAAAAAAATAAAGCGTGAATTTTTTTTTTTAACTTATTGGTGTTCGAATTGAACGGACCGTACAAACTTTGAAAAAAACTCCGCCTACCACAACCGTCCTTTTTTTCACAGAGCTCAGGCCTAGTATTCAGTGGGCGGTGGCTAAATATGTAATTTATTAAAAAACGCCCTCTGGCAGCGAAATTTTGAACTAATTTTTTTTTCGCTCAAACAAATTCCCATTAATGAAGAAATGGGAATTTGTTTTAGCGAAAAAAAATTAGTTCAAAATTTCGCCACCAGGAGGATTTTTTAATGAATTACACATTTTTCAAAGTTTTTACGCTTTATTTTTCTGAGATTAAATAAGACAAATATACAGACCGCCCCCCGAAAAAAATATGTAAACATCATTATGTCCGACACAAAATTTCACAACTTTTTGACCAATAGTTTCGTATTTATACAACTTTAAAGTAGGGTCGTTTAATTATGGACACCCTGCATATATATGCATATGTATATACCGGGTGTCCCAAAAAGGACTGACTGATTTTAAAATTCAATAACTTGCAAACGGTGACAGATATTTAAAAAATTCTTGCAGGAGGGTTATGCATAAGGTCAAAAGTTTTTTTACAGTGATTTTCAATTTTAGTTCGAATTACAAACAATAGATGGCGCTGCGATCAAAAGACGCTGAATTCAGGCTCGATTTTTGGTACTTCGTGGCCCGGATAATACATTTCCATCTCCTTTTTCAGCATGGAACAAGAGAAAGGACTAGAAATCGAGCCTGTATTTAGCGACTATCGCTTACAGCGCCATCTATTGTTTGTAATTCGAACTAAAATCGAAAATCACTGTAATAAAACTTTTGACCTTATGCATAAACCTCCTGCAAGAATTTTTTAAATATCTGTCACCGTTTGCAAGTTATTAAATTTTAAAATCAGTCAGTCCTTTTTGGGACACCCGGTATATATATATATAGATAGATAGATAGATAGATAGATAGATATAGATATAGATATAGATATATATTTATAGATAGATAGATAGATAGATAGATAGATAACACTGGCGCCCGGCTACCATATTTTCTTTATTTTTTTTAAAAAACAAATAGAAACAATAACGTATCAGTGGGTACTGCAAAATTTTTAAAGCGCGTCGTACATTTTCAACACAAATATTTTGTTTAGTCACGCTACTGCTAATTCAGGACATTTCATAATAATAATAACGAAAGAGATAAATTAAATAGCCTATATATTAGCAATAACGAAAAAATAAATTATAATGGTATTTGAAAATAAGATTCTGTTTGGAGAGAATGTGCACTATTTACGACGAAATAATTAAATTATTTCATAAATATCAAGCATGATTTAATCAAACAAAACAAAGAAAATGAAATTAATGACGTAAAAAAAATATTTGTAAAAAAAAAAATATTCGCTTTCATTCTCTACATTTTTCGCTTTTTTTTTTATCTTTAGGTCATAAAGAGCTTTAACAATGTACAAAGTTTATCTTTTTAGATATGGCACATCTTGTTTCACGCTACATTTTGCACAGTTTTTCCAGATTTTAAGCCATATAGCATTCTGTTAAATATTTTTCGTTTGAAAATGCAAAGCAAAATAGTAACTCAAAATGAAAATATGAATTACGTCATTACAGAAATAAATGTTTAAAAGTGAATAAATTAAGCTACTTATCTAATTGCAAGAACGTTGTTATTTTATAAAAGACGCACAATACAGAATAAAAAAAATCAGAGGAACCTGTTTTATTCCGAAAATAAGGAATCAATTGAGGAACAGCAATGACATCCAGAGAGTTTCGATGCCATATTGAGAACAGTATAAGACTTTTGCTACACAATTTGCACAAACGTGCTCTCTGAAATGTAACCTTGTGATGAGTTCCACAGGGATAAACCTTTCAGAGGCATAGAAATTATTGCAGAAATAATTTCTGTACCTCTAGAGGGATAAGAGGAAGAGGGAAAGCTCTGTCAGTACGAGGCGGGGTTTTCGATGATGTTATGAACAGACGTTTGTAGCCGCTGAAGAAACGTGGACACCTTCTTTCCCACAATATTAAATGGCATTAAAATAATTATGAGATACACTTGGCATATTATATTATTATTATTATGTATTAGCATTAATTATGTGTGTACAATTATTTTTTGATATTGGGATAATAAAAAAAAACGACATTGATAGTGCAATATCAGTAAGCCTCTTTCAGAAGACTATAAATTCAAATATATACTATATCCTTAGAAGAACTACATTTACTTTTCGGATAATAAAGAGTTTCATGGAATTATCGAAGGCGTATTGGTGTTTTTTCCTTTGTTTAAGGAAGGGTTGTAAGGTTTTCCGATGCATTTTTATACTAATTTCCAGACTAATACACAAATAAATCTTTTGATTGTGAGGATGGAAAACAGAGGAAAAGAAGGGTGGATGTAAGAATAAAAGAATGGGCAATCTGGAATTTTTATCTTCTTTAGTAAAGAGATAATTCAATTCAGTGTAATTTTATTGCCGCAGATAATGAAAAATATTTTTAAGAAGCGAAAATAAAGCATATATCTATTTTTGAAAGTTTCTTTTAATCATTCTTAAGTTTTAACTGTCTGTTTTCAGTGTGAGCGTAAAATCGTTCTAAAATGATAAAATGTTCAAAATGCTACCCAAATATACAAAAATTGTCCTTGAAGTATAAAAACGTAGCTAAAATTTATGAAAATTCCCTACATTTAAAAAAGGTGTTAATAGAACAAAAAAATCATAAAAATGAAAAAAGTTGTATATTTAATTACTTTCTAGGCTTTGGTAATAAGTTCCAAAATTAATGTTACTGTAATCCTTTACCAAACTGGTGATGTAACAACGGAGCTTGTTAACAGAAAGTAATTGGTTTTTTTTTTTTCATCATTTGTAATCTATCCTAAAAACACTACTTGCAGAATAATACGAATTTCATGCCGGAAATACTTCAAAACACATTTAAAAATAATTTAAAACAAAATCGTGAATATTTGTTATCATCGTTCTCCATCATTCAATCATGTTAATAAGGCATTCGTCTTATAAACATGTAATAGAATATAACTAGCGTCTAAATCGCGCCTCTCACTCTCTCAAACTAGCGCCTAAGGACAGCACCCTCACAAAATGCACAAGGCACAAGTTTCTGTTTCCGATCTCTCCTCCGACCGGTTTTCGACCATTGTCTTTTTATTGAGCATGCGTTTGGACATGTACTCGTTTCGTTACTGTGCGTATTTCAATTTCACACAAATATTTTAAAAGTTTATGAATACTTTCTCTCGCGTATGTAATGTTAATGCTTTCGTCACTCAAGTATTAATGTGTTGCGAAATCTTATGTTAATATTGTGAAGCTTTAATTTTTATGTTATGAAAGTTTCGAAAACTGTCATCCGGCCGAAAGGCTTGTGTTTCGAGCATGAAGCATTTCCACCCTCTTAACATGAGTTTATGAGTTAAATAAAAGAAAATCTCAATGAATAAATTTCTTAAATGATGATTAAAGAAAAACATACTCTCTTTAAAAGATTGACTTTTATTTATTTCTTTTGAAAAGTAATAGATTTGTTTATGTTTATTATCTATAACATGATGGGTAAAATATAAGTATAAATATAATATATAATAAAGGTAAAATATAATAAATATTAGAACCTCGTGGAAATTAATAACTAAACTTTTAGATGTATATTTTAAAAAATACTTTTCCTTTTATTTCTTTTTTTTTTTAATAGTTGTTAAGTGAAAGAAAATTATGTGATGAATATGATGAAATTATTCATATGGTGAAATAATATGTTTATTCATAACAATATGCAAATTTATTTTAGGAACATGCGCAAAACCTGTTTCGGTAATTCAATTTAAGAGTTTTCCTTAACCAATGTGATAGTAAAATCGGCTTGTTTTGGTGCAATACTCATTTGCATTCTTAACGTAATGTAGTACTGTCGCCCCCCCCCCCAGCCTTTTATATTTTCAAATATTTGAGAGTACAAAATTTAAATTTAATCTGTATTTATTCCATCAGGCTGTTTTAAGTTGTACAAGGACACAATGGGGGGGGGGGGGTAGTACATTGAAATGAGCCTCTGCTATCACAATAGCCTGACTTCAACTTCTTTTTTTATTGCATTCAATGGCTACTTCAATAGAAATTAAATTCATTCACTTTGTAAGAAATATTTTTATTCAGATCTGCAGTACCTTAACTTTATTCTATCTAATTAAGTATTATGGGAAGAAAATTTCATTAAATTCCAATAAATTGTTGTAGATTAATAAGAATTTTGATAATGCACCGAAATTGAGTTTGCAGTATTTCATAATACCATCACAGATATGTGAATATCAAACATTTATGTTAATTATTATTATTAATGTTTTTTAGGGAACTGCTTTTCATGCATATCCCATTCCTTAAGTGGATTCTGTATACAAGTGTTCCGATAAAAATTTATTTTACAGCTTTCTTTAATTTCAAAATATAAAGCTAGTTCGATAAATTGAAAACATTAGATAATATACATAACGCAAATAAATAATCAGTTAAAATTAAAATGGAGAAAAGAAAAAATAAATTATATCCCCCCCCCCTCCTCTACGAAAATGTTTATAGAAAAGGTCATTATTTATTAAATCCATAATCGCTAATTTCTGACCTGTTCCCAAAACCATTTTCATTAGTAAAAGCATGAAAATAGCTGGTATTATTATTTATGTACTAAGATATCAAACAGCTTTTCCCATTTCACCATAAAGATAAATGTCTTTTTCAAAAAAAAGGTTCTCAATTTTAACATTTAATCTGATTTTCAACATATGAGAACGATAAGGAAAACAGAATTATAATTCAAGATGCATGATAATAATGACAGTAATTATTTATTTTATTTACATTTCTTTCACATAAATTAACATCACATAAGTTTTGAGACTTATAATGTGCCGCTGATATTATATTCTCATTATATTCTGGTGATTTCCGTTATCATATTAGTCTTGTAAATATCAGGTAATCCTTATGATGCGTGTGCTATTTCCATATTTTGAGAATTATCCTTATTTTTAATTTTTAATTCATAAGTCAGTATTTTAAAATGAAAAATTATATAAATTTTTGCTAACTCTTATTTTGGTAATTTACATATTTTGTACTAATACTAACTTATGATAGTACTAAGTAATAGTTTTTAATTTTCATTTTCTAAACTCATTTTATAAAGCCCTTGATCATATCTCAATGTAAACTGAACAAATGAAAAAATAAAGCAATAAAATTTTAATTTTGAAGTAATAATAAAGGGAGGGGGAAGTTTCTGAAACTACTAAAAAAAATCTGAAATGTTTTTAAAATCCATAAATGTACATTCTTATTATATAATATTTTGTACAGTTTATAATAAATGATAATTTATAATAAATACGGGTAAATATAAGAATAAAAAATAATACACTTACATAGTGAATGAATTTAATTTTTATTGAAGTAGCCAATGAATGCAATAAAAAAAGAAGTTGAAGTCAGGCTATTGTGATAGCAGAGGTTCATTTCAATGTGTATGCCCCCCCCCCCCCCCACACACACACACACACTACCACCTCATCGTGTCCTTGTACAATTTAAAACAACATGATGGAATAAATACAGATTACTTTTAAATTTTGTAGTTTCAAATATTTGAAAATTGAAAAGGTTGCTCATGTATATGCCATATGATAAAGCAGGGCAGGGGGCAGAGCAGTACTACATCACGCTAAGAATGCAAATGAGTATTGTACCAAAACAAGCCGATTTTACTATCACATTGGTTAAGAAAAAACTCTTAAATTGAATTACCGAAACAGGTTTTGCGCATTTTCCTAAAATAAATTTACATTATCTATTAAATTATTATGAATAAACATATAATTTCATCATATGGATAATTTCATCATATTCATCACATAATTTTCTTTTATTTATCAACAATTTAAAAAAAAAAAGAAAGAAAAGAAAAAGTATTTTTGTAATAGAAATATACATCTAAAAGTTTGGTTAGTTTTCACGAGGTTCTAAAATGACTTATATTTTACCCACTGTGTTATAGATAATAAACATAAACAAATCTATCACTTTTCAAAAGAAAAGAAAAGAAAGAAAGAAAAATCAATCTCTTAAGGAGAGGATTTTTTTTTTCAATTATCATTTAAGAAATTTATTCATTATTTGTTAACTAAAGAAATTTATTCATTATTTGTTAATCTGTAGTGCATTTTCAATTAAAGTATTCACAGTCAACGAAAGAGATCATCTCGCTGCCAGCAGGTAGCTGGCAATACCGCTGAAACGAGAGCTCATACGGTATTTCACTTTTCTCCTGCGTGGAAACAGGGCTTTCTTGATTATATCGGGCTTGGACAGAGCTGGCTCTGGTGAGAATCACGTGATCAAAGGAGGGAAGGAGATTTGAAATCTTAACCTCGCATCGATTCCTCTTCTGTTTGTTCTGTGTTTTGCTGTGGTGTGAGCAGTGAACACGTGCTTTGGCTTTGATAGTTTGTATGTTTGTAATGCTTTTTCGTTAGATGCAAAATTTGGATTAATGTAGTTTAAAACGAGATGATTAATTCTGTAAAAGATTGAAAATGAAAACTATCCTGTGTAAAACTTTCGTTAAATTGTGAGAGAATGCGTACCTGGTTATACTGAAAAAATGCCCCGATATTGCTGCATTCCGAACTGCACATCGAATAGGCCTGGCGAAAAATACATTACATCATTTCGGTTTCCAAAACATGAAATATTGAAGAGAAAATGGATGAAAATTATCCCCAGGGATTTTACTCCAAATAATAATAGTGTTGTTTGCATCAAACATTTTGAGAAAGATTCAATCATTTCGGTTGATAAAGTCACATCAAAGGACGGAACATTGACAGTATATGAAAGGAAATACCCAAAATTATCAGATGATTCTTATCCAACAATCTTTCCGAACTGTCCCAATTACCTAAATAAAAAGATTCCAGTGAGGAATACAACGATTGAAAGAAAAAGGAAGATGGAAAAACTAGATGATGATTTATTGGATAATTTTCTTGGGAAGGAAAAAATTAACTGTATTTCTGATATTAAAGAAGAACTAAAACGAGAAAATAATAGGATTGAGGCATTTCTTGAAGCTAATAATGTAAATGTTCATTATTGTGATGAATGCGTTCATTTTTTATTTATCAAGTGTGATCAATGTTTGGAAATTGTGAAATCTCTGCAAATCAATAAAAATTTACAAGTAACAGTCTTCAAAGGTAAGCAAATAATTCCCAATTTTGATTTAATTTTAACTAACAATACTTTGAATTATTGGGGAGAGTTAGAAAATGTTTTGACCAATGTTAAAAATTACGAAATTGTTGAATCAAATGAAAAGAAAATAGATTACTATTCCAAGGCTGTTGAATGCTGGAAATTGTTTTTAGAGGAAAATTCTGATAATGAAATTAGTGATATAATAGCATTTATTTTGGAGCAAATATTATTAGTAAAAAAATCTATACATGGAAGAAATTACAGCAGTATTCCAAGGCTATTGAATGCTGGAAATTGTTTTTAGAGGAAAATTCTGATAATGAAATTAGTGATATAATAGCATTTATTTTGGAGCAAATATTATTAGTAAAAAAATCTATACATGGAAGAAATTACAGCAGTAATTTAATAATATTTGCTTATTGTATTTACATTAGATCTACTGCATGCTATTTATATTTATACAATTCGAAATTACTTTGTTTACCCTCTTTAAGGCATTTAAGAAGAATATCTGCAAATTTAAAAGTCTCACCAGGAATAGCAACAGTTGAAAATAAATCATTTTTGAAAGAAAAATGTGATAATTTGAAACAAAATGAAAAAAATAGTCAATTTGTTAATTGATGAAATATATGTTAAACAAAGTATTTCTTATAAAGCTCTTAAAATGGTGGGATTTGCAAATAATTCGGAAGATCAAGCAACTACTATTCAGGCATTTATGTATAAATCACTTTTTTCTAAAAGTAAAGAAATTATTTCATTAGTGCCTGTAAATAGTTTAAATACAGAAAATCTTTTCCAAATGACACATGAAGTCCTATTATTAATGGAAAATATCGGTTTACGGGTAATATCCATAATATCTGACAATAACCGTATCAATAGAAATATGTTTATAAAACTATGTGGAAACAATGAATTAAAAAGTTATATTAAACATCCTTATAATGATTCAGAAAAATTATTCTTATTGTTTGATACTGTCCATTTAGTTAAAAGTATTAGAAATAACTGGTTATCACAAGTATATAAAACATTCTATTTTCCTAATCCTCATGACTGTACCGAAATTTTAGAAGCTTCTTTCACTGCACTGGAAAATATTTATAACAATAAAAAAAATGCTGTTATATAATCTGCGCCAAAATTAACCTACAAATGCCTCCATCCAACCAGTATTGAAAAACAAAATGTTGCATTGGCACTTAAGATTTTTGATAATACGAATTCAGATTCTTTAAAATCATTTGGTGACGAATTAAATAATTTCCAGTATTTAACAACGGCAAAATTTATAGAATTGATAAATACATGGTGGGAAATAGTGAATATTAAACATCCCAAAAAAGGTTATAATATTCTTTTAAAGGAAGGTATTCCATTCAAATCAATTGATGACGATGGGATACATTTTTTAGAAATGTTTTCAGAGTTGGTTGATTCATGGCAAAATTTAAATCAAAAGCCTAGACATGGTCGTTTATCCCCAGAAACATTTTTCGCACTTTCACATACAACTAAGACGTTCATAGAACTAATTAAATACCTTCTTACGGAAGTTAAAGCAAAATATGTCTTAACAGGAAAATTTCAAACAGATAATTTGGGAGGCAGATTTGGCCAGTACAGACAAATGTCTGGTTCAAATTATTACATATCAGTTCAGCAAATTTTAGAGGCTGAGAAAAAATTAAGAATTAAAAGCATTTTAAAATTCCATTCTGAATCACATGGAGAAATTGGAATTAAAGAATTTATATCTGCTCATACAGATAATAATGTAGAGGATACTGATATATCTTTTTATGAACCAATCTTAGAAAATATAAATGCTGAAAGTATTTTAGAAAATGATATTAAAGTTATTGTATATATTGGTGGTTACTGTGTAAAAAAACTGAATTTAGCTTGTGAAATATGTAAGGGATTATTTATGTTGAATACCTTGATTTGTATAGAAATTGATAATGAGGAATACAGTTATCTTAAAGAATTGGATAGAGGTGGTTTAAAATATCCAACTGCTTTTGTCGTAGATGTATTAAGTATGTGTTTTCTTTTTTTCAAAGAAATTGTATCAAAAGATTATCAAAGTGAATTTAAAAAATGTAATAATCAATTTTCTACATTTGTACAGCTTTCAATGCTAGGTATAGAAATGGCTGATATCATTCCAATTAGTAATTGTCCTAAATGCCATTCAAGTATTCTTTCTCTAGTGCATCAAATAGTTAAAAAATTTTCTAATGTTTGTTTAAGTAACTATGTGAAACAATGTAATGATAATATTCATTGTATGAAAGATCAAAGAAAACTTAAAAAACTAAAGACATAATTTTTTTTAATTAGTTGCACTTCATTATATATTATTTGGTATACTCTTTAATGTGTATACAATATATTGTCAATTCATATTTTTTTTCTGGAAATAAAAACGATACTGTATTTCACAGTAAATCTAGGATAAAAAAAAAAAGTCAAATCAGTATTATAGCTGAATTCAATAAAAAAAATTATAGAATAAAATATTAATATTCTATTTGAAATTTTCATTCGTCAATTGTGAAGAAGTTTACGAGTTGATTAGCTGTACGTTGATAGAGGTAAGTAAATTTATTAAATAATACTGTATTTCATCAATTGAAAAGCAAAGATTTTCAAAAGTTTTTGTTAGAACTGTTTTATACATACTATATCTAGAATTCACTATCTTTCCATTTAATTAATACATATATTTCTTTTCTTTTTCCTTTCCTTTTTTTTAAATTAAGAAATCATGTTTTCTCTATTAATAATAATAATAATAAAATTAATTGTATTCGTTGATAGGATTTTCAATCACATTAAATAGGCGTGAGTAAGAAATGTGAATTGGGACTTACTCTTTTTCAGGATACTAATCCAATAATAGTGTAAATCCAGGTTTTACCTTTATCCAAAAAGTATTAGTTGACGATATTATTAACTTTATGTGCAATATGATGTATTTATATTCACCAATGAATGACCTTTATGCCTCCCTTAAGTAAAGAAATTCTAGATTATTTCAATATTAAATGACGATGCAGTGACATTTAAATGTTGTTTAATTAACACTTATTTACGTTGTAATAAGAGAGCTTTTTTATATGCTCTTAATTCGTTAGCTACATTTTTCAGAATAAAAGAAAATGTTTACATTACAAGATACATAATAATAATAATAAATCAGTTCACTGTAGTTTATGAGTATAATTTAGCCACTTAACAAGTCATTATCTTTACAGGAATTTCAAGGTTAAATCCATTAGCACTGTAAAGAGATTTATGGCTAAGTTGAAACGTTATATTGTTTATGTAACTGAAGAAATTAGTTTATTTTTAGCACAGTTATTCATCTCGATGATTTGTGTCCATCATTCGCAATATAAATTAATTATTCTCTGAACCAAGAAAAAAAGAATGTTATACATTAAACATATTTGTAAATTTATAATTTTTTCCCTCTTTTTTTTAATGGAATGAACTGTACTTCATCTATTGCAAAGCAAAGATTTAAAAATTTTTCTGTTGAGGATGTTTCATACAGTAAATATATATATATATATAATACACTACATGTTTTCATTCATTTAGGTGATCTTTTTAGAATTTATGTGAAATTTTGTTCCATTATTAAAAATGATAAAAATCTATTGTATTCATAATATAAATTATTTACTCTCTGAACCGAGAAAAAATAAATCAGGATATGATTTTATGATGGCTTAATATTTGTATAATATTATTATTATTATTTTAAATGACAGGAGTGATATTTAATATCTTTGAACTTTGAAGCTGTATACTTTACAATAACTATACAGTAAATTTTAGATCTTTTTTCTTTTGAAATTTGCATTTATTTATTCTGTAATAATTCCTGCAAATTGATTTCCTATATGTTGATGAAGGGAAGTAAGTTTATATTTTTCTGTATTTTTCTTAGATAAGAACAACAAAATCAAATAAGTATTCAGAAATAAAATTATTTTTATTTGTGAAATAAACGATAGTAAAACAATTATGCATGTTATTTTAGATATAAACTTCATATTGTAGCATGGTAGGCATTAGATTTCAACCTTCCCTCCATTCCCCTAGCGGCGAAAACGCTGTCCAGGCCTGTTATAATCAAGATGGCCTTGGTGGAAACCGGTATTCGCCTCCGAGAAATCAAAACTTGTGCGTTGTGCATTTTGTGATAGTGCTGTCCCTAGACGCTAGTCTCTCACAACGGCTCATATCGAAAATGCACCCGCGAAATTCCCTATGCTACTGAGAAAGTCCCTATTTAAAGGGAAAATGGGGTTTTTCTTTTTTATCTACGGAAACTAGTTAAATTCAGGGATGCTTTTTTTTTTTTTTTTTTTTTTTTTGCATGCGTGTGTGTGTGTGTGTTGCTATTGGTGTGAGAAGCAAAATACAGTAGAACCTCGATTATCCGAAGAAATTGGGACCGACCCCTCTTTCGGAAAGTCGAAATTTTCGGATAATCGAGAATAAGGAGCAATAAATGCAATATTTCTTATTATGGTAACAAGTGCTTAATAAAAATAAAGCAATAGCAAAATAGAAATAAGAATAAATTACCTGAATTTTAATTTTGAAATTAAGCACTTTTTACATACATTGCAAAAGTTTGATTTTTTTTTTTTTTTTTTTTTTTTTTTTTTTTTTTTTTTTGTCGCAGTTTTGATTGTTTTTGCTTTGAATCTCTATCACGGAGGTTTTTAATGCTATTAGTTCACCAGTAGCACAGTCTTTCTGCTGCTCCAGCCATGCCAAACCTTTTTCAAAACATTCAAAAGCATCAGAATTGCTAATTTTGTTCCACTCCGAGCTTACGGGATCTCAAGTTAAATTCGAAAGAACTCTAAGAAAGGGAATCGAAAATATTTATATGTAGTACTCGTAATTTGGAAAAGACCGCTTGCACACAAGGAATATGATAGTTAAAAAAAAAAGAAAAATCTTTCAAAATGGATTTTGAACACAAGGAATGTGATAGTTAAAAAAAAAAAAGCTTTCAAAATGGATTTCGGTTAACCGATATTTTCGGTTAAAAGAGTTTCGGATAAAAGAGGTTCTGCTGTAATTTTAAATAGATTTGACAGTAGTGAGATTAAATTTTTATTTATTGATTCTGAATAAAATAAATACAGTGAAACCTCCCTGTGCGACCACCTCCCTCAACGACCATTTTTTCATGGAACGAAATTTATTCCTATTGGCTCATACTAATTTTATCTCCATTCAGAGACCATCTCAGTTGAACTCCCTCCATGAACGACCCATTTCTGTGAAGAAAATTCCGTTGTTTCCTGGTCGCTGGAAGAAGGTTTTATTAGAAAAATAATTCCGGAGAGTGCATTATTCATCAAACTTCTAAACTAAGTTTAGATTTATTTATTTTTTTATTCCAGTCACTTTTAAGTGTTTAAACCCCTTTGTGCCTTTTTAGGCAATGAATTTAACTCTGATGATAAATTAACAAGTAAGAAAAATCATGCGATAAGAATAGATTATGAAACACTTTTCAACACTTGCTGTATGCTTTAACAAAACTTCGTTATTTAGGGAAATAATGTATTAAAAAGAACTAAGTAAACATTTTAGAAAACGCATAAAACATTTGAAAAACTGATTTCAGCACTTACCATCCATATCAAAAATGTATTCCAATTCTTTTGAACAGCTCTGTATTGGATCTGTAGGTTGATATATATGATATATAATGGGGAAATTTAGTTTAGCAAGAAAGCGAATAACAGGTTGAAATTTCTCTTTCAGCAATTTATACTAATAGATGGAAACATACTTGTATACTTGTGTACAACCCTGTTCTTTACCTAGTACCCTTATTACACGCCACTATTCATCTTAACCTCAGCGACGTATATCAATTCCATTATACATGAAATAATGTAACATAATTAAAATACGCCGGAAAAATTTCCCTCCACCCTTATATCATTATGTAACGGAATTCTTTTATGTGGCCCTGTAAATGAATAATATTTATTCTTTGCAGCGCATATTCTACGGAATGCATATTTTAGTGCACTTGATAAATGCATATCACTTTTATTGTGTTTGAAAGCGTGTAATATCATTAAAAATCATTTGAAACGATTCTTTCCCATAGGCCGTAATGTAACTGGAAAATTTTGACTGCCCTTGTAAATGAACTAAACATGCTACAAGCTTCATTTGCAATAGGGTTCGTGCTATGGTAGAGGTCACTAACATCCAAAAATTTCAGAACGATCCGAGTGCATTTACGGGAGTTAGAGCGCGTTCAGACAAACCGAATGCATAAACACTTTTCAACTTTGTTGGAAAGTGTTAAAAATGAAGGTCAATAAACTCCTCTGCTCTATTCTGTCGGAAAACTCTCAGAGAAATAGATAAAGTAATGAAATCGTCCTTATTTGTTCCGGTCCAAAAAAAAAATTGCATTTATTTACTGAACTTCAAAAGGAAATAAAAGTTATAAAATGTAAAACTGTAAAATCAAAGCAAACGACAATGTATTCATTTTTTAAATTTTGCAATAATTAACAAATGTAGTTAACTTTTGTTTTGATACTTATATTTAAATATTTTTGCCTAATGTGAAAAATAAATTTTTGTAACATTAATTGTTACCTTTTTCAACAATTGAAATCTAGACTTAAACATGACCTCCATGAAGAGACCATCTCTCGGCGCGACCATTTTTTATTGGAACGGAACATGGTCGCTTTAGGGAGGTTTTACTGTAGATGAATGTAGAGGAATATTTCTGGATAAAAATGTTGTCTTTTAGATGTTATGAATACGATTTTTGTTAGTTTTGTTATTTTTTTACTTATCAAATCTCTGGTTGTTTCAGTATTTAAAGGAAAGAATAAATAGTATATGAATATTAGTTTTTAAAATGGCTTTCTTAGGTAAAGGTAAGCAATCAGGTCTTAAGTATCTGGCATTAGAGATCAGAGAATAAGCGATTAACGAGTTGAGCATAATAGATTTAAAAGTTTTAGTAACTTTAAGTGTAGATCTACCGAAATATTCGTTACGTTTTCGGCCCAAAATCTTTGTTTCGTCAAACATTCGTTTTCGGGGAAAATGCTGCTGAAAATTCGACCAAAACTATCAGTATTTCAAAAATTTCTTTTGTTTTTTCGGAAATTTTCTACACTACTCATTGATTTGAGCTGTATCGGTTTAAATGAGACACTCTTCATTTATTGCTAAGAACTTCACTGTTTATAATTATCAGTCATCAGGGGACTCCAAGATGTGAGTGCAAAGTATAACGCAAGAAATGCGTATATGACTAAACTTTGAACATGCTTTCCACGTGCTCATTAAAAAATACAAACTTAACAGTAATTATTTATTTACTCTTTTTATTGAACAGCAAATGTTACAGATTATTTTCTTTAAATAAAGAATTAAAAAAAAAACTATCGGGTTTTCTTTCTGTCATGTTATCGATTTGCATATATTTCATTTAATTTGGCTACTATGACGCAAACAAAACATTTACATAAATTTTACTTATGATTTTTGGATAGCTTGACACAAAATTTAACTCAATTGATTGAAATAAAACATTTCAATGTATGATGCAGGCTCAATGAAAATTTGATATATTTAACAGTGTACTGGAAAATTTAAAAATATCGTTTGGTTGTGAAAAGATAGTTAAAAAGACAAAACCAAAAATAATTTTTATCGAATTTTAAAACAAACCTTTTAAAGTCCTATAAATTCGTAACTCAAATCTTCATATCATCTCATTTAAAACCAATATTTTGAATTTCTAAGAGACCTGAAGGAAAAAGCATTAGTGAATAAATTGTATATATATCAATTGATGTTGAAAATACTGTTTGCACTTGTGAATATAAATAGAAAAAAGAAAATGATGATATATTTTTCTTTTAATTAATAGCCTAGCGTTACCCAAATTTTTATTTCATTATTTTTAATACCTATATTTAAAATTTTTAGAGCCATAAGGTAAAGTGCTGTGTCACAAACGTTTAACCCGTTGAGGGGTTTTGTACTGATTTTAATTACTAATAAAAATTGTAAATGAAAAATCCATGTTTCCCATTTTTTCGTTCTTCTATCTTTACAAGAGGAAATTAGTTGGATTCTAGAAAATTTTCCTTCCGGTTTTCGATGGATTTATACGTTATAGAAAATCCTCAACACGATTTAATGGTTTTTAAAAAATGTCTGTCTGTATGTGACAAAAATTTTGTGGGCGCTCTATCTCAATAACTAATACACGAAATTTCACAAACCTATAGATTCAGTTAGACCTAGATATAAACTGGTGCTAATTAGTGTTTGGTGTATATCGCCCAACAGGTAGGGTTGCTATGCTGATTTTTTCAGGATTTCAGCAATAACTCTATCAAGAATTGATGTACGGAATTTAATAAAACTTTAGATTCAGTTAGACCTTGATATAAACTAGCTTGATTAGTTTTTGATGTATATCACCCAAAAGGTGGCGCTGCTGTGCTGCTTTCTGTACGATTTCTGAGTAATTAATAGCTATATCTCAAGAACTAATGCACGAATTTTCATCAAATTTCATATTCAGTTAGACATTGATGTAAGCTGTTACTGATTAGCTTTTGGTGTAAATCGCACCACAGATGGCGCTGCTATGCTGAATTTTTCACGATTTTCGCAAAAGCTATATCTCAAAAACTAATGCACGCAATTTTATCAAACTTAGTATACTGTTACATTTTCATGTAAATAGATTCTTATTAGACTTAGGTGTATATTGAACAACAGGTGCTGATTTTGACACTTTGGGTTAGAATTTTGGTTGCGGACATCTAAGAGGTCGGGTTACGAAATTCAATGATTTGTTTGAAACAATGCGATACTTATATCTTCTTATTAAATACATCCAATTCAACGAACCTATATACCTTTACATTCCTCATGATGGACATAGATAGCCATTTAATTTTAGCATTGTGATAGCGAATTTTGAATTATTAACATTAACATGTATGAGCTAGAATAAAGTTTTGGAATTGGCACATCAGTCTAGTTATATTCTTATAAAAATAAAGTAATAATCTAACTAGGAAATGAAGCAGTTTTAAAAAAAGAATATTTATCCATACTTTTATTTTTAGGATATTGTATTTCTCATCAATACTTAAAAGGCAGATTTTTTTTTTAAATGTATTCTAGTATTTACTTTCATAAAATAATAGCGAGTTTTTTTCTGTAGTAAGACAGAAATTTTATAAAATATTACCTCTTTCATTATGTTTAAGTTGTCTGTAATATTGTTTTAATTTCTCTTTATTGAACATTAATAAATAAAAAATTCCGTCTCCAGTAAAAATCAATTCAAAAGACACTAGTCGGATGTACCAATCCCTAAAATTTTCTTCTATCTCATACATGTTAATATTTGAAAATTTGCTATCACATTGCCAAAATTAAACGGCAATCTATGCCCATCATGAGGATTCTAAAGATATGAAATTCCGTGCATTAGTTCTTGAGATATGGCTATCTCTGAAATCGTGTAAATCCAGCAAAATTCAGCCTAGCAGCGCCACCTATTCGGTGTTTTACACCAAAACCTATGTTACACCCAAACCACCAAGCAACCACTTATGTCAAAGTCTGAATCTGAAGTTTGGAGAAAATCCGTGCATTTGTTTTTGAGATAGAGTTATTGTGAAAATCATAAAAATTCCAGCATAGAAGCGCCACCTATTGGACGATTAACACCAAAACCTGATAAGCAACAACTTACGTTAACATCTAACTAAATCTGAAGTTAGATGAAAATCCGTGTATTAGTTCTTGAGGTAGAGCCATTGCGGAAATAGAAAAAAAATGCAGAATAGCAGCACCATCTGTTGAGCGATTTGCACCAAAAACGAATCAGCATCAAGTCATATCCAGGACTAACTGAATCTGAAGTTTCGTGAAAATCCGTGCATTAGTTTTTGAGATAGAGCCATTGCGGAAATCGTAAAAAATGCAGCCCAGCAGCGCCACCTGTTGAATGATTTGCACCAAAAACTAATCAGCATCAATTTGTATCAGGGACTAACAGAATATAAATTTTTATTAAATTCCGTGCATTAGTTCTTGAGATAGAGCGCCCACAAAATTTGTGTCACACACAGACGGACAGACTGACAGACAGACAGACTCGCAGACAGACATTTTGTAAAAACATGTTTTTCGGGTTCTCTGACCCCTATAACTTGTAAATCCGTCGAAAACCGGAATTCAAACATTTTCATGAATCCAATACTTTCTTCTTATAAAGATAGAAGAAATTAAAAAACCAGTCGGATGTGGCAATCCCAAAACTTTCTTCTATGTCATACATGCTAATATTTCCTATATCAGTCCCACCGGTTAGGTGATTTACATCAAAATCTAATCAGCAACAACCTGAGTCAAGTTTCAGCTGAATCTGAAGTTTGATGAAAATCCGTGCATTAGTTATTGAGGTAGAACTATTGTGGAAATCGCAAAAAAATCTATATAGCAGCTCCACCTGTTGGTGGATTTACTCCAAAAACTAATTAGGACGAATTTATATCAGGTACTAGCTGAATCTGAAGTTTGATGAAAATTCATGCATTAGTCCATGAGATACAGTTATTGCGGAAATATCGTGATAAATGCAGCCTAGCAGCGCCACCTATTGGGCGATTTACACTAAAAAATAAACAGCACTAGTTTATATCAGGGACTAACTGAATCTGAAGTTTGATGTAAATTTGTGCATTAGTTCTTAAGAACTTGAGATAGAGATATTGCGATAATCATGAATAATGCAGCATAGTAGCGCCACCTATTGGGCGATTTACACCTAAATGTTATCAACTCCAAATTATATGAAGGACTAATGCAATCTGATGTTTTATAAAAATCCGTGCATTAGTTCTTGAGTTATAGCTATTTCGGAAATCGTGAAAAATGCAGCATAGCAGCGGCACCGATAGGACGATTTGCATCAAAAACTAATCAGCACCAGTCTATATCAGGGACAAACTGAATATAAAGTTTTGTTAAATTCCGTTCATTAGTTCTTGAGATAGAGCGCCCACAAAATTTGTGTCACATACAGACAGACAGATTCACAGACAGACATTTTGTAAAAACATGTTTTTCGGGTTTTCTGACCCTTAAAACGTGTAAATCCGTCGAAAAACGGAATTCGAAAATTTTCATGAATCCAATACTTTCTTCTTGCAAAAATAGAAGAAAGTAATAAATTGATATTATTCAGATTTTAAAAAAAAATAATTATACAAATAAATGATGATATCAAGCAATTTAAATCCGGTTTTAAATAAAGCTCATTTAACTTGTACATGAATGATATTAGTTAGCTGTTTCATTATTTTTTTTTTCTAAAAACTATGAAGACAGTATATGCAACGCTCCGTTTTTAAGCTGAAAGTAAACAATGCATACTATGAGGCAGCGCGCCGTGCTAGGGAATTTCGCGGTTGCATTTGTGATATGAGCCATTGTGAGGGGCGCGATTTAAACGCTAGTATAGAATATACATGAAAGAGAAATCAGGTCTTTATTTCGACCGCCTGCTTCATATGCCTTATACTACAAATCAGCGCTATCAATCAATTCGGCTATAGTTTTAAAACTCCGCTTTTCACATTTTTTTTTTCTCCTAAAAAACAATTCGTATGAATACTATGTTGTAGTTGTGTATTGAATACTATACTACTTCAACTATCTACAAATAATTAATAGAAAAAGAGTCTAATTGCAACAGGGTCAGTTATATAGATTTTGTTTTCAAAGGAGGGTAAAAGGTTCCAAAGTATGCTTTGTGGCCTCCTGACATCAAAAAGAAGAACTTTCCAGCATATTTCAGGCAAAATGTTAATATCGAGTGATATTCTATTGCGCTCTGTTCAAGAAGAATGGAAAAAGGGGGGGGGGGGGGAATATGTTTTCCACTAGAGATTTTTCCAAATAGTAAAAATAAACATTATATCAATCAGTCACAAAATGAGTATGTAGAAATTTGCAATATTGGCTACTATGTATATGTTTTGGAATTGTGTTCTTGAAACTTTTTGCAGAAAATTTGGCAACCATCACAAATTCGGAAAGGTAATCTCCACTTCGTTAAATCGAAAATTTCTGTCATTAAATGAAGGAAAGTTTTCTATACAAAATTAGTGGTAGTTTTTTTAACAGTGGCCCACAAGTTGAAGACACCTCTTTTTAAAGTATGCGAGATTCCATTATCATTTAATTTTTAAACACCCTCAAGATTTATGTTTTCGCTATCTAAGAGTTTTATATTTGAATGCGCTTTTCAGATGCGACAGAGTAAAAAATTTCTTCGGATGCAAAGTAAATTTTCAATCAACTTAATACGATCCTGTGAAATATTGAGACAGATAGACCATTTATTAATTAACAGTAGTTAATTTTTAAAACAGTACTTAATTTAATTAAAAATATTTAGTTTGAAAAATAAAACATAAATTAATTAAATTTAATATTTTGTGTGTTATCGCAGTTTTTATTTTGCTATTTATATGCACATGGGTAGGAAGAATTGAATGTCAAATTTAAAGTAGATACACTGCATCCCGCTTCATGTATGCAGCTTTTATAAGTATGAATTTTAAACATTAAATTGAAAAATAAACAAATATAACAAAAAATTGTGGCTATAAATTCTTGAGATATAAAATGCTGCAACAGGATAAAAGTAAATTACAAATCTTGAATATCACATTTTGAATCTATATAACAAATAAATATGCCAAAAAATCGTGGCTATCAATTCATGAGATATAAAATGTTTCAAAAGGATAAAAGTAAACTAAAAATGTTGAATATCACATTTTCAAAAGAATCTTAAAAAGCTACAAAGTGAAAATGTACTGTTGTATAATAATCTGTTTGATAAACAACAATGGAAGATCAAATGTACAAATTTAGAAATTTTCTGAAAAAGCAACTATAAAAATAAAGAATTTATTCATAGGATTTTCTTTCTCTAAAGGAAGATTTCTTTAAAGATTTTTAGAAAAAATTACTATATATTTTATTGTTTCTGATAAAATACCCTACGATTTTTAAGAACGAGACATAATAATATAGGATTCCGGTTAATGAAGTCTTTAAAATATTTATCAGACAAACATACGTAATCCTGTAATGCAAATATGAAGAGTAGAAAATTGTATGTAATTGTGGTAATCATTTTTTATTGCAATTATACTTTTCAATATTTAAACATAATTTTTAATTACATAAATACGTTTAATGATACACTGTTTCAAAATTAAAGGGAAAACTGCGTAAAATGAATCCTGTTTATGACAGAATTATTTCTTAAATGTAAAATGTCGTGTTTCAACGTAGGGTCCAACGTTTTCCACATCAAATCAGGAAGTAAAATATCAATATGTAACCCACCATCACAGATTTTAATGAAACTGCGTGTGTTTGTTCTTACTATTAAGATATGATCACCAGTAATTTTTTTTTTTGCTCCTTGGTGAAATAGTTTCTGAGAAAAAAACTGTCAAAATTTTGAAAAACTGCCGTCAGTTGGCATTCTTGACAGCTCGGTTTTCAAATGTAGCATGTCATATATATAATCATACTTCAATATCTACTCTACAAATCATCTTCAAATAATTTATGCATAATGTTTAGGTTACACAGCTTATAAAAAAATAGATTGTTACGCTTATAACATTTTAAGTGTGTCTAAAAAAATATTTAAACTTTGAAGTCGTGAATTTTTTATGAAAAATAATGCATTAACAAAAAAAGCAATATCAACAAAAGGCGGTATTTTTATTAAATTTGTTTTTTGTGGGAGATATACTTAAAGGTGTTCTTTACCTGATTCTGAAATAAAAATAGTGGGATTTTGGGTGTTTTTGATAGTATTTCCTATTTAAAAATATTTTGAGGTGCATTTCAAATCAAATCAAGCAGAGTCATCCCATGTCAGTTCCCCTAAGCCATTTAATCACTGTCACAAATTTCAATGAAATCGGGTTTGTTTATAACTTATTTTAAGACGTAATCACGTTTAATTTTCTTGATCCTAAGTAAAATATTTTTTAAGATAAAAAATATCAACATTTTGAAAAATTGTTTAAAATTTTTTTAATGACAGTTCGATATTTAAAGACTGCATTAAAAAAAAAAAAAGTCATTTCAATATAAAATCACTAAATAGGTTTCAAATAATGTATATGTGACAAATAATGTAGGCAGATTATTATTTCTTGTTCTTTATCATGTTTAAACGCTAAGAGTGTCTTTTATCGTGTGAATTTTTAAAATCAAGAATTTTGTCAAAAATAATGTGTTAATCAAAAAATTATTATTAACCGGATGCAGGGTGTTATTGCTTTTTTCAATTGTACGTAAAAATATCTTTTAAATGGTTATAAAATAAAAATAGTGAAAATATGAGAAAAAATTATCAAAGTTTTGGAAAAATGCCACGAGTTGCCATTAATGATTGTTCAATTTTCAAAGGCCTCATTTTATATATAAAATCATATTTCAATAACTAATAAAGAAATCTTTTTCGAATAATTTAAGCAAGGTAAATAAAGTATGTAGATTATGAAAAAAATATTGCTGTAATGTTAAAAAATATTTAAATGTGTCTAAAAAATCGTATAATCTTTGAAATCAAAAATATTTTACAAAAAATAATGAAATTATTAAAAAATCTTTATCAATCAGAGGCGGAGTTTCTATGACGAATTTTTTAATTTTAAATTGTTCATAATACTACATTATAACTGGATCTGAAATAAAAATAGTGTGATTTTGGTTGGTTTTAGTAGTATTTAAATCATATTTAAAATTATCAATATTTTCAGATGTAAAATCTATCCAATGTATCATCCCTGGAAATATTTTTATTTATACATTTATTTTATTTTTCAAATTATCTTTTATCTTCGTTTCTTAAGGAAAAAAAATAAACAATATTGTTTTTAGTAAAACTTCTAGGGCGAAGAACAATTATCCCTTTCCAAAAAAGAGTAAAATCTCTAGCTCCTCACCGCCCAATAGAAATTTTCAAAATGACAGTCCTAATCTTTAAACTCATATTTGGCTGTTAATATTGAAAATTTAGCATTGAGCTGCTAATATTGAAAAAAATACCAAATTTCACTCTTTTGAAGAAAATTTTGACGTATTGTGCTTTAAATATATGTAAAAAATGCATAATACATTGTATTTATATCTTTCAAATAACTATATCTAAAAAATTATTTAAAACTTAATGAGTTGCACTTTTGTAACTTTATTCAGTTTCTAATGATATGTACCGTAACTTCGGGTGTATAGCCCGCAGATCAAACAATTCAGTTTGGACCCAGAAATTTTATTCAGTATTTGAAGACCAATATTTACTGTGATCTAAAAAGTTACATTTTATTTTTAAAAAATTCTGTGTCGAAACACTATTGTTTGATCCGCGGGTTATACACCGGAAATTACGGTAATTTGATTTATTTCATCACAATATTGCTGAAAGATGGATTTTCAACATATATATGTGTGTATATATATCCCTGTTCTCAAACAAATTATTTAAAAATTATTCATTTATGTTTAATAAAGCATATATATATTTTTTATACACTTATAGAAAATACATATAGTAAATTTTATGATATTATGTCAATAATGTCTAAAAGTAAAGAACTTATCTAATAGTATGTAACAAAAAATTTAACATCTGGTGTAATGACAACAAAATTTTATAATTGTTTTACTTAATTTGGATGAATGAAAAAAGCTTACATATTTATATTTTATTGAAGTACAGGTGAAAATGTCACAAAGACATTCCTATCTCAATAACCACTGAGTATGTCACATTCACACTACAGATGATTTTTTTTTCTTTTTGATCTTTCGGGTTTGATTTCAAATGGTAATGAGTTAATTAGTTTTGTTAGAAGTGTCATTGCAGTCAGCATATTAGGTTCACTATTTTTTTTTTAATAATTTGTTTTGATTGACTCGATGAACGACAACATTTAAAGGGGCCATTTCATGAATTTTCAATTAAAAGCTGATTTATAAATTCATTATGTTGTTTAATTATTATTATCGTCTTAAGATAATAAGTTGATATTAAGATTTTTAAATGCAGTTTATTTATTATTTGAACAGTTGAAAGTATTTTTCAATAACAGTGGGCTGTTGATTTTAAGTCGGCTGTTGAGCAATGTAATGTTGGTAAAGGAACTGGTACTATTTAATTTAATTTTTATTGCTGTAAATAATATTTGTTATTTTATTATTGTATGTATTATATTTAAGCAAGAGTAGTAATACATGATATCGTAGTCATTATAGTACATCTTAGCATGAAAAGCTTCAATATTTATCATTAAACATTCACATTTTATGAAAATTTTGATAAAATTGCGCCTATTTTCACTATTTTTATTTTATAACTATTGAAAAGATATTTTTACGTACAATTAGAAAAAGTAATAACAGCCTGCCTTTGGTTAATAATAAATTTTTGATTAACACATTATTTTTCACAAAATTCTTGATTTTAAGAATTCACAAGATTAAACACACTCTTAGCATTTAAACATGACAAACAACAATAAATAATAATCTGCCTACATTATTTGTCACATATACATTATTTGAAACTTATTTAGTGATTTTATATTGAAATGACTTTTTTTAAATGCAGTCTTTGAATATCCAACTGTCATTAAAAAAATTTAAAACAATTTTTCAAAATGTTGATATTTTTTATCTTAAAAAATATTTTACTTAGGATCAAGAAAATTAAAGGTGATTACGTCTTAAAATAAGCTATAAACAAACCCAATTTCATTGAAATTTGTGACAGTGATTAAATGGCTTAGGGGAACTGACAGGGAATGACTCTGCTTGATTTGATTTGAAATGCACCTCAAAATATTTTTAAATAGGAAATACTACCAAAAACACCCAAAATCCCACTATTTTTATTTCAGAATCAGGTAAAGGACACCTTTAAGTATATCTCCCACAAAAAATAAATTTAATAAAAATACCGCCTTTTGTTGATAATGCTTTTTTTGTTAATGCATTATTTTTCATAAAAAATTCACGATTTCAAAGTTTAAATATTTTTTTAGACACACTTAAAATGTTATAAGCGTAACAATATATTTTTTTTATAAGCTACGTACCCCAAATGTTATGATAAATTATTTGAAGATGATTTGTAGAGTAGATATTGAAATATGATTATATATATGACATGCTACATTTGAAAACCGAGCTGTCAAGAATGCCAACTGGCGGCAGTTTTTCAAAATTTTGACAATTTTTTTCTCAGAGACTATTTGACCAAGGAGTAAAAAAAAATACTGGGAATCATATCTTAATAAAAGGAACAAACACACGCAGTTTCATCAAAATCTGTGATGGTGGGTTACATGCCTGCCTGAACTGACATGGAATGACCCCCTAAGGAATATTATATAATAGTACTGTAACAGAATCCCTACTAGAACAGATTTTTCCCTTGTCATGTGCAATTCCGTTTACGTAGGCTTTACTGCAATTTATTTTAGTTTAAGTAACGTCTATTACTAGGTGCATTGTTAGTAATATTCATGAGATCATTATTTTTTATTATTATTTTACAAACTCAAAATATTTATTACATGTTTACTTAGAAAATGCTTCTCATAAAAGTGGTCTTTCTCGTATAAATAATGATAAATAAAATCGACAAATCGATGCTATGATGTTAAATAAGAATGGGCATGAAACCACCAAATGCTTCAACTTTTCACAATTTAATGGGATCAGTAATACAAAAAAAAAAAAAAAAAAATGTGAAACAAATAGTCATATGTAAGTGCAGGAAGAACAAACATTATAAAAGCCTGCAGGTCGACAGGTTGTTTTTACATACTGTACCTTACTCCGAGCCCTTTCAGTAGTGATATATTTTTACACGACACTCGGAGTATGCACTTCTATTTCGCTTCTTTTTGTGTGATATCACTTCTTTTTATGACTAATGTTTTAGGTTTGTGGCTTGGCGGAATCAATTATAACAAGTTATTTTTGATTAGATACGAACTTCCGATCTTGCTGTTATACTCAACAAAATGATAAAGGTAATCAAATTTGTTTAAATTCATACGGGAAATCCTTAATCGAAGATTACGTGAGCCACAAACTCCCTTTGGAAAATAAAAAAAATAAAGTATAGATGCCGCTTTTACGCACAGATATAAGTATTGACAGAACGTCCCCATTCAAAAAGCTAGACTTCTTTTATAAGAGAGTTGTTAGTCCACTACAAAGTATAATCAAAATCATGGGTGTGTAAGTTTACAGATCATTTGAATCAATAGATTTTGAGATATTGACTAATTTTACTTTTCGACCATCTAAAAGGACTGCCCGTCGTTTGTCAACAGAGGATCCAAAGAAGAGAAAATCTAAGATAAAATTATTGGGGAGAATTATTCTATAGATTTTTTTTTTTTTTTTTTTTTTTTTTTTTAAGCAGGAAATAATTATAATCTATAGCTGACAATTTGAATGTTATCTGAAGTTTCCCTTGTAAGATTTTAGTTTTATTTTCTATTATTATTAGTTTTATTTTCTATTTTATTTATTATTGATTAACGCTTTAACCCCTTGAGGGGCGGCGGTATTTTTATGAAACCACTTAATTTTAATTCCCGAATGCCACAATGGCACCAGAATTTTGGTAAAAAATTTGTCGGTTTATTATATATGCGAAATATAGCTTTTTCATATTTACAAGTAAATTTGTTTTCAAATTCCGGTGTCATTCATTAATTTCAACACTTTAGCAATGAAATTGCTTTGCCCCTGAAAGAGTTAACACAAATTATTTTAGGACACTATGAAAATGAAAGAAAAAATATATAAACTATGTTTTTTCCACAGTTTTCTAATTCAAGAAATTCAGACAAAATTTCCAAAAATGGGTGTTACCACTTGAAAAATCAAATGGTAACTTAACTGGCAATAACTCTTTTATTACCAGTTTTGGAAAGTAGGGGCTGTAAAATCGCCCAAATTTCCTCGATTTAGAAAGCTATTGAACCATTGCGGTCAAACTACTCCTTACAAACACAAGCATCTTTTACACGAATTTATTCGCTTTGCATCACATTTTGTTTAAGAGACATTTTTACCTGTGCTTTAACCCTTAAATGCATATGGTATCGTTTTTGATACAATAATTGTTCCCTATTTATTGGATTTTTTATTCACATATTCCGTATTTCCACCAGAAAAATAAAAAAGAAAATTTCATTCCATTTAATAACAGCCATTTCGTTATTAAATAAACCGAAATTTACCATTTATATTTTCTGGCATGGATTCCGATTCTCTGAATTATGAAATTTCGGGAACGCATTCTACTCTATGCATTTAAGAGTTGGCTGGGTTGACAACCAAGGCTGCGGAGTCGGAGTCGTCTATTTTACAAGGGGGGGGGGGGCTGCGTTATCGGAGTTGGACTTGGAATCACGCCCACTTTTGAGCGAAAGAGTCGGAGTCAGATTCGAAACCGTTCATTTTACCCACCGACTCCGCAGCCTTGGCTTTAGCAACATGTGCAATAGAAATTGACTAAAAAATGTCCCTTTAAAATATAGTGGTGCGATTAGAATAATAAACAAAATCATGTATTTATAACTTGGGCGGCTATTTGACGACACTCGGCCGCAAAAGTTTAAGGGGGCTGGTCACTCAGCTTCAGGATTCTCTTCCGTAATCTTACGTCTATGGACTTTTGATGTATTCGTATATTTAAAATATCTTCTCGGGAAATTAATATTTTTAACATCTTTTTTCTATGTACTTGTCTTTTTTTTTTTAGTTTTCAAAATATTTCTAACATCTATGCTGAATTTAATATTTTATGTGTTAAAGCGGGCGAACTATGAGTAAGATTTTAACACTTCATAGAAAATTAAGTCAAACTTTAGAAATATTTTGAAAACTAAGAAAAAAAAAAGAGACGTCTTTTAGGAAGTGTACACAAAAAATAGAAGTTAAAGATATTAATTTCCAGAGGAGATATTTTAAATAGATGAATGCATCCAATGCCCATAGACTTTACATTAGTGAGGGGAAATGGGAAGCTGAGTGGCCAACCCCCTTAATGCAGATAATGCAAATCACCTTTTGCGTCACCTTTTTATCGTTTTAAATCGCTATTATTAAGTTCATTCTTAGGTTAAATTTAAAATGGTGTTTTTGTTATCGGAAATCATTGAAAAATTACAAACGCAAAAAGAAAATAAAAGTTTTCTTTTTCAATAATTTCATACAAAAAACCTAAGCAGTCTTTTTTCCGAGTTATAATTTTTTTGTGAAATACACAGGAATGTCTTGCAAATTATTTCACGATATGATATATTTTTGTTACAATGATAACTAGAATATTACAATTATAATGTATTTTATGCTCTGATTTCAGGACTATGTACCACATACGTGATAGGTCAGATAGGATACACGAGTAAAATGTAACGTTTGTATTTTATAAACAGGGATGAAATTTGAGCTTTTTTGCACACCAGTGTTTTGTTAGAGAAAATGTTATTTTATTTAATCGGAACATTTTTTAGATGTAAGAGAACACCATTTTCCTGGGATGAGATTTCCGCGTTTTTGCCCACCAGTATTTTGTAAGAGAAAATGATATTTCATTTAATCGGAACATTTTTGCGATTTAAGAGAGCAACATTTTATCTAAGAAAATACTGGTGTGCAAAAACGCGGAAATCTCATCCCTGATTTTCTCTAAGAAAGTAGTGGTTTAAAAAAAAGGGGGGAAATCTCATCCCTGTATACAACGACACTTACGCACAGTTGCGCTGTGTTAAGTTCAGGATTGCCAGTTTGGTTTTTATTTTTATTTTGAAATTTTCATTCCTACCAGAAGTTCTTTTATAATATTCTTTGGTTTATTTAATGGTAGACATTCCGTGATTGATAAAAGTAAAAAAAAAAATCGTTTGAATTTCCAGGATGGATTTCAAATTTTCTATTAAAAAAAAAAAACGAAAAACTGGCAACGCTGGTCAAATGTTACTAATTCGTGGGGGGGAAATGTATCTTTCATAACTGGAATATTAAATATAACATTTTTTTATGGCTCATTATCGGCATTCTAATTCATTATATTCATTCTTGAAGTGTTTTTAAGATTAGAATAAGGTGTTTAAAGTTACTTATATCTAAGAAATCGCCACCGTAATTTCCAGCGTATAATTCTCGGACAGAGCTGCTAAGCTCCCGCTAAACTACCGTAATATGTAGATTAATTTGATCCAAAATTCATACGATTTGCATTAGAATATCTTTTAAGAAATGAATTTAAGTGAATCCCTAGTAAAAACCTGAAATTAAATAAATAAAAATTCATGAAATAAATTTTTTTGTTCGAAACGTTTATAAACTGGGTCAAATTAATCCATATCTCCGAGAACATTAGTAGGATCTTAGCATCTCTGTTTTTGGATAAAGAAAATATGTTTCCAACCGTAAATTTATCTTTATATGAAGTCAAATAAGTATCACTGAAAATTATCTTACGTTTTATTAAAGTAAAATTTCATATTCAAATATTTTTATTTGATCTGAAGATAACAGACCAGAAATTAGGATAATTACTCTTTTGATAACGGATAGGAATGTTATACGTCCCAATAAACTATTTTTTATTCAATCGCACCACATTTTTAAAACTAATCTCTGTCCCACACTTAAAATAGTATATTCTGAAGAAAAATCTAACAGAAAGCTTGTTTTTTTTTTAAATTGTGGTACGAATGAATATAAAAATTATCGTCAATTGTTGACCGTAATCAAAGGATTAAACGGTATATTACTCCTAAATCTTCAAATAATTCTTTTTTTTTTTATTGTATATAAAAGCAAGGGCATTTTTTGACACATCTTTTAACAAAAGGGAAAAAATCCTTTGCTAGCTATGATAAAAATATATGATGTATGATCAATAAATAGGGAGTAAAAGGTCAACGGCGCGAACACTTGTGGCTCGCAAAATCGCAAACCTGTTTTTCTTTCTTAGGGCCTGTTTCTGAACCTGAGGCAGACCAAGATCGCCCGAAAGTACGTATTAGACTATTGGCTTTTCCCCCGGAGAATCTCTGTCACGCTGGTGTTGTGTAAGTGTGGTGTGTAAGCTGAAAAGATCAGCCCAGTCTCCGGGAAAATGGGCACGCTGATGGCCCCAAAACACACTTGAAAGCGGAACTTTAAGAAACAAAATATGAAGAATACAAACTATGGTCTTTCAGCCGGGACCGAGAATAACACGACACAGAGCAGAAAAAAAGAAAGTTGAGGAACTACGGTCTATACTGACCGCAGCCGCCAGTAACGCGACAAACGGGTGTAAAAAATGAAAATTATAAAGTGACCCAGAAACTGGCGACGAATTTTACAGCAGAAAAGTCTCCCTAGGGATTGTACGATTAAATAAGTGGAAGGTTGATTTTGAATTTTATCGTTATATTTCAATTTCAAAGTGATACGTTGGTTTCTACATCAACAACCTTATTCTATAATCTGTTATATAGCCAAAAGCCATCTACAAAACTCTCGCTCTGATTCCTTAGTTCCGCCTATGAAATTTTTTTGCATAAAATATTTATAATTTTTTTACAGAAAAAATATATATTTATATATATTGATATATATATACATATATTGATATATTTCATCATTTTGTGTTAGATTTGTAGCAAATTTTATTCTAAATCCATATATTCTAACAATTATATTGATGATTTAATTAACCTGGGAAAATTTATCTAAGCTCATAAACTTCAAAGAAGAAGGCGGATCGTCTATTGTTTTCATGGAAAGTCACAGCTCAATAATATTTCATATGAGATATTTCCGGAATTTCATAATATTTAGAAATATATATATTTCACGAAGTACATATTTATTTTTGATTCAATAATAATCAAAACTTGTGCACTAGAATATTTGATATTTCAAGTTTTAATAAAATGTACTTTAGAGGGACTTTATCAAATTAAGATTTTTCATAATTGCACGCTTGATATATCTTGAATTACTCGATATTTTTACATGATATCTTTAGACATTACAGATTATATCTATATCTTAATACTAAATCTTAATATCTATAAATTTTCACCGCCACCTCAACATACAACAACAATAAAAGAATTAGGCATGGATAAACTACGATAAAACGATATACAACAGTTCCCACTTTTTTTAATATATACATTTTGTTAAAATATTCGCGTGTTTAGGTTCAGTCCAGTGTTGCCAGACGCACCACTTTTTTGAAAAGGTAAAATTCGACTTATTTAATGACATATTAATTAAGGCAAAAACAAAGGGAATTTTACCGTTTCAAAAAAGTGGTGCCAATCAAGAAATCTGAATTTTAAAAAAAAGTAGCCCACTGGCAACACTGGTTCAGTCTTGTTGTATAGCTATGATCTTTAAATCATGAATATTGCATGTGAAAATATTAAACGGTTTACGAGAAATCTTGCACGAAATTTTTAAAATGCACATTTTCAACATTTTAAAATCAACGACTTTCAAGGATTCTTTTAACCCTTTCGAGGGCCTTGTCCTTAAAAAGGACACCTAATTTTAATTCCGAAACTGACAAACGGCACCAAGAATATTTAATTAAAATTTTCCTTTTATACTGTACGTGAAAATAAGCAGGCTCATATTTTCTAATAACTTCGTTTATAAATTCTGGTGTCAGTCCATTATATCATCAGTTTATAAACAGAATTACTTCGCGCCAGAAAGGGTTAAGCATTACTTATTCAACTGATATGTATTTAGTAATAATTAGAGCAATTGTAAGAATTTTTTCACGCGGTTTGTTTTAAAATACGCAGAAAATGTTGCTATTTTACACGTGTGTTCCTCGAAACATTGAATTTTTTAAACATTTTTGGGCTAGATATTTCAAACATTGTCTATATAATAATCATTAATTTTTTCGCAATTAATCATTACCTAAGATGGCAATCATTCTGAAATACTGCAATACAAAACACAATTTAAAGTTGGGGATAATCAAAAGTCAGAATAATTGGAATTTAAATTATATATTATTAACATGGATTACATTTTCATTGCAGTTTTTTTATGACGAAGTACTTGTCGTGTGTAGCTAAATTTAATTGTAAGTCGTTCAATAACGTTCCTTTCAACAATAGATAAAAATGAATATTTATGAATAGTAATATTTTTTTTCGGTCATTCGGTTCTGGTTAGTTGTACAGTATTTAAAGGCGTACAGTATCCTCTAGGGATAATGGAGTTATGAATAAAGAGGCGGACACATATATAGTGTAGTCTCTAACATTTAGGTGTGAAGTAACTAAGGAGGTTGTCACAAGATGGCGGCTGTTTTTTAATTAGATCAACAGTTTCTGATTACCTCGCAATATGAGGGAATTTCAGGACCAGTTGGTGAGTGCTTGGTACCAGATACCTCAGACTACCGATAAGAACTTTGTCGAGTTGATACCAGATCGGGTTTTGGCGGTTTTGAGGGCGAAAGGTGGTCCTATGTAGTATTAAACATGTGGTCATAATGTAATGGCTCTTCGGTGTATATTGTGTAGTCTTTAACCTTTGGGAGTGAAGTAACTAAGGAGGTTGTCACAAGATGGCGGCTGTTTTTTAGTTGGATCAACCGTTTCTGATTACCTCCAGGGCAAATTTCCACCAGAGAATTTCAATAGAAAATTCATCTTATTTAAGCACCTTACTCATTCAAAATTCCTCTCATAAATATGGTAAAAAATTATAGTTGTCCTTACTGATGGCAGCTTGCCCAGATATTATAGTCTTTTTCACTGACACTGACAGGAGGATATCTTGGTTGTCATTATATAGAGGAAACGCAGGGACTGGATACCGTTGAAGCAAACTTCCACCAGTAAAAATGAATATCTGTTTTTGCTATAATTTATGACCGAAATTTTGAAATTATAAGGCTTTTAAATAAGGTAAAAATTTCAATTTACATTTACTGGTGGAAGAATGCCTTGGCGGTATTCAAACCAGCTGAAGTGGTTACAGTTGAAGCTTCACTATTTTAACTCCTTGGGGACGAACGACCGGTATACCTGCCATCTGGTTTCGTACGCTTAAAGGATTTTTTCAGGATAACTATCACTATTTGTTTATAGAAAAATAAATCTAGGCTAAACTCACGAAATTTCGCCCTATTCAGAAAGAGAGATATTTCCATAACAAAATACTGGTACTGAACAATTTCCTGGTCTTGAAATTTCAGGACAAGAACGACCCCTGCTTGCCACTTAAGGTGCTCAGAATCCTTCATTATTCCCACCAGTTTCTTTTTTTTTTTTTTTTAATTTTTAATTTACCTTATTTAATCAGAGCATTTTCTCAATTCAACTACAGAAAATTTTCTGTTTTGAAAACCCGGTGGCAAATATTAAAAATTAAGCAAATGGCTCTATTCTCGAAGAGATTAAGAATATATCATTCCCTCTTTATTAACCATCTCGCTGTGCAACCCGAGATTTTCTCGGGCATGCATTTTTTCAGGCTAATTAAACCTCCTTGATTATTCCCACCAGTAATTTTTTATTGTAAATTTTGCTTTTTTTAATCGGAGCATTTGCCCGATTAAATTAGAAAAAAAAATTGTTTTGAAAAACCGGTGACAGAAAAATAAAAATTCTTAAAAGACGTTCGTCGCGAAGGGGTTTTGATAAAACATTTACGCAGCCAGAGGGTTAATAAATAGTTCCATGTTGGGGATATTCTGTGTCAGTAACCGATTTGGTACCATCTATTATAATATAAGTAGTTCTCTATTAGATCATCAAGAGGATAACATTAAAAGTAGTTTAAATATCTCAATAAAGCAGGCGCATGTTTACACGCTAAATTGACATTGTCTAATTTCATGAAGGAGCTTTCGCTTTATATCCATAAGCAATCAGAAAACCAAAAATCATCCGGTTAGGGGAATACTTTTATTAGATCGGTATCTCGATTTTCTCTCTAAATTTTTATGTAAGGCAACATTGTCATATAAAAATAAGTTCTGTCATATAAAAATAAGTTCTTCATATTTATAAGAGAAGATCAATAGATATAATGTTTCAGAATATTTAATCTTTTTCACCAGAATATTATTTAAATAAAGTATAAATATAAAAAGAAACATAGTTTGTTGATGGCTTTTAATGTGTCTTCACAGTTATTCGTGATAATAAGCAGTACTTGTTTTGAGACTGCTTTTTGATTTAATATAACTCGTTTTGGATAAGGATAACAGAGTCAGGCGTTCCACCGGTCACTTATTGTATACCAGATTTTCTGATGAAAATTTTTCGAACTAAGTTTTTTCAACATTTGTAAAAAATAATAATAATAATGTTTGGGATGGTTGTCTGCGAAATTTATTAAAAAGAAGATTTTTTCAAAGAAAAAGGTGGTATTCGAAAAACGGATCCGCTGAGAGGTCTGCATGATATCGTATGCCTTCACATTTGCTACAATCATTTCATTTATTTTTAAACATTTAGTAATAAAATAAAACGAAAAAGTTTGATAAATTTATTTATACAAAGTTGTTGAGACTGTATTTCAAAATGCATTTTGTTCTTAAACGAAACATGCAATTTCCCCTATCCAATAATTTATGATAAAATGAAGCGAAATATACTAGAAAGTTATTATATGTATTTAATCCTGTTGTAACATTTTCCAAACATCGGCAAAAATTTAACAAGTGCCTAATGTCATAGAAATAATACTATGCAAAATAGCTATGTTTGTTAGATTTCAGTAAATGAATATTTGTTAAATTTTATTAAAGCATCTTTAATCATTTTCATTTTTTTAAACCGAAACATAATTTCCCTCCCCACACTCACACACAAAAAAATGGAACAGAAAAGATTAAGCAACAACGAAATAGATATATCTGATTGCTGATGCATTAGTCCACAAACTCATATATGATTTATAGTTTTTGGAATATGCATTACTCACACTCACATAAATCACAATTCACGTCATCTTGACTTTGGATTAATCTCACTAAAAACATAGCTTCTGACTTTTTAAAAAATCATGTATATTAAAAGTATATAATGTATACTTTTTGGACAGGAAAATTCTTTCAAGAAAATCTTTCATTTTGGTAACAGATATTTTTTCTTTTTCTTGATCATGAAATAAAATTGCAGGATTGAATTACTTACATGCTTAAAAACATCATAAAAAAAGAAAATGCGCAAGGCCTTTCGAAAGCATTTTGGCTTTCTTCTTCAGGTGCAAAGAGCATGTGCTGCTAATTTGAAACCAGCAACAAGACTGAAAGGAAATGTAACAGAGAGGGACAACTTAAAGAAAACAGCTAATACAAAAACAGAAGATTTTAGCCAATCACAGAAGATCATTATCCAATCAGAACACAAAATAGAGTGAGAATTTTGAAGTAAATTGAATAAAACAGAGTCAACAAAATTTAAGGGGTGGTGTAAGACTAAAAAAATAAATACATTAAACATAGTAAAATAATAATAAACAAATATGTAAGTCCGTAAACAAGAAAAATAAATCAATAAAATACTGATTTAAAAGTCAAAATAGTTATAATGATAAAAGTTAAAATTCAAAACAAATCTAGTTTGAAATTAATAATATAGAGTAATTCCGGGATTTATGGCGCACATTTTTTTGAATTTGTGTATAAAGTCCCATGGTAGACATAAAATTAAAATAATCATTATAATATTAGCGTTATAATATTATAAAGTGTATAATATTATTAATGTTTTACGTTAGTAGTAGATAAAGGACAGTTCTACGGCCACAGGCTGAATTCCGCAATGAGCAATTGGGAGCAATGCTCAATTAACCAGGTCCACCTTCCTTCTTATCGCGGCAATCATTGTTCATGTTACTGTTCTGTCTAACATTTTGTTAGAAAACCGTATATGAATGTCTAATTATCTACAAAAACGGTATCGTTTATAAAAACTTGTTTACTTTATCTCATTTTATTGTTTTCTCCGATATTTTGTTAGAAAGATGCGTGTATACAAATTTGTTTTTGAATAAGTATATATATATATATATATATATCACTTTATTGAAAACAATTGTTAGCAGATATACACATGTTAGTAAGTATAGGTATCAGTAAGCTATGTACACATGTTAGTAAGTATAGGTATCAGTAGACTATGTACACGTGTATCTATATACATGTAGATAAAATGTATATAAGTGTTTATAAATTTATAGATATAAATGTTTAAATATCGCTAAACATATATGTCTAAATCTATCCAAATGAATATATATACGTATATATATAGTATATAAGTATATGTTTCTAAATATAAGTATCTAAGTATTAATATGTTTATATGCATGTATAAGTTCACATATGCGTGTTTATATAAAAAATTATTGGTTTAAAAAATTACAAAATCTAATTTAAAAAAAAAGTTTAAAAAAAAATATGTATATACATATATAAATTAAAAAAAATAGTTTTAGCAAAATTAAAAAAGTATTAAAAAAAAGTTTTAACAAATTTAAAAAGTTTAAAAAATATATAAATTAAAAAAAAAGTAGAAGAAGAAAAAAGTTTTACAAAAGAAAATGTTTTAAGAAAATTAAAAAAAAAAAAAAGTTTCAACAAAATTTTATAAGTAAAAGAAAAAAAATTATAAAAAATATAAGTTATAAAAAAGTTTTAGCAAAAAAAAAAAGTACAAGTTATAAAAAAGTTTTAGCAAAAAAAAAATGTTTTCCAAAAATACAAGTTATAGAAAAAGTTTAACAAAATTAAAAAAAGTAGAAAAAAGTTTAACAAAACAAAAGTTTAAAATAGTATATTTAAAAAATTATTTGTAAATGAGCATAGATATTTATGCATATATTATATGTAAGTGTGTGGGTACGGAAAAAAATAAATACACATATTTAACATTATATTAGAAAGGTTTATGTATATGTTTTAAATAAGTACTCATATAAAAAAGAAATAATTTTTTATTAAAAACAAAACAATTTACAGGAAAAGTATATTTACAAGAAAAGATTTATTTACATAACAATATTATCTTGATAAATTCTTCTTTATATTAGTGTAAATTAGTATTATTGCAATCTTGAATAATTTTACAGTGGCCATAAGCAAAGCTGGTGATCCCATCTTTAAACAAATAACGTTTATCATCAAACGGTGACAAACATATTTTGTTCTGACTTAATGTAAATAATTTATGAGCATCTTGCCCAATTCTCATTTGTACTTCAAAAGAAGTCGATTGGTTTTTGAGACAGTTCACATAGTCTTCATGCTTTAGACGGTTCTCGACGACGTGTTTAGACACACCCTTCGCTCGTTTCTTCTCTTCTATGGAAGATTTCAGAGAATACATTTTTGATTTCAATCCGACAAACTCAAGGGCTAGATTGCCTTTTAGTTCATCTTTAAATTTGCCGATCACCTTCTTATTGATATCTGAGTAGAGTGAATGATGCTTTGGATAGTCTGAGAAATCGAACAAGCTTGCATGATGTTCCATATCATCAAAAATATTTTTTGTTTTAATATGATAGCACAGTGAGTCCGTATCGGTGAATAATAGTTTTGCATCATCTTTATATGTTTTCCTTATAAAATTATAGTGAAAGTCATACATAAGTAATTTAGAGAGTTCTAATATTGCAAACCCGACATAAATCGGTCGATTCATGAGTATGCTAGTTTTCATCCTTTCAACAGCAGTTAGATCTTCATCAAATGTTTTAAATGACTTAAATGTAGGCGAGGCTACTAATTTTTTAGCTCTTTTTTCATTATTACAAAGCACAATATTTCTCCTTTTTCGCAAATTCTCCATGGTTTTTTCCAAAAACAGAGTTATTCATTAATTTAAAAAAGTCTTTTTCAAAGGTGGATTTGGCCTCTTTTCTTTTTTCAGTATTAAAATTAATATATTTCTGAAGCCAAGGTGTCTGTTTAAATTTAAGGACTTTATGAACAGCTTTAAGTTTTAATCCAAGTTGTAAATAAAATTTAAGATTACGATAATGAGTGATATAATTCTGCTTATCATTTAAATTTGGGATAAGTTTAGGTGTTCCTTTAAATGGTTGATTATTGAGAAGGGACTTGGCGTAAGGAGAAAGCATGTCTTCGCTAACTGTGAATCTTTCAGGGGCAAGTGGGTAATCGTTATGAAATGGATGAAGTTCTTCAGGATATTCTAAGTCAACCTCGAAAATGTATCCAATATCAGAATCATCAAGTAGAGATAAAATCCACTCTTCCGTAATATGATTTGTTGTACACCATTCAAAACCACCAAAAGGTAAGAATTGCGACATAGCCCATCCATACAAATTATTTGCATCCCAGTACATAATGTAGCTGGGTGCATCATTTTTATTAAAATCAGCTGTATTAGGTATGTTCGCTCTGGCATATCTATGACTAATCATACTAATACCACCACGTATCCCATTCTCAATCAAAAGCAACATATCGATATCAGTAAGTAACTCTAGAGGTGTTTCGGACATTTTCAAACAAGCTTGCCAGAAGAGTGAAGGGGCGGTAAACAAATGTACACAATCAATATCATAGTATTGCTGACATAATTTCCTAAAATTTTGGAATACATCAGCAAGTAGCACAACATCTGTCTTGACGTATAGGTCGTGACATTCTCCTAGGGATTGGATATTAAAGGTTTTCCAAACCTTCTGGGCGTGTTTATAATCTTCCTCGTCTATAGGCTCATCAGTTAAGCTATTAAAAAATGCAGAAGGTGGAGGAAGTTCCTTCTCATTAAATTTTTCAAAGGAAGTGAAATGGTCTAAGGGTAGACCCCTTTTCTCATCAACAGATCTAAATTAGTATTTTTTAAGAAATTTTCTTTTAGAATGGTAAATTGGTCAGATCGAAGGTTTTCAACGAGCTTTTCTAATGACGTTGGCAAAAATTGAAAGGAATCTATAAAGACCATCTGTATAGGACTTGTTGACTTTCTTAACTTAAAGGTTATATAATTTTCCATAGTGGAGGCAATAACATCAATTTCATGATCTTTAAATTTCCCGATCTTACTCATTAAATGATGTCCATCATAGTTTTTCAGATTATGGAATATGACAGGGATTGTTTTACATTGCTTAAAATTGAGATTACATGCTACATGTGCTGCTCCTCGATACACTCCAGAGATGTGATCATGATCACGTGTGCGTTCTGAATCTAATGGCTGTTTACAAATATGACAAAATTCTGCTTCTTGAAAAGCTTTTTCTTGCAAAGGTGAAAGTTTCATAGGCTCTATGTTCAATAACTCCCGTCCTAAAATATTTTTTTCTTTCATCATTTGTTTTAAAAAATGATCCACACAGTCTTTACCACGATACACTTTCGCTTTCTCCATACATCTTCCATCGGGTCCAACAACGACATAAGCGTACCCACAAGGAAAATGATATGTTGTTTTTTCAGTATAAGATGGTTTAGAAGATCTTCTTTACAGAAACAGATTCTTCAGGTGTTGTGTTGACATTAATAGTATTTGAAGATAAACTACTTTTCAACAAGGATTCTTCAGAAAATCCATTATCTTCTAATGATCTAACATTGCTACGGGTCTTCAAATGTCTCTGTAAGTTAGATCTCCGTCCAAAAGTTTTCCGGCAAACTTCACAAGTGTACAGCTTCTCACCAGAATGTATCTTCATATGCTGATTCAAGTTGGATGTGCACGTAAAATTTTTACCACAAGTAAAACAGGTTAAAATTTTCTTCATAGATGTAGAACATTCCAAAGGCATAATCTCATCAATAGGTATGATAACATCCATAGTAGAATAAAAAGAAATAAAAAACACTTCAAAGAAATCAACAATTAAAAAACAAAAAAGCAATCTTTTCAAACAAACCGAATCAGAAAAACACAAGAGCAATTAAAGACACGTGTTATCACTACCAAAATTAATCATCAAATGATAGAAGTCTGATTTTCCGCCTCCTATTTATATCCTGAACCTCCCCCGCTCCACCAATCTCAATCTGGCGACGAAATATTCTACTTAGCGAGAAAATAAAAGATCAAAATCGCCAAATCATGACGAAATAATTCATTTGGCGAGCAAACGAAAGAACAAAATCACCAAATTACAAAAATATTTTTTCCCTATTAATAACATTCTAAGAGATCATTAAACCCGAAGACTTATAATTTATTCTTGATGTAATTAAATTTCCCTTTCAAATGCTTATATACAATTAACATTATTATATACTTATATACAATTGATATTATTAAAAGGTCTTTACCAAAGTCTAATACTAGTGACTTTTATAGTTGATTTTAGAAATTAACGATTAAAAATGTTTTATCCAAACAGAAATAGTTATACTTTAAAACTGTTTCTCAATATATTTTTCAAAACTCTCATGCATAGAGTCATGATTTCCTTGCATATCAATAACAAATGTTTTATACATTGAATTATATATTTCCAATTCAAGTGAAAATTCCTAAAAACTGTATACATACAAGTATATTAAATAAAAAGATATGAAAATACAACCGATTAATAATATAAAATCCAACTAGCAATTCAAAAGTTTAAAAATACATATGGTTATTTTATTATGTTAGTAAATTTTGTGTGTTTTTTTATCCAAATAAATCAATATACAGTTTCACAAAAATATTACTGTTCGACATATAATACCAATTTCGAATATATATATAAATACTCTAAACTGAATAACTTTAACACTAGAACGGCGGGAAATTTTACTCAAGTTTTATAAAAATATTTCACATCAGAATTTTTACTTAAAACTATTTAACTTATTTATTTGGGTTATTTTTGTGCAACATATCCTAATCTTAAATTATAAAAAGTTTTCTGGTTCGAATCGACATTTATTCATTTGGCAGGGTTCAAAATGACCCCTCGCCGCCGTTCTAGTGTTAAATTCAGAAAAATATAATTACAACAATTTTTTAAGTTTAACGATAAACAATAATTTTAAATTACATACTTAAACTACTAAGACATGAAAATTAATTAAATGGAACTACGTAACTCAGATAATTTAAATTTTTTATGGAATTTTATAACAAAATAAATTTTACTTTAAAAATATTAACGAAACTTTCTAAAAATTTTATACGTATATACATGTAAGTATACTAAACAGAAAAAAAAATTAAATAATATAAAATTCAACTAAGAGATCATCTGCATTTTAAAAAATACATATAATAATTTCAATACATCAACTGCATTTAAAAAAAAATACATATAATAATTTCAATACATCAATAAATTCTGTGTGTTATATTACGATCCTACATTAAATTTAATAATAAATAATAATTTTTAATTATATACACGGTCTACTAAACTACGAAAATTAATTAAAATGAGTTAACTGATTAAATTTTTTGATATGTTTTTAAATATAACTCGAATTCTACTTAAAAAAATATTACAAACAGATCTCATATTATTGAATTTCGAATTGTTAAAACCAATCACATTCATTTTTTTTTCAAGCATAATTCATATTTAATTGCTCGCGTAAGACAGAATACTATTTTCTCTTAAGACAGATATATATTCTTAATACCAGTGCAGACAACTGTCAAAGTGTTTAACCATATAGTCTAATTACATGACTGTTAAATTTATTTTATTTATTGTTGAAGTGTTAATTTTGGTATTAAACAGAAACAAATACCAAGTTGTTTACCCTGTTCTAAGTATGCATAGAAGTTAATTTTACTAAATCGGACAACATATAAAATACATATTTTTAAATTCTGTATCTACTAATCACACTAAAACGATCTACCTAATTATTATTAAATACTATTATTAAATTCCTTTCTCCACAGAATGAATAAAACAGCTTTCAAATTTATGAAACCTCTAAAAATATTGCATCATCCCTAAAAAATCCTAATTTAGATTAAATTAATGAATGAATAATCTCGAATAACAACAAAACTCATTTTGAAAAACAAAACGACATGTTATTTACTTGTTGCAATCTCTAAAAGTATTACATCACCCTGAAAAATAAACCACAAATTGTTCTATCGCAACCTTTTTAAGGTATTGCATCATCCTTTAAAAATCACATTTAAGATTAAATTAATGAATCCTAAACCTTAAATAAAATCAAAACTCAGTTTGAAAAGAAAACAATCTATTATTTTCGCTAAATTCTTACAAATATTTCATAATCAAATCATTCTAACACTCATTTTCAAGCTTTTACGTCTATTATTCAAATTAAAAATTATACCTAATTAACATTTTTATTTTATATTCTAAATTAATTCCGATCAACATCCCTGAAATTCATTCAAAAATCAAAGTTATCCAAGTCCGATTACAATCGATAGAAATTGTCTGCCTCAGAAGTATTAAAACCATTATTTTCAAAAATCCGCTCGCTAGGGGGCAGCACTGAGCAAAAAAAGTTTTAAAAATTAAATTTACAACTAGCGTAACAAAATTGGTGTATAAGAACAGCTAACCACTAGTAGGGGAGAAAGGACAGTTCAACTCCATAAGGTGGTGGTGGTGTGTGGATGTGGGTGGAATCCACCTGTGAGTGGTAAGGGAGACTTATCCTATAGTAGGAGGGGTTAAATGTTGAAGGGGGCTTAATATTAGAGATTAGATAATGTGTTGGCAGAACTCTCCTTTCTCCCCTACTAGTGGTTAGCTGTTCTTATACACCAATTTTGTTACGCTAGTTGTAAATTTAATTTTTAAAACTTTTTTTGCTCAGTGCTGCCCCCTAGCGAGCGGATTTTTGAAAATAATGGTTTTAGTACTTCTGAGGCAGACAATTTATATCGATTGTAATCGGACTTGGATAACTTTGATTTTTGAATGAATTTCAGGGATGTTGATCGAAATTAATTTAGAATAGAAAATAAAAATGTTAATTAGGTATAATTTTTAATTTGAATAATAGACGTAAAAGCTTGAAAATGAGTGTTAGAATGATTTGATTATGAAATATTTGTAAGAATTTAGCGAAAATAATAGATTGTTTTCTTTTCAAACTGAGTTTTGATTTTATTTAAGGTTTAGGATTCATTAATTTAATCTTAAATGTGATTTTTAAAGGATGATGCAATACCTTAAAAAGGTTGCGATAGAACAATTTGTGGTTTATTTTTCAGGGTGATGTAATACAGTGAACTCTCTCTATCTGAACACTCTCTAATGTGAACACCCCAGTATTATGAACACATTCTGACGGTCCCGGCGAAACTCCATAGACTTAACATAACATGAACTCTCTGTATTCTGAACACTCTCTAATGTGAACACCCCACTATTATGAACGCTACTTTTGATCCTCATTCTATTCCGCCTCTCTGTAAACTGAACGTGTGTTTGCAATCAGAATTCGAGGAATTCCTTCATCATGAAAATTCTGAGAAATTGTTGCAGAAGAATAAAAAATTTCAATAAATTCGATTTAAAAATAAACAGACAAAATCATTGCTAGATTTTATGCATCTACTCGATGCATCTACTCAATTTGTTTGAATAATTGAGATAAAGTCTTCAGTTAACAAAACATATGTTATAAAAAATAAATAAATTGAAAGAATTTTTTTTAAAACAGGTACATCTTTAAGTGTTCTACATCTAAACTAATTAGAACATTTTTATATTTTTAATAAACAAAAAAGTCCAGATATAAAACTGTTGCCATTTCATAAAAAGTAATTCATGTTAATCAGATAAATGAAATGAACAAAACAATCAATTTTTATGCAAAAGGATACAAGAAAAAATAATGTAAAAACCATATCACGCGAGTGGACTCTCTCGAACTGAGATGAAAATAGAAAGATTATGCAACAGAAAGGCCCCAGACCAGTGACAGATAAGAGTTAACAGATATTAGAGGTAGTGGCTAAAAAAAGATTATGGTTTATTTTCTGCACACCTATTTGGGCAGGATTATCGCTTCTATTTCTTTCTTCCTTTTGCTCGGCAATGGTAAATTTTTGTTCGCCGTTTATCTACAGATGCAGGGAAAGAAGCATTGCACTTATGCAGCTAATATTAGAAATAAGCAGAAAAACGGAAACAACTGAAGCTTCAGGAAAAATACAAAATTGTTCAAAAATTAAAATCAAACGCAAGTCAAAGGAAAATTGCGTGTGAGTTTGTAATTTCAATAGGACAAGCAACGCCATGAGCAAGAAAGAGAAAGAAATTTTAATCACTTTTGAACGAATCAAATGAACTTTCCTCAAATTGTAGAATTTTTAAAAAGAAAACAGGAAACGAAAACATAAACAATCGCGTCCGGAAGTTTTATGCCAAATGAGAAGGAAGAATCTTCTTGTACAAAACCCTTGCTGAAGCAGATTGCTCTGAATTTTACAAAAAAGGAGAAAATCACGAAATTCAAAGCATAAAAAGGATGGTTGACTCACTTCAAAAGTCGTCATAACATAGTATTCAAAATATTCACTGGTTAAGCTGCAGACGTAAATATCGACACTGTGAGGGAAAGGAAAGAAATCTTCAGGATATAACGAAGGATTTCCACGCCGCTGACATTTTCAATGCTGACGAAACCGGCCTGTTTTAGAGTAAAAAATAAAACCCTAACAGAAACAAGCGAGAAAGGCGTGGGCGGAAAATGGAAAGTCAAAAGAAAGACATGCCGTCATGCTCTGTGCCAGTTTTACTTGTGAGAAATTCAAACCACTTGTGATCGGAAAAAGGGAGAAACCACGATGTTTCTAAAATGTGAAAATCGCATCATCGCCTGTGCACTATAAATCAAATGGAAAAGCCATGATGACATTCACAATTTTCTCACAATGGTTGGAGATCATTAACGAGATAATGAAGAGAGAAAGAAGAAAAAATACTCTTTTTGTGGATAATGGCAGATCACACACAAACATGCAGCTGAGTAACGTGAGCCTGAAGTTCCTGACCACCGAACTGTACTTCTATAATCCAACCACCGGAAAAAGGAGTAATCAAGACCTTTAAAGCTCACTACCGAATCCATTTTCTGAAGGCAACCAAACTAACGAAGAAGGTCAACGTCATGGATGATGTCCATTGGATATAAACAGCTTGGAATAAAATAACCCCCTATGCCTTCAAAAGCTGCTTCTACAAAATTGGCTTCCAATGTGAGAATGAACAATTAAGAATAGAGGAATAAGAAGCAACAGCTGTGAGTGACTCGGGGTCAATTCTCCAAATGGGTGATGGGCCATACTGAAATTCATCCTGGAGCTTATCTCGGAGCCGACGGAAGCCTTCCAGTTTGCGACAACAACATCGTTGAAGAGGAAGACGATAGTGAAGAAGAAACAAAAGCAGAAGAGACAGATGAAACAAGAAGTGCGATTACCTTCAAGCAATATGGCCAAGGGATTCAAGACCTATTGAACTATGCAGCTGAACATCATCCGAAAGTCTTTCCACTTTTTAAACAACAGGCTAACATGTACACTGCACAAGCATACACAATGCAAAAACAAACTAAAATTAGTCACTTTGTTAAATAATGTACCGATTTTGTTTTTAAGCAATATATTGTAGATATGTATGTTATGTAAAACTTTTTTAATAAAAAAAGAGACGGTAGATTACAGGTTCGACTGAATTTAGTTTGACATTGCACTAGTCGCGAAATTTAAATTCAGCATGTACATCTCGGTAAGTGGTATGGCTATCTATACTATACAGTCTATAAACTCAATCATAGTAGTAGTAGTAATGCATTTTCCAGTCTCCCTCTATAATGAACACCCCCATAATCTGAACAGTTTTGGTAGGTCCCATGCGTGTTCAGAATAGAGAGAGTCCACTGTACTTTTAGAGATTGCAACAAGTAAATAACATGTCGTTTTGTTTTTCAAAATGAGTTTTGATCTTATTCGAGATTATTGATTCATTAATTTAATCTAAATTAGGATTTTTTAGGGGTGATGCAATATTTTTAGAGGTTTCATAAATTTGAAAGTTGTTTTATTCATTCTGTGGAGAAAGGAATTTAATAATAATATTTAATAATAATTAGGTAGATCGTTTTAGTGTGATTAGTAGATATAGAATTTAAAAAAATGTATTTTATATGTTGTCCGATTTAGTAAAATTAACTTCTATGTATACTTAGAACAGGGTAAACAACTTGGTATTTGTTTCTGTTTAATACCAAAATTAACACTTCAACAATAAATAAAATAAATTTAACAGTCATGTAATTAGACTATATCGTTAAACACTTTGACAGTTGTCTTCACTGGTATTAAGAATATATATCTGTCTTAAGAGAAAATAGTATTCTGTCTTACGCGAGCAATTAAATATGAATTATGCTTGAAAAAAAAATGAATGTGATTGGTTTTAACAATTCGAAATTCAATAATATGAGATCTGTTTGTAATATTTTTTAAGTAGAATTCGAGTTATATTTAAAAACGTATCAAAAAATTTAATCAGTTAGCTCATTTTAATTAATTTTCATAGTTTAGTAGACCGTGTATATAATTAAAAATTATTATTTATTATTAAATTTAATGTAGGATCGTAATATAACACACAGAATTTATTGATGTATTGAAATTATTATATGTATTTTTTTTAAATGCAGTTGATGTATTGAAATTATTATATGTATTTTTTAAAATGCAGATGATCTCTTAGTTGAATTTTATATTATTTAATTTTTTTTCTGTTTAGTATACTTACATGTATATACGTATAAAATTTTTAGAAAGTTTCGATAATATTTTTAAAGTAAAATTTATTTTGTTATAAAATTCCATAAAAAATTTAAATTATCTGAGTTACGTAGTTCCACTTAATTAATTTTCATGTCTTAGTAGTTTAAGTATATAATTTAAAATTATTGTTTATCGTTAAACTTAAAAAATTGTTGCAATTATATTTTTCTGAATTTAAAGTTATTCAGTTTAGAGTATTTATATATATATTCGAAATTGGTATTATATGTCGAACAGTAATATTTTTGTGAAACTGTATATTGATTTATTTGGATAAAAAAAAACACACAAAATTTACTAACATAATAAAATAACCATATGTATTTTTAAACTTTTGAATTGCTAGTTGGATTTTATATTATTAATCAGTTGTATTTTCATATCTTTTTATTTAATATACTTGTATGTATACAGTTTTTAGGAATTTTCACTTGAATTGGAAATATATAATTCAATGTATAAAACATTTGTTATTGATATGCAAGGAAATCATGACTCTATGCATGAGAGTTTTGAAAAATATATTGAGAAACAGTTTTAAAGTATAACTATTTCTGTTTGGATAAAACATTTTTAATCGTTAATTTCTAAAATCAACTATAAAAGTCACTAGTATTAGACTTTGGTAAAGACCTTTTAATAATATCAATTGTATATAAGTATATAATAATGTTAATTGTATATAAGCATTTGAAAGGGAAATTTAATTACATCAAGAATAAATTATAAGTCTTCGGGTTTAATGATCTCTTAGAGTGTTATGAATAGGGAAAAAATATTTTTGTAATTTGGTGGTTTTATTCTTTCGTTTGCTCGCCAAATGAATTATTTCGTCATGATTTGGCGATTTTGATCTTTTATTTTCTCGCTAAGTAGAATATTTCGTCGCCAGTTTGAGATTGGTGGAGCGGGGGAGGTTCAGGATATAAATAGGAGGCGGAAAATCAGACTTCTATCATTTGATGATTAATTTTGGTAGTGATAAGACGTGTCTTTAATTGCTCTTGCTTTTTTCTGATTTGGTTTGTTTGAAAAGATTGCTTTTTTGTTTTTTAATTGTTGATTTCTTTGAAGTGTTTTTTATTTCTTTTTATTCTACTATTTTATCATACCTATTGATGAGATTATGCCTTTGGAAAGTTCTACATCTATGAAGAAATTTTTAACCTGTTTGACTTGTGGTAAAGATTTTACGTGCACATCCAACTTGAATCAGCATATGAAGATACATTCTGGTGAGAAGCTGTACACTTGTGAAGTTTGCCGGAAAACTTTTGGACGGAGATCTAACTTACAGAGACATTTGAAGACCTATAGCAATGTTAGATCATTAGAAGATAATGGATTTTCTGAAGAATCCTTGTTGAAAAGTAGTTTATCTTCAAATACTATTAATGTCAACACAACACCTGAAGAATCTGTTTCTGTAAAGAAGATCTTCTAAACCATCTTATACTGAAAAAACAACATATCATTTTCCTTGTGGGTACGCTTATGTCGTTGTTGGACCCGATGGAAGATGTATGGAGAAAGCGAAAGTGTATCGTGGTAAAGACTGTGTGGATCATTTTTTAAAACAAATGATGAAAGAAAAAAATATTTTAGGACGGGAGTTATTGAACATAGAGCCTATGAAACTTTCACCTTTGCAAGAAAAAGCTTTTCAAGAAGCAGAATTTTGTCATATTTGTAAACAGCCATTAGATTCAGAACGCACACGTGATCATGATCACATCTCTGGAGTGTATCGAGGAGCAGCACATGTAGCATGTAATCTCAATTTTAAGCAATGTAAAACAATCCCTGTCATATTCCATAATCTGAAAAACTATGATGGACATCATTTAATGAGTAAGATCGGGAAATTTAAAGATCATGAAATTGATGTTATTGCCTCCACTATGGAAAATTATATAACCTTTAAGTTAAGAAAGCCAACAAGTCCTATACAGGTGGTCTTTATAGATTCCTTTCAATTTTTGCCAACGTCATTAGAAAAGCTCGTTGAAAACCTTCGATCTGACCAATTTACCATTCTAAAAGAAAATTTCTTAAAAAATACTAATTTAGATCTGTTGATGAGAAAAGGGGTCTACCCTTATGACCATTTCACTTCCTTTGAAAAATTTAATGAGAAGGAACTTCCTCCATCTTCTGCATTTTTTAATAGCTTAACTGATGAGCCTATAGACGAGGAAGATTATAAACACGCCCAGAAGGTTTGGAAAACCTTTGGATCACCAGCTTTGCTTATGGCCACTGTAAAATTATTCAAGATTGCAATAATACTAATTTACACTAATATAAAGAAGAATTTATCAAGATAATATTGTTATGTAAATAAATCTTTTCTTGTAAATATACTTTTCCTGTAAATTATTTTGTTTTTAATAAAAAATTATTTCTTTTTTATATGAGTACTTATTTAAAACATATACATAAACCTTTCTAATATAATGTTAAATATGTGTATTTATTTTTTTCCGTACCCACACACTTACATATAATATATGCATAAATATCTATGCTCATTTACAAATAATTTTTTAAATATACTTTTTTAAACTTTTGTTTTGTAAAACTTTTTTCTACTTTTTTTAATTTTGTTAAACTTTTTCTATAACTTGTATTTTTGTAAAACATTTTTTTTTTTTTTTGCTAAAACTTTTTTATAACTTGTATTTTTTTTTTTTTTTTTTTTGCTAAAACTTTTTTATAACTTATATTTTTTATAATTTTTTTTTCTTTTACTTATAAAATTTTGTTGAACCTTTTTTTTTTTTAATTTTCTTAAAACATTTTCTTTTGTAAAACTTTTTTTTTCTTCTACTTTTTTTTAAATTTATATATTTTTTAAACTTTTTAAATTTGTTAAATCTTTTTTTTTTACTTTTTTAATTTTGCTAAAACTATTTTTCTAAATTTATATATGTATATATATATTTTTTTTAAAACTTTTTTTTTTAATTAGATTTTGTAATTTTTTAAACCAATAATTTTTTATATAAACACGCATATGTAAACTTATACATGCATATAAACATATTAATACTTAGATACTTATATTTAGAAACATATACTTATATACTATATATATACGTATATATATTCATTTGGATAGATTTAGACATATATGTTTAGCGATATTTAAACATTTATATCTATAAATTTATAAACACTTATATACATTTTATCTACATGTATATAGATACACGTGTACATAGTCTACTGATACCTATACTTACTAACATGTGTACATAGCTTACTGATACCTATACTTACTAACATGTGTATATCTGCTAACAATTGTTTTCAATAAAGTGATATATATATATATATACTTATTCAAAAACAAATTTGTATACACGCATCTTTCTAACAAAATATCGGAGAAAACAATAAAATGAGATAAAGTAAACAAGTTTTTATAAACGAAACCGTTTTTGTAGATAATTAGACATTCATATACGGTTTTCTAACAAAATGTTAGACAGAACAGTAACATGAACAATGATTGCCGCGATAAGAAGGAAGGTGGACCTGGTTAATTGAGCATTGCTCCCAATTGCTCATTGCGGAATCCAGCCTGTGGCCGTAGAACTGTCCTTTATCTACTACTTACGTTTGTGAAGTGTTATCTCTGAAACTACATAGCCAACTTAAAAAAATGTTGGTGGCCATCTCTCCTCCGAAAAAAAAGACTGTATTTTATGTCAGTGCAACAATTTACATCGCTGCAGGAGCAAAAAAGTTCTAAAATTGCGATTTCTGTGATATTGATTGGGTTAGAAACTTTAAATTCGGTGTGGTGGTTACTTTTAAGATGTAAATACTCGTTATGAACGCTCTCTAAAAGGTTCGAAAATTCATTTGACAGATTAACCTAAAATTTTCTAGAAAGGTTCCAAATTATGATTTATTTGGAATACTGAAATTTCTAGGATACTGCTGGGGTTAGAAACTAGAACTTTGGCATGGCAGTAATTTTTAAGATGTAAATGCTCGTTGTAGAACGAATTCTAAAAATTCGGAAGACTAAACAAAGCGAAAAAGATCTAAAGATGATCTAAGTAACAAAGTACATGGAATTGTTAGGAATATAAACATAAAAATTGACATGGCTGTAGTTATCATGACATAAATTTTCGCAATTGAACCATTTCTAAAAAACACTGCAGAAACGAAAAACTTTCAAAAATTTTCTTTTTCTGTGTTACTGCTGAGTTCAAAAATTTGAAATTTTGCTTCGGATTAGTTTTAAAATATAAAATTGTCTCTATGAATGCTTTCTAAAAATATTTAAATTTAAAAAGATGAAATGAACGGAAAGCAATCTCAATTACCACTAATTTGGAATTATTAGGTATAGCAACTTTAAATATTTCATAATGCTTTAAATTCCACCACAAAACATGCAATTTAAATGCAACAAAACTTATAGATACCCACCCAGCATTAAATAAATTGTGTAAATATTGAATAAAGACCTGTATGAAACAGTCAGTAGGTTGCCCGAAAGTACTTGTCAAGGTGTTCCTTCTCTAGGTTTTTCCCTCTCTCGGCAAAGCCACTAACAGATTGAAGTGCCGTTTTAAATGTGATATGATTTTTTTTTTCTGATTCATTTTTCTTGACACTTTATCATCTATTATCTATCTATATTTCTATATTATAATGGACAAACATATCTGTGCGTAACGCATACGTCATTCTGCGAATGGCAACACTTTGAAATTTGAAATGAAATTTCGCTTTTGCAATTTTTGCTACAGCAAATTTTTAAACTTCTAAACATCCCACATTTTAAATGTTTACACCGTCGTACGCAGAAAAAAATGCACTTTTAAATGCAATTTGTTTGAAAGCTATATCTCAATTTATTTTTGAGACATTAATTTTTTTATAGTTTTTAATACCAATTTTCTAATCGTGGCAACTGAAGTACTTCATTTCTATTAAAAGTGGTTTAGTCATCTTTATTGATTATATTCTTACTGATGCCATTTTCTCATTACAATTAAAAAAATATTTTTACAAATTTGAACAGAAAATGACGTTACGCTTTAAAAAAGACACAATTTCCCTGATGATGCTGTTTTATTTCACTATTTTTTCATTTCGCTGATATTGAGTTTGAGTCAATAGGCAAAATATTTCAGCGACTGAAAATGACGTCATATTTAAAAGTAAACGAAAATTTTATTTGATAAAACGAGATATTTCTCCTTGAATACGTCTAAAAGTTATAAATTTCTGGAATTTTTACGTGCAGGTACAGAGATTATACTAAGACCTCAAATGACGAGTGGAAATTTTAACATGAAAAGTTGTAATAGTTAACAAACGTGAGTTCAAGCTTGAAAATATATTTATTAATAACTTATTGCGCATTAAAATGTTTTTAAATGGTTAATATGGATGTGAAACGTGGAAAATTACTTGATTTGGTTTAGATGTGAAGGTAGAAAAATTCTATGATTATGTCAAGGTGAAATCATTTTTGCGAATTTTTCATTCCATAATACCAAGCATCAATTAATAACTTAATCAAAATTACTTATCTTGATCATATTTTACTGATGACGTATATGAATTAAGTTTAATTTTTCAATAATTTTAACAGTTGAAGTTTATGGAAAAAGTATTTTGTTAATCTTAGGTTAAAATTGAAGAGTTAAATTAACAAGTGTAAGATGGATTTTTTATTCTAACTAGGGGGCTCTGCCCCCTACGAGCTACGCTCGTCAACCCCCGTTCAGACACCGCAGACTCTAACAGCACGCTAATTTGATCGCCTTTAAAAAGATTTCGGAAGATTGAATTATAATTTGAATCTGACAATTAAAATCTGACGTAATTTTCACCAAACTTTTCTTTCTCTTTTTAATATTCACGTCAAAATACTTTTGTTAGAAATGAAATATTATGATCATCTTAAAATGTCAAGTAAATGTCTCGCGCAATTTTTAAATTAAAACTGTTTTGTAATATTATTTTTTGTTCATTTTACGTAATAAGTGTAATATGACGTAAATTCTCCTATTTAGGACTTCTAACGCATGTTACTGAATTTATTATTTTACAATATTCTTTCTCATTTAAAATTCACGTGTAACTATAGTTTTTATGACGTAATTTTCAATGAGTTCCTGCTTTTTATATTTTTTGTTTATAATAGTCACGTGTAAAATAAATTTTTAATTTGAAGCAAACATTACTGTTTCCGCTGTTTATACAGTTGGCAACCGTTTAAATTAATACAATTTTCTAAAATTTGTAAAAAATATCTCTCGAAATGCTGAAAATTTGAATTTAAAATACAAATAAAACCTCGAAAAATTATTCAAATTAAAAAACTAACTGCAATCTGCACACCGGGAAATTCTGACGCATAAAATGATCTAAAAATAATTAAATTCCTATGCACAGTTTTTGCTCCTATAAAACTTTTTTAATGGAACGATTTTGTCCAACTTTGGCATTAAATATCTCTTAAAATAATTCTTCGATTTGAAAACTGTCTGCATCAGCGTGTTTATCAAACATTTTTCTATAATACTACCGATTTTCATATTTTTGTATGCAACAGATTTTTAATATTAACAAAGTAAGCCAAGGATCTGGGTTCGATTCCCGGCCTGGGCATTTTTTCGCTCAGTTGGAAATATTCGATTCGTATGATAACTTTACCAATCAGTTTGATTGTGTTAAATTAATAGTTCATCTACGTATCCATCGTTTATATGGAGTTCCTTTACCTGCGGTTTATTCTGTTGAGCTGTCTACATGACAGACCAGATGTTACTACCAATAAGGTTATCTGAGCGAAATATGCTGGCTGGTTGTCGGCCCAGTTAGCTTAAATGGAAAAGCATTGGCCTTGTAAGCCAAGGATCTGGGTTCGATTCCCGGCCTGGGCATTTTTTCGCTCAGTTGGAAATATTCGATTCGTATGATAACTTTACCAATCAGTTTGATTGTGTTAAATTAATAGTTCATCTACGTATCCATCGTTTATATGGAGTTCCTTTACCTGCGGTTTATTCTGTTGAGCTGTCTACATGACAGACCAGATGTTACTACCAATAAGGTTATCTGAGCGAAATATGCTGGCTGGTTGTCGGCCCAGTTAGCTTAAATGGAAAAGCATTGGCCTTGTAAGCCAAGGATCTGGGTTCGATTCCCGGCCTGGGCATTTTTTCGCTCAGTTGGAAATATTCGATTCGTATGATAACTTTACCAATCAGTTTGATTGTGTTAAATTAATAGTTCATCTACGTATCCATCGTTTATATGGAGTTCCTTTACCTGCGGTTTATTCTGTTGAGCTGTCTACATGACAGACCAGATGTTACTACCAATAAGGTTATCTGAGCGAAATATGCTGGCTGGTTGTCGGCCCAGTTAGCTTAAATGGAAAAGCATTGGCCTTGTAAGCCAAGGATCTGGGTTCGATTCCCGGCCTGGGCATTTTTTCGCTCAGTTGGAAATATTCGATTCGTATGATAACTTTACCAATCAGTTTGATTGTGTTAAATTAATAGTTCATCTACGTATCCATCGTTTATATGGAGTTCCTTTACCTGCGGTTTATTCTGTTGAGCTGTCTACATGACAGACCAGATGTTACTACCAATAAGGTTATCTGAGCGAAATATGCTGGCTGGTTGTCGGCCCAGTTAGCTTAAATGGAAAAGCATTGGCCTTGTAAGCCAAGGATCTGGGTTCGATTCCCGGCCTGGGCATTTTTTCGCTCAGTTGGAAATATTCGATTCGTATGATAAGGTTACCATTTTATTTCTTGGCGAAGTTTTTTGTTGTTGAAAAAATTGAAACGGCTATTACACCTAGAAAAATAAAAGACAAAAAACTGTTACTAATTTTATTTAAAATCTTTAAAAAAGAAAAAAAAGAAATCCATTTTAATGAGTGATAATATAAAAAAAGAATATATTTAATTTAAACATGAAAGACAATGTTCGTAATACTTAAAGAATTACTCAGTTGAAATATTGCAATTGAGATAATATTTGGCGATTTATCTTTTGCATCAGGTTAAGAAAAATGCATCTGAAAATTGATAAAATGATATCAAGGAAGTTCCCCATAAGCGCATGCTCAGCATTATTTGAAAAAAATTATAGAATATTCTTCTCATAAATATATATATATCCATAAAAAAAATCGGCAGAACCTCTATTTAGCATTCCTAAAAAAATAATGAAAATTTCATTTTTTGCGATTTAGCGCTGGAAGGCGACACGATAAAATTTTAAATAATACTATGATAAATATTCTTTAAGAAAAACTTTTTCCACTCTCGATACGAAGTTAGTTTAAGTAAGTTTAACTTAAATAAATACATATTTATAACTGCAGTTTTGTCATATACATTTATATATGTAACAATGAAATTTAACGATCGTATTTATGCCGTTTACAATGAAATTTAAATGGATTAAAAGTGTTTCAAACTCAAATTAAGGTCCGATTCTGAGCATTGGCAATTTGACTTCGATATTGTTAGTGTCAGAGACAACAAGAGAGTTTTATTGCCATGGAAACAGCAATTTAATATCGAAATGTTTAATGATAGCATTCTTAATTAAAATACCCTTAAAACTTATCCAGCCGGTGACACCGTATAAAATTAAATAGCTCAATACAAGTAACACGCAATTTGCATATATTATATAAGCTTACAGCAAAAATAGTAAACTAATCCACAGTTTAAGTTTAAATTCATTGAGCATTAGGCATTTAATTACTTATTTAACAAGGAATTTATAAATGCATTTCAATCTCTTGCATTTGGCGAGGAAACCTATTTGTTCGCCAAAGAGCGTCGAGCGTTCGTTTGTTCGCGCCAAATACTCGAAAAAATATTTTTTTACAGATTTTCTACTGCGATTCGACAGCTGTATTTTTACCGATCTTTTTTACATACATGAGTCATTTTATTAGCATTTCCTTTTTCAAAATATTTTGAGTATGCGTTTTAAGGAGACCTTCCTTGTGAGTAACAATTATTATTATTATTATTATTATTATTATTATTATTATTATTATAATGTATCTCTTACAGAAAAAACTAGCAGATGTAATTATAAAAATAATAATATTACATAAATAGCAGTTAATATTATAAAAGTGGAGTCAAATATTTAAATTTTAATGCAAACGTTTGCCCCCCCCCCCCACACACACACACATATAATAAATAATTTAATTTCAGATATTTAAAATATTTTTCATGTACTTTACTACGGATACATGCTATTTTGTTTTTCCCCAAACTTATGACTTTTATAACCTCGAACTCAGATCAACAAATATTGTCCACTCTCTCTTTTTTTTTTTTTTTTTTTAAACATATATCGCCAATTTTTCTTTTAGAAAAATCTACTGTTTCAAACGTTAAGTACTAAAAATTATTCTTAAGAAAATTTATGCAATTTTGCGTTATTAATACCACAAAATAAAATATTTTGCAATAAAAATTGCTTACTGAAATACATTTTCGATTGTCTTTTTAATTCGTCATCCCATTTTCAGTTTTTTTTTAAGGTTTTTGATATTGGATTAATCTTCCGTAATCAGGTTACCTGCTAATTAGTGTATTTACTGAACTATTTAGATGTTTCTTTTATATTTGAAAGAGTCAGATCAGTGATCAGACAGTGACTGTCAGACAGTGATCGCGATTGTAGCAGATTACATGAAATTTGTACTTAGCTATTAGTAAATTTATGGTTTTTCATTATGAAGCAAACGGAGAACAGAAGATTTAGTATTATATATATTTTTATTTGCAGTTATTTTACTGTCACTAAAAAATAAATACTTGGGGGAAAAAATTTGAATTTCCAATGGTGGCTGGTGGAACAATATTTGTTGATTTATCATTTTAGCCTAGATAAGAAAAAAAGTACCTGAAATGCAGATAAAATGAAAATAGAAATCATTATAAAGCAAGTTCTTCTGACGCACAATCCTATTCGCTAAAATTAACGATTTTAGGTTTATTTAGGCAGCAGACTGAAGAATAATGTAATTTTGAAAATAAAAAGTGTATTTATTTCTCCGTGTTATTGCACTCTTTAGAGAAATGAAAAAAGGTCTTCGGTGCATAAAAAAGATTATTTCGTTATATTATAACGTGTTAGGTTATTAAGTTTTGTATAACTGACTTTATTTGTCATTTACAAAGAGTATTTTTGGCGAAAGATCTATAATTCAGCCAACAGCAATTTGACTTTATTTAACGGGATGTAGTCTGGCGCATAATTACGTATGTTTTACGTGTGTTAACCATATAGTTTGCAAACACTTCTAACGTTTGCCGTAAAACTTAGCTGTGCACCGGATTATTGACGATTGGGAAGATTTTGATTGGATGAAAACAAGAGGTTTATTTTTCTATCATAATGAGTTATCGAGTTTTTTTTTTTCAGGTTAACAGTTACATAATTGCAAGTGGTATATATATAAAAAGGAAATGGTAATGGAAATGACATTATTTTAATTTTATTCAAACACTTCATTTTTAAAAATCCACTTTTATGTGATTCACATTTCTTTTAATGAAAGACTTTTTGTGTGCAAACAATTTATTACATTTTTTTTTACCGTATTTACTCTGCTGTAATCCGAAGATAGAAAACTGCAGTAGGCCTGCTAGAAGACGTGTATTACAAAATATAATGCAACGTAGAGAGAAATTGTATTTAAGCTGCCAGAACCACACATAGCACCAAGCTGAGAAGCCCGGAGTTCAAGAACTATCAAACGAAAGTGAATAATCCGAACATAAGTAATGTTCAGTGGTCACTCTCTGCAATCATTGTAATTATCTCTCCTTTTACTATTGTGGTGACTAGAGAACATTTTAACATTTCTGATTATCACAACGGCCGTATTTTCTTCCCAACCTCTACTTTAAATATATACTGTAAAAAGAATTTCTTCTGAATAGTCCGAATTTTGCCTAACCCATAAGATATTATAATAGCTAAATAGCGTTCGCATAGTATTCAGCAAATTCGGAAAGATTTTCCCGGTGAAGGTCCATATTAATTTAAAATACAAGGTCGAATTCATAATTTTGTTTGATCAATGATCATTTGAAAAATGGACCAGCGAAGCGGGTGTAGCCTGCTAGTTATATATATAAAATCCAAATGGAAATTTCGTTCCGAACGCCTAGATTTCGAGTTCTACTGCATGGATTTTGACGGAACTTACACTGTTAGATAGATATCGTTTCAAGGAAGGTTTTAAGCTATATCACATTGATCTACGTAGATTAGTTATAGAATTATGATGGAAAGTTCTGTTATTTTGGACCAAAAGGTTGCCATTGGCATATGATTTTCATCTTGGCATGTTAAGCTATCTTTTTGTTAAATAATTGAAACGTCTATATGAATTAGAAATTAAAAAATACAAATTTGGTAGAAAAATAAAATGAAAAAAAAATATCACTGATTATTTTTAAATACAAACAAATACACTTTTAAGGAGAAATAATGGTATAAAACGAAACTATTTAATTTAAACATGAGAGGAATATGTTTGTTCTGCTTAAAAGAAGTATTTATTTTTTAAGTCGATCCGTTGAAGCAATATTTGGCGCTTTATCCTTTTTAATGTCTATATTTGGCACCTGTATAAGGAACAAATTATTGAAATTTTATTTAAATATAAAATCACGTTTCCTTTTTTTTTAAAAGTATGTCAAGGTAATATTCAATATTTTAGGATATTATAACGATATATTTGGGATATATTAGGCTTTTGATTTTACTTTTTTCGCCAAACAATTTTATTTTAAGCTAAAAAGGCATAAGTGTGACATCGGTCCGGACGATATCCACAATAATGGAAAATGTCCAAGCGTACGACAGCTTTTTGTTGAGTAAATTGTTATATTCAAACGTAAATTATATAAATAGCAGTTAATATTTTGAAAATGAAATTAGATATTTAAATTTTAGTGTAAACGTCTGCCGCACACACATAATGCAAAATAATTTAATTTGAGACATTTAAAAAAAAATTACTACGGAAACATGCCGATTTGTTTTCCGAAACTTGTGTATATATATGAAATATAAATGGAAATTTCGTTTCGGCTGCATATAACTCGAGTTCGGGTAAGTGGATTTTGACGATTTTGTACTATTAGATAACTTTTCATGGAAGGTTTCAGTACATGGCATAACATTCTGCGTTGATTATTTATAGAATAACAGTGAAAATTTCTATAATCAGATAAACCCGATTATGAAAGTTTAGCCTTTAAAAATGATTTCGAGGAATAGATTTCGATAGAACTTGCACTGTTAGCTAAATAATTTTCCAGGTAAGGTTTTGTTATATAACATATTCTTCTACATTGCTTAGTTATAGAGTTATGGGGTGACTTCTCTAATCAGGTGACCCATTTTTAAAGTAATGGGGGAAAATTCCTGACTCATATTTGACGCCGAACTTGGCTATTATTTACTAATATAGTCGTCAGAGTGATATCTTTTTAGACTATCACTATTTCCTTACAAAAAATATTATATTTCTGTTACAAATATCTTTGAAACTCGCTATGTGAAGAGGTTTTTCTGTACATTTATGTTAGACCGGCGAAAATTTCGCCATTAGCAATTTATTCCCTGCAATATCAGATTTATTTTTCGCGTATGTAAATTAGGAAAATTACTTTGATGGTGAAATATATTCTTTTGGTTTATAGTATTATATCTGACTTTCATTTTTTTGTATTTTTAATGAAATATGTGAAAGATATATGTTTGCAGTATGTGTCTTTTAAATATGTGTATTTTAAATAAAATAAGTGAAATGTGTATATTTTAAATGAAACGAATCTAATAAGAATCATGGCGATATATTATAATATTTGGCGATTTATCACATGCGCCCGAATAACATAAAAGTACCGCTTTTTCTTGCAATTGTTTTAGGAAACTATCACTAGAATAATTAAAAAAAATATTTTGGTAGAAAAAAAAAATCACGATCTCTCCGAGTACTGTAAATAATGACAGAAATATTGCTAATATTAAGTACTAGCTTCCCTTGGCGACCAGTTTGGTCTCCATTAAATATATGCTAAGCATTGATTGTATCATGCTACTTTTATTCATAATTTAATTTATTTTTTACTTGCTCAATTCTTCGCCAAATAGGAAGATTCTGACAGAGAAATCAAGAACTCGATATTTGGTACTAATTGATTATCCCGTCGACCAAAAAACTATCGCCAAACTATAAGATTAAATGCCAATAATGGCTTATCGTAAATGTCACATTCACTTGACATTAAACACGTTACACGCGTTTGACACATAATTAAATTAAAGGACACAGATGTCATATACGCACCATATTGGCGTGATTTTTTTCTGACGCTAACGTCATATACGCAACGGGTACTTAACTGGCGCCAAAGTATCGTTATTTTGGTTGATATGGTAACCCGGATATTGTTGTTTATGCTGTTGATGTTTTCGCCAAATTGGCGTCAGAAAAAAATTGCTTCAATATGGTGCGTATATGACATCTGTGCCACTTAAAGAAGATGTTATATTGTTTTTATATCTTTAAAGTGGCCCTATTCTATAGCAGAATCTACGCAGAATTGGTGCATTTTTGAACAAAGTTTTTTTGGGGGGGCTGCCTTATGATATTTTCCTGTTATAGCAACATCCTGCCAAAATGTATGCTAATGCGCCATTTATTTCAACCCTGAACGTGAAAAGTATTTTTTATTTCAAACCATGCTAAACATTATGACCCTTTACTTATTGAAAGTTAATCTATTCTTTTTTTTAAGAAATATTATTTAATCATAACCTTGCAAAACTTTTTAATTTACTACTTTTTCGTTCGAAAATATTTTTTACTAAGTTAGAATTGGCATGTTTCGCTTATTTAAAAATAAAAATGTTTAAAGTAGTCCTAAGAAATAATTGCACGCCTGCAGTTTAAAGAGAAATTTTGAACAAAATAGTTTACTGAATAATATGGCACAGATGTCATATACGCTCCATACTGGAGCGATTTTTTTCTGACGCCAATGTCATATAAGCACAGGGTACTTAACTGGCGCTAAAGTGCCGTTATTTTACTTGATATGGTAAACCGGATGTTAGTTTATTTACTAATAGTTATTAAGTTTTCGCCAAATTGTCATCGGGAAAAACAATCGCGTCAATATGGGGCGATTATGACATGTGTGCCAATAATATTTATTTGTGCTTTTATTTTAAATATATATTTGTAATAATTTAATAAAACAGTACTCCAAACTCTGTCATTTTGTAAATGTTATATATTTTTTAATTAATACTTTCGCACCAATGTTAGTTTTTTTTTTAATGTTTCATTTGGCGCCAATTATTATGTTTGGCGACAATCGAGTTGATATAAAAGAAAGTAATGAACTTTTGGATTGCAACATGTAGACTGTGTTTTATAACATCGGCATGAACCATTACACAAAGAAGTAACTGGTATAGCTTTTAACTAGCATTAAGTTACTAAAATACTTTTTTCTTTAAATAATTAAAAAAATATGATGAAAAAATATGAGTCAGAACCCGCAATCAATTGACTCAGTTTATCGAAAATGCTTTGATACAAAATTAATTACAATCGTTGTAACCATGATCGTAAATTTCAATACTTGCGGATTGAAATGTATTTAAAATTACGTCATTTTGATGCAATTACAGTATTTATTTAACAAAGACAATGAGAAATAATTTGTAGTTTCATAAACTTTTATGATCAGTACACTTATGACGTCAGATTGGATATAAAGATGAGATATTAATTGTTCATGGAGGCAAAGAAATGCGTTTTGGTATGATAATTCACAATCTAGCATACTAGTTAAATAAAATGTCCTCAAAGAAATGTATCATTGTCCATTGAGTCAGTAAAAAACAATAAATTTAAATTAAAAAAATCAAAATAACATATTAACTATTAATCGAAAGATTTCTGCGTGTGGTTTTATTTAAGAAACGGTTCATTTTCGTTAGTGCTGTTTAAAAAAAAAAAAAAAAAAAAAATGCTTGATTTTCTTTACAATGGAGTTTGTATTTGGGTCATTTTTTAAACGGTAATATTAATTTTATTATCTAATTTACATTTATTTTGTTTTTGAATGCTTAAAAAGCATAGCTTTCTAAAGTAGAATAATTTTGTAAACTTTTGTATGTCTCATTTGTTGAGACATTGTTGACCATTTTTATTTATGCATCGACGTCGCCAATCTTCCTTGGGACGAAACACTGCCAATGCTAAAAGAATTCGCTTAATTAAGGAAAATGAAACACCATGCGAGCATGAAAAACGCTGTGAGCAGGACAGAGAACGGCATTTATCTCAAAAAATGCGTGAAACAACTGAAGAATGTCAGAGTCTTTCTTATAACAGACAAAGCACGATACGCTTCTGAAGACCAATTTGAACAAAAACAAAGGCGCTCAGCCCGTTTGCAGGAATATCAAATGCACCAAATTCAACAATGCGTAACTGCAAGTCTTCAACCATTCAAGACGAGCGTATCTTCTAATATAGATTGCACTGTATGGGCAGCCAAACACACTTCGGCTTTAAACTACGACGCAAACATAGAATATAATAATAATAAATCTGTCAATTTAGGAAAAATGAATAATCAGTGTGGATTTTGCTCGGCTCTTAAATTTAACGATGAATCTGCCGGTTTATGTTGTCAGCAGACCAAAATAAAGTTAGACATTATAGAGACACCTCCAGAACCATTCATGTCCTTATTATCAGGCCACCATTCTTCATCAAAAAAGTTCATGAAATATATAAGATATTACAATAATGCTTTTCAAATGACATCGTATGGAGCGGAAAAAATAGTTAAATCCGGATTTATGCTTACCTTTAAGATACAAGATCAAGTCTACCACCTAATTGGAAGCACCTTTAGAAAACAAACATCAGTTTTTACAAATGTATTTTATTGATGATTATAATGCCCAGGCGAATGCACGATGTAGTAATGTAAACAATTTAAATCAAGATTTAGTCCGTTATTTACAAGATCTTTTGCATGAAAACAATAGATATGTATCATCGTTCAAATCTACATTAGAATCTGTGCCACCAAAATATGTCAGATTTTAAGATTATAATCCACGCTGACAAAACTCCTTCTAACCAACATGAACGTCGATATAATGAACCCACGACAAGTGAAGTGGCTTTATTGATGATCGGTCAAGAATTTGGGCCGAGAGACATCGTATTATGTAAACGCGATGATACAAAACAAAAAGTATCTTCTCTTCATCGCTCATACGATGCGCTTCAATATCCGTTGATGTTCTGCAGAGGTGAAGACGGATATTCAATAGATATTTCAAAAATAAACCCTGCAAGTGGAGACCAAGTACAAAAATCTGTTTCATGTAGAGAATTCTATACTTACCGAATGATGGTACGTTATGGTGAATTTAATTCTATTTTACGGTATGGTAGATTAACAAATCAATTTTGGGTTGACATGTACGCAAAAATTGAAGAAGAAAGATTGTCATTTATACGAAGAAATCAAAACAAATTAAGGGCAAAAAATTATATTCACCTACAGGATGCATTAAGACAAGATGAAAATCCAAGTGATGTAGGACAGTTACTAATTTTACCTTCAACGTTCACAGCAGGGCCTCGCTATATGCACGAACGTACTCAAGACGCACTGGCCTATGTTCGGAAATACCGAAGACCTGATCTTTTTATTACTTTTACCTGCAATCCAAAATGGGAAGAAATAACTTCGAATTTATATCCTAACACCACCGCTCAAGAACGACACGATTTGATAAGTAGAGTATTTTATTTGAAACTTCAAAAACTACTATTTTTGATAAACAAAGCTGAAATTTTCGGATCGTGCAAATGTTTTATGTGCACCGTAGAATGGCAGAAAAGAGGGCTTCCACACGCTCATTTATTAGTTTGGCTCCAGAATAAAATACGACCTGATCAGATTGATAATATTATACAAGCAGAAATACCAGACCCTAATATAGATCCGAATCTACACACAATCGTCGTTAGGCATATGTGTCATGGCCCTTGTGGCCCTTGTGGCCCTTGTGGTCATTTGAATGAAAGATCTTCATGTATGAAGCATGGAAGATGCAGTAAACATTATCCTAAAGAATTTCAACAAGAAACTTCGACTGCAGATTGTGGTTATCAGAGATACAAGAGACGTCCACCTGCAGCTTTTGGTATCTTGGGAACAATCAATATGAACGGGAACATCACTAATATCGATAATAGATGGATTGTTCCATACAATCCCGTATTACTCCGTGTATTTGATGCGCATGTAAACGTTGAATATTATAGCTCAATCAAAGCCATAAAATATGTATGTAAATACATAAACTAAGGAAGTGACCACGCAACTTTCTCTTTAACGTCCCGTGATGAAGTGTCACAATTCCAGTCAGGAAGATATATAAGTTCATCTGAAGCTGTATGGAGAATACTACGATTTAGTATCCATGAAAGGTCACCAGCTGTAAACCACTTAGCTGTACACTTAGAAAATGGGCAACGTTTGTATTTTACAGCTGGTAATGCAGCCGAAATTGCAGCAAATCCTCCAAATACAACACTCACAGGTTTTTTTAAGTTGTGCATTCAGGATCCTTTTGCTAGGACTATACTCTATTGTGACGTGCCATCATACTATAGATGGGTCAAAACCGCATTTTGTCGCCGAAAACAAGGCACTCCTGTAGACGGATATCCCGGAATTAGAAAAAGTAATGTACTTGGCCGAGTCTACTCTGTCCATCCAAGTAATACAGAATGCTTTGATTTGCGTCTTTTGCTGCACAAATTTAGAGGGCCTACTTCTTTTGATAACTTACGAACTGTTGATGGAGTAGTTTATAATACTTATCAATCAGCATGTAGGGCTCTAGGATTGTTAGAAGGTGACTCTCATTGGGATGAAACCCTCAAAGAAGCTTCTGTTAGTCGAAGTGCTTCGTCTGTAAGAACTTTATTCTCTATAATGCTCACGTTTTGTCAGTTGTCAAATCCGCTATCATTATGGAATTCTCACAGAGAAAGTATGGCTGAAGACATTTTGCGTCACAGGCAGAAAAATCAGAATCTACCTGATCTTGGTTACAAAGATGAAATCTTCAATGCAGCATTATTGGATATTGAAATGCAAGTGCAATCGCTCTCAGGTAAAAGTATTAAGAGTATTGGCCTGCATCTTCCCGATAATGCTAATGTTATTTTAAAAGTCAATGAATCCCCATTATACAACGAAGAAAATTTATTGAATGTAGATCAAAACCTAGCTTATGGATCTGTTCCTCAAAGTGTTCGTGAAAAATCTGGAAAAATTTTCTTCTTGGATGCACCCGGAGGAACTGGCAAAACTTTCCTCTTAAAATAGTTGTTGGCGAAAACTCGCTCCGAAGGTTTTATCGCAATAGCAGTTGCCTCATCTGGATTAGCGTCAGCTTTACTTGATGGAGGGAGAACAGCGCACTCAATGTTCAAATTGCCTCTCAATGCCACTTCGAATGATTCTGCTATATGCAACATATCTAAACAAAGTGACACAGCAAAAATATTGCAAAAGTGTTCGTTAATTGTGTGGGATGAAAGTACTATGTAGCATAAAACATCCGTGGAAACACTTGATCGTACTCTGAAGGACCTCAGAAATAACAACAAGTTAATGGGTGGAGTCACAGTTCTATTTTCCGGAGATTTTAGACAAACATTGCCAGTAATCCCAAGAGGAACTCGTGCGGATGAGGTAAATGCCTGCCTCAAGCGTTCTTATACATGGTTTCATGTAAAAAAGTTATCACTCACAATAAATATGCACTCTAGATTATCTGGAGATGAAAATAACAGTTCCGCCTATCAGTTACTCAAATTGGGAAACGGAACAATTGAATTACATGATGGCCAAATTTCATTAAACAATTCTAATTTATGTTTAAACGTTAATGACATTGAAGACCTGGTTAAGGCTGTGTATCCTGATATTAGTTCTTTATCCCATCGACCTTTGACATGGTTGGCCGAAAGAGCTATTTTAGCCCCAAGAAATGACGCTGTCGAAAGCATCAATGATTTTATTTTGACGAAATTTGACGCCGAGTCACATACATATATGTCTGTTGATGTAGTAATGGATGAAGATGAAGCTGTGCACTACCCAACCGAATTCTTGAATTCAATAAATCCACCTGGTATACCATCACACAAACTTATACTTAAAGTTGGAGCACCAATCATATTGCTACTCAACCTAAATCCCCCAAAACTGTGCAAAGGGACACGTCTGAAAATTGTGAAATTGAACAAGCATCTCATAGAGGCTGTTGTTATCAGTGGTTGTGGTACTGGAGAAAAATATATGATACCTCGAATACCTCTTATTTCCTCCGATTTACCGTTCACCTTTAAAAGGCTACGATTTCCAGTTCGATTATGCTTTGCCATGAATATTAACAGAGCACAGGGTCAAACTTTAAAGATCGCTGGCATAAACTTAAACGCACCATGTTTTTCTCACGGTCAAATATACGTGGCATTCTCTAGAGTAGGTTCTCCAAACAATGTATGTGTTTTGGCACCTAATTATAAACAAAAAATATAGTTTACCAAGAAGCTCTTGCTTGAAATCGTTAACATATTTTTTAATAAATGTTGCTTTTTTATTACACTATTTATTTGTTACTTATTTTTTATTTTCTCTTTTTTAGTTTTTAAAATATTTCATAGTCAAGTTTCACAACCAAATAGATGTATTATGGCAAATGTGATTTGGCACATAATAAACCCCATTGTTGTAACTCAAATACAATGTTAAACTCATAATTTTCTCAAAGTAAAAAATACAATAATTAAATCGATACTTTTTCCGTTAACAAGGTGCAAATCTTAACGATGGGAACTTTTACTTTTGCACTTAAATTTAGAAACAATGGTTTAATGTTGAAATAAAATGTCTTTTGCTTATAATATTATTTCTTATTAACACATTTCCCCACCCCACCCTGAATTTTGAATGAAATAAGTGAAAAATATCCATTTTAAATGTATTTATGTATTAAAAACAGCATGCAGAATTAAAAAAAAATTAAGTAACTTAAATGCAATGCGAAGGAAAAAATATTTCGCGATTTATCATCTACGCCTAGCTAACGGGAAAATATCTTCAAATTTATTAAGTTATTTAATTTTGAAAATATTAATATGTTGTGTCGCCATCGGAAAGCCAACCAAAGTAAACCAACTAAAGTACCAACCAACTGTAAGTATTGTTTTTAGCAATTCTAGCAAATAAGCAAGTGAATGAAAAATCGATTTCAAATTTTCATTTTACATACATAAACCAAATTAAATTAGATAAAAGAACGTAAAAGTAAACTTATTCCAAAACCTAAGTGTCAGTAGTAGTAGTAATAATAATAATAATAAAAATAATAATAATAATAATAAAACTTTCACATTTTTGAAAGTATTAATATTAAAAGTTGTTCAAAAAACAGTAGTACTTGATTATCACGTTGACCAAAAAACTATCCCAAACTAAGATTTAATTGCCAATAATGAATGATCGTAAATGTCACATTCAATTGACACTAAATACGTTACATGTGTTTGTTACACCATCAAGTGAATTTTGATTCGACATTTTAATTGTATTTTTATTAATGTTTTACAAATTTATTTTTTCCTTCGTTATTTAAAATAAAAATTATGTCAATTTGTATAATTGGCGAATAGTTTGGCAATCTGTATAATTTGGCGATATTGGTCGACGGGATTATCAAGTAGTGCCGGAAACATTTACATTCTGCGTGAGCGGAGCCATGGGTAAAAGCTAGTAAGGTCATATTTTCAATTGTCATTAGTAGATTTTTTATATATAACTTATTGTAGTGAAATTTCATAATCGGGTTAATATTGGCGTATTTTAGCTTGCATGATTTGCGGAAAAAATATCTATAGATTTGAAAATTACTTCAAATGACACTTTGACAGCTCAAAGGTTATGCAGACGATATATTCAGATTTTGTGTCGTACTTTACGTTGCAATCATTGCCGATTTCTTTTATTTAATACATGATAAATATAGCTCAACTTGTGCAGAATATGTTTGAAAACAAAACAATACAGCGTATGTAGTGGCCAGCATACACTCATCATTTAAATCTGATCGAGCATATCTGAAACACACTCTAACGACGCATTGTATGCCACTGTTGATGTGTTCGGTACTTTGATACTATATCAGATTTTGAAAAGAGAATGGACAATTAAAGATATGGACAATTAAAGATAACATCTCATTTTCTTTGCTTCCGCATGTTATTATTAAATCTATGTTCTCAGCAATATCGCTCAGACTAATCCCTCTGAGGGAAGTCCTAGTTAGCATATTTCCGACGCTAACGTATGCGCGAAAGTGCAATTTTGAATTCAATAGTATTTAATTAACATAAATAATTGCAGCATTGGGTGTTGGTTGCAACATTAACTTAGTGAACATATTTTTTCTCATTATTCTTTAATTTTCATCCAAAAATTAAAGTTCGTCAATTCACATTACGGACGAGATAAATGCAAAATGCAATATTTTCCAAGTGACTGGGGCATGAAAAGCTTATGGAAGAAGTACAACAAGGAAGCAAACGGTCCTTTATTCCTGGTGAAATGCCACGTTTTCAGAGATATTTTCAATCATGATTTTAAGCTAAGTTATAAATCTCCGGCAACTGATGCTTGTTCAGAATGTTTAAGATTAAAGCTACTAATTAAAACGCAAGTCGGGCGGGAAAAGGTAGAGACTATGGTCAAATATAGGTTTCATAAATTAAAGGCAAAAAGTTTCCACAAAATGTTGAGAGAAACGAAGGAAGGAGTATACAAATTTTCATTCGGCTGCCAGAAAAACCTTGTTTTGCCCAAAATTACCGACCAGGCTGTTTATTACTCCAGACAATTGTACCAATATAACTTTACCACAATGTAAGGGAGCATCAAGAAACACACAAAACAAGGAAACAGTAAATATTTTTACTTGGAATGAGTACGAACTCAACAAGGAATCAAATGATCCTCTATAATCATTTTTCTTTTGTCTTAAATCCTTAAGCCTGGAAAAAATTCAGATGTTTTCTAGTGGTTGTCCTGGACAAAATAAAAACATCACAATTGTAGGGATGCTAGCAAAATGGCTTATGGAATTAGCTCTTTCGAATATTAAACAGATTGACTTTATTGTTTCCACTGTAGGCCATTCTCACTTGCCACCAGACAGAGGTTTTGGTATGATTGAGAGAAATCTGAAAAAGGAGGGAGTGTATAATCTATCGTGAAGACTATCTGGAAATTTTTTCCTTGTTTGGCCGGGTACAGAATGTAAGCCAGAAGTTTCCATTTATGATTTCAAAACAGCGGTGGCTTCTACCCTATAACTTCCAGACCAGTTGCATTTCCAGTTCGTTCCTACAAAGCGAATCAGCCCCTTGAAGGAGAGATGAGTTGTCCTTATTAAAGGTGAGCCCCACTACAAAACAGATGTAAGCTTTTTCAAACCATTAACCAAGAGGAGAAAAAGTTTAACATTCATGAATCTCGAGCAGCTGCCATGTTCTGTCCCAATAAAGCAAGGGAAACTTAAGTATGTCGACGCATTGTTAAAGAAACATTTTGGTGAAAACTGTCAGAAATGGAGGACCTTACTTTCTATGAAAATATTATGGCTAAAGAACCAGAACAGGAGAAAATGTTCGAGGAGGACAATGACGATATCCCAGGAGAAAAACTCGACGTGTTACTTGTATAATTTTTTTTTATCTTTTGTAAGAAATTTATATAGAGATATATGTATAATATTACATGTTATATAGATTATCTTTTATTATATAGATATATATATAATATTGTATGTCATATAGATTATATTACATTACATTCATTTTATTAAGATGAGTTAGTTATCTTAATCATAAAGTATTTATGATAAATTTTATTTTATTGATTATAAGTTTGCTTTTTCATAATAAAAAGAAATACTGAATTTTAGTCATACTTATTTGCTGTTGTAAAGACTTTTAAATCCAAAATATTATCCTCCGATGACCAAAATTAGAAATTATTGATTTCTTTCAGCTAACTTGTCAACAATGCATTTTTTAAGGGAATTGTTATGAAAACTTTTCTTATCCATAGTTATCCATAGTTTGTCAACAAAACTCTTCTTAACCAAAACTTTTTCTAATTAATTAATTAAAATAATTAAAGTAGATTTTTCACTTTAATGAAGTGATATCACAGCAAAAAAAAAATGGAAGTTTTCGATTCACGGGGTAGCAGTTAGAGGTTTCTTGCGATTTCCCAAAATTTAGTTTTCTGGACAAGGCGAGTTTTGAAACTCACTTCCTAATATATAAACATATGGCTTTTAGAGCGCGAAGAAAAAACGTGGTCCATCTCTCCCGTAATTACACTATGCTTAAATTTATTCAAAGTTGGCAATTCAAAAATGCAAATGACAAAAGTGGTCCACACACATTGCAAAAATTGACGGCTGATAACTTTAAAATCTGCTATTAATGTACACAAGAAAATCTTAGAGAAACAGGATAATACAAATGTCAGCCGTTTAAGGAGGAAGACCACGTTTTGATCACGAAATGATTTTTCATAAATTTCAGAATGGATAACATCAAAAGTTACTAATCCACTGCAAAAATAATTTTACAAAAATACCAATTAGAACAGAAGTTATATTTAAAAATATCTTGCATAAGCATTTGCTGTAAAGTTATAAGCCAACTTTAAAGCTGTTTTTCTAAAAATAGATTCTTTGGTATTGCGTGCACTCTCATTTAAAAACTAATTATTATAGAACATTGAAATTATGTATATTCTTAGTTTACATGTATTAGTTTATGCTGAACGTCAATTTAGTCTGATTTTTGTCACAGGAAATTGTGGATTGAAAAAATAAATCTACATTTTTTGGTGAAATTTAATGAATAGGATTAGAAAAGCCATTAATTATGCTAAAGAATTTTAATAAACTTTCACATTTAGGTTCAGTTTAAAATATAGTATTAAAAGTAACAAAATATGAAACATTAAACCTGCAGCAGTAGAATTTGTAAAATCGTGCGCGCAAAATGCATTTTTCAGTCTTCATATTTTTCAACAGCTACTTTTTTCGTTATTATTTAATAAATTAATATTACTAAATATATGTGTATTTGAATATTTTATCAATCCAAAAGATTGTATTAAAGTAAAGAAAAAATATTGCGTTTCATGAATTGGTTAAGAAAAATTACAGAGTTTTTCGTACTGCTTTAAATACCGTTATTTTTTGGCTGCCCAACGTGATCTGCTCACTTTAGAGCAGTTATGGTGAATCACGCTTTTAGACGAAGTAAAGCTTCAAATTATGAAGCAGATTTTGATAAAGTTTTGCTTCCATTAAAAGACTGAATCATATAAAAATATTGGCCAAATATTCTGGAGGATTCTGTTGATACTTACACAAAATATGATGTTAACACTTCAACACTAAGTGCCAATAAAATTCCTAATTACCCTGTAGAAGAAAATGTCCTATACTATGTCGCTGGTTATATAGGTAAGGAAAGCTATTGAAGAATTACAAAATTGCGAAGACTGTGCAAACAGTTTATTAACACTAGAACGGCGGCGAGGGGTCATTTTGACCCTTGCCGAATGAATACATTTCAATTCGAACCAGAATTTTTTTTATAATATAAGATTAATATATGCTGCACAAAAATAACTTAAATAAATAAGTTTAATAGTTCTAAATAAAAATTCTGATGTGAAATATTTTTATAATACTTGAGCAAAATTTCCCGCCGTTCTAGTGTTAACAACGTCGTGAAACGTATTGAAGAATGTAGCTAATTATCATGCTAATGAAGTTCTTTGTATGCTAATGAAGTTCTTTGTATGCTAATGAACTTCAGATATTAGCCAGGTGCTGCCGTTAAATACTTAAAATAGCTTTGTATAATCTAAGTACAAGAAATAAAAAATATTTACTTGTCTCAAATTTTGTGGAGCTTGAATATGTTTTAGATATCGTAATGTTATTTAAGAGAGTAATAAATTTCAATAGCTTAAAATTGTCTGATGCAGGTAAAGAAATTTTACAAAAGATTGTACTTATATTATTTTCTAAAATTAAAATATGTTCACATATTAGAAAAATAAATAATAAACTAAAGTTAGAACTATATTCTTGAAATTTGAAAAAGTTAAACATATTTTTATCTATTTATTCTTAAAACTAATAGATTTAATATTTTCAAGGTGTCATCCTTGTTAACATATTTAAGCTATTTTTAATATTTCTTTAATTATAATCTGTATTTCATTTTTGTAATTTTCTTAATTTTTGAATTAGAGATATGAAATTTTACATCTGGTGTTATCATCAGCGGTGAAAGATTTTTTTTCCTGGAGATCTTTTTTATTAAAGATTCGATACATCTTGGCATACTTTCCATGAATTTTTGGTAATTAATTTCTATTTCGTTGTCATGGTGCCAAATTTGGATGAGTCTTTCTATCCGACCATTCTTGTTTGTGATGTTGAATTTCTTTATTTTTTCTTTACAATGGCCCAAAGATTCTCTATGGGGTACATATCTGGATTATTTCCAGGCCATGGAAGTGTTTTCTTTAATTAAAAATTAAAGAAACATCACAAACAAGAATGGTCTGATAGAAAGACTCATCCAAATTTGACATCATGACAACGAAATACAAATTAATATCCAAAAACAAAAACGCATACAAAGTATGCCAAGACATATCGAATCTTTAATAAAAAAAAACAAGGGGATGCACACTAAATATTTAATGTATCAATATTTTCTAAATAATGTATTATTTCTTTAATATAGCAAGATTTTAATGTAAATTTCACTATTATTCTAATAATTTTCATACCTCTGTATGTTATAAGGAAGAAAACGGGAAATTTGTTTCAACTGGATAAATCATATTTAAGGTTGTACCAGAACTGGACTGGTCTGAACATTTTTCGCTCTGTTGGAATAGACCTCAACTGTCATACTCCAATCTTGAATATAGCAATTATATCTTCAAAATTGAATGTTCATATTGAAAACTTTAAAGTTTTGTACAATTGCAGTATGAATATGACACCTAAGCTTATTTTTTTTAAACATAGATTGAAAAGGGACATAATTTCTAGTTGCATGGCTATTTCTGTTTTTCGAGAACAATTTAGTGATTAAAATGTTCTTCTTTTTTCTTTCTTTTTTTTTTTTTTTTTGTTATGTCATCCCATTTACACAGTATAGTAAAACCTCCATAATATACGCACCGAAATACAAAGACCTCTGTTCGGAAAACAGCTACATATTTGTACGCTTTTACCTCTGCATAGAGGACATCTCCGAATAGCAGACAAATTTTATGGTTTCAAAGTGTCTAGTGCACTATTTTAGTGCATTTCCTTCTAACTGGTATATCACTCTTTGATAATAATTTATTTATAGGCATTTATATTAAAAAATTTGCCTAAGGAACTATATTTAAGGTAAAGTAGCCAAATTCCAGCTGCATTTTATTTAAGTATAGAATATTTTATTTTTTTCAAGAATTGAGGTTATAATTTTTTTAATGTTTCTGATGATTACTATTGGATTATCTCTTGAAGATCAAAAGAGTTTTCAATAAATTTATATCATTTAACTAAAACAAAAGTTTTCAGAACCCAGGAATATGCATATAAGTGATATTCAGTAGCAAAACTTTAAACAATGAAGTTAGAAGGCAATGTCACAATCAATACTCGTGGGTATTAAAACTTTTAAAATGTATTAAGCGATAAAATAGGTAATGATATAGACAATCATTATTAAGACAGCTGAGGCTTAAGGGATATAAACATTGTATATAGAACAGGAAAAATAGTGATTTTTTGAAATGATACTCAGTTATATTAAGTTATTAATAACAGCATTTTAAATTGCCTCCTTTACGGATCTGATACTTGCCGTGATTTTCCTTTTTATGTGTAATAGACATGCTGTAAATAAATGGTTCGAAATGCAATCCATCGGACTCCCCACTTAATGCAAACATGTACCTCATCGAATTTGCAACAAGATTAAAGCAATCTTTTTGAACTCTTGAAAATAGGCTTTTTTAATATTCCATAATTTCACATGGTAATGACGACATCATAATTGTTTCTTACACAATGATCTTAGATTTTCAACCAGTAGTTTTGTGCACAGTGTATAAGGACTAAAACAGATAATACAATGTTAAGGAGATAAAATATGTTTATTTTGTTGAAAGTTATGATACAAAATGTTTAGCATTCCATTTCCAGAGTACATTATTCCTCGTCAGCTATCGAAAGGAAATAAAGTCGCTCTTCTGATCTTTCTATAGAAACAGGCTCTCGATCTAAATTAAATAAATAAACTAGAATGTTTATGACAATCGTGCATCAAATGATAAGATGCATGCAAAATGCAAAACTTAAAAAAAAAAATCTAAGATTTATTTTGATTTCATTTGAATGGAATCAAATTTTTTAGGGTGTTTTAAATATCATATTGTATCAATTTTATTTTTATTTTTTAATCTTCAATTGGCTCAACTAATTTGTTACAAAAATTTAACATTAAATGTAGAACTAATTGAATGAAATAACTTAATATCTGTCCCTTCTCGGGCTTAAACAATGTAAGAAATAAATTTTGCTTTTTTAATTTGTTCTTCATATTATGTTTTTGTTTAATATGCCAAGTTTTTTAATAACTACAGCACTCAGACGAACGCATTTCAAAATTAAAAGAGAGTATCATCATCAGGCTTTGATGTATGCGGTATTGCATCACAATGTGGGATGTAGTTTACCAATGTGTAATTCAAAATGTTTCACCACTGCAGTAATGCAGGTTGCGGTAGTTTGGACAAAAACTTCCAATCTGAACGTAAAAAATCTATAATCAAAACATAAAAAATTAACTTCACTTAAATTTAGATACCCTATTTCCTACTCAGGAACGCTATTAATGTAAATGTGAATTGTGTTGAATCCTTACTGCTAATATTTAACAATATTATAGCTGTGATATAGTAAAAAATAAAAAAGTCCTTCCGGCCAGTGCCGGGAGGAAGAGGTAGCTTTCATATTCCTTATTTTAAAAAAGCCAACTTATATTATTCAAACACTCGAAGCTCAATTAAGTGGAAACCGAATGTAGGAGATTCAATACTAATTTTTATCAATGCTAAATCATTATGAATGAGAATTTCGCGAAATTAGTCAGCTTTATCCAAGCTGCTTTTATTTAAAGTGACTTATATTTGGCTGCCAAATTCGGCGATTTCTTAAAGTGCCTGCCATTTTAAGACAACATGGTGGATGAGGCTAACCAGTGAACTTGGTCTAGACCTTAGTAATTGCTGTGCACATGCTCACTCACATCGGAATCGGTTGATATATACGAGTGCTACCGCAGGCAAAAAATCAGATTTTTCAAAATGTCACCCACGTTAGAAATTGAAACTGCTATATCTGAGCCATTTTTTAAGATAAAGACAAACAAAAAATGCTCCTGAATCCTTATATCAAGGTCAAATACTTAAGAAAGAAACCTTTTTCAATTTCTAATTTTTTTGCACCTCACTTTAAATATATATATTTTTTTTAATTTAATGGCCGCCATTTTGAAACAAGATGGCTGATGAAGCTGGCCAGCGAACTTGGTCGAGATATTGATGTATACTATCCACATGCCTTCTTCCATCGAAATAGGCGAATACGTGTGGTATCGCGAGACAAATACAAGATCGTTTCAAAGTGTTAGCCATGATAGAAATTAAAAGTGCTATAATTCAACCACTTTTTAAGATATAAACAAAAGAACAAATTTTCAGAAACAAAAACTGCTCCAGAATCTTTGTATCAAGGCCAAACACATAAAAAAATCTTTTTCATTTTCCAATTTTTTAATACCTCATTTTAAATTTTAAATTACATTTTTTTAAAAAATGGCAACCCTTTTGAAACAAGATGGCGAATGAAGCTGGCCAACGAACTCGGTCGAGACATTGGTATGTACTATGTACAGACCAAGTTACATTTAAATCGGTTCATAAATACGCCTGTTATCGCGTGACAAAAATCAGGTCGTTTTAAAATGTCAGCCACAATAGAAATTCAAAATGTTATAACTCAGCCATTTTTTTAGATATAGACGAAACAAAACCTGTTCCGGAATCTTTGTATCAAGGTCAAACACATACGAAAAAACTCTTTTTCATTTTCCAATTTTTTGGTATTTCATTTTAAATTTAATTTTTTTTAAATTTTTTTAAATGGCCGCCATTTTGAAACAAGATGGCGGATGAAGCTGGCCGACGAACTCGGTTGAGTTATTTGTATGTACTATGTACACACCAAGGTACTTCCAAATCGGTTCATAAATACGTCTGTTATCCCGTGGCAAAAATCAGGGCGTTTCAAAATGTCAGCCACAATAGAAATTCAAAAGGCTATAACTCAGCCATTTTTTAAGGTATAGACGAAACAAAAACTGCTACCGAATCTTTTTATCGAGGTCAAACACATAAGAAAAAATTATTTTTCAATTTTCAATTTTTTGGTACCACATTTCAAATTTAAATTTTTCTTAAAATTTTAAATGGCCGCCATTTTCAAACAAAATGGCGGATGAAGCTGGCCAACGAACTCGGTCGAGACATTGGTCTGTACTATGTATAAACGAAGTTACATCCAAATCGGTTCATAAATATGCGTGCGCATAAACGCGTGACAAAATTCAGGACGTTTCAAAATGTCAGCTTCGCTAGAAATTCAAAATGCTATAACTCAGCCATTTTTTCAGATATAGACGAAACAAAAACTGCTACGGAGTCTTTGTATAAAGGTCAAATACATAAGAAAATAATATTTTTCCATTTTATTTTTTGGTACCACATTTCAAATTTTAAATTTTTTTAAAATTTTTAAATGGCCGCCATTTTGAAACAAAATGGCGGATGAAGCTGGCCAACGAACTCGGTCGACACATTGGTATGTACTATGTACACACCGAATTACATCCAAATCGGTTCATAAATACGAGAGTTACAGTGTGACATAGTTCAGATATATATATATATATAACCATTAATTAAACATAACCTTCCACCGTCAAATATTATGAATTAAAGCTGTAAGTATTAAAAAAAAAAAAATATATATATATATATATATATATAAGAATTATTATGGAAGAAAAAGAAAAAAGTGGACACCGACAAAAATTGAAAAGCTTATACATTGAATTACGTTATCAAGGGCACAGAATTCAATGATATAAGCAAAATGGTTGTTTTCTGTGGGAAAAATAAGCTAAAGCTAAAAGTTATTTTCCCCTGTGCCCAAACAACCAAAAAATCAAGTGAATTGATTAAAAATGAAAGCAGAATAGAACAAATAATATGAAATGGAAGAATCAATAAAACGTATTTAAATATTTATAGGATATAAAATATAAATAATATACACCATACCGATTAATATTTCAGTATTTTACAAAAATCCACGCGCACATGGCTGCCAGTATATCAAAAAGATTAAGGTGAATAAAACAGTTAAGAAATCACAGTAAATGATACCAAAGGATGCAGTTAATACATTTTGAAATAAAATTTGAAATACCTTGTTAAACACATTTAATCTAATATAAAATAAATAGATATTAATTACATTATTTAAAATGCACTATTAAATTAATTAATAACAGTTTAACAATATCGTCAAAATTTAGCTAAAAATACCCCCTGGTGTATTAAATTATAACTGAAATGTAGCTAGAAAAATTAACAATTAGAGCTATCTTAAAGAGACAAATTTAGTGCTGCCATCTAGTATTACTTCTATTAAACAACTAACGCAAGATAAATATTTGTAAGCATTTGAATGTAAATAACTGTATAAATAATTGTAAGCATTTGAATGTAAATAACTGTATAAACAGCAAAACCAAACATATCCTTATATATAGAGAATTATAAACCGAATATAAACCACACAATGTATTTAAAAACTATTGTAAATAAAATTTAAAAGCATACAATATATTCTATTAGCTAACTTATTTAAACTAAACTAAGAATTAAATAATTCTAGAACATTGATAATATATAGCATATAGCTATAAATATACGCTATGAACAGGAAATAAAAAACATGTGGAAGTAAATAGAAGGTTAAATGATACTTAAATACCCATTACTTAAAAAGCACAAATATAGAGTGTGGATTATCTTCAGACATCCATAAAAAACCATAAAGTATGAATGTGGGACATTCAGAAACATTAAACCGATAATAAATATTAAAAAGAATAGAGTAATAATAATAAAAATAATTACCCAATTTTAATGCATACAGTGTAACTATATTTATATTAATATGATATTGTCCTTAGTAAATTTAAAATTTAATAACAAATAATTGTAAATTAGATTAATCAATAATTAGGCTAATTATAATATTAATGAAATTCTCCAATTACATATAAAATATCAAATCAACATCCATATAAAATACGTAACAAAAATATAGTAATAATACCAGAGCCCCCTTTTTTTTTTAAATATATAATTAACCATTGCGTATTATCCAGACAACACCACCCTCCTCCGTACTCTAACATCTACCCACCCAACCAACCTATAATTTTTTTTATATTATTTTACAATTTTTAATTTTTTATAGATATTTTTTTATTTTATAATTTTTTTGTAATTTTGTTTACGCATGTGTTAATTTGTTTTAATAGATCATGTAAGAAAAGTACTAATTGTATATTAATGAATATATGAATTTTTTTGGAAAACCATGATTTAATGCATCATAAATTAGTTTTTTAATATTATTGTTAATTAGAGGAGAAGAACATAAACATTTTATTCTATATAAATGATTAAGTATTATATTCCGAAATACAGAATGATGTAGACAAGATTTAAAATTTGTAAATGTATTAACTTTGAATTTAAATTCTTTACGTTTGTCATATAAATCTGTGATTGTTTTATTGTCTTTGATTGTAATTTTAAGATCTAAGAAGTTAATTGTATTGTTAGATAAAAGGTTTTCCGTTAATTCCAAATTAGTGGGATAATCAACTGGAAATCGAGTAATTGCAGATTGATCAGTATCAATTAAAATGATGTCATCAATATAACGATATAAATGTAGATTATTATTAGTAAAATTACGTTCATAATGATATAAGTATAAGTCAGAGAGTAAACTGGAAGTACAACCGCCTTGTGGTATACCGACATGCTGTAAATATAAAGTATTATCTTGCAATATATAATTATTATAGATAATGAAGTTAGTTAAAGATTTAAAATATGCAATATCTATATTAGATGGTAATTCCAGTTTTTTAAATTATTTTTTAAATAATGCATTTATAATTTTATGTAAATCTAATAGGTCTATATTATTAAAAAGATCTTTGAAGTCATATGTCGTTATATTATGAACACAATGAAGATTTTTTAAAATATTAACAAGTTGATAGCTATTTTTTATACAATGTGTATTATCATTATTTGTAGTAAGTACATATAATTGATTAAGAATTTTTAAGAGAAATGTATTGGCTTTATTATTATATGTATTACAACCAATAGTAATAGTCCTAAATTTAATAGGAGTTTTATGAAATTTGGGAATAAGAACTAAATATGGATAATTAAAATTAGTAGATAAAATATTTAATAGTTTATAATAACTTCGAATTTTACGATTATTTACAATTACAGTTTCATTAGTTTTTTGAAATGACTTATTAGAAGAAATAGAATTTGTAAGAAGTTGGTGATAATATGATTTACATATAATAGCATAATTGTTATGAGATTTGTCTACATATGTAATAACGTAGTTTTTTTTTGTAATTTAGTAATTTGTTGGAAATAATGCTTTGTATTAATAGAAACCAAATCAGCAATATTATTTTTTAAAGCCATAGTTAATTTTTCAATTACTAATATCTTCCATTGATTAAAATATTCAATAGGCTTATTATAAGAGATAGAAATTTTATAAATAAAAATATCAATATCATATGTAAACTGTTTGATAATAGATTTAACATTAAATTTAGATGGAAGTCTATATTTAGTACCATAACCCATTAGTTGTTTCAATTTAAAATCATGAACAATATCAAGATTTCCAGTGATTATATGTCCATGATCATTGTTTATGTATTTTTTTAGAGTGGGGTCTTTGCAGTTACACGGAAAATTACTTGCAGCAGATGTATTTTTTGAAAATGTATTGTAGTTAAAAATCTTTCTCCCAATTGTATTCGGATATTTAAAGGTTTTTGATATATGAAGATTATTGATAGGAAAAAAACAATTTTTATCATTAATTATAGAATTGATATCAATTTTATTAAATATGTGATTTGAAAAAGTAATTATCATTTGCGTATTCATGTTCTGAATTTTGTGTTTTTTTTTTGTAAATTAATATTTAAAAGATTAACCCTACTCATAATAATGTCAAAGTAAATATCATAGAAATGTTTAGAGAAAGATTTACTTAGAAAGACATTTAAATGTTGTACAAGCTGTTTCTTTTTAATAGCAAAGATGTTTTTTCGAATTAACAACCAGTTATAATTCTCTAAGTAATTTCGATGAAGATTATTAATTTGTTTTGTGATAGATTTTTTGGAAACTACAACTGATGATGAACCCTTTCCGCGTTTATTACGTGTTGTTTTAGCATTTAAATTATGATTAAGAGTAGGATAAATTGGAGAATAATCAATATTGTTATTTATAGATGTGAAGACTTTGACAGGTCTGTTAAATACTTCACTATTAAGTCCATAAGGATAAATGGTGTTATAATATTTCATATATGATGATTCCATATAAAGATGTTCTGATTTAATTTTTAGAATTTGAAGGATATCAATTGTCGTATTTTTAAATAGATGTTTATAAAAATGTTGAATTTCAGCTGTAGATTGTATATTTTTTGTTTTGTTGTTATTAGAGTCTGAACGATGATGATTGATTCGTTTATGAATTGGACCTGATGTTTCACCAATATATTTCATATTACATAAGTTGCATTTTATACTATAAATAACATTAAATGCTTTACAAAAACTTGAATAATTAGGATCTGAGACAATTTGTGTCTGAGCAGCGTATGGACATGTCTTGCACCGAGAATCATAGCACTTACGAAAAAATAAAGGACGAGGGGGAGAGTATAAATGGTCGCTGGATGACGATCCAGGAACAACCCAATTATTATTCCTGTACCGGGCACTACACTGCATAGATGCTAAGTGTATCTTGCCAGTATCGAGATGTTTACTAAGAACTGCCATATAAAAATTATGTATGGAAAATGCAATAATTGCCATAAAAATAAGAAATTTTAATAATTTAATTAAATTAGCCTTGATTAAATAATAAAACTTGAATAAGAAAAAATATATACATATTTACAATAATAGAAGCAGAACGCAGAAACAATCTTCAAATTATCCATAACCAAATTATGAAAACCCAAATATCGTAGACTAATAATAGCAAGAAACCACTAAACTATTTTATAACAAATAAGTCAAAAAAGATCCGCATAACATCCAAATCCTAGAACAACTATAACCATGCAAAGGCAACCAAAACGCATACCCAACTAACTACTCAGATCAAATTAAAATGAATTTAAACTAAAGCTAATCAACATTAAATCTATGAATAGGAATAATTATTGCTACCAAATTAATGTATATATAAAATGATTATCTCTACAGAATTATGTAAAGCTATAGCAAAAATAGAAAATATATAGGACAATATCATACACTAACAGCAAGAAAATTCAGATAAAATCATAACTAGAAAATTAAAAAACATTAAATAAATCGTTGCAATGATAGGAATGAAAAAATTAATGGAATCCTAAAATAGGTATCAGTTAACTACACACACACATATATATATATATATATATATATATATCAATTTTGAACGGAGGGTGGTTTCGGGGTCTGGGGGTCATGATCGATGAAAATATACCAAAATTTTTTGAAATCGCTTTCCTCCGAACGGCTGCAATAGGTACCTTTTTGTAAAGAAAGCTACCTAAAATAAAAGATTTACTTAAATTTTTAAACCTTATTTTCTTCCAAGGGATGAATTAAACACACCAGAAAATTATTACCTAAGTTTAACTTGGGGTATAAATAGTTCTCGTCTCGGAAAAAAAAAATACATTTTAAAATTTAAGTTATGTAATTCCCCACTAAGTTCGCTACCTGCGTAAAAATAGCTATCCATTAGAAACTTTTTACAAAAATATAAACTTGACCAAAGCAAAAATTTATTCTGAAAATATCCTTTTTATTTCCACTATGACGCCATATTCACCTTTTTAATTTTGGAAAAAAGAAAAAACTAGCTCAATTTAATATTTCACGTGAAATTCTTTCAACTGAAAAGAAATAAATTATTATTACGGCTTTTGAAATTTTTGCAACAATGAAGTAAAAATGTTACATTTTCTATCAAAAATGTCCGTTGATTTTCAATGAAAAAGGCGAAAATTGGAATTATTAAGAAAAATATTTGAATAATGCAAAAAAAAAAAAAATTGGCCCATGTTTCTCTCTGGGTTATAATTCACCCATATGCAAAGGCATTTTACCATTCGTTTTGATACTGACGTCAGGCAAACAATTTCGTACTTTGAATTTACAATATCATTAGAATTAGTAAAGAATAAAAAATGAGTGGCATCAGGGACAAAAAAGTGGGAAGAAAAAATGAAAAAATTATGAACTCCATAGGCTTTTCCATGTTAAATTAGCATTGAAAAGTGACACTGGAAATAAATAAGTATTGCGCTGCCGCGCAATACTTAAAATATACATACATACATATACATATATATATATAATTGATATATACATATACATTTATATATATAATTGATATATACATATACATTTATATATTTATTTACGGTTTCTCGAAGCATCCAGAAATTTTAGAAGCGTCAGACTTAACACTGTTTTATGCAATGAACTGATTATTCTTATATATTTTTTCCGAAACTGAAAAGTACATTTTATCAGGACGGCTTTGTTTTTTCCTTGACCCCCACCTCCCCTAGCAGTCTCACTAATTTTACATGCGTAATTTTCCGAATTATTATACTAGATCATAATTGTAATGTATATTTAATTTCGTTTACCCTGTTAATTTATCAGGATAAGCATCAGTTTGGACAACGATTTAATGTTATCGTAATATCAAAATACCATTATTTACATACCAACTACCACGAAAAATCTGCATTTGATGGAGGAGTTGAATAAATTCTTATATAAAAAAAGAACAAGAGAAAATATATCTGAATTTACTACACTTGATTTGGAGATACAATGTTTTACAATTTTTGTGTGGGAAAAGATGTTTTAGTGGGCATTCTGTAATATTTAAAAATAAGATATTTTCTAAATGCGTTTTAGTCTATTTAGATTGCAATAGCATGCTAAAACACCCAAATATATGCATATTTGGAGATTTTTAAACATACAAGGATAGTTAGCTATAATCGTGTCCACTGCGAACTGACTATTTTAAAAAACACGTTTTGGAGCTAAAAAGTGGTTTTTTCTGGCAGCATTGCAATGGTATACACATTCAATTTAAATCGCAATGTTAATTCTATTGTTTATATTTGACGCTAATCTTAGCTGTAGGCCAGATTACAAACAATTAGCTAATATTTTATTTCCTTAGTCCAAGAAATAAAATTTTTTCCAGGAATTTCCTTAGTCCTCCTTAATCTTTCGTAATGGATATTACTTTAATGATTTGCTTATACACTATGCAATGCATTTGCTATTAATCGATAAAGGAAAATGTGAAAAAACGAAATATGTATGGTGGCAAATATGTAAGGTGACAAAACAAAATATTTTATATTTTGCAAAAAGTTCTATAAAATTTTATCAAAACTTATATACCTAATTTTAAAAATCTGATAAAGGTATTTACAAAAATTTAAAATAATCGGTAAATCTTAACACATTCACGACGGGAAACGCGAATTCTTGTTTTCATTCAAAAAACATCATTGACTAAGGGCGTGGCTTCTACCTTACAGAAAATGCATTTATATCATGTTGTCCATATTTTTTTAGATTGTAAGACATTTTATGTTAAATACACATACATTTAAAGATATTTAACCTTCCGTCTACCAGACGGGTCCATTGGACCCGACATGTACATTCAAAATATTTATTCAAACCAGAAATTTCTTCAAAACAAACTAAATGTATAAATCAGACAATAATAAGTTAAATAAACAAATTAAATAGTTTTAAGTAAAAATTCTGGTGTAGAATGTTTTTATAAAACTTGAGTAAAATTTCCGGTAGTTCTAGGGTTAACGATGCATAAACTTAGGAAACCTATCTAAAACATCAATTTACAAAAGACTTTCACAACATGGAGGAGCTTCTATTGTTTTAAAATTCAGATTTGTTAGAAATTGCTCCGTAGGAAATGTGTTAAGACACTCATTGGAAAATTTTACAAACCATCATTTAACAATTATATAAATTATTGAACTGCACAATTTTCTTTTCTAAAAATGATAAAATTTGAAAATCGTCTAAATTCTCTATGAGAATTTAGACGAACATTATGATGTAAACATTTTGACGTAATGTTTGATTTCCAGAAACATTATGACGCAAAAGAAAATGTTCTATATTTTCCATATAAATCATCAAAATTAAATAAAAAACTATACAGGTTATTCTGGATAGCTCAGCAACATACCTAGCTAATTCCAAGCTAATTGGATGCGTTTTGATGCAGTTTCCATGAGACATACACTGACACAAACAGAAAGACGAACAAATAAATCTTTTCGCGCCTTCACAAACAGCCTCAACTGATGTTTCGCCAATTAAAAACAATAATTATTAACCAGTTCCGCACATGGCTCAAAATCATCAATGGACGCTTAGATATACACTGAAGGGAATCTATCCCAGTTGGTGTTCCAAGTTGTGCAATATAATACCAAAACAAGAAAGAAAAAACATGTGTCAGGCATAGATTATTAAACACCTTCCATTGCTTCCAGGATGGGTTAGAAATGTTCCCCGTTTAATAAGGTATTGAAGATACCTAGCAAGCAATTTAAAAAGGGATAACACATTTGAAAACAAAATTTTCGCATCTACCATCCATAGCCGGGAAAGTACTCGAATTCTTTTGTGCAGCCCTACATATGATATATAGATTTGCATATATATTACACATAGTATGCTAAAATTTATCTTAGTTAGAAAACTTCTAACACATTGAGAATTCACCTTCAGCCATTTTTGTCAATAAACGAAAATGTACTTGACTTGTTTTGTGCAGCGCTATATTTTATCTAATGATTTTTATACACGCCACATACTAATCTAAAGTTTAACACTATTTTTGCTGGTGTCAGATGATACCTTTTAAAAGTTTAGATTTAAGTTCATTTGCTCGTAATTTTTTAATGTAATAAGTATAAAAAAAGTCTTCAGTGCATCAAAAATGATTTGTAATTGTTTTAATCTAAAAATTACAAACGGAAAACCATAAATCGAAATCATAAGGCGTCATCTGACACTGGTAGAAATAGTGTTAACACAAAGCATTTACCAGTACTAAAATAACACCTACAGAATTACCATCTGCGCACGGCAATGAATGCAGTTTTTTGATTAGCTCTGATGTATATGAATTTCTTTACATTCCACGAACATCTCGTAGTATACGAAATATAATTCAACTTGAAAATAAGTAACTCAACTAGAAACTACTTTTAACAATTTACGCCCATATACAATAGAGCTTAAGAATTCTTTTATGTAACCCTGTTTATGATCTATAGAGTTTATACACACTACCTAGTATGTAAAAATGTAGTGAAATCTAAAAACGCACACTACATGTGAAAACGCACTTAGAGCAATTATCGCTATAGTACTATTCGACATTTTTTGTGTGTTCCTATAAATGAACGACAATTGCTATGCATATCACGTACTACAAAAACATTTTATAGTGAATTGTAGTAATGTATGCCAATCTCATTATGCTTAAAATAGTGTAACAATTAAAATACTCTTCGACTATTTTTCCTCCTACACTTTTATGCAACCGAATTTTTTGTTTAATTCTCTAAAAGTATGATAAATTCATTGCAGCAATCATATTTTAGTGCATGTAAGAACTTCATATTTAAATTGGATTCATCGTTACATTGGAAATAGGGCAACATCATTAAAATACATAGCAAAAGATATGGAGCATTCTCACAATCTTTTGACTTTCGGGAATAAAAATATGGTGAAATTAAACTTGCTAAAATAACATTTTAATCTGATAGACGAATGCGTTAATGATTCAAAAGAAAGGAAAAATAGTCAGCAGCGAAATTTTTTTTTATTTAACTGAGGTTTAAGTTAATCTTGTGAGTTTAATTTTCCTTACCATTTTACCACTATAACTTTCTATTTTCTTCCAAATTTTTACTTATAATGAATTTGCATAGTCCCCACAGGACATTTAAATAAGAAATAATAACAATATAGTATTTTTAGTACAATTTTTTGGTACAACATTGTCTTAAAGTGGTGTTAAAGAAGGGACGGAAGGGAAAAAATAGGGATGGTATAGGAAAAAAAGGGATGGTATAGGAAAAAAAGGGATGGTAAGGATGGAACGGTAAGGAAAATTACCACCTATTTTTAGGCAAATCGTGTTAAGACTAAGTGGTAGCCACAATGTTCATTGATTTTTAGAAACAATTGTTAACATTGGATTAAATTATTATTTTTTTCTTATTTACGTCGAAAAGTGCAGGAATAAACCTTGGGGACGGTCAGAATACCAATAAAGCCACGATGCTTGAAATGGATATTTAATTGCTGATTTAAATTCTGCAGTAAATTTACTGTCAAAGAATTTTAGACATTCTTTTTCTAGCATACTTCTGCATGAGAAAAAACTTGAAAAAAATTCTGTGTCTGCATATGAAGTGATTTTCTGTATAAGTTTAGGAAGAGGATGGTAAGGAATCTAAAACCCAGGGACAGAGTTCAAAAAATAATATCAACCGTAAAAATGTGTGCAGGTTAATTTTTTGCTACATCTTTATATAAAACAATTGTCCTACTTTCGGAAAAAAATTACATCGAATTACTTTTATTGAAACAATTTTATAAGGACAGTTCCAAACTTAAAAATCAGCATCAGAGACACGGGACGGTATAGGAATTTTCCTGGTATTTGGACACCCAACGTCGTGCAAAACTTATTTATCTCGTTAATATTGTTATACAATCATGCAATGGGATGTTCCCCAGTATATGAAATAAAAAAAAAACACAAAAATATGTACAAAAATAAAAATTATTATTCAGGGACATAAAAGTCAAAAAATTGTGAGAATGCCCCATATGTGTTCTTGGCAAAGGCAAGTTTAATGCAATATGAAAAAAAAAAAGCATTTCAAGAGAACAGTTACCATTCATTGTGAATTCATTGACTTTATTAAGAGTAATGTTTAAAAGAATTCAATAAAAATTACGAAGTTTATACCTTACTTTATTAAAATTTACTAAGTGATATAGTACAAAAGACGTATTATACAAGGAAAAAGTACGAAAATAGATATGGATGCAGTTGTTATAATATCTAATGACTATATGAAAAAAATAAAATAAAAAGAAGGGAAGAATGTTCCTAAAACGAAAGAAAACAAGAATTCATTTTTTTTTCTTTTTACCAGAAGAATCTGGAGGTTGATCAAATGATTAAAGTTCTCACAGCGATATATCCACTAAGATCAGTTTACCATGCCACTGCAGTGCTACCGGTGATATTGGAAAACTTTTCCTACCAAGAAGTCCGTGTTAACTGAAAGCATCATTTAACTAGCCGGATGTGGCAATTCCAAAACTTTCTTCTGTCTCATACATGTTAAACTTCCTGAAAAATGAAGCATATCAGCGCCATTGGTTAGGTGATTTATACCAAAATCTAATCATCAACAACGTATGTTAACTTCTAGCTGAGACTGAAATTTCATGAAAATCTGTATATTAGTTTTTGAGATATAGCTATTGCGGAAATCGTAAAAAATTCTGCATGACAGCGCCACCTGTTGAGAAATTTGCACCAAAATATAATTAGGACTAATTTATACCAGGGATCTGAAGCTTGATGAAAATTCATACATTCGTTCTTGAGATACAGCTATTGAGGAAATCGTGAAAAATGCAGCATATCAGCGCCGACTGCTGAGCGAATTACACCAAAAACTAAGCAGCACTAATTTATATCAGAGACTAACTGAATCTGAAGTTTAATGAAAATTAGTGCATTCGTTCTTGAGATAGAGCTGTTGCGATAATCATGCATAACGAAGCATAGGAGCTCATCCTTTTGAGCCATTTTCACCAAAAAGTAATCAGCACCAAAATATATCAAGGACTAACTGGATGTGCAGTTTTATGAAAATCCTTGCAGTAGTTCTTGAGATAGAGCTATTGCAAGAATCGTAAAAAATACAGTATAGCAGCGCCACCTACTGAACGATTTACACCAAAAGGTAATCAGCGTCAGTTTATATCAAGGTCTAACTGAATCTAAAATTTTGTGAAATTCTGTGCATTAGTTCCTTGATATATAGCGCCCACAAAATTTTTGTTACACTAGGGGGCTCGGCCCCCTACGAGCTACGCTCGCCAACCCCCGTCCAGACACCGTAGACTCTAAATGCACGCTAATTTGATCGGCTTTAAAAAGATTTCGAAAGATTGAATTATAATTTAAAAAACAGTGGCGATCTCTCTATAAACGGATTTCTATTCATTTCTCTTCGATTGGGGAAATTTTAACGCCAAATCCGTTGCGGTAATACTTGATTATCCCGTCGACCCATTTCGCCAAATTATATAAATCGCCAAACCACTCGCCAAATTATACAAATTGACATAATTTTTATTTTAAATAACGAAAAAACAAATAAATTAGTACAACATTAATAAAAATACAAATAAAACGTCGAAATAAAAATAACTTGATGACGTAGACACGTGTAACAACATTTCATAATAAGTTAATATAAAAGGAATTAAGTAAACAGAGTCTTTGTCTCCTGGTATTTTTTAACAAAGCGAAAAGAAAGTTCTTTTAAATGAGACATTTTAAATTAATCGTTTTTAATCTGACGTAATTTTGACCAAACTATTCTTTCTCTTTTTAATATTCACGTGAAAATACTTGTGTTAGAAATTAAATGTTATTTGCGCTTTCCTAACAAAAATAGTTGAAAAGTATCCGCTTAAATTATCAAATAAATGTCTAGCGCAATTTCTAAATTTAAACCGTTTTGCTATATTATTTTGTGTTCATTTTATGTAATAACTGTAATGTGACGTAAATATGACGTAATTTCTCCTATTTAAGACTTCTAACGCATGTTAATAAATTTATTGCTTTACAAATTCATTTATCTCTTAAAATTCACGTGTAATTATAATTTTGATGACATAATTTTTAATAAGTTCCTGCTTTTTGTACATAATTATTTAATTCTAATTCCAAATGTTTTTTTCTGTTTATAATAGTCACGTGTAAATAAATTTTTAATTTATTTACACGTATAAATATTTTTTTGAAGCAAACATTATTGCTTCCGCTGTTTATACAGTTGGCAACAGTTTAAATTAATATCACTTTCTAAAATCTGTTAAAAATATCTCTAGAAATGCTGAAAATCTGAATTTAAAATAGAAATAAAACCTCAAAAAATTAGTCAAAATAAAACAATTAATGCAATCTGCACTCCGGCAAATTCTAACGCATAAAATGATCTAAAAATGATTAAATTCCTATGAACAGTTTTTGCTCCTATAAAACTTTTTTAGTGGAACGATTTTGTCCAAATTTAGCAATAAATATCTCTTAAAATAATTCTTCGATCGGAAAACTGTCTGCATCAGCGTGTTTATGAAACATTTCTGTATAATACTACCGATTTTCATATTTTTGTATGCATTATTTTTCTTAATATTAACGAAGAAAGAGCTCCGGTCACAAAAAATTCAAAACCGGCGGCGGCGGCGGCGGTGACAGCGGTAGTTACTTTTTTTTAGAATAGAGAGATACAGACTCACAGAGTGACAGAGTGACAGACATTTTCTAAAAACCATCAAATCGTGTTTAGGATTTTCTAAAACGTATAAATCCGTCGAAAACCTAATGTCGAAATTTTTCACGAATCCAATACTTTCTTCTTGTTAAGATAGAAAAAAGTAAAAATGTAAAAAAAATATTGCTTGTAACAAACAGTGGTATATATTGTGAATCTTCATACTATATTCGCAAAATACTGAAGGTCTGTAAAGAAAATGGGAAAAAATTAAGCATCTGAAAATAAGATTCCTCAAATGGTATGGATATAAAAACTTTTGGTGGCCAGCAGTACCAAATATAGAGAAAGTACCTGCTTTATTTGTATTTTATGGTTATAGTTCAGACTGATTCTATGGGCAGCTTTAAAAGTTAAAGCAAAGATGATATTCCGGACTTATACAAAACCTTTAAGAAGCTCCATACGGATTTTATTTTAATGAACTGGTGAAAGTTAATTGAAATTGTTTGTTTTTCTAGTTCATATTGGCAATAGGGTACTTTATGTTAAACTGACGTTTTCTTTTAAAGTTAATTGCCGAAACGCCATTGAAGATTTACTGTGGAAACATGAAAAGTTTTTGGTTTCTGTCTGTTTATTCCGAGATAACCGCCGCAAAAAGCATCCAATTAGATTGGAACTGACTTGGCATGTTGATGGGGTACCCGAATTTAGATATATAGTTTTTGGTAATATTTGGTCTATTCGTTCGAAAAATATAGAACACCTTATTTTGCGCTATAAAGCTTTTCTATGACAATTCAGACGATTTTCAAATTTCCATTTGTTGAAACAAAATGGCTCACTTGATTAATGAATTTAAATGAAAAATTATGGATGCTTAAATTTCCGAATGAGGGCCTTAAATTATTTCTATTAGTTTGAAATTTTGTCAATACGTTTGTCAGATTGTTTAAATTATGTGTTAAATTTTAGTGGAATTTTATATATGTGTTCCAATAACATAAAACATTTTGTTTTATAAATTTACTTATTTGACATGATACATTTTTCATTTATTTCTTTTTCTTTTATCAGTTACCCGGCAAATGTATTTCATTATCTAATAAAAAAAAATCATTCAAATAATCTTGATTGCGAAAGAATAAGCAGAAATTCTGGCTGAGGGAATTAAAAGATTAGCTAATCTTTCGTAATTTGGTTAGCAACATAGGTTTGGTCAAATATGAAAGATGTTAGTAACTTTACGGTTTTAAATTAAATGTAGATACCATTAAAAGTACATCACAAAAAATACTTTATAGCGCCAAACCACGTTAGCTATTTAGATAATTGTAGACCTGAGTGGAAGAAGATGTTCCGTAACAAAAATTAGAATTCGAGAAAATTGAAGTGAAAGTTTTTTGTAGTAATATATAGTTATTGATTTAAGTCCTTCTTAGTAGCATATGTTTGAATGTTAATAGTGATACTAAAATCTCCTATATAAGAATATTAACATTTAATTATTAGATATTAGAAGTTTTTTTCACCATTTAAATTATTATATATAAAAATATAAAATATTAAAAGATACTGTCTCATATCTTCAACACTAAGTAGAATTTTAGTATTTTAGTTTTACCATATGATATAATACCTCCTAAAGCTTTCATCTATAAAATAAAACATTTTTTGAGAAAATATATCACAACATGTTTTTCTACTAAGCTCTTCAACTGACAATGGACACGATGATGAATGATTACTCATTAGGTTTAAAAGCCTCCGAATAAGCCTATTTTGGGGTGATTTTAGTAAATAAATACTATCAAGTAGATTAGGATGTATTTTTGATAAATCTTAGATCTAAATATTATCGAAAGACAATCAAAACAGTTTTTCGGAAACGAAAAATGTAAAAACATTAGATTTCTAAATTAGATATAAGTTAGATGACACAGATTACATTTCCACAAGTTCCTTATCCATCAGCTGCAGGTGTTTGTTCTTGGCAGGTAAGTAAATACTGCTATTTGAATATTAGGATAACATAAAACATTTGTCCAAATTGGTGCTTATCCTAATAAAATTGTAGTTTAAAAATAAATTCAAGATATACTTAACGATTCGCACAATCAATAGGAAATTACGAATGAAAATTTAATGAGACTTGTTCAGTGGGGGGGGGGGGGGGCAGAGCCCCTTGTCGAATTGTAATTTATTATCTAAACATTTACCAGAAAAAGCAGCTCGTCCGAATTTCAGAATATCATTACATAATAGCATGTTTTAACTACCGAAACTTTCGAAGTATTTTTTATTCTTATAAATATTTATATAATTTAAAAACTTTAAATTGCGGTTTGTAGGAAGTTGAATATCAAGAAAAGCGTATTAAAAAATAATGACTTGCAGAGCTGACGTTGAGACTGCTGATCTGTAGATTTACTAGTTTGCTTTTAATTTCTTGTGCTCTGTACTGTCGCCAGTTGTTAGTTGTTAATTGTTAATTGTTAGTTGATAGCTGTTATCTGTTAGTTCTTAGTTCTTATTTCTTAGTTGTTGCTGTGTTTTCTGTGCTTTTTAAAAAATGTTATAAAGAGTGATACCAACCATGTAACATTTTCCCCCTCTTGTATTAAAATCCCCATTGTTGACCCCATTTGAAGTACGCAAAGGAATAAGGTACCGTGTGACTATTACATTTTATAAGCATCTTGTTTGGTATTCATATAACATAGAAATCCAGTGTCTACTAATTACCCCATGCATTCTTAATTACCTGGGTAACTTTTAGCCATGTTTTTATTTTATTATTTTATTTTTATTTATTTACAAAAAAAAATAATGAATGTGCTAAGAAGATATTTTATATAATATTAATAATTTAAAACAAAATATCTGAACTATATATATTAGGGTGGTCCTTAAAAAAATAACTTTTAAATTTTCTATGGGGCACCCTCCTATTTTGTTCTATGTATAAAATAAAGACTTCCAGAAAATTTTTAAATTTTTAAAACATTTTTTAAGGGTCGATACCAAGGTTTGAATATTTAGAAAAAAAATTAAAAATTGACATATTTTGTAATTTAATAATATATTATTAATACAAATCCATAGTCATTGCCAAATTGAATCATGGTATGATATTAGGTGTTAAAGACTGTCATTTGTTTCAAGTTTAAACATATTTACGTGGTCTGTTGTCCAAACACAGACAAGAGTATTTCATGTCTACACTCTATTTCATCTCAACTTGGCAGCATTGTGAAAGGTAGAGAACCTAACATTCCGCCTTGAAAAATAGTTCTCCGTTATTTTTTAATCTTAAATAGATAAAATGCGTAGGAATTTATAAGATAATGTTTATAAATTATAGAATTTGATTTTTTTATATTCGTAAAATGTCGTACTAAATGGCCATATTCGTATCAAAAGCAGAGCACACAAAACTTAAAAAAAGAGTTTTTAGCAAGCGTTCCTTTGACTGTTCACTAGGATTGCAAAATTTTAGAAGACATTTCAGGATCTGAAACTGTAGACAGATTACCCATTATTGTTTCATGTAAAGGTACTGACCATTTAACTAGCTGCTCCTAAACTTCAATCAGGAACAGGTGAGGCAATAGCTTCTGCTGTTAACGAAATATTGTAGTCGTGTGGAATACCTAGCAAGTAAAATGCAAGTTTTGATACAACCTTTGTTAATACCGGATTATCAAGAGAAGCTTGTGTTCTTCTGGAACAGAATATGAACAAAGAAATGATTTGGATTGCCATCATCACTTTCTTGAAATGCTGTTTTTGCTCTTTATCTTTTGTATGAAGTTTATTGTATAACTCTATGAGTGCTACCCAGCTTTCGGCTACATCATTAACAACTTTGACTGAAGTCGCTAGTGCCTTACATGTTTTGTAGGTAGGTTTCATTTTCATTCCAGTTAGTCACATCTGTTTCAAAAAAGTCTGAAGGTTAAGCCATAATTAAAAAAACCCCTGAGAGTGCTGATTGTTAGAAAATCTTGCAAGTCATTTTGGAGAATGACATCAGGATCAGCACGTGTACGGTTCAAGGGCTCATAATTTTCTTCATTTTTCAAAGCATGCACCATTTTTCTTTCACTTTCAAAAAAGACATCATCGAAAAATTCAAAAGCAACTAGTTCTTCTGTGAAGTACAGAAATGTCCTAGGAACTTCTTCAAAGCACAAAAAGAAATGATGTCATTTAAATTTTCGTCTTTATTCAAGTTCTTCACGAGCAATAAGTCATTGGGCCTGATACCAGCTGTGAATGTAGATTTTCACTACAAACGAGCAAAATTGACGAACTCCAGATTTTTCCTGCGTAGAGAGTTTAACCTGATCTCTAAATAAATAAACCTTGAGCGAGTACATGGCCTTCACCATCCATGGAACACGATGCAACCCACCTGGGGCTCTAATGTAAAACCTCTTTCGGGTACTCCTCCTAAGAAAATGATGGCAAGCACTATCAGTTCCTTGTAATCGTCCCTTTGTTGTAAAATCATTAAGATGATTTTGAGAAAATTCCGTAATTTCTGAAGCATTATGCGTTATTTTTTTCATTCATTAAATTGTCTAAAATAGGCCATAATCGATAGACATCCACGAAATTTTAAATCGTTTGAATAACAGTATGTCTCATCCGCTTGGAACTCCGAGAGACTTAACAACAACTTCCTCAAGCATAATTTCAAGGATGTGATGGTAAGCCAAATTACTTCTTTGTTCATATTCTAATCTAGAAGAGCACAAGCTTCTCCTGATAATCGGTTATTAACAATGGTTATATCAAAAGTCATACATTTTACTTGCTTGTAATCCCCACAACTGCAATGTTTCGTTAACAGCAGAAGCTATTGCCTCACCTGTTCCTGATTGAAGCTTTGGAACAGCTAGTTAAATGGTCAGTACCTTTACCTGAAATAATAATGGGTAATCTGTCTACAGTTATAGATCCTGAAATGTATTCTAAAATTTTGCAATTCCAGTGAACAGTCAAAGGAACACTTGCCGAAAACTCTTTTTTTTAGTTTTGTGCTCTGCTTTTGATACGAATATGGCCATTTAGTAGACATTTTACGAATATAAAAAAATCAAATTCTATAATTTATAAACATTATCTTATAAATGCCTACGCATTTCAGCTATTTAAGATTAAAAAATAACGGAGAACTACTTTTCAAGGCGGAATGTTAGGTTCTCTACCTTTCACAATGCTGCCAAGTTGAGTTGAAATAGAATGTAGACATGAAATACTCCTGTCTGTGTTTGGACAACAGACCACGTAAATATGTTGAAACTTGAAACAAATGACAGTCTTTACAACCTAATATCATACCATGATTCAATTTGGCAATGACTATGGATTTGTATTAATAATATATTATTAAATTACAAAATATGTCAATTTTTAATTTTTTTTCTAAATATTCAACCCTTGGTAGTGACCCTTAAAAAATGTTTTAAAATTTTGAAATTTTTGTGGAAGTCTTTATTTTATACATAGAACAAAATAGGAGGGTGCCCCATAGAAATTTTTAAAGTTAATTTTTTAAGGACCACCCTAATATATATATATATATATATATATATATATAAACACTTTTATAAAAGAAAAGTTTACTGTTTGTCAAAAAAAAAATACCCTGGTTACCACGAAACCTTTTTTAATAAATTTTAGTTTTTTTCTATGCTAGCGATTCAGAAGGTTTGGAAACTGTAAATGAATTTTGTTTAGAAAACTTTGCTTATACATCCAAGCTTCTAAAACACAGAAGATCTAAAAGAATAAAGGTGATGACTGTGTGCCTAACTGCAGCGTTAGATAAATAGGATTATTAACGAAGAGGTTTTATTATTATATTTTTAACAGCCTGTATGAAAGCAGCAAATTTAAATCTCGATGAACTTGTAATCAAATGTATATTCCTTAAGAGGATGGTAGACTTTAAAAAATACATTTCATTATTTATATTATTCCATCAAGCAATTCTTCAAAGAAGTGTTCTGTCCAATAGTTGAATAAATAAATTAAAAAGCTATTAATTATTAGGTAAAATCTGTTTCAGATATTGTTTGTTTTATGTTTACATTTGATTTATATACAGGTGCTCGCAGATTTTTGTAACGATTTTGACTTTCCCTATTATTTAAATTTAAACTAAAGAAAAAAACATATTGCATCAATTCGGAATGGGGCGTAATTATTGTCTGCACCTTTAAAATATTGTTCGCTGTAAAATATTACTGAAAATAAACAATAGATCAAAGACTATGTATTTGGACTTTATGAAGAAAATTACCGCTATTCGATACTTTAAAAAAAGGTGTGAAAAGCAGGTTTTAAAGAATCTATGAGTAATAATAAACGTGACATAATAAATAAAAAAAGGAAGAATATTTATCTGATTTCAATAGAAAAAGATCAATTTACAAATAAAAAAGGAAAAATGACCTAAAATGTTGGTTTAGAGGAAAAATAGGAACGTTTTATGATTATTGCTGGATTCTTTTATAACGGAAAACTTGAAATAAGGAAAGTAAAGAAAAAATTCAAAATTAAATAGGATTACTATCGGAAATGTGTTTTAACACCTGTTTTAAAGGAAGACATTCAATCATTTTACCTAAACAAACTTCATTATGTTAAATTCCACCAGGACAAGGCTACCAGGCATGCTTCTAAATCTACTACTATATTTTTAGAAAAAAATGAGAATTAAAACTGGAGTTGAGGCTATTCCGTTTAAATGAATCCTATCGTAGTCCCTCCATGGAATTTATGGATTACTGGGAAAATAGATTTTAAAACAAACTATTTATAAACAGTATCTCAAAATATTGAATGGATTCTGCAAGATTGTGGTCGAGGAGAGGAACAAAATCAATCTTGATATTTTAAGAAAAGTCCTTTTATCTTGAAAATCAAGATGTAATATGAATTGTTCAACAAAAGGCTATCCGATTGAATATACATTAGAAAAATTCTTATGTTTTTTAATCTAATTATTTTTCCAAATTCGTTACAGAAATGTGCGAAACCTACTGTATTGATATGACTGGCTATAATCTGTAAGGATTGTAGTTCTATTTTCAATCATGATTACATGAAGCATAACGTTAATTGAGAGTTTATTAAATCTTTTTATTAAATATTTATATGTTAATTAGTGCATTTTTAACATTTTAAATGGTGTCAGAGTTATGTGAACTATTTACTAAAAATTGCTTAATAGTTTTGCTTTTTAGAGACTTTAAGATGAAAGTTCTCATGGAACTGGCAAGTAATCTCCCCACAGTTTCAGCTTTTGACGCTGGATCTAATATCTTAAAATCTTTGAGAAAATTTTGAAATAAGATTTTGAAGATTATTTAGAGCTATGAAATACAACAGTGAACATGAAATAACTAAAACTACATTTTTTAGACTTGTATGTCGAAAAGAAACTCAGGAAAAAGTTAACAGGATTTGATCTTAGGCGTAATGAAGATAGGGAGATTCTCAAAAGGTGGGATCATTAAACGTTAACTATATGTAATTTTTAAAATTTTCAAATTTAAGGCCAATTTTTTTTAATAGTATAGTATTTTGTCTATAAATATAATATATAAATATTTTATAATCGTATGTCTACAAAATTATGCACAAACAGCAACTATTCTGGAAAATTAATGATTAAAGCATTTAATTAGCAGTTACGTACGTTACAAATTTTGGAAACTCTTTCGCACGTACGTTACAGATTTTGGACGTTGCTCTTAGTATTTAAAAAATTCTTAAGACTAAGAATGTAGTAAATGTGTCTGTATACATATATATATATGTATAATTAACTTTTTGTTATCCGGTAATCTATCTATATATATAAAATCCAAACGGAAATTTCGTTCCGAACGCCTAGATTTCGAGTTCTACTGCATGGATTTTTACGGCACTTATAGCGTTAGATAGGTATCGTTTCAGGGAAGGCTTTAAACTATAACACATCATTCTACCTAGATTAGTTATAGAATTATGACGGAAAGTTCTGTTATTTTGGACGATAAGGTTTACCATTTTATTTCTTGGTGAAATTTATCGTGGATAAAAAAAAATGAAAAAGCTATTACACCTCGAAACATAAAAGAAAAAAGTTACTAATTTTAATTGAAAAAAAAAGAAGGAAGTAAAAAAGAAGGAAAAATCCGTTTTAATGAGTGATAATATTAAAAAACAAAAATATTAATTTAAACATGAAAGGGAATGTTCGTAATGCTTAAAAAAGTTACTCAGTTAAAATATTGCAATTGAAATAAGATTTGGCTCTTTATCGTTTGCATCAGGTTAAGAAAAATGCATCTGAAAAATTGATAGGATGATATCAAGGAACTTTCGGTAAGTGCATGCTCAGAAATATTTGAAAAAATATCTTCTCATGAGGAATATATAGCAGATTCTTCTCGTGACATATAATAAGTTTATAAAAAAAAATCCGCAGAACCCCGATTTAGCGTTTGTAAAAAAATAATGAAAATTTAATTTTTTTGGTGATTTAATGCTGGTTGGCGGCAAAATAAAATTTTGAATGATACTTTTTTTTATCATAAATAATTTTTAAGTAAAACCTTTTTCTACTCTTCATATGAAGATAGATTAAGTTTAACTTAAATAAATACATTTTTATTACTACAGTTTTTTCATATACCTTTATATGTGTATATATTAAAATTATATTATCGTAATTATACGGTTTAAAACAAAATTTCAGTTTATTAAATTTTTTTCAAATTCAAAATTAATGTCCGATTCGGAACATTGGCAATTTGACTTGGATATTGTTAGTATCAGAAACAAGAAATGAAGGTTATGGTTGCCATGGAAACAAGTATTTAATATAAAATGTTTAATGGTAGCATTTTTAATTAGCCAGCTACTTTTAAAGCAAACTGAAAACGGTACTACTTGATTATCCCGTCGACAAAATAACTATCGCCAAACTATAAGATTAAATGCCAATAATAGCTATCGTAAATTTTATATTCACTTGACATTAAACATGATGCATGTGTTTGTTGCGTCATCAAGTGATTTTTAATTTGACTTCTATTTGTAGTTTGATTAATGTTTAAAAAAATTTTTATTCTTTCGTTGTTTAAAATAAAAATTCTGTCAATTTGTATAATTTGGTAAGTAGTTTGGCAATTTATATAATTTGGCGAATAATTTGGCAATTTATATAATTTGGCGAAATTAGTTGAATGAATAATCAAATAGAACCCTTAAAACATTTCCAGCCGGTGAATCCATGTAAAATTAAATAACTACTGCAACACGCTATTTTTTATGTTATATACGCTTAAAGATAAAAATAATAATAATACGCTAATCCTTCGTTTAAGTTTAAATTCATTGAGTTTTAGGCATTTATACATTTATTTAACAAGCAATTTTCAAATGCATTTAAATATCTTGCATTTGGGATGGAAATGTGCTGGCTAGCCAAATAGCGTGGAACGTTGGTCTTTTTTGCGCAGAATACTCGAATATATATAGATTTTTTTCAGATTTTTACTGAGATTCCGCCACCAAATTTGACTGATGTTTTACTACATACATGAGTAGTTTTAAAAGCATTTTCCTTTTTAAAATAATTTGAGTATGCTCTTTAAGGAGACCTTCCTTGTGGTAACAATTTTGTTTTTGATTTGTTCTTTTTTATTTCTAACTCTTCCATCATGTGACTCACAGGCGAAAACAGCAGATGTAATTGTAAAAATGATGGTACTTATGATTTACATGTTATATGTTTATTTGTGATTTTTGAGTTCACTTTTGTAGCCAAACAATTTGATTTTAAGCCAAAAAGACGTAAGTGTGAATTGGGTTCAAGCGATGTTTACAATAAAGGTGATTTTGCAAGTGTCCAAAAGCATTTTTTGAGTATTTTTTAAAATTCAAATGTACAATATATAAATAGCAATTAATATTTTAAAAATGGAGTCAAATATTTTAATTTTAGTATAGATGTCTCCCGCACACGCACATACATATTGTAAAATAATTTAATTTTAAACATTTAAAAAATTTCTCATCATACTTTACTGCGAAAGCATGTCGGTTTGTTTTCCCCAGATTTGTGACTTTTATAACCTCGAAGCCAGATTAGCTAATACTGTCCATTCTTTTTTTATTAAAAAACATATCACCAATTTCCCTTATACAAACGTTCAATGTTTGCAATGTTAGGTAGTAAAGATTATTCTTAAGAAAATGTAAGCAATTATGCGTTATTTCTATCACGAAAAAAGACATTTTGCAATAAAAATTGCTTTCTAAAATCACTTTTCGATATTCCATTTTATTCGTCATTTCTTTTTTTTTTCATATCTTCCCTTCTTTTAGAAATGCTATAAAAAGATATTGGATGAATCTTCCATAATCAGCTACCTTACAATTGGCGAATTTACTGTATGGTGTTGGAAGATTCGTTTATATTCGAAAGGAACCGTGGACGGTAAATCCGATTTCAGAAGATTACGTGAAATTTGTACTTTTAGTAATTAGCGATTAGTAAATTTATGTTTTTTTATTATGGAGCAAACGGACAAAAGAAGATTTACTAATAGATATTTTTCATGTGCAGTTATTTTACTTTCACTACAAAAGCATTAATTTGAATGTACAAAAAAAAAAAGAAAAAATTCAAATGCCAAAGGTAGCAAATGGAACAATATTTGTTCATTTAGCCTAAGTTTTTTTTTAAAAAAAGTACCTCAAATTCAATTAAAATTTCAATCATTATAAAATTTTGGCTGATGCACAGCCCGAGCAGCTGATCGTAGTGACAAATTTTAGGTTTTTTTTACTATCACTAAAAAAGCATTACTTTGAATGTATTTAAAAAAAAAAAAAAAAAAAAAAAAAACTTTCAAATGCCAAAGGTGGCCAATGGAACAATATTTGTTCATTTACTCAAGGTTTTTAAAAAAAGTACCTCATTCAAATAAAACTTAAATTATTATAAAGAAATTTTGGCTGATGCATAGCCCGAGCAGCTGATCATAATCACAAATTAACGTTTTTAGTTTTATTTAGGCAACAAACTGATGAATAATGACGTCTTGAAAATAAAAGCATGTTTATTTCTCCGTAAAAAATCTTTGGTTTGCCAAAAAAAGATCACAACTAAAAATTTTGCATAACTAACTTTATTTATCATTTGCAAAGAGTTTTGATAGTGAAAGATCTAAAATTCAATCAACATCAATTTGACATTATTTAATGGAATGTAGTTTGGAACGTAATTAACTCTGTTTTGTAGGTAACTCTGGTACATTTTTAGCCATACCGTTACAAACATTTCTAACGTTGCAGATCAGACTTGGTTGTGGATCCGATTACGGATGATTGGGAAGATTTTATTGAATGAAAACTAGAGGTTTAGTTTTCTATTTGAATTAGTTATCGAGGTTATTTTCCTAGGTTAATAGTTGTATGATTAAAAGTGGTATGTAAAAAGAAGCGGCAGTTAAAATGACATTGTTTTAATTTTATTCACACATTTCCGCTTTAAATATCCTCTTTTACATGATTCACATATTTTAAAATATAAAAGTTAAATACAGTTTGGACTGTATTTACTCTACTGGAAATTGAAGATAAGAAACTGTAGCGAAAACCTGGCAAAAGAAGAGGTATATTACCAAATATAATGTAACGTAGAGAGAGATTGTATTTATGTTATCAGATCCGCACAAAGTACCAAGCTGAGAAGCCCAGAGTAAAAGAACTAATAAAACGAAAGTGAATAACCCGAACATTCTTTATGTTAAATGGTGAACCTCTGCAGTCATTGTAATTCCCTCTTTTTTAGTAGTGTGGTGATATGATCGTAATGGCCGCATTTACCTCCCAAACTCTACATGTGTACTAAAGAGTTGCTTAATTGCCCGTATTTCGTCTAACGCATTAGATAATATAATAGCTCAATTGCGACCGATGCGTATTCAGAAAATGCGAAAGGACCTTCCAGGTGAAGATACATATTAATTTAAAATACAAGGTCGGATTTTCCATTTCGTTTGATTGAAGGTTTATTTGAAAAATGGTCCAACGCAGCGGGCTCAGCCTGCTAGTAATAATAATAAAATCAAATACTTTGTTACGTACGTTACTTTCGGACATAACAAAATACAGAAAAATTCTTTATAGAAAAGCCCTTCTATCTCCAAAAAAGCAATAAATCAGCATGCCGTCTCTTAACGAAATTATCAAAAAATCATCCGTTTCCTTTATGCATTCGTTGTTTACCATTAGAACCACCTAGAAAAAAGTTAAAACTCTTTTTCTTGGTGGTACATCGGAACAGTTACCGTTATGAATGTTCGAAATTGGCCTCTTTAGCATAAAATAATAAAATTTTAAGATATTTATACGAAGCTTTTAAAATAAATTATGTTATTTTCTGTCTCTGAATAGAAGTAAAAACTCAGTGTAAAAAAAAAATAAAGTCAATGATAATTAAAGTTATGTTTGAAAGGCTTAAAGTTTTGACTTGTGTCCTGTGCCCACCTTTTGAGAATCGCCCGATAGTGAGTATATAACTCTAGGACGAATTTCAGATAAATTTGATATGCGTTTTCTAGATTATCAAAATATGATTTTTGCGTTTTTAAGATTCTTTAAATTAAACAAGAACAACCAGGAAAGTTTGTTGATGATGATTATTTATAACTTCGTTGTGCCGTAGAAGAATAAAACTATCGTGAATCTCAAGATCGCATGCGCTCGTGACAAAATGCTACAACACAAGGTTTAGGTAATAAAACACTTCAAGAGAGATTAATAAGAGAAATTAGGAAGAAAGCCTAAACAAGTATTTGGATCTTGCAGAACTGCTGAGAACAGATATCAGCAATGAATGTAAAACTTGCTGTGAATGCATTAAAACATTTGAAAAACCATTCCAAATCATCAAGATTCTCACAAACTATTTTTCAGAATAAGAAAAACAAAGTAGGCAACGTGGAAAACTCATGAGATCAAGAAATGTTCCGCTTATGAAACAAAATACAGAAATTGTGAATTTAAAAAAAATCATTCGGCAAAAATGTGCGGAACTGAAAAATGGTATTAAAGAAGCTGATACATATAATATTGGAGATATTGGAGATATGAAGCCAGTTAATGAATTAGACATGAATAAATGTGGTTCGACATGTTTACAATGAATTAAAGTAAATGAAATTGAAGCTGCTTTTAAACTAGATTCTGGATCTCAAGTTAATGTAATTCTGAACTGAGAACTATTAAAATGGTATGAGAGCCAACAGTCAGAAAGGAAAACACACGTGTGATTGAATATACTGACAAAACAACCTTGTTCCGTTTACAAGTGGGTGTTATCTTAACTGTCAAACATGCAACCATAAAAAAAGTTACAGTTTTTAGTTACAAATTTACATTCATTAACAATATTAAGTTCTGGAAGATTGTAAATAATTAGGTCTAAACAAAAAGTTGAATTTGATTAGTAGAAATTTTGGTGAAACAGAAAGATACATTATCAAAGTATTTTAAGATGTTTTGCTGGTTCAAGAAGACTTGCAAGTACCGTAAAAATTCAATTAACCCCTTGAAGGGCTGTGGTATATTATAAATCCCTCTTAATTATAATCCCTAAACGTTACAATGGCGTCAAGTGTTTTGATCAGAATTTTGATTTAATAATGTTTGTGACGAAAACATTTTACCCATTTTCAAATAAATTTATTTCGTAAATACTGGTGTTATTCAATCATTTCAGCATTTTGGAAACAGAAGTACAAACTTCACAATGGTTAAAAGAAAACTGCTTTTCTGGAGTAATATTGTAATGAATAATAGTGTAATAGATTATAATGTTTGTGAAGAAAACATTTTACCCATTTTCAAATAAATTTATTTCGTAAATACTGGTGTCATTCAATCATTTCAGCATTTTGGAAACAGAAGTACAGACTCCACAATAGTTAAAAGAAAACTGCTTTTCTGAAGTAATATTGTAATGAATAATAGTGTAATAGATAATAATGTTTGTGAAGAAAACATTTTACCCATTTTCAAATAAATTTATTTCGTAAATACTGGTATCATTCAATCATTTCAGCATTTTGGAAACAGAAGTACAGACTCCACAATGGTTAAAAGAAAACTGCTTTTCTGAAGTAATATTGTAATGAATAATAGTGTAATAGATAATAATGTTTGTGAAGAAAACATTTTACCCATTTTCAAATAAATTTATTTCGTAAATACTGGTGTCATTCAATCATTTCAGCATTTTGGAAACAGAAGTACAAACTTCACAATGGTTAAAAGAAAACTGCTTTTCTGGAGTAATATTGTAATGAATAATAGTGTAATAGATTATAATGTTTGTGACGAAAACATTTTACCCATTTTCAAATAAATTTATTTCGTAAATACTGGTGTTATTCAATCATTTCAGCATTTTGGAAACAGAAGTACAGACTCCACAATAGTTAAAAGAAAACTGCTTTTCTGAAGTAATATTGTAATGAATAATAGTGTAATAGATAATAATGTTTGTGAAGAAAACATTTTACCCATTTTCAAATAAATTTATTTCGTAAATACTGGTATCATTCAATCATTTCAGCATTTTGGAAACAGAAGTACAGACTCCACAATGGTTAAAAGAAAACTGCTTTTCTGAAGTAATATTGTAATGAATAATAGTGTAATAGATAATAATGTTTGTGACGAAAACATTTTACCCATTTTCAAATAAATTTATTTCGTAAATACTGGTGTTATTCAATCATTTCAGCATTTTGGAAACAGAAGTACAAACTTCACAATGGTTAAAAGAAAACTGCTTTTCTGGAGTAATATTGTAATGAATAATAGTGTAATAGATTATAATGTTTGTGAAGAAAACATTTTACCCATTTTCAAATAAATTTATTTCGTAAATACTGGTGTCATTCAATCATTTCAGCATTTTGGAAACAGAAGTACAGACTCCACAATAGTTAAAAGAAAACTGCTTTTCTGAAGTAATATTGTAATGAATAATAGTGTAATAGATAATAATGTTTGTGAAGAAAACATTTTACCCATTTTCAAATAAATTTATTTCGTAAATACTGGTATCATTCAATCATTTCAGCATTTTGGAAACAGAAGTACAGACTCCACAATGGTTAAAAGAAAACTGCTTTTCTGAAGTAATATTGTAATGAATAATAGTGTAATAGATAATAATGTTTGTGAAGAAAACATTTTACCCATTTTCAAATAAATTTATTTCGTAAATACAGGTGTCATTCAATCATTTCAGCATTTTGGAAACAGAAGTACAGACTCCACAATGGTTAAAAGAAAACTGCTTTTCTGAAGTAAAAGCACCCGACAAATTTCCTCTTGATTTACTTAACAAAGAAGAGCTAAATTAAATGGTCGGACCAGGTATAATAACTAAAGTTGACGAGTTGACCGAATGGGTAAACAGCATGGTTGTAGGTCATGAATCAAAAAATCCGAGAATTTGTTTTGATCCAAGACCAAAAAATAAGGCTATTCAAATGCCTCAATAGAGATCTCCACTGCAAATGCACTTATCACCAAGTTACAAGACTGTACGATTTTTACTATTCGTGATGCAAACAGAGTTGTTACTGGATTAAGAGTCATCTTATTTTACAACTTCTAGCACACATAGGGGAATGTTTAGATTCTGGTTTTGTGATTTAGTTTGCATTAAAATCTCTTTAAAAATTTCAAAAGGCAATGGATGAAATTTTGTCTGTAACTCTATCAAATGATATAAGTAAAAATTAAATTGTAGCTGCACGCCTAAAAGGAGAAAATCAGTCACATTTGGATCTGTATCGTTGACACAAACACAACAGCAATATTCACAAATTTCAAAAGAGCTACTAGTAGTTGTATATGGTTTATAACATTTAAATTACTGTAGTTGTTTAAGAGACATTAAAGTAGAAACGTATCATAGATCATTTTCCGACCATATCAAGAAAGCATTTCATAATATCTCACCTCATTTTCAACGAATATTATTTCAACTTAATAAGTACAATATTGGGCTAGAATATGTTGCGAAAAAGCAATTACGTATACCATATGTCCTTTAGAGAACAGAGTCAACTATTGACATTTTTGATTATGAAAATCAGGAATTATCTGTTAAGACACGCCTGTTGGAACAAGCTTCACTAACAAAATAGAAACAACGCGGAATTAACAGCAAGTGGCCATAAGTTACAAGATGAACTTTTTCACATAAAGAATTGCTGGCCAGGGAAAAATAAAACAAAAAAAGCTCCACAAGACTACTGGAATAGCAATGAAGAGCTGTAGGTTACAAAAGAGGGCATTATCTACAAAGTCCTAAAGCATCAAGAAAAGAAATTTAGAGTAAGTCTCTTTGAGGTGCAGTTTTTATCAAATTAAAGTCGGAGAATATTTTTATTGACCCAATTTGAATAGACAAGTTAAAAAGAAATTTGTGTCAAGATGCAAAATATGTCAAAAATACCAAAGAGAAAATAAAACAAAACAAACCTAACTCTAATGAATCCAGACTTTCCTGATAGATTATGGCAGGAAGTTTCATTTGACTTCTACTGTTTAAAAGTACGGAAACATCTAATGATCGATTATTTATCTAAATACGTTGAACTGTAACTACTTAAAAACATAGCAACGCAAGCTTCATTACAGTAAAGAAATCTATATACGCATCACACAGAAGAGGTTATAATTGATGGAGGATTACCATTTAATTCTGTTGTGCAAATCTTTGCAAGAATTGGATATTAATTAACATATTACACTTCTTCCCATTCCAAAAGGAAATGTAAAATTGAGAGAACGGTGCAGACGACAAAAAAATCATCTTTCTAAAGCTGGGGAAGAAGATAAAGTTATATAAGTTGTATTGTTGGACTTCAGAATCCAATAAACAAAGGATGTGGCATCACAAGGTGAATTATTAGTAAGTCGAAATTTTACATCCTTCCTGTCATCATACCCAGAGCAGTTGAAGCGTAAATTTAATGTTGAGCCCGTCTCATCTGTTGCGTCTGCAGAAGAAATAGATATCACAATTGACCAGGCAAATCTGAAAATCGAGGTCTTGAGGGGTCAAAATAAGTTGAAGATTTGCTGAATGAAATGATGAATGAAGAAATGAACACGAGAAAAAACTTTGATGCTAATGAAAGTAACAAAGTTCAGAGAGAATCTAATCTAATTATTATAAATTACAGTCTATCTACAGAGTGTACCTGAAACACGAAAGTCATCAACAAACATTGCCAAACATTTTCGCTACGGTTACAATTAAACGAGGAAAATTTCAAATATTGTATGTTCAGCCACAGTTGAAAACTTTTAATTGTATTTGTAACTTTTCTCTGTGTAACATTTAAAGCTAACATTTCAATAGTAAGAGATTTTTTTATAAATCTTTTAAAGAGCATGTTAGATATTTGTTTTATATGCTCTATATATATCAGTGCCTGCAATGCACTGTAAAAATAATGGACTAAAAACGGATATTCTGCTGGCAGTCGAGACGCCAGTACTATTTCCGTATTTTAACGAAAAATTTCCCCCATAAATTCAAGAAAAACGAAATATTTTCTGTAATTTATGAGGGAAAATTTTCGTAAAAATACAGATTTCTGGAATTTATGGGGGGGGGGGGGATTTCCGTTAAAATGCGGAAATAGTACTGGCGTCTCGATTGCGAGTAGAACCTCCGTTTTTTTAGTCCTTTTTTACAGTATGTTTATATTTGATTTAAATTTTAAATGAATAGGTGTGGCCTATAACTGTTTTAATTATGTTCTAAAATGTAAAAACGCAGTATTGTGTTATTTTAAGAGTTAGTGGCGGTGCTATTTCGCACGGACAGCATAAAATGAGTTTCTTGCAGGGAACAGTTAATGTAGCATTTGCTCGATACTATAGTGCTGTTGTGCTGTTCCGGAGTAACGAGTTCGGTAATTGCTATTGCCGTTCATATCTCCTTCAAGATCATTAAATTTTATTATCAATTGTTCGTATCTTAATTGGTGCATCTTTGTGAACTTAAAACTTAATTATTTGTTTATAAATATTGCCAATTGTTAATGAACTGTGGCATTGTTTGTAGTAAAAGCTATTTTATAAGATTGTAAAATTAGTTAATGAAGGTCATTGTTTTTAAATTTATTATTAAAATTACCAAAAGTAAATTAAAATTATTTCATAATACTTACAAATGGGATTATTCCCACCACTCCCACCAGCTTGAAAAAGGCAGTTGACCACAAGGTAATCTGAAAATGTAAAAAAATATATCATTTGCTTCGAAACAAATAAAAAATTAATATAGAGACAACCAATATAGGGTCATTCCGTACAAAATGAGCAAGTCTACTGTGGCTGACATGTCATAGATTTTAATGTAAATCAGCATATAAGTAAATCATGTTTATTTATGATTAACTGTAAAATAATAAATTTCAGTATTCTATTTTCACTATTAAAATTTACATTAAAAATTGATGCAAAGTCGCGGTTTTGTTTACATGCTAAAAATTTCAATTTTTATTATTAGCCTTAGGAATAAGAAGATTATATTAAAAATTATTTATAATTAAGAATGAATAATAAGTAACAAATTGTCGTAAGTTAGTAATTGTATTTTTATTCCATAATGAGAAAAATAAATATTGAACAATTTTGAGAGAAAAATGAAATATATCTATTACTCGTTTGAACAAGAAGAAAGCTCTTACAGCTTTAAAATTATTTGACGATATATTTCTTTTTTATTACTTGATGAGAAAAAAATAAATAGTACAAAATGTTGAGGGGAAAAATCCATCTTTCTATCTCTATCTCTTGTTTGAACGCGAAGGAAAGCACTAAATTTTTTTTAATTATTTGACATATACTTAACAGATGATTAAATAATTAAAAAGATGTTAAAAATCGAGTACTTTCAGCTAATACTAAGCCATCATCAGGATTTTAAAGTTTAAGCAGTTCTTATCAAGAACTGTTTAATTGTTGCGTCTTAATTATTTAATCATTTTTTAAGTCTTGAATCATTTATGTAATTTATATTATTATCATCTGCATTTTAAAAATAAGATAGAAAATCTGCGCTTATTAGAAACGTTTAAACTGGGTAAATTCTGAAAATAAAAATGCATTTGAAACTCACCCCCGTAATAGAAAACTAGCGAGCAAAGTTAATCTTCAGGCTCGTAAATATGTCATTCAAGAGTATAAAAAATCAACAGGAATAGCAATAAAAAATCTAAAAAAAAAAAAACATTTTGATATCACACTGTAAATCATTTATGTAACGTTACTCCATAAAATTGGTGGCAGCCTTGCTGACTTCATATTATGGAGTAATTTAACCGATATAACTGTTGTTACGTTACACTAATGTACAATATTACACCAGTTATATCAGTTTTAATTACACCATTATGTAAGTTAAATTATTTGGAAAAATTGGAAGTAATGAAATTGGAGGTAGCATGCTGCCACCAATTTTATAGAGTAACGTTACAAAATTTTTTACAGTGCAATCTATAAAGCAATCTCGTAGATCCCAAATGTATATAAATTCGTTGAACTGTAGCTACTTAAAACATAGCAGCGCAAGCTTCATTTCAGTAAAGAAATCTAATCTTTCTTTATAATCTAATCTTTTTTTGATAATCTAGACGATCATCATTTCTCGTAGATCCCACATTCCTACAATGTTTTGTAATCCAAGTAAAATAGCTTTGTAACGACGCATTTAATCATTCTTTGATGTCAGAATATATTATGCACCCTATGAACACATAAATATAAGCATTAACACAACAGCCATGATTGCATATTAAAAAAAAAAATGGAATAGTTCCACTCTACTTTCCGGACACTTTACAGAATACTGTACGTTATAAAACTAAATAAAAACTTAGATCCTAATTTTATAAAGTTGAAATGTTTCACCCGTAAAAATTACCTCATAATCTACAGAAAGTGCGCACTGTGCAGTCGTAAAGCTCAAATATTCTTCAAAAATTATGACGTAATTTTCATTCAGCCTGTGCTGAAGTTAAGACCTGTTAATTAAAATAAATAATGAAAAAGTATTTTCATAGTAATTGGAGTTTTATGCCAAATTTTATTCTCCCCCCCCCACCCCCCATTGATCCCAAACAACATACAACACTTAAATTTCCTTATATTCTTATCAGATTAAAAAGTAGACTAGCTCTCATTTTTTTCTTTACTTTTTAAGAAAGAAAATAATTTAAAGTCACGTTTTAGTGAAATATGGATCACATCTAGTTAAGACTAATATGTGTCTAAATGCTTTATCGTATATATCATATGCAAAGAGTTTTTTACCCGACTGCGGTAACAAATGTTGTTTAAAACTACATTTTTTTTACAAAAGTTTTGTAAGACGTTTTGACATGTAAAAGCTTCTATTCTTTTCAGTAAATCGTGATTTCGTATACATTAATTTATGGCTCTTTAAATAATTATTCCTAGAAATTTCGCAGAATTTTTTTTTTTTTTATCCGGAATGAACACTGGCAGATATTGTTTAAAATTATTTGTTCATTAAAACGATTTCTTACAGGTACAGAAAACATAAGACCTAGCATTCCCTCCTGACTAAGAGGATCCGCTATATTATTCGAAATGTTTATTATATACACTCCTCCAGGCATAAATACAGATTTTATATTCTGACTGTTCAAAATAGTAGTTATATCAGTCAGAAGAATAGAATACATCGCGTGTTTTTTAAATTACCCCTACTAACTCAAACAGTGCATGTGAAAATGTCTACATAGAGTAAAAGCAAAGCACATAATAAAGTAATTTACTTGTTTCATACAATTTTATATGAACTAGAGAGAGCGTGCGTGTATAGAAAAATATGTATGTATCATGCGTAGTAAAAATTATATATATATATATATATATATTACATATAAGTGTAATAAAAATTAGTGTAATTTATTTAAAGCTTAAATTGCAGAGCGAGAAATCCATCTATATGACATTTATCAATTTCAAAAGGTGTAAAAGAAAAAACATTTTTAGTTATGTGCACCAGACGTTACCCAGTTCGGATAAGCGCACAAACAATGTAAGATTTATGCCAAGAAAATAATCATGAAATTTAATGAAAAGTGGGTGCAAAAACAGAAAAACGATATTTTAAAAAATCTTATAAAATGTGCCGAACTGCACCGAACCAACAACTGTAAACACAACTCACAAAAAACAGCTTCTAGATCATAGGAGGGCGGACGAAGCAAAAAAGTATCAAAAATATGTAGCCTCACAGATTTCGCAAATTCGAAACTTAAAAATGCAACAACAATTAATGCAATGCTATTAATATTAATAACCGTCTAGTGCAGGGATTCCCAAACTATGGTACGCGTACCAGTACTGGTACGTGAAGCTCTGGCTACGGGTGCGCTAAAGTCATATAATAGTATGGAAAATGAAATACAGCATTTTATTATAAAACAAAAAAACCGTGAATTTTCCTGAAAATTTTCGAATGCAGTTAAGTGTCTATAAACGCTTTTCTTTTTTTAGAAATTTTCTAATGTAAATAAGATATTGTAAACTTTTTTTTCATGTGTCACTAGAAATTTATGTTGTTAGCCCACTCTGAAATCCGCACATATAGTTTATGATACAATCAGTTTTACAAAATTAAACACACTTAAAAATTGCATTAACAGAGGAATAATTAAAATTATTAAATAAAGATTTAATTTTAAAATTAATCGATGAAACAAATTTATTTAGCAGAAAAACAGTTTTTAAACATGCTTTTTAAATTGAATTAACTGAAAGTAAAACTTGAATAAGTGGAAATAGGATAAGCCTGTTCGAATAGGAATAATTACAACTATTTTTCCCAAGTACTTTATAACGCCCTCCCTCCTTTTTTGTGCTGGAAAATCTGGTAGGAGAAATTGAAATTTTATTTCAGTATTGAGCTGTATTTGAAATATAATTCATTATTTATATAAGTTTGTGGAATGAAATTTTTCTCTTCTGTATCAAACCTGTCAGTTTTTTTCTTTTTTCATGGAAATTCGTTTTTAAGGCAGTAAAGTTATTTAAAATAGTAATTTGAAATCAAAGAAAACACGGGAAGCTCTATTTTTACTATTTTTTTTCTTCTATATTAGCATTAAGTTTGTCAAATGGTAGTACGCAGAAGTAGGAACTTCGATTTAGTGGTACATCAGTTTAAAAGATTGGGAACTCCTAGTCTAGTGTAAATAATTTTGATTTGCAGCACCCATCGTTTGAGATCGTTTACATTTTAAATGACATATTTTTAATAATATTTTAAATTTTTTAACACGTTGAAAAGGAAGATGAACGTTTGAGAGAAAAGAATGATTTTGTTTTTACTTTCTTCTATCTTTACAAGAAGAAAGTATTGGATTCATGAAAATTTTCGACGGGTTTACACGTTTTAGGGGTCTGAGATCCCGAAAAACATGTTTTTATAAAATGTCTGTCTGTGAGTCTGTGACGTTGTCTGTCAGTCCATCTGTCTCGCTGTATGCGACGCAAGTTTTGTGGGCGCTCTATCTCCAGAACTAATACACGGAACTTAATAAAAATTTATATTCAGTTAGTCCCTGATATAAATTGGTGTCGATTAGTTTTTGGTGTAAATCGCCGAACAGGTGACGCTGCTATGCTACATTTTTCACGGTATCCAAATAAATCTATCTCAGGAATTAATGCACGGATTTTCATCAAACTTCAGATTCAGTTGTCCTTGACATGAATTTTTGCTGTTTGCGTTTTGGTGTAAATCGCCTAACAGTTGGCGCTGCTATGCTGCATTTTTTACGATTTCCACTATAGCTCTATCTCAAGAATTAATGTATGAATTTTCATCAAACTTTACTTCAGTTAGTCCTTGGTAGGGATTCAGTTAGCCCTTGGTAGAGCTGCTACGCTGCACTTTTAACGATTTCCGCAATAGCTTTATCTCAAGAACTAATTCATGAATTTTCTTCTAACTTAGAATTCAGTTAGACGTTGACACAAGTTGTTGCTGATTTGGTTTCTTTTTTAATCGCCCAACAGTTCGCTCTGCTACGCTGCATTTTGCAGGATTTAAACGATTTTGGTAATAGTCATATCTCAAGAATTAATGAACGGAATTTAATATCTTTAGCATCTTCATGATAGGCATATATTTCAATTTAATTTTGGTACTGTGATAGCGAATTTTGAGGTATAAGATGTATGAGATATAAGAAAGTTTTGGAATTGCCACATCCGACTAGTTAAACATAGAACCATATAACCATATAGTTTAAAGACACATTTAAGCTACTATAATATTAAAAGCATTGAAAACATTTTCAGTTTTAGTTTTTTATTTATTTAACAGTGTTAAAATAATTCAGAGAATTTGTAGAGGTTTGCATGTGTTTTTTCTTTTTTTTTTTTTTTAATATATTGTCTAGTTCCTAGGGAATGTTTTTTCAATTGAGATAAAGATTTTGTAGCAACTTACAATATTAGTGCAGTTAAAAAAAATATTTTGGTCTTAGGCTTTGCACCTTAATAAAATACGTAAGGCTTTCAGAGATTATAAGTTCCCAAATATGCATTTGTTTTACGATTTAATTAGATTTCAATTGACATATTTTTCTGATTCTTGTAGAGAAAATGCGTTTTTTTACAATGAATTTTCAACAAAAGCTTTTTGACGAATTTAAAATTAATAATTTTTTTAAACAATTTAACTTTTCTTTCCTATAAAAAGCATTTAATATTGCTGTTGTTTATAATTATATTATTACTTTAAGTGAAAAGTTGTTCAGTTATAGATCATTCCTAATAGCTGACAATTTAAAGATGATTTTGTCTATATTTTTAAGGACATGTTGTTAAAGAAGATTTGTTATGATATTAATTATTATTATTTAAAAAAAATGGTTATCAATACTGTACGGTTTATCGTCTGCAACAATTAACATAAGAATTTAATTTTTAATTTAAAATTTAAAAAAAAACTTTTGAAAAAAAATAGATAGTAAATTTCAAAATTATGCAACGCAAAATTATCCACGTTGAAAATGACGTCATTATATCGAGAAACAAATATTTTCATTCTTAAAAGCTAAAAAATTAACAAGATTGCTTGGAAAATATCTTTTTACGATTGATAATTTTTGAAGCCACCTTATTTCAGAAAATATGAATGAAAATTACTTTATTTTCTAAATGGAAATTGCATTTTCGTTCATAAAATCTAAACTTTTAATATGATTACGTCAAAGTAAATCGTTTTCTGTCCACCAGTTTTGAAATTAAGGTTCAGAAGCTTGTAGTATATTGGAAATATTTTGTGATTTTTAAAAATAGCTTTTTTAAATATTTTTGTTATGATGGATTTTTGTTAAGCCATATTGGATGCAATGGATACATATACAAATTTCACAAATACCACTTAAAATAATTGCAGTAGTAGTATTCTCCTAGCGTTGTTTTTTCGTTTTACGATGAAGTGTTTTTAATTATGAAGAGTGAAATGTTTTTCTTGATCAATGCACCTTTCTTTTAGTGCTACGTGAATGAATTCTCTGGTAACAGCTTGTAGTCTATTAAAGGGTCCCAGGACTCTGAAAATTGTAAAAAAGGAAAATAAAAGACCATTTTTAACATTTAATATCTTAAAATGTATATGATTTTTAAACAAAATTTTTCAGGGGGATGTAAAATATAAGAATGTTCTTTCATTTCATGTATTTAAAAAATTGCAAGATGCAGAATTAGAATTTACAGGGGGCACCAAACTGTCTGACATTTGACGAGCAGAAAATTCGTATAACAGCTTACGCGCAGTAGGGGAGACCGGGGCAAGTTTTCCAACTTTTTATAATTTTATTTTTGTATTTTTTATTTTTATCTATTTTGATATCTACAGGATATCATTGTATTTCCTAGACCTTTCTGTACAAACTGGCACAATTATTTTTCAAAAAACTAAATATACTTTCTCACAAAAAGTGGTTAAGTCTAATCATGTTACATTGAAAAATGTGCCCCGTATGCGAGGCAAGTTTTCTAGCCTACTAAAAATGGTCAGGGGCAAGTTTTCCAACTATATTTTAAATGGTAAAACACGGGTAATAAATCTAGCTCGTTAATTAATAATTATTTTTTATTGTGAACTAAATACACAGTAACATAACAGTAACATAAAAAACAGTTTAAATCCTTTTTACATTTCAAGACGAAAGTCCAAATAGCTCCCTGGCCGGGATTGGTTTTTGTTTTTCCTCGCCCCTTTTTATCCGATTCCTTTTACAGTTTCCCTTTTTTTAGAAGAATTTTTTTTTTCAATTTTCAGTTGATTTTTAACAAGAAAATCAGTCAGTACAATACTTCCTGTTTTTCTTTCCAAGCCGTGTTTGCCTCCTTAGTGAAGCCTTCTCAAAAGTCTTAACTTCTTCTGGTGTAGGCGAAGTGTTTTTGGATGTAGAAGGAACGCCTTTTTTCATAAGCAATTAGGGAAAGTTTGAGTAGAACTTAAGGAATAGCTTGTTTGAAAGTGCTAGCCTGCCTTGATGTAGAAAGATTAGATGCTTTCGGTGGCTTTTTTTTGGGGGGGGAGGGGGGGGGGGACAATCGATTATTGAGGAAAGTTGGAAATCTTTTCAGGATTGTTGGTGCTTTCAAGATTTGATGCGGTAGGAGCTGACCTGTCAGAAAAGTAGGATGGCATAAAAGCAGAGTCTGTAAATATTTCAGGATTCAGTGGAAAAATTCTGGAGCGTTTAAAACCCGCCATAATATTGAAGGTGGATTAACGCCAGTGGAGCAGCTCTAAGCACGGTTAATTTGCTTTTTGTGGGGTTCAATACACACTGTGATCTCCGTGTTGTAGCTTATGGCTATAAAGGCATAATTAACATAACATGGATTCATTAAATGAACCCATTTTAGAAAAAATTGACATTTTATTATATTTTTGAATTTATCTTTTTTTTATATTGATAGTTTTACTGAAATAACTACATGATCAAACGGGTTCGTAGTATGTATGGTTATTTGGCCGATTTTACTACACAATAAATACAGTTTTGATACAATAAGACTAGCTGATTTAGGAGGGGGTACATTTTCTAACGAAAAAAGTGTTAGAAAACCTGCCCCGTTGCCATATTTGAACTTTTACACTACCTGGACGAATAGCGGTGTAAGTTATTTGCGAAACAAACGCATAGTCACATGAAGAAAGAAACACTTTTTTAGTACATGCAATGTCAAAAATGTAAGTTTAACGCTAGTACGTTTATTTTAATTTTTAATAAAGACCTGAAATTTTAATCACCGTTGAAAAAATGAAAAAACAGCTCTCCAGACGAAGTGACAGCAGCTACTAAATGATAACTTTTGTAGATGGTATGTAAGATGTTTCCACTTCAGCAGTTCACTCGCTAGCGTCACCTAGCGGCTCATTTAAAAACTAAAGCGTGTTGGAAAACTTGCCTCTATGGGAAAATGTGCCCCGGTCTCCCCTATTACAAAATAAATTTTGGAACTACAATGAAATTTTTGGTGCCTACTTATACGTCAGATTGTAATAACGACCCTGAACATAAATAAATTTGTATTTAAACCACTTTTATATTTTTTAATACAAAGTTCTATTTAACTATTGCAAAATTTTGAAAATTTAACAGTATAATCACCGAAAAAAAATATTTATTTGAACAATAAAAAGGAAATTTTAGATTCAGTTTATATAGACTAACATGAAACATATGTTTTGAAAATTTCAGGAAAAAATATTCAGAAGCTTTTGAGATATCGTGCGCGTAATGCCCAAAAACGTTATTTGAAGAAAAAGTGACCTCAAACTTTCGAAAACACCGCTTCAGCTATTGAGCAGGTATAATTCTAAAAACCATAACTTCTGTTCTAATAGAAATTTCAAAGAAACATTTATATCAAAATGTTCAGAAATGATAGTAGTTTAATATCTAAAAAAATTAAAATTTCGAAAATTTTAAAGCTTTAAGAGTCCTGAGATCCACTTAAAAAAAAAAAAAACATTCAAATAATCCCGATTACGAAATATTAAGCATAAAGTCCGCTGAGGGAAATGAAATATTAACTAATTTTTCGTAATTTGATCTGAAACATAGGTTTGCGTAAAATATGAACGGTATTTATAACATTACGATTTTAAATTGAATTTGGTAACTATTAAAACTCTATCTCAAAAAATACTTTATGGCGCCAAATCACGTTTACTATTTAGTTAATTGGCACTGACACGATGATGAATGATTACCCATTAGAATTTTAAGTCTTTAAAGATACCTATATTGGGGTTAATTTAGTAAGTTAATGCTATCGATTAGATTATTATGAATTTAGATAAGATTGATTGGTCAATCTCGTTTCGCTAACAGCGCAAAATCTACCTGAATCCCGGCCCTAATCACGCCCTTTGGAGGTTATTTTCAGCCATTAATAGGATGACAGAACGTGATTGAATAGAATCGTGCATCCTCTGCTCGTCCAGCATGCGGCATTCATAAGGTCAGTAGCGGGCGCTTTAAATAACGTTATTTAGAAAATTAGGAGAGTGGAGGGTAATTGTCCCACACTGCTTTTCCTAATAATCCGGAAGGCAGCACAGACAATCACCTCATCGAGTTCACGACTGAAATTACAGAATTGGTTAAAACCCGATCCGCATATTAAACCGTGCTCAGTATGCCAAGTCATATCTTGGTGGGAAACCCGATTTTAACCGTTGACCATTGTGCTTTCCTGCACGAAAAAAAGGAGCAGGAAAACATAATGGTAAACCTACGAGTCAACTGATAAAATCGGGTTTTCCACCAAGATAGGATTTCTCAGGCAGAGTGCGTTTTAATATGTGAATTTTGTTTAAACTAATTTTGTAATTTCAGTCATGAACTCGATGAGGTGATTGTTTGTGCTGCCATTGGCCGATCTATAAGTGAGGCGGCTGCACAAACCATCACCTCATCGAGTTGATAGCTGAAATTCAAGTAGACAGAACTCGATTCGCATATTAAAATGCAACTGGTCTGCCAAGTCATATCTTGGTGGAAAACACTTGCAAACCCGATTCTAGTGGTAGGTTTAACATTGTGTATTCCTGCAGCCAAAGGTATCAAAACATGGAAGCAGGAAAACAGCGGTAAACCTACCAGTCCACTACTGAAATCGGCTTTGAAGGTGTTTTCTCACAAAGATATGGCTTGGCAGACCAGTTGCATTTTAATATGTAAATCAACTTCTGTCGAATACATTGGAATTTCAGCCTTCAACTCAATGAGGTGATGGTCTGTGCAGTCGCCTCTTGGTCTAGATCTTAAACTGTGCAGCGGCGCCCACTGAAACATTTCTGTTAAAAAATAATGGTAGTCTAGACAACTGCTGCCGGCTACTACTATTTTTTTAATAGAAAATTTTCAGTGTACACCACTATGGAAGGCAAAATTAAAAAAAAAATCAGAAGCATAATTTAGGACAGGTGGGTCAATTGCACCCCCACTCCCCCCCCCGAATTTTTAAATCTATCTTATATACTTCTTTTAATTAAAAAATATTTCGTTAGATTTCTTTCGATATGATTATATGTTTCCTGTTGTTTTTCGCAAATATAGGAATTATTCCATTAGAATAAAAGTCCTTCCGGCCAGTGCCGGGAGGAAGAGGTAGCTTTCATAATCCTTATTTTAAAAAAGCCAACTTATATCATGCAAACACACGAAGCTCAATTTAGTCGAAACCGAATATAGGAGATTCAATACTAATTTTTATCAATATAATGAATGAGAATTTCGCGAAATTAGTCAGCTTTATCCAAGCTGCTTTTCTTTAAAGTAACTTATATTTGGCTGCCAAATTCGGCAATTTCTTAAAGTGCCTGTCATTTTAAGACAACATGGTGGATGAGGCTAAGCAGTGAACTTGGTCGAGACCTTAGTAATTGCTGTGCACATGCTCACTCACATCGGAATCGGTTAATATATAGGGGTGCTGTCGCATGCAAAAAATCAGATTTTTCAAAATGTCACCCACAATAGAAATTGAAACTGCTATATCTGAGCCATTTTTTAAGGTAAAGACAAACAAAAAATGCTCCTGAATCCATATATCAAGATCAAATACTTAAGAAAGAAACCTTTTTCAATTTCTAATTTTTTTGCACCTCTCTTTAAATATATATTTTTTTTTTAATTTAATGGCCGCCATTTTGAAACAAGATGGCTGATGAATCTGGCCAGCGAACTTGGTCGAGGTGTTGATGTATACTATCCACATGCCTTCTTACATCGAAATAGGCGAATACGTGTGTTATCGCGTGACAAATACAAGATCGTTTCAAAATGTTAACCATGCTGGAAATTCAAAGTGCTATAAATCAACCATTTTTTAAGATATCAACAAAAGAACAAATTTTCAGAAACAAAAACTGCTCCGGAATCTTTGTATCAAGGCCAAACACATAAAAAAAATCTTTTTCATTTTCCAATTTCTTAATACCTCATTTTGAATTTTAAATTTAATTTTTTTTAAATGGCAACCCTTTTGAAACAAGATGGCGAATGAAGCTGGCCAACGAACTCGGTCGAGACATTGGTATGTACTATGTACAGACCAAGTTACATCCAAATAGGTTCATAAATACGCCTGTTATCGCGTGACAAAAATCAGGTCGTTTTAAAATGTCAGCCACAAGAGAAATTCAAAATGCTATTACTCAGCCATTTTTTTTTTATATATAGACGAAAGAAAAACTGTTCCGGAATCTTTGTATTAAGGTCAAACACATACAAAAAAAAATCTTTTTCATTTTCCAATTTTTTGGTATCTCATTTAAATTTTTTTATTATTTAATTTTTTTAAATGGCCGCCATTTTGAAACAAGATGGCGGATGAAGCTGGCCAACGAACTCGGTCGAGATATTTGTATGTACTATGTACACACCAAGGTACATCCAAGTCGGTTCATAAATGTCAGCCACGCTAGAAATTCAAAATGCTATAACTCAGCCATTTCTTAAGATATAGACGAAACAAAAACTGCTCCCGAATCTTTTTATCAAGGTCAAACACATAAGAAGAAAATATTTTTTCAATTTTCAATTTTTGGTACCACAATTCAAATTTAAATTTTTCTTAAAAATTTAAATGGCCGCCATTTTTAAACAAGATGGCGGGTGAAGCTGGCCAACGAACCCGGTCGAGACATTGTTATGTACTATGCATAAACGAAGTTACATCCAAATCGGTTCATAAATACGCCTTTTATCGCGTGACAAAATTCAGGACGTTTCAAAATGTCAGCCACGCTAGAATTTCAAAATGCTATAACTCAGCCATTTTTTAAGATATAGACGAAACAAAAACTGCTCCGAAATCTTTGTATAAAGGTCAAATACATAAGAAAAAAATATTTTTCCATTTTCAATTTTTTGGTACCACATTTCAAATTTTAAATTTTTAAAAAAATTTTAAATGGCCGCCATTTTGAAACAAAATGGCGGATGAAGCTGGCCAACAAACTCGGTCGAGAGATTCGTATGTACTATGTACACACCGAATTACATCCAAATCGGTTCATAAATACGCCTTTTATCGCGTGACAAAATTCAGGACGTTTCAAAATGTCAGCCACGCTAGAAATTCAAAATGCTATAACTCAGCCATTTTTTAAGATATAGACGAAACAAAAACTGCTCCGGAATCTTTGCATAAAGGTCAAATACATAAGAAAAAAATATTTTTCCATTTTTAATTTTTTGGTACCACATTTCAAGTTTTAAATTTTTTTTTAAATTTTAAATGGCCGCCATTTTGAAACAAAACGGCGGATGAAGCTGGCCAACGAACTCGGTCGAGACATTGGTATGTACTATGTACACACCGAATTACATCGAAATCGGTTCATAATTACGGGAGTTACAGTGTGACATAGGTCAGATATATATATATATATATATATATATATATATATATATATCAATTTTGAACGGAGGGTGGTTTCGGGGTCTGGGGGTCATGATCGATGTAAATATACCAAAATTTTTTGAAATCGCTTTCCTCCGAACGGCTGCAATAGGTAGCTTTTTTGTAAAGAAAGCTACCTAAAATTATTTATTTGAAAATAAGCCTGAAAAATGAATGCAAAAAAAATACTAGTTAATTTTAAGCGAAAAATCATATACAGGGTGTTTCTACGATCATGGGACAAACTTGGAGGGGTGGTGCAGCTGACTAAACCAAACATGTTCTGTATAGGAACGTGTGGTCAGAAATGAAAAGTTTTGGCGAAAAACAAGAAATGCAGATGAAATATAAACGAGCGTTTTATTGACATAGCAATTAAAGTAAGTGCACAAATGTACCACTGGCAGTGTCTATCATGTAATTGGTGTATCTTTTCACAGATTCCAAGTGTTTCACGAACATTTGCAGCAACGAGTGAAAGTCTTGCAATGAGGTCCTCATCAGAGTCAACATATGTCTCATAGATGAGACAGCTGGAACCTTCGAAAGGGTACAGCAATCACTTGCTAGATGCTGTCGGGTATCTATCGATGTTGGTGGTGGCACATTTGAGCACTTACTGCAATTATTATGTCAATAAAACACTTGTTCTAATTACATCCGCATTTATTGTTTTTCGACGAAACTTTTAATTTCCGAACCCCCCATTGTTATACCAAAATAGCTTCTTTATGTGTAATTTACGTTCCCTTGAAGTTTGTCCCATGATTGTATCTCTTGTCAACATCCCTTTTTTTCAACTAATAAGCAGGGTACAATGAATGAGTTATCATTGGATAGGATTATTTGCCCATATCTGCTATAGCATGCTGATTTTTTTAATAACACACATTATTTCTGATTTCAACATTTTTTTAAATTCAAATATCAAACACGTGGGATTTTATATGAAAGGCTTTTGACATAGTACAGTCCTATTTAGTTAAAGCAAGTCGTTTGGTTTAAAAAATTTGCTGTTAATTATAAATTTAGGAAAAATGTATTGGAAAATAAACTATGATTACAGTTTGAAAGCCTAGCAAGGGTCATTGGTCTAGACTCAACATGATACTTTTCTAACGAATGAATTTTTATCTTCTAAGCAAAATCTGTATTAAAAAATATGGGAAAAAAAAGAAAGGGGTCAAATTGATTTTTGAAGAACAAATAACCAATTTTATCAGTTATAGCTGAATGCATAAAAAATCCATTTTTTTAGAATGGTTTAAAAAATAATTAAATATTATTATCGGTGTTGAATTCAGACATTTTAGAGATCCTGTGGGCAAAAGGCAAATTGCACTTTTTTTCATTAAAAGGCATCAATCTAAAACCTTCAGGGATGGGTGGAGGTATTTCCTCCTGGACCACCCTCTGAATTCAACACTGACTGTTACATATATATTAAATAACTTTCATTTCATTCTTTTCATATTCCTCCTCATTGACACTTTTTCAAAGTCATTTTCATTCATAAATACATCAGATTTGCAGTTTTTTATTTAATATAGATAAAAATAAAGTCAAATAGCACTTTCTATATTTCTGAAAAAGATAAATAAATAAAGGATAAAATCTTTCTTTTTTAACACTGTTAAAATTTTTATTTTAATCCAATTTTTGGAATAAAACAGCCTTTGGGAAAGGCCATCATCGAAAACATTGGTTAGAATTCAATACTGGTCCTGCTTAATAGAAAAAGGAAAACTCTAAAATTTCTTATTCAAATAATGTTTGTAAATTCCATGTGTGTATGTGCATTTAGACATGTCTCATTTGAGAGAATTGAAAAATGTAGTAAAATTGTATGGCACTTAAATAGATATGTTTAAAATTTTCATGTATTTAGTTTCAAAAATGAAATTGTGAATTTGCAAGACGTTTTCGTTTAAAATGAAAAAATTGAGTATGCCCTAAATGAAATACTAACAAAAAAAAATTTTTTAATTTTTATTAGCTTTTTTTGTAGTAGCAATTTTCTCTCTTTTTTTTCAAAGTTTGATATCACATAATCTCTGCATATCACATTAAAAAAAAATATTAAAATCATTTAGCAACATGATATTCTTCACAAAATACTTAATAAACTTCTGTAACTAAATCTATTTACATCTTATACTCCAATATGGATGCATAATTTCTAAATAATGACACAGTTTTTACTTGCTGCTTTAGAATGCATCAATTTAATTTTTGAAGCAAGTACATTTAAAATCATTGTTAAGAAAGAAAAACATTACTGTAAAATAACACCACCAACAAATACATTTAACATTTAATGGACTTTAATTTACATTTTTAGACTTTTTTACATAACATTTATATTCTTATACATGTTGTAACTATGTCTTTAAAATACTTTTTCAATGTGTGTCCTTGATATCAGGGCTAGAAAAATTTACATGCCCAACTAAAAAGTACTTCAAAAAAATAAAAGCACTTCTAAATTTCATTGTTGTAATTTTATAGCTGGCAAATACAACATAATCTATAAACAATACAGGATATACTGAATATTTTTTTTTATCCAAGGGAATCTTAAACTCTTATGATTCAAAGTTTCTTAAATAAATGATTCTCATTTAATAAATAAAAAATCACATCACAAAACTAATTATTGTTTTATTATGAGTTACATTCTTTACATTCAATTGCTAGTGTAGAGAATGTCCACTAATATGTTGTGTACCTTTGGCAGTTGATTGCCAGTGAAGGGTCCTAGGTACAAATGTCAGGAAGAGCAATGCTTATTCGTATTAAGTCATTCATAGCTTCCGTCAAGAGGCTAGATGGAAGAGGAGTTTTAACTCGATTCACACAGCTAAAGCCCCTTTCATATGCAGATGTACTAAGCAAAAACAAAACATTATTTCAACCAATCTATACTTCATATTATAAAGAGGAAAAAATTGTTTATTTGTAGGAGGTAAGATCAGTAACTACCGAACCGATTCCAAAAGTAATGGTATCAAAATGATGGTGTTCGCCCCACTTAGAACATAGGCTATATCTTATGTCGGTGCCACTACCCCAAAGGGGGTGCAGGAGCAAAAAACGTTCTAAAAACGTTCTAAAAACGCGATTTTTGCGTTACTGAAGGCCCTAGAAATATGAAATTTGGAATAATAGTTACTTACAAGATATAAATGATGTCTAAGAAGAGTTCTTAAACAATTCGAAATTTAAAAGGGGTGAGACTGCACAAAAAGTGTTCTAAAAAACGTTCTAAATGGTAGTTTCAACATAATCTCAGGAAATACCGAACCGATTCCAAAAGTAATGGTATCAAAATGATGGTGTTAATCCAACATAAAACATAGGCTATATTTTATGTCGGTGCCACTACCTCAAAGGGGGTGCAGGAGCAAAAAACGTTCTAAAAATGCGAATTTGCGTTACTGAAGGGCCTAGAAATATGAAATTTGGAATATTATTTACTTACAAGATATAAACGATGTCTAAGAACAGTTCTTAAAAAATTCGAAATTTAAAAGGGGTGAGACTGCACAAAAAGTGTTCTAAAAAACGTTCTAAATGGTAGTTTCTACATAATCTCAGGAAATACCGAACCGATTCCAAAAGTAATGCTATCAAAATGATGGTGTTAATCCAACTTAAAACATAGGCTATATCTTATGTCGGTGCCACTACCTCAAAAGGGGTGCAGGAGCAAAAAACGTTCTAAAAATGCGATTTTTGCGTTACTGAAGGGCCTAGAAATATGAAATTAAGAATATTATTTACTTACAAGATATAAACGATGTCTAAGAACAGTTCTTAAAAAATTCGAAATTTAAAAGGGGTGAGACTGCACAAAAAGTGTTCTAAAAAACGTTCTAAATGGTAGTTTCTACATAATCTCAGGAAATACCGAACCGATTCCAAAAGTAATGGTATCAAAATGATGGTGTTCGCCCCACTTAGAACATAGGCTATATCTTATGTCGGTGCCACTACCCCAAAGGGAGTGCAGGAGCAAAAAACGTTCTAAAAACGCGATTTTTGCGTTACTGAAGGCCCTATAAATATGAAATTTGGAATAATAGTTACTTACAAGATATAAATGATGTCTAAGAAGAGTTCTTAAACAATTCGAAATTTAAAAGGGTTGAGACTGCACGAAAAGTGTTCTAAAAAACGTTCTAAATGGTAGTTTCAACATAATCTCAGGAAATACCGAACCGATTCCAAAAGTAATGCTATCAAAATGATGGTGTCAATCCAACTTAAAACATAGGCTATATCTTATGTCCGTGCCACTACCCCAAAGGGGGTGCAGGAGCAAAAAACGTGCTAAAAATGCCATTTTTGCGTTACTGAAGGGCCTAGAAATATGAAATTTGGAATATTATTTACTTACAAGATATAAACGATGTCTAAGAACAGTTCTTAAAAAATTCGAAATTTAAAAGGGGTGAGACTGCACAAAAAGTGTTCTAAAAAACGTTCTAAATGGTAGTTTCTACATAATCTCAGGAAATACCGAACCGATTCCAAAAGTAATGCTATCAAAATGATGGTGTTAATCCAACTTAAAACATAGGCTATATCTTATGTCGGTGCCACTACCCCAAAAGGGGTGCAGGAGCAAAAAACGTTCTAAAAATGCGATTTTTGCGTTACTGAAGGGCCTAGAAATAAGAAATTAAGAATATTATTTACTTACAAGATATAAACGATGTCTAAGAACAGTTCTTAAAAAATTCGAAATTTAAAAGGGGTGAGACTGCACAAAAAGTGTTCTAAAAAACGTTCTAAATGGTAGTTTCTACATAATCTCAGGAAATACCGAACCGATTCCAAAAGTAATGGTATCAAAATGATGGTGTTAATCCAACTTAAAACATAGGCTATATCTTATGTCGGTGCCACTACCCCAAAGGGGGTGCAGGAGCAAAAAACGTTCTAAAAACGCGATTTTTGCGTTACTGAAGGGCCTAGAAATATGAAATTTGGAATAATAGTTACTTACAAGATATAAATGATGTCTAAGAACAGCTCTTAAACAATTCGAAATTTAAAAGGGATGAGACTGCACGAAAAGTGTTCAAAAAACGTTCTAAATGGTAGTTTCTACATAATCTCAGGAAATACCGAACCGATTCCAAAAGTAATGGTATCAAAATGATGGTGTTAGTCCAACTCAGAACATAGGCTATATTTTATGTCGGTGCCACTACCCCAAAGGGGGTGCAGGAGCAAAAAACTTGCTAAAAATGCAATTTTTGCGTTACTGAAGGACCTAGGAATGTGAAATTTGGAATATTAGTTACTTATAAGACATAAATGATGTCTAAAAAAAGTCCTTCCGGCCAGTGCCGGGAGGAAGAGGTAGCTTTAATATTCCTTATTTTAAAAAAGCCAATTTATATTATTCAAACACACGAAGATCAATTAAGTAGAAACCGAATGTAGGAGATTCAATACTAATTTTTATCAATACTAAATCATTATGAATGAGAATTTCGCAAAATTAGTCAGCTTTATCCCAGCTGCTTTTATTTAAAGTAACTTATATTTCGCTGCCAAATTCGGCGATTTCTTAAAGTGCCTGCCATTTTAAGACAACATGGTGGATGAAGCTAACCAGTGAACTTGGTCGAGACCTTAGTAATTTCTGTGCACATGCTCACTCACATCGGAATCGGTTGATACATACGAGTGCTGTCGCAGGCAAAAAATCAGATTTTTCAAAATGTCACCCACGTTAGAAATTGAAACTGCTATATCTGAGCCATTTTTTAAGATAAAGACAAACAAAAAATGCTCCTGAATCCTTATATCAAGGTCAAATACTTAAGAAAGAAACCTTTTTCAATTTCTAATTTTTTTGCACCTCACTTTAAATATATATTTTTCTAATTTAATGGCCGCCATTTTGAAACAAGATGGCTGATAAAGCTGGCCAGCGAACTTGGTCGAGATATTGATGTCTAATATCCACATGCCTTCTTCCATCGAAATAGGCGAATACGTGTGGTATCACTAGACAAATACAAGATCGTTTCAAAGTGTTAGCCATGATAGAAATTCAAAGTGCTATAATTCAACCACTTTTTAAGATATAAACAAAAGAACAAATTTTCAGAAACACAAACTGCTCCAGAATCTTTGTATCAAGGCCAAACACATAAAAAAAATCTTTTTCATTTTCCAAATTTTTAATACCTCATTTTAAATTTTAAATTACATTTTTTTTAATGGCAACCCTTTTGAAACAAGATGGCGAATGAAGCTGGCCAACGAACTCGGTCGAGACATTGGTCTGTACTATGTATAAACGAAGTTACATCCAAATCGGTTCATAAATACGCCTTTTATCACGTGACAAAATTCAGGACGTTTCAAAATGTCAGCTTCGCTAGAAATTCAAAATGCTATAACTCAGCCATTTTTTAAGATATAGACGAAACAAAAACTGCTACGGAGTCTTTGTATAAAGGCCAAATACATAAGAAAAAAATATTTTTCCATTTTCACTTTTTTGGTACAACATTTTAAATTTTAATTTTTTTTTAAATTTTTAAATGGCCGCCATCTTGAAACAAAATGGCGGATGAAGCTGGCCAACGAACTCGGTCGAGACATTGGTATGTACTATGTACACACCGAATTACATCCAAATCGGTTCATAAATACGAGAGTTACAGTGTGACATAAGTCAGATATATATATATATATATATATATATATATATATATTGATATATATATATATATATATTGATATATATATATATATATATATATATATATATCAATTTTGAACGGAGGGTGGTTTCGGGGTCTGGGGGTCATGATCGATGAAAATATACCAAAATTTTTTGAAATCGCTTTTCTCCGAACGGCTGCAATAGGTAGCTTTTTGTAAAGAAAGCTACCAAACAGTTCGTAAACAATTCGAAATTTAAAAGGGGGGGAAATGCACAAAAAGTGTTCTAAAAAACGTTCTAAATGGTAGTTTCTACATAATCTCAGGAAATACCAAACCGATTTAAAAAATATTGGTGTCAAAATGATAGTGACAACGTTTCCTCCAAGATAGGCTATGTTTTATGTCGGTGCCACTACCCCAAACGGGGTGTAGGAGCAAAAAACGTTCTAAAAATGAGATTTATATGTTACTGAAGGGCCTAGAAATATGAAATTTGAAGTATCAGCTACTTATTACATATAAAGGATTTCTAAGAACAGTTCTTAAACAATTCGAAATTTAAAAGAGGTGAAAATGCGCAAAAAGCGTTGTAAAAAACGTTCTAAATTACAATTTCTATGCAATCTCAGGAAATACTGAACCGATTTCAAATATAATGGTGTTAAAATGATGGTGACAGATCTTGCTCTAAGATGGGCTATATTTTACATCTGTTTCCACTACCCCAGAGGATATCCAGGAGCAAAATGAGCGAAAGCGTTCTAAAAACGTTCTAAATGGCGATTTGTCACCAATATCTCAGGAAAAATCAAACTGATTTCAAAAGTAACGGTAAGAAATTGATGCTGACAGCCTCTGCTCTAACATAGATGCTATTTCAAGTCGTTATCACTATCACGTAGACGTTGCAGGAGCAAAAAAGCTTTCCAAATTTCGATTTTTGTGATCGGTAGGGGCTAGCAACTTAAAATTAGGCAAGGTACATATTTATTACATATAAATGATCTTTAAGAACAGTTTCGAAAAAATTGGAAATTTAAAAAGGGGTGAAAATGCGCGAAAAGCTTTCTAAAAACGTTCTAAATTGTGATTTCTACTCAATCTTATGAAATACCAAAGCTATTTGAAAAGTAATGGTTGCACATGAATGGTGACAGTCCCTGCTATAACATAGGTTATATTTTATGTTGCTGTCACTACCATCTGAGGGTTGCAAAAGCAAAACATGTTCTAATTTGCGTTTTTTGCATTACTGAAGGGTCTAACACTTTGAAGTATGGCATGTTATTTACTTACAAGATGCAACTGCTTTCTATGAACTGTCGAAAGAAAATTTCAAATTGAAAAAGATGAAGTGAGCGAAAAACGTTATAAATTACAATTTTTATGTAATCTTATCAAATACCAAATCGATTAAAAAAATAATGATAACAAATTGTTGGTGATAGAACCTGCTCAAACATAAGCTATATTTTATGTCTGTGCCACTACCACCAGAGGGTTGCAGTAGCTAAAAGCTTTCTAAATTACGATTTCTGTGATACTGAAAAGGCTAGGAACTTTAAATATGGCATGATAGTTACTTATAAAATATAAATGCCCTCGAAGGACTGTCGAAAATAAATTCGAATTAAAAAGGTGTGAAGTGAAAGGGAGGTGCGAAAAGCATTCTAAAAAAGTCCTAAATTACGATTTCTACGCAATTTCAGGGAATATAAACCAAATATAAAAGTAATAGTTGCGAATCAATGGTAACAGTCTCTGATCCTACACAGGCTATATTTTATGCCGATGATTCTACCATCTGGGATTTACAGAAACAACAAACGCTCTAAAAAAGGCCTTTAAAAGCTTTTTAAATTACGTTTCTGTGGAATATTAGGAAATAACAAACCAATTTCAAAATTAATGTTGGCAAATTAATGGTGACAGTTCCTATTTCAACATAGCCCTTTATGTTGAGAGAGGTGGTAGGACTTGGAATTCAACATGATGGTTAATTTTAAGATGTAAGAAGATGGTTTCTAAAAAATTCAAAACTTCAAATGAATACTAAAAAGTCCTTCCGGCCAGTGCCGGGAGGAAGAGGTAGCTTTCATAATCCTTATTTTAAAAAAGCCAACTTATATCATGCAAACACACGAAGCTCAATTTAGTGGAAACCGAATATAGGAGATTCAATACTAATTTTTATCAATATAATGAATGAGAATTTCGCGAAATTAGTCAGCTTTATCCAAGCTGCTTTTCTTTAAAGTAACTTATATTTGGCTGCCAAATTCGGCAATTTCTTAAAGTGCCTGTCATTTTAAGACAACATGGTGGATGAGGCTAAGCAGTGAACTTGGTCGAGACCTTAGTAATTGCTGTGCACATGCTCACTCACATCGGAATCGGTTAATATATAGGAGTGCTGTCGCATGCAAAAAATCAGATTTTTCAAAATGTCACCCACAATAGAAATTGAAACTGCTATATCTGAGCCATTTTTTAAGGTAAAGACAAACAAAAAATGCTCCTGAATCCATATATCAAGATCAAATACTTAAGAAAGAAACCTTTTTCAATTTCTAATTTTTTTGCACCTCACTTTAAATATATATATTTTTTTTAATTTAATGGCCGCCATTTTGAAACAAGATGGCTGATGAATCTGGCCAGCGAACTTGGTCGAGGTGTTGATGTATACTATCCACATGCCTTCTTACATCGAAATAGGCGAATACGTGTGTTATCGCGTGACAAATACAAGATCGTTTCAAAATGTTAGCCATGCTGGAAATTCAAAGTGCTATAAATCAACCATTTTTTAAGATATCAACAAAAGAACAAATTTTCAGAAACAAAAACTGCTCCGGAATCTTTGTATCAAGGCCAAACACATAAAAAAAATCTTTTTCATTTTCCAATTTCTTAATACCTCATTTTGAAATTTAAATTTAATTTTTTTTAAATGGCAACCCTTTTGAAACAAGATGGCGAATGAAGCTGGCCAACGAACTCGGTCGAGACATTGGTATGTACTATGTACAGACCAAGTTACATCCAAATAGGTTCATAAATACGCCTGTTATCGCGTGACAAAAATTCGGTCGTTTTAAAATGTCAGCCACAAGAGAAATTCAAAATGCTATTACTCAGCCATTTTTTTTTATATATAGACGAAAGAAAAACTGTTCCGGAATCTTTGTATTAAGGTCAAACACATACAAAAAAAAATCTTTTTCATTTTCCAATTTTTTGGTATCTCATTTAAATTTTTTTATTATTTAATTTTTTTAAATGGCCGCCATTTTGAAACAAGATGGCGGATGAAGCTGGCCAACGAACTCGGTCGAGATATTTGTATGTACTATGTACACACCAAGGTACATCCAAGTCGGTTCATAAATACGCCTGTTATTACGTGAGAAAAATCAGGACGTTTCAAAATGTCAGCCACGCTAGAAATTCAAAATGCTATAACTCAGCCATTTCTTAAGATATAGACGAAACAAAAACTGCTCCCGAATCTTTTTATCAAGGTCAAACACATAAGAAGAAAATATTTTTTCAATTTTCAATTTTTGGTACCACAATTCAAATTTAAATTTTTCTTAAAAATTTAAATGGCCGCCATTTTTAAACAAGATGGCGGGTGAAGCTGGCCAACGAACCCGGTCGAGACATTGTTATGTACTATGCATAAACGAAGTTACATCCAAATCGGTTCATAAATACGCCTTTTATCGCGTGACAAAATTCAGGACGTTTCAAAATGTCAGCCACGCTAGAATTTCAAAATGCTATAACTCAGCCATTTTTTAAGATATAGACGAAACAAAAACTGCTCCGAAATCTTTGTATAAAGGTCAAATACATAAGAAAAAAATATTTTTCCATTTTCAATTTTTTGGTACCACATTTCAAATTTTAAATTTTTAAAAAAATTTTAAATGGCCGCCATTTTGAAACAAAATGGCGGATGAAGCTGGCCAACAAACTCGGTCGAGAGATTCGTATGTACTATGTACACACCGAATTACATACAAATCGGTTCATAAATACGCCTTTTATCGCGTGACAAAATTCAGGACGTTTCAAAATGTCAGCCACGCTAGAAATTCAAAATGCTATAACTCAGCCATTTTTTAAGATATAGACGAAACAAAAACTGCTCCGGAATCTTTGTATAAAGGTCAAATATATAAGAAAAAAATATTTTTCCATTTTAAATTTTTTGGTACCACATTTCAAGTTTTAAATTTTTTTTTAAATTTTAAATGGCCGCCATTTTGAAACAAAACGGCGGATGAAGCTGGCCAACGAACTCGGTCGAGACATTGGTATGTACTATGTACACACCGAATTACATCGAAATCGGTTCATAATTACGGGAGTTACAGTGTGACATAGGTCAGATATATATATATATATATATATATATATATCAATTTTGAACGGAGGGTGGTTTCGGGGTCTGGGGGTCATGATCGATGAAAATATACCAAAATTTTTTGAAATCGCTTTCCTCCGAACGGCTGCAATAAGTAGCTTTTTTGTAAAGAAAGCTACCTAAATGAGTGTATTAATTGAGCATAAAAGTTTCAAAATATTTTCTAAATTATTACTTATTTAGTTTTATTTCGTTTTATTAATTTAAATCTCATTTCTGCCTTACGCAGTGTAACAATGATGTTTAATCAAACTGTGTTTTAAATAGTATTTTTTTAATTATTCCTAAAAGTAAAAAGTACCTTTTAATAAAATAAAAGTCCTTCCGGCCAGTGCCGGGAGGAAGAGGTAGCTTTCATAATCCTTATTTAAAAAAAGCCAACTTATATCATGCAAACACACGAAGCTCAATTTAGTGGAAACCGAATATAGGAGATTCAATTACTAATTTTTATCAATATAATGAATGAGAATTTCGCGAAATTAGTCAGCTTTATCCAAGCTGCTTTTCTTTAAAGTAACTTATATTTGGCCGCCAAATTCGGCAATTTCTTAAAGTGCCTGTCATTTTAAGACAACATGGTGGATGAGGCTAAGCAGTGAACTTGGTCGAGACCTTAGTAATTGCTGTGCACATGCTCACTCACATCGGAATCGGTTAATATATAGGAGTGCTGTCGCATGCAAAAAATCAGATTTTTCAAAATGTCATCCACAATAGAAATTGAAACTGCTACATCTGAGCCATTTTTTAAGGTAAAGACAAACAAAAAATGCTCCTGAATCCTTATATCAAGATCAAATACTTAAGAAAGAAACATTTTTCAATTTCTAATTTTTTTGCACCTCACTTTAAATATATATATATTTTTTTATTTAATGGCCGCCATTTTGAAACAAGATGGCTGATGAATCTGGCCAGCGAACTTGGTCAAGGTGTTGATGTATACTATCCACATGCCTTCTTACATCGAAATAGGCGAATACGTGTGTTATCGCGTGACAAATACAAGATCGTTTCAAAATGTTAGCCATGCTAGAAATTCAAAGTGCTATAAATCAACCATTTTTTAAGATATCAACAAAAGAACAAATTTTCAGAAACAAAAACTGCTCCGGAATCTTTGTATCAAGGCCAAACACATAAAATAAATCTTTTTCATTTTCCAATTTTTTAATACCTCATTTTGAATTTTAAATTTAATTTTTTTTAAATGGCAACCCTTTTGAAACAAGATGGCGAGGCCAACGAACTCGGTCGAGACATTGGTGTGTACTATGTACAGACCAAGTTACATCCAAATAGGTTCATAAATACGCCTGTTATCGCGTGACAAAAATCAGGTCGTTTTAAAATGTCAGCCACAAGAGAAATTCAAAATGCTATTACTCAGCCATTTTTTTTTTTTTTTTTTAGATATAGACGAAAGAAAAACTGTTCCGGAATCTTTGTATTAAGGTCAAACACATACAAAAAAAATCTTTTTCATTTTCCAATTTTTTGGTATCTCATTTAATTTTTTTATTTTTTAATATCTTTAAATGGCCGCCATTTAGAAACAAGATGGCGGATGAAGCTGGCCAACGAACTCGGTCGAGATATTTGTATGTACTATGTACACACCAAGGTACATCCAAGTCGGTTCATAAATACGCCTGTTATTACGTGAGAAAAATCAGGACGTTTCAAAATGTCAGCCACGCTAGAAATTCAAAATGCTATAACTCAGCCATTTCTTAAGATATAGACGAAACAAAAACTGCTCCCGAATCTTTTTATCAAGGTCAAATACATAAGAAGAAAATATTTTTTCAATTTTCAATTTTTGGTACCACATTTCAAATTTAAATTTTTCTTAAAAATTTAAATGGCCGCCATTTTTAAACAAGATGGCTGGTGAAGCTGGCCAACGAACCCGGTCGAGACATTGGTATGTACTATGTATAAACGAAGTTACATCCAAATCGGTTCATAAATACGCCTTTTATCGCGTGACAAAATTCAGGACGTTTCAAAATGTCAGCCACGCTAGAAATTCAAAATGGTATAACTCAGCCACTTTTTAAGATATAGACGAAACAAAAACTGCTCCGAAATCTTTGTATAAAGGTCAAATACATAAGAAAAGAATATTTTTCCATTTTTAATTTTTTGGTACCACATTTCAAATTTCAAATTTTTAAAAAAATTTTAAATGGCCGCCATTTTGAAACAAAATGGCGGATGAAGCTGGCCAACGAACTCGGTCGAGAAATTGGTATGTACTATATACACACCGAATTACATCCAAATCGGTTCATAAATACGCCTTTTATCGCGTGACAAAATTCAGGACGTTTCAAAATGTCAGCCACGCTAGAAATTCAAAATGCTATAACTCAGCCATTTTTTAAGATATAGACGAAACAAAAACTGCTCCGGAATCTTTGTATAAAGGTCAAATACATAAGAAAAAAATATTTTTCCATTTTTAATTTTTTAGTACCACATTTCAAGTTTTAAATTTTTTTAAAAATTTTAAATGGCCGCCATTTTGAAACAAAACGGCGGATGAAGCTGGCCAACGAACTCGGTCGAGACATTGGTATGTACTATGTACACACCGAATTACATCGAAATCGGTTCATAATTACGGGAGTTACAGTGTGACATAGGTCAGATATATATATATATATATCAATTTTGAACGAAGGGTGGTTTCGGGGTCTGGGGGTCATGATCGATGAAAATATACCAAAATATTTTGAAATCGCTTTCCTCCGAACGGCTGCAATAGGTAGCTTTTTTGTAAAGAAAGCTACCTAAAATATTACCTTTTAATAAAATAAAAATTTAGTTAGTACCTTTTAATAAAAGTCCTTCCGGCAAGTGCCGGGAGGAAGAGGTAGCTTTCATAATCCTTATTTTAAAAAAGCCAACTTATATCATGCAAACACACGAAGCTCAATTTAGTGGAAACCGAATATAGGAGATTCAATACTAATTTTTATCAATATAATGAATGAGAATTTCGCGAAATTAGTCAGCTTTATCCAAGCTGCATTTCTTTAAAGTAACTTATATTTGGCTGCCAAATTCGGCAATTTCTTAAAGTGCCTGTCATTTTAAGACAACATGGTGGATGAGGCTAAGCAGTGAACTTGGTCGAGACCTTAGTAATTGCTGTGCACATGCTCACTCACATCGGAATTGGTTAATATATAGGAGTGCTGTCGCATGCAAAAAATCAGATTTTTAAAAATGTCACCCACAATAGAAATTGAAACTGCTATATCTGAGCCATTTTTTAAGGTAAAGACAAACAAAAAATGCTCCTGAATCCTTATATCAAGATCAAATACTTAAGAAAGAAACCTTTTTCAATTTCTAATTTTTTTGCACCTCACTTTAAATATATATATATTTTTTAATTTAATGGCCCCCATTTTGAAACAAGATGGCTGATGAATCTGGCCAGCGAACTTGGTCGAGGTGTTGATGTATACTATCCACATGACTTCTTACATCGAAATAGGCGAATACGCGTGTTATCGCGTGACAAATACAAGATCGTTTCAAAATGTTAGCCATGCTAGAAATTCAAAGAGCTATAAATCAACCATTTTTTAAGATATCAACAAAAGAACAAATTTTCAGAAACAAAAACTGCTCCGGAATCTTTGTATCAAGACCAAACACATAAAAAAAAATCTTTTTCATTTTCCAATTTTTTAATACCTCATTTTGAATTTTAAATTTAATTTTTTTTAATGGCAACCCTTTTGAAACAAGATGGCGAATGAAGCTGGCCAACGAACTCGGTCGAGACACTGGTATGTACTATGTACAGACCAAGTTACATCCAAATAGGTTCATAAATACGCCTGTTATCGCGTGACAAAAATCAGGTCGTTTTAAAATGTCAGCCACAAGAGAAATTCAAAATGCTATTACTCAGCCATTTTTTTTTAGATATAGACGAAAGAAAAACTGTTCCGGAATCTTTGTATTAAGGTCAAACACATACAAAAAAAATCTTTTTCATTTTCCAGTTTTTTGGTTTCTCATTTAAATTTTTTTATTTTTTTATTTTTTTAAATGGCCGCCATTTTGAAACAAGATGGCGGATGAAGCTGGCCAACGAACTCGGTCGAGATATTTGTATGTACTATGTACACACCAAGGTACATCCAAGTCGGTTCATAAATACGCCTGTTATTACGTGAGAAAACTCAGGACGTTTCAAAATGTCAGCCACGCTAGAAATTCAAAATGCTATAACTCATCCATTTCTTAAGATATAGACGAAACAAAAACTGCTCCCGAATCTTTTTATCAAGGTCAAACACATAAGAAGAAAATATTTTTTCAATTTTTAATTTTTGGTACCACATTTCAAATTTAAATTTTTCTTAAAAATTTAAATGGCCGCCATTTTTAAACAAGATGGCCGGTGAAGCTGGCCAACGAACTCGGTCGAGACATTGGTATGTACTATGTATAAACGAAGTTACATCCAAATCGGTTCATAAATACGCCTTTTATCGCGTGACAAAATTCAGGACGTTTCAAAATGTCAGCCACGCTAGAAATTCAAAATGCTATAACTCAGCCATTTTTTAAGATATAGACGAAACAAAAACTGCTCCGAAATCTTTGTATAAAGGTCAAATACATAAGAAAAAAATATTTTTCCATTTTCAATTTTTTGGTACCACATTTCAATTTTTACATTTAAAAAAAATTTTTAAATGGCCGCCATTTCGAAACAAAATGGCGGATGAAGCTGGCCAACGAACTCGGTCGAGAGATTGGTATGTACTATGTACACACCGAATTACATCCAAATCGGTTCATAAATACGCCTTTTATCGCGTGACAAAATTCCGGACGTTTCAAAATGTCAGCCACGCTAGAAATTCAAAATGCTATAACTCCGCCATTTTTTAAGATATAGACGAAACAAAAACTGCTCCGGAATCTTTGTATAAAGGTCAAATACATAAGAAAAAAATATTTTTCCATTTTTAATTTTTTGGTACCACATTTCTAGTTTTAAATTTTTTTAAAAACTTTAAATGGCCGCCATTTTGAAACAAAACGGCGGATGAAGCTGGCCAACGAACTCGGTCGAGACATTGGTATGTACTATGTACACACCGAATTACATCGAAATCGGTTCATAATTACGGGAGTTACAGTGTGACATAGGTCAGATATATATATATATATATATATATATATATATATATATATATATATATATATATATATCAATTTTGAACGGAGGGTGGTTTCGGGGTCTGGAGGTCATGATCGATGAAAATATACCAAAATTTTTTGAAATCGCTTTCCTCCGAACGGCTGCAATAGGTAGCTTTTTTGTAAAGAAAGCTACCTAAAAATTAGACATATAAATATCACTTGGCATATTTCAAATATTACGCGAGCAAAGCCGCGGGGTTTGCTAGTAATCTATATCTATACTTCCTATTATAAAGAGGAAAAAATTGTATATTTGTCGGAGATAAGCTCTGGAACTACCAAACCGATTCCAAAAGTAATGGTATCAAAATGATGGTGTTAGTCCAACTTAGAACATAGGCTATATCTTATGTCGGTGCCACTACCCCAAAGGGGGTGTAGGAGCAAAAAACGTTCTAAAAATGCGATTTTAGCGTTACTGAAGGGCTTAGAAATATGAAATTTTGAATATTAGTTACTTATAAGATATAAATGATATCTAAGAAAAGTTCTTAAACAATTCGAAATTTAAAAGGGTTGAAAATGCACAAAAAGTGTTCTAAAAAACGTTCTAAATGGTAGTTTCTACACAATCTCAGGAAATACCAAACCGATTTAAAAAGTATTGGTGTCAAAATGACGGTGACAACGCTTGTTCCAAGATAGGCTATGTTTTATATCGGTGCCACTACCCCAAAGGGGGTGTAGGAGCAAAAAACGTTCTAAAAATGCGATTTTAGCGTTACTGAAGGGCCTAGAAATAGGAAATTTTGAATATTAGTTACTTATAAGATATAAATGATATCTAAGAAAAGTTCTTAAACAATTCGAAATTTAAAAGGGGTGAAAATGCACAAAAAGCGTTCTAAAAAACGTTCTAAATGGTAGTTTCTACACAATCTCAGGAAATATAAACCGATTTAAAAAATATTGATGTCAAAATGATGGTGACAACGCTTGCTCCTAGATAGGCTATGTTTTATGTCGGTGTCACTACCCCAAAGGGGGTGCAGGAGCAAAAAACGTTCTAAAAATGCGATTTATGTGTTACTGAAGGGCCTAGAAATGTGAAATTTGAAATATTAGCTACTTGTTAGGTATAAATGATGTCTAAGAACAGTTCTTAAACAATTCGAAATTTAAAGGGGTGAAAATGCGCGAAAATCGTTCTAAAAAACGTTCTAAATTGTGGTTTCTACACAATCTCAGGAAATACCAAACCGATTAAAAAAATAATGGTGTCAAAATAAGGGTGTTAAAATGACGGTGACAACGCTTGCTCCAACATAGGCTATGTTTTATGTCGGTGCCACTACCCCAAAGGGGATGCAGGTGCAAAAAACGTTCTAAAAATCCAATTTTTGCGTTACCGAAGGGCCTAGAAATATGAAATTTGGAATATTAGTTACTTACAAGATATAAATGATGTCTAAGAACAGTTCTTAAACAATTCGAAATTTAAAAGGGATGAGACTACACGAAAAGTGTTCAAAAAACGTTCTAAATGGTAGTTTCTACATAATCTCAGGAAATACCGAATCGATTCCAAAAGTAATGGTATCAAAATGATGGTGTTAGTCCAACCCAGAACATAGGCTATATTTTATGTCGGTGCCACTACCCCAAAGGGGGTGCAGGAGGAAAAAACGTGCTAAAAATGCGATTTTTGCGTTACTGAAGGGCCTAGAAATATGAAATTTGGAATATTATTTACTTACAAGATATAAACGATGTCTAAGAACAGTTCTTAGAAAATTCGAAATTTAAAAGGGGTGAGACTGCACAAAAAGTGTTCTAAAAAACGTTCTAAATGGTAGTTTCTACATAATCTCAGGAAATACCGAACCGATTCCAAAAGTAATGCTATCAAAATGGTGGTGTTAATCCATCTTAAAACATAGGCTATATCTTATGTCGGTGCCACTACCCCAAAAGGGGTGCAGGAGCAAAAAACGTTCTAAAAATGCAATTTTTGCGTTACTGAAGGGCCTAGAAATATGAAATTAAGAATATTATTTACTTACAAGATATAAACGATGTCTAAGAACAGTTCTTAAAAAATTCGAAATTTAAAAGGGGTGAGACTGCACAAAAAGTGTTCTAAAAAACGTTCTAAATGGTAGTTTCTACATAATCTCAGGAAATACCGAACCGATTCCAAAAGTAATGGTATTAAAATGATGGTGTTAATCCAACTTAAAACATAGGCTATATCTTATGTCGGTGCCACTACCCCAAAGGGGGTGCAGGAGCAAAAAACGTTCTAAAAACGCGATTTTTGCGTTACTGAAGGGCCTAGAAATATGAAATTTGGAATAATAGTTACTTACAAGATACAAATGATGTCTAAGAACAGTTCTTAAACAATTCGAAATTTAAAAGGGATGAGACTGCACGAAAAGTGTTCAAAAAACGTTCTAAATGGTAGTTTCTACATAATCTCAGGAAATACCGAACCGATTCCAAAAGTAATGGTATCAAAATGATGGTGTTAGTCCAACTCAGAACATAGGCTATATTTTATGTCGGTGCCACTACCCCAAAGGGGGTGCAGGAGCAAAAAACTTGCTAAAAATGCAATTTTTGCGTTACTGAAGGACCTAGGAATGTGAAATTTGGAATATTATTTACTTATAAGATATAAATGATGTCTAAAAACAGTTCTTAAACAATTCGAAATTTAAAAAGGGGGGAAATGCACAAAAAGTGTTCTAAAAAACGTTCTAAATGGTAGTTTGTACATAATCTCAGGAAATACCAAACCGATTTGAAAAATATTGGTGTCAAAATGATAGTGACAACGTTTCCTCCAAGATAGGCTATGTTTTATGTCGGTGCCACTACCCCAAAGGGGGTGTAGGAGCAAAAAACGTTCTAAAAATGAGATTTATATGTTACTGAAGGGCCTAGAAATATGAAATTTGAAGTATCAGCTACTTATTAGATATAAAGGATTTCTAAGAACAGTTCTTAAACAATTCGAAATTTAAAGAGGTGAAAATGGGCAAAAAGCGTTGTAAAAAACGTTCTAAATTGCAATTTCTATGCAATCTCAGGAAATACTGAACCGATTTCAAATATAATGGTGTTAAAATGATGGTGACAGATCTTGCTCTAAGATGGGCTATATTTTACATCTGTTTCCACTACCCCAGAGGATATGCAGGAGCAAAATGAGCGAAAAGCGTTCTAAAAACGTTCTAAATGTCGATTTGTCACCAATATCTCAGGAAAAATCAAACTGATTTCAAAAGTAACGGTAAGAAATTGATGCTGACAGCCTCTGCTCTAACATAGATGCTACTTCAAGTCGTTATCACTATCACGTAGACGTTGAAGGAGCAAAAAAGCTTTCCAAATTTCGATTTTTGTGATCGGTAGGGGCTAGCAACTTAAAATTAGGCAAGGTACATATTTATTACATATAAATGATCTTTAAGAACAGTTTCGAAAAAATTGGAAATTTAAAAAGGGGTGAAAATGCGCGAAAAGCTTTCTAAAAACGTTCTAAATTGTGATTTCTACTCAATCTTAAGAAATACCAAAGCTATTTGAAAAGTAATGGTTGCAAATGAATGGTGACAGTCCCTGCTATAACATAGGTTATATTTTATGTTGCTGTCGCTACCATCTGAGGGTTGCAAAAACAAAACATGTTCTAATTTGCGTTTTTTGCATAACTGAAGGGTCTAACACTTTGAACTATGGCATGTTATTTACTTACAAGATGCAACTGCTTTCATGAACTGTCGAAAGAAAATTTCAAATTGAAAAAGATGAAGTGAGCGAAAAACGTTATAAATTACAATTTTTATGTAATCTTATCAAATACCAAACCGATTAAAAAATAATGATAACAAATTGTTGGTGATAGAACCTGCTCAAACATAAGCTATATTTTATGTCTGTGCCACTACCACCAGAGGGTTGCAGTAGCTAAAAGCTTTCTAAATTACGATTTCTGTGATACTGAAAAGGCTAGGAACTTTAAATATGGCATGATAGTTACTTAAAAAATATAAATGCCCTCGAAGGACTGTCGAAAATAAATTCGAATTAAAAAGGGGTGAAGTGAAAGGGAGGTGCGAAAAGCATTCTAAAAAAGTCCTAAATTACGATTTCTACGCAATTTCAGGGAATATAAACCAAATATAAAAGTAATAGTTGCGAATCAATGGTAACAGTCTCTGATCCTACACAGGCTATATTTTATGCCGATGATTCTACCACCTGGGATTTACAGAAACAACAAACGCTCTAAAAAAGGCCTTTAAAAGCTTTTTAAATTACGTTTCTGTGGAATATTAGGAAATAACAAACCAATTTCAAAATTAATGTTGGCAAATTAATGGTGACAGTTCCTATTTCAACATAGCCCTTTATGTTGAGAGAGGTGGTAGGACTTGGAATTCGACATGATGGTTAATTTTAAGATGTAAGAAGATGGTTTCTAAAAAATTCAAAACTTCAAATAAATACTAAAATGAGTGTATTAATTGAGCATAAAAGTTTCAAAATATTTTCTAAATTATTACTTATTTAGTTTTATTTCGTTTTATTAATTTAAGTCTCATTTCTGCCTTACGCAGTGTAACAATGATGTTTAATCAAACTGTGTTTTAAATAGTATTTTTTTTAATTATTCCTAAAAGTAAAAAGTACCTTTTAATAAAATAAAATATTACCTTTTAATAAAATAAAAATTTAGTTGGTACCTTTTAATAAAAATTAGACATATAAATATCACTTGGCATATTTCAAATATTACGCGAGCAAAGCCGCGGGGTTTGCTAGTAATCTATATCTATACTTCCTATTATAAAGAGGAAAAAATTGTTTATTTGTCGGAGATAAGCTCTGGAACTACCAAACCGATTCCAAAAGTAATGGTATCAAAATGATGGTGTTAGTCCAACTTAGAACATAGGCTATATCTTATGTCGGTGCCACTACCCCAAAGGGGGTGTAGGAGCAAAAAACGTTCTAAAAATGCGATTTTAGCGTTACTGAAGGGCTTAGAAATATGAAATTTTGAATATTAGTTACTTATAAGATATAAATGATATCTAAGAAAAGTTCTTAAAAAATTCGAAATTTAAAAGGGTTGAAAATGCACAAAAAGTGTTCTAAAAAACGTTCTAAATGGTAGTTTCTACACAATCTCAGGAAATACCAAACCGATTTAAAAAGTATTAGTGTCAAAATGACGGTGACAACGCTGGTTCCAAGATAGGCTATGTTTTATATCGGTGCCACTACCCCAAAGGGGGTGTAGGAGCAAAAAACTTTCTAAAAATGCGATTTTAGCGTTACTGAAGGGCCTAGAAATAGGAAATTTTGAATATTAGTTACTTATAAGATATAAATGATATCTAAGAAAAGTTCTTAAACAATTCGAAATTTAAAAGGGGTGAAAATGCACAAAAAGCGTTCTAAAAAACGTTCTAAATGGTAGTTTCTACACAATCTCAGGAAATATAAACCGATTTAAAAAATATTGATGTCAAAATGATGGTGACAACGCTTGCTCCTAGATAGGCTATGTTTTATGTCGGTGTCACTACCCCAAAGGGGGTGCAGGAGCAAAAAACGTTCTAAAAATGCGATTTATGTGTTACTGAAGGGCATAGAAATGTGAAATTTGAAATATTAGCTACTTATTAGGTAAAAATGATGTCTAAGAACAGTTCTTAAACAATTCGAAATTTGAAAGGGGTGAAAATGCGCGAAAATCGTTCTAAAAAACGTTCTAAATTGTGGTTTCTACACAATCTCAGGAAATGCCAAACCGATTAAAAAAATAATGGTGTCAAAATAAGGGTGTTAAAATGACGGTGACAACGCTTGCTCCAACATAGGCTATGTTTTATGTCGGTGCCACTACCCCAAAGGGGATGCAGGTGCAAAAAACGTTCTAAAAATCCAATTTTTGCGTTACCGAAGGGCCTAGAAATATGAAATTTGGAATATTGGTTACTTACAAGATATAAATGATGTCTAAGAACAGTTCTTAAACAATTCGAAATTTAAAAGGGATGAGCCTACACGAAAAGTGTTCAAAAAACGTTCTAAATGGTAGTTTCTACATAATCTCAGGAAATACCGAACCGATTCCAAAAGTAATGGTACCAAAATGATGGTGTTAGTCCAACTCAGAACATAGGCTATATTTTATGTCGGTGCCACTACCCCAAAGGGGGTGCAGGAGGAAAAAACGTGCTAAAAATGCGATTTTTGCGTTACTGAAGGGCCTAGAAATATGAAATTTGGAATATTATTTACTTACAAGATATAAACGATGTCTAAGAACAGTTCTTAAAAAATTCGAAATTTAAAAGGGGTGAGACTGCACAAAAAGTGTTCTAAAAAACGTTCTAAATGGTAGTTTCTACATAATCTCAGGAAATACCGAACCGATTCCAAAAGTAATGCTATCAAAATGATGGTGTTAATCCAACTTAAAACATAGGCTATATCTTATGTCGGTGCCACTACCCCAAAAGGGGTGCAGGAGCAAAAAACGTTCTAAAAATGCGATTTTTGCGTTACTGAAGGGCCTAGAAATATGAAATTAAGAATATTATTTACTTACAAGATATAAACGATGTCTAAGAACAGTTCTTAAAAAATTCGAAATTTAAAAGGGGTGAGACTGCACAAAAAGTGTTCTAAAAAACGTTCTAAATGGTAGTTTCTACATAATCTCAGGAAATACCGAACCGATTCCAAAAGTAATGCTATCAAAATGATGGTGTTAATCCAACTTAAAACATAGGCTATATCTTATGTCGGTGCCACTACCCCAAAGGGGGTGCAGGAGCAAAAAACGTTCTAAAAACGCGATTTTTGCGTTACTGAAGGGCCTAGGAATGTGAAATTTGGAATATTAGTTACTTATAAGATATAAATGATGTCTAAAAACAGTTCTTAAACAATTCGAAATTTAAAAAGGGGGGAAATGCACAAAAAGTGTTCTAAAAAACGTTCTAAATGGTAGTTTGTACATAATCTCAGGAAATACCAAACCGATTTAAAAAATATTGGTGTCAAAATGATAGTGACAACGTTTCCTCCAAGATAGGCTATGTTTTATGTCGGTGCCACTACCCCAAAGGGGGTGTGGGAGCAAAAAACGTTCTAAAAATGAGATTTATATGTTACTGAAGGGCCTAGAAATATGAAATTTGAAGTATCAGCTACTTATTAGATATAAAGGATTTCTAAGAACAGTTCTTAAACAATTCGAAATTTAAAAGAGGTGAAAATGCGCAAAAAGCGTTGTAAAAAACGTTTTAAATTGCAATTTCTATGCAATCTCAGGAAATACTGAACCGATTTCAAATATAATGGTGTTAAAATGATGGTTACAGATCTTGCTCTAAGATGGGCTATATTTTACATCTGTTTCCACTACCCCAGAGGATATGCAGGAGCAAAATGAGCGAAAAGCGTTCTAAAAACGTTCTAAATGGCGATTTGTCACCAATATCTCAGGAAAAATCAAACTGATTTCAAAAGTAACGGTAAGAAATTGATGCTGACAGCCTCTGCTCTAACATAGATGCTATTTCAAGTCGTTATCACTATCACGTAGACGTTGCAGGAGCAAAAAAGCATTCCAAATTTCGATTTTTGTGATCGGTAGGGGCTAGCAACTTAAAATTAGGCAAGGTACATATTTATTACATATAAATGATCTTTAAGAACAGTTTCGAAAAAATTGGAAATTTAAAAAGGGGTGAAAATGCGCGAAAAGCTTTCTAAAAACGTTCTAAATTGTGATTTCTACTCAATCTTAAGAAATACCAAAGCTATTTGAAAAGTAATGGTTGCAAATGAATGGTGACAGTCCCTGCTATAACATAGGTTATATTTTATGTTGCTGTCGCTACCATCTGAGGGTTGCAAAAGCAAAACATGTTCTAATTTGCGTTTTTTGCATAACTGAAGGGTCTAACACTTTGAAGTATGGCATGTTATTTACTTACAAGATGCAACTGCTTTCATGAACTGTCGAAAGAAAATTTCAAATTGAAAAAGATGAAGTGAGCGAAAAACGTTATAAATTACAATTTTTATGTAATCTTATCAAATACCAAACCGATTAAAAAATAATGATAACAAATTGTTGGTGATAGAACCTCCTCAAACATAAGCTATATTTTATGTCTGTGCCACTACCACCAGAGGGTTGCAGTAGCTAAAAGCTTTCTAAATTACGATTTCTGTGATACTGAAAAGGCTAGGAACTTTAAATATGGCATGATAGTTACTTATAAAATATAAATGCCCTCGAAGAACTGTCGAAAATAAATTCGAATTAAAAAGGGGTGAAGTGAAAGGGAGGTGCGAAAAGCATTCTAAAAAAGTCCTAAATTACGATTTCTACGCAATTTCAGGGAATATAAACCAAATATAAAAGTAATAGTTGCGAATCAATGGTAACAGTCTCTGATCCTACACAGGCTATATTTTATGCCGATGATTCTACCACCTGGGATTTACAGAAACAACAAACGCTCTAAAAAAGGCCTTTAAAAGCTTTTTAAATTACGTTTCTGTGGAATATTAGGAAATAACAAACCAATTTCAAAATTAATGTTGGCAAATTAATGGTGACAGTTCCTATTTCAACATAGCCCTTTATGTTGAGAGAGGTGGTAGGACTTGGAATTCGACATGATGGTTAATTTTAAGATGTAAGAAGATGGTTTCTAAAAAATTCAAAACTTCAAATAAATACTAAAATGAGTGTATTAATTGAGAATAAAAGTTTCAAAATATTTTCTAAATTATTACTTATTTAGTTTTATTTCGTTTTATTAATTTAAGTCTCATTTCTGCCTTACGCAGTGTAACAATGATGTTTAATCAAACTGTGTTTTAAATAGTATTTTTTTTAATTATTCCTAAAAGTAAAAAGTACCTTTTAATAAAATAAAATATTACCTTTTAATAAAATAAAAATTTAGTTAGTACCTTTTAATAAAAATTAGACATATAAATATCACTTGGCATATTTCAAATATTACGCGAGCAAAGCCGCGGGGTTTGCTAGTAATCTATATCTATACTCCTATTATAAAGAGGAAAAAATTGTTTATTTGTCGGAGATAAGCTCTGGAACTACCAAACCGATTCCAAAAGTAATGGTATCAAAATGATGGTGTTAGTCCAACTTAGAACATAGGCTATATCCTATGTCGGTGCCACTACCCCAAAGGGGGTGTAGGAGCAAAAAACGTTCTAAAAATGCGATTTTAGCGTTACTGAAGGGCTTAGAAATATGAAATTTTGAATATTAGTTACTTATAAGATATAAATGATATCTAAGAAAAGTTCTTAAACAATTCGAAATTTAAAAGGGTTGAAAATGCACAAAAAGTGTCCTAAAAAACGTTCTAAATGGTAGTTTCTACACAATCTCAGGCAATACCAAACCGATTTAAAAAGTATTGGTGTCACAATGACGGTTACAACGCTTGTTCCAAGATAGGCTATGTTTTATATCGGTGCCACTACCCCAAAGGGGGTGTAGGAGCAAAAAACTTTCTAAAAATGCGATTTTAGCGTTACTGAAGGGCCTAGAAATAGGAAATTTTGAATATTAGTTACTTATAAGATATAAATGATATCTAAGAAAAGTTCTTAAACAATTCGAAATTTAAAAGGGGTGAAAATGCACAAAAAGCGTTCTAAAAAACGTTCTAAATGGTAGTTTCTACACAATCTCAGGAAATATAAACCGATTTTAAAAATATTGATGTCAAAATGATGGTGACAACGCTTGCTCCTAGATAGGCTATGTTTTATGTCGGTGTCACTACCCCAAAGGGGGTGCAGGAGCAAAAAACGTTCTAAAAATGCGATTTATGTGTTACTGAAGGGCCTAGAAATGTGAAATTTGAAATATTAGCTACTTATTAGGTAAAAATGATGTCTAAGAACAGTTCTTAAACAATTCGAAATTTGAAAGGGGTGAAAATGCGCGAAAATCGTTCTAAAAAACGTTCTAAATTGTGGTTTCTACACAATCTCAGGAAATGCCAAACCGATTAAAAAAATAATGGTGTCAAAATAAGGGTGTTAAAATGACTGTGACAACGCTTGCTCCAACATAGGCTATGTTTTATGTCGGTGCCACTACCCCAAAGGGGATGCAGGTGCAAAAAACGTACTAAAAATCCAATTTTTGCGTTACCGAAGGGCCTAGAAATATGAAATTTGGAATATTGGTTACTTACAAGATATAAATGATGTCTAAGAACAGTTCTTAAACAATTCGAAATTTAAAAGGGATGAGACTACACGAAAAGTGTTCAAAAAACGTTCTAAATGGTAGTTTCTACATAATCTCAGGAAATACCGAACCGATTCCAAAAGTAATGGTACCAAAATGATGGTGTTAGTCCAACTCAGAACATAGGCTATATTTTATGTCGGTGCCACTACCCCAAAGGGGGTGCAGGAGGAAAAAACGTGCTAAAAATGCGATTTTTGCGTTACTGAAGGGCCTAGAAATATGAAATTTGGAATATTATTTACTTACAAGATATAAACGATGTCTAAGAACAGTTCTTAAAAAATTCGAAATTTAAAAGGGGTGAGACTGCACAAAAAGTGTTCTAAAAAATGTTCTAAATGGTAGTTTCTACATAATCTCAGGAAATACCGAACCGATTCCAAAAGTAATGCTATCAAAATGATGGTGTTAATCCAACTTAAAACATAGGCTATATCTTATGTCGGTGCCACTACCCCAAAGGGGGTGCAGGAGCAAAAAACGTTCTAAAAACGCGATTTTTGCGTTACTGAAGGGCCTAGGAATGTGAAATTTGGAATATTAGTTACTTATAAGATATAAATGATGTCTAAAAACAGTTCTTAAACAATTCGAAATTTAAAAAGGGGGGAAATGCACAAAAAGTGTTCTAAAAAACGTTCTAAATGGTAGTTTGTACATAATCTCAGGAAATACCAAACCGATTTAAAAAATATTGGTGTCAAAATGATAGTGACAACGTTTCCTCCAAGATAGGCTATGTTTTATGTCGGTGCCACTACCCCAAAGGGGGTGTAGGAGCAAAAAACGTTCTAAAAATGAGATTTATATGTTACTGAAGGGCCTAGAAATATGAAATTTGAAGTATCAGCTACTTATTAGATATAAAGGATTTCTAAGAACAGTTCTTAAACAATTCGAAATTTAAAAGAGGTGAAAATGCGCAAAAAGCGTTGTAAAAAACGTTCTAAATTGCAATTTCTATGCAATCTCAGGAAATACTGAACCGATTTCAAATATAATGGTGTTAAAATGATGGTTACAGATCTTGCTCTAAGATGGGCTATATTTTACATCTGTTTCCACTACCCCAGAGGATATGCAGGAGCAAAATGAGCGAAAAGCGTTCTAAAAACGTTCTAAATGGCGATTTGTCACCAATATCTCAGGAAAAATCAAACTGATTTCAAAAGTAACGGTAAGAAATTGATGCTGACAGCCTCTGCTCTAACATATATGCTATTTCAAGTCGTTATCACTATCACGTAGACGTTGCAGGAGCAAAAAAGCATTCCAAATTTCGATTTTTGTGATCGGTAGGGGCTAGCAACTTAAAATTAGGCAAGGTACATATTTATTACATATAAATGATCTTTAAGAACAGTTTCGAAAAAATTGGAAATTTAAAAAGGGGTGAAAATGCGCGAAAAGCTTTCTAAAAACGTTCTAAATTGTGATTTCTACTCAATCTTAAGAAATACCAAAGCAATTTGAAAAGTAATGGTTGCAAATGAATGGTGACAGTCCCTGCTATAACATAGGTTATATTTTATGTTGCTGTCGCTACCATCTGAGGGTTGCAAAAGCAAAACATGTTCTAATTTGCGTTTTTTGCATATCTGAAGGGTCTAACACTTTGAAGTATGGCATGTTATTTACTTACAAGATGCAACTGCTTTCATGAACTGTCGAAAGAAAATTTCAAATTGAAAAAGATGAAGTGAGCGAAAAACGTTATAAATTACAATTTTTATGTAATCTTATCAAATACCAAACCGATTAAAAAATAATGATAACAAATTGTTGGTGATAGAACCTCCTCAAACATAAGCTATATTTTATGTCTGTGCCACTACCACCAGAGGGTTGCAGTAGCTAAAAGCTTTCTAAATTACGATTTCTGTGATACTGAAAAGGCTAGGAACTTTAAATATGGCATGATAGTTACTTATAAAATATAAATGCCCTCGAAGGACTGTCGAAAATAAATTCGAATTAAAAAGGGGTGAAGTGAAAGGGAGGTGCGAAAAGAATTCTAAAAAAGTCCTAAATTACGATTTCTACGCAATTTCAGGGAATATAAACCAAATATAAAAGTAATAGTTGCGAATCAATGGTAACAGTCTCTGATCCTACACAGGCTATATTTTATGCCGATGATTCTACCACCTGGGATTTACAGAAACAACAAACGCTCTAAAAAAGGCCTTTAAAAGCTTTTTAAATTACGTTTCTGTGGAATATTAGGAAATAACAAACCAATTTCAAAATTAATGTTGGCAAATTAATGGTGACAGTTCCTATTTCAACATAGCCCTTTATGTTGAGAGAGGTGGTAGGACTTGGAATTCGACATGATGGTTAATTTTAAGATGTAAGAAGATGGTTTCTAAAAAATTCAAAACTTCAAATAAATACTAAAATGAGTGTATTAATTGAGCATAAAAGTTTCAAAATATTTTCTAAATTATTACTTATTTAGTTTTATTTCGTTTTATTAATTTAAGTCTCATTTCTGCCTTACGCAGTGTAACAATGATGTTTAATCAAACTGTGTTTTAAATAGTATTTTTTTTAATTATTCCTAAAAGTAAAAAGTACCTTTTAATAAAATAAAATATTACCTTTTAATAAAATAAAAATTTAGTTAGTACCTTTTAATAAAAATTAGACATATAAATATCACTTGGCATATTTCAAATATTACGCGAGCAAAGCCGCGGGGTTTGCTAGTAATCTATATCTATACTCCTATTATAAAGAGGAAAAAATTGTTTATTTGTCGGAGATAAGCTCTGGAACTACCAAACCGATTCCAAAAGTAATGGTATCAAAATGATGGTGTTAGTCCAACTTAGAACATAGGCTATATCCTATGTCGGTGCCACTACCCCAAAGGGGGTGTAGGAGCAAAAAACGTTCTAAAAATGCGATTTTAGCGTTACTGGAGGGCTTAGAAATATGAAATTTTGAATATTAGTTACTTATAAGATATAAATGATATCTAAGAAAAGTTCTTAAACAATTCGAAATTTAAAAGGGTTGAAAATGCACAAAAAGTGTCCTAAAAAACGTTCTAAATGGTAGTTTCTACACAATCTCAGGAAATACCAAACCGATTTAAAAAGTATTGGTGTCACAATGACGGTTACAACGCTTGTTCCAAGATAGGCTATGTTTTATATCGGTGCCACTACCCCAAAGGGGGTGTAGGAGCAAAAAACGTTCTAAAAATGCGATTTTAGCGTTACTGAAGGGCCTAGAAATAGGAAATTTTAAATGTTAGTTACTTATAAGATATAAATGATATCTAAGAAAAGTTCTTAAACAATTCGAAATTTAAAAGGGGTGAAAATGCACAAAAAGCGTTCGAAAAAACGTTCTAAATGGTAGTTTCTACACAATCTCAGGAAATATAAACCGATTTAAAAAATATTGATGTCAAAATGATGGTGACAACGCTTGCTCCTAGATAGGCTATGTTTTATGTCGGTGTCACTACCCCAAAGGGGGTGCAGGAGCAAAAAACGTTCTAAAAATGCGATTTATATGTACCTGAAAGGCCTAGAAATGTGAAATTTGAAATATTAGCTACTTATTAGGTATAAATGATGTCTAAGAACAGTTCTTAAACAATTCGAAATTTGAAAGGGGTGAAAATGCGCGAAAATCGTTCTAAAAAACGTTCTAAATTGTGGTTTCTACACAATCTCAGGAAATACCAAACCGATTTAAAAAATAATGGTGTCAAAATAAGGGTGTTAAAATGACGGTGACAACGCTTGCTCCAACATAGGCTATGTTTTATGTCGGTGCCACTACCCCAAAGGGGATGCAGGTGCAAAAAACGTACTAAAAATCCAATTTTTGCGTTACCGAAGGGCCTAGAAATATGAAATTTGGAATATTAGTTACTTACAAGATATAAATGATGTCTAAGAACAGTTCTTAAACAATTCGAAATTTAAAAGGGATGAGACTACACGAAAAGTGTTCAAAAAACGTTCTAAATGGTAGTTTCTACATAATCTCAGGAAATACCGAACCGATTCCAAAAGTAATGGTATCAAAATGATGGTGTTAGTCCAACTCAGAACATAGGCTATATTTTATGACGGTGCCACTACCCCAAAGGGGGTGCAGGAGGAAAAAACGTGCTAAAAATGCGATTTTTGCGTTACTGAAGGGCCTAGAAATATGAAATTTGGAATATTATTTACTTACAAGATATAAACGATGTCTAAGAACAGTTCTTAAAAAATTCGAAATTTAAAAGGGGTGAGACTGCACAAAAAGTGTTCTAAAAAACGTTCTAAATGGTAGTTTCTACATAATCTCAGGAAATACCGAACCGATTCCAAAAGTAATGCTATCAAAATGATGGTGTTAATCCAACTTAAAACATAGGCTATATCTTATGTCGGTGCCACTACCCCCAAAAGGGGTGCAGGAGCAAAAAACGTTCTAAAAATGCGATTTTTGCGTTACTGAAGGGCCTAGAAATATGAAATTAAGAATATTATTTACTTACAAGATATAAACGATGTCTAAGAACAGTTCTTAAAAAATTCGAAATTTAAAAGGGGTGAGACTGCACAAAAAGTGTTCTAAAAAACGTTCTAAATGGTAGTCTCTACATAATCTCAGGAAATACCGAACCGATTCCAAAAGTAATGGTATCAAAATGATGGTGTTAATCCAACTTAAAACATAGGCTATATCTTATGTCGGTGCCACTACCCCAAAGGGGGTGCAGGAGCAAAAAACGTTCTAAAAACGCGATTTTTGCGTTACTGAAGGGCCTAGAAATATGAAATTTGGAATAATAGTTACTTACAAGATATAAATGATGTCTAAGAACAGTTCTTAAACAATTCGAAATTTAAAAGGGATGAGACTGCACGAAAAGTGTTCAAAAAATGTTGTAAATGATAGTTTCTACATAATCTCCGGAAATACCGAACCGATTCCAAAAGTAATGCTATCAAAATGACGGTGTTAATCCAACTCAAAACATAGGCTATATCTTATGTCGGTGCCACTACCCCAAAGGGGGTGCAGGAGCAAAAAACGTTCTAAAAACGCGATTTTTGCGTTACTGAAGGGCCTAGGAATGTGAAATTTGGAATATTAGTTACTTATAAGATATAAATGATGTCTAAAAACAGTTCTTAAACAATTCGAAATTTAAAAAGGGGGGAAATGCACAAAAAGTGTTCTAAAAAACGTTCTAAATGGTAGTTTGTACATAATCTCAGGAAATACCAAACCGATTTAAAAAATATTGGTGTCAAAATGATAGTGACAACGTTTCCTCCAAGATAGGCTATGTTTTATGTCGGTGCCACTACCCCAAAGGGGGTGTAGGAGCAAAAAACGTTCTAAAAATGAGATTTATATGTTACTGAAGGGCCTAGATATATGAAATTTGAAGTATCAGCTACTTATTAGATATAAAGGATTTCTAAGAACAGTTCTTAAACAATTCGAAATTTAAAAGAGGTGAAAATGCGCAAAAAGCGTTGTAAAAAACGTTCTAAATTGCAATTTCTATGCAATCTCAGGAAATACTGAACCGATTTCAAATATAATGGTGTTAAAATGATGGTTACAGATCTTGCTCTAAGATGGGCTATATTTTACATCTGTTTCCACTACCCCAGAGGATATGCAGGAGCAAAATGAGCGAAAAGCGTTCTAAAAACGTTCTAAATGGCGATTTGTCACCAATATCTCAGGAAAAATCAAACTGATTTCAAAAGTAACGGTAAGAAATTGATGCTGACAGCCTCTGCTCTAACATATATGCTATTTCAAGTCGTTATCACTATCACGTAGACGTTGCAGGAGCAAAAAAGCATTCCAAATTTCGATTTTTGTGATCGGTAGGGGCTAGCAACTTAAAATTAGGCAAGGTACATATTTATTACATATAAATGATCTTTAAGAACAGTTTCGAAAAAATTGGAAATTTAAAAAGGGGTGAAAATGCGCGAAAAGCTTTCTAAAAACGTTCTAAATTGTGATTTCTACTCAATCTTAAGAAATACCAAAGCTATTTGAAAAGTAATGGTTGCAAATGAATGGTGACAGTCCCTGCTATAACATAGGTTATATTTTATGTTGCTGTCGCTACCATCTGAGGGTTGCAAAAGCAAAACATGTTCTAATTTGCGTTTTTTGCATAACTGAAGGGTCTAACACTTTGAAGTATGGCATGTTATTTACTTACAAGATGCAACTGCTTTCTATGAACTGTCGAAAGAAAATTTCAAATTGAAAAAGATGAAGTGAGCGAAAAACGTTATAAATTACAATTTTTATGTAATCTTATCAAATACCAAACCGATTAAAAAAATAATGATAACAAATTGTTGGTGATAGAACCTCCTCAAACATAAGCTATATTTTATGTCTGTGCCACTACCACCAGAGGGTTGCAGTAGCTAAAAGCTTTCTAAATTACGATTTCTGTGATACTGAAAAGGCTAGGAACTTTAAATATGGCATGATAGTTACTTATAAAATATAAATGCCCTCGAAGGACTGTCGAAAATAAATTCGAATTAAAAAGGGGTGAAGTGAAAGGGAGGTGCGAAAAGAATTCTAAAAAAGTCCTAAATTACGATTTCTACGCATTTTCAGGGAATATAAACCAAATATAAAAGTAATAGTTGCGAATCAATGGTAACAGTCTCTGATCCTACACAGGCTATATTTTATGTCGATGATTCTACCACCTGGGATTTACAGAAACAACAAACGCTCTAAAAAAGGCCTTTAAAAGCTTTTTAAATTACGTTTCTGTGGAATATTAGGAAATAACAAACCAATTTCAAAATTAATGTTGGCAAATTAATGGTGACAGTTCCTATTTCAACATAGCCCTTTATGTTGAGAGAGGTGGTAGGATTTGGAATTCGACATGATGGTTAATTTTAAGATGTAAGAAGATGGTTTCTAAAAAATTCAAAACTTCAAATAAATACTAAAATGAGTGTATTAATTGAGCATAAAAGTTTCAAAATATTTTCTAAATTATTACTTATTTAGTTTTATTTCGTTTTATTAATTTAAGTCTCATTTCTGCCTTACGCAGTGTAACAATGATGTTTAATCAAACTGTGTTTTAAATAGTATTTTTTTAAATTATTCCTAAAAGTAAAAAGTACCTTTTAATAAAATAAAATATTACCTTTTAATAAAATAAAAATTTAGTTAGTACATTTTAATAAAAATTAGACATATAAATATCACTTGGCATATTTCAAATATTACGCGAGCAAAGCCGCGGGGTTTGCTAGTAATCTATATCTATACTCCTATTATAAAGAGGAAAAAATTGTTTATTTCTCGGAGATAAGCTCTGGAACTACCAAACCGATTCCAAAAGTAACGGTATCAAAATGATGGTGTTAGTCCAACTTAGAACATAGGCTATATCTTATGTCGGTGCCACTACCCCAAAGGGGGTGTAGGAGCAAAAAACTTTCTAAAAATGCGATTTTAGCGTTACTGAAGGGCTTAGAAATATGCAATTTGGAATATTAGTTACTTACAAGATATAAATGATGTCTAAGAACAGTTCTTAAACAATTCGAAATTTTAAAAGGATGAGACTACACGAAAAGTGTTCAAAAAACGTTCTAAATGGTAGTTTCTACATAATCTCAGGAAATACCGAACCGATTCCAAAAGTAATGGTATCAAAATGATGGTGTTAGTCCAACTCAGAACATAGGCTATATTTTATGTCGGTGCCACTAACCCAAAGGGGGTGAAGGAGGAAAAAACGTGCTAAAAATGCGATTTTTGCGTTACTGAAGGGCCTAGAAATATGAAATTTGGAATATTATTTACTTACAAGATATAAACGATGTCTAAGAACAGTTCTTAAAAAATTCGAAATTTAAAAGGGGTGAGACTGCACAAAAAGTGTTCTAAAAAACGTTCTAAATGGTAGTTTCTACATAATCTCAGGAAATACCGAACCGATTCCAAAAGTAATGCTATCAAAATGATGGTGTTAATCCAACTTAAAACATAGGCTATATCTTATGTCGGTGCCACTACCCCAAAGGGGGTGTAGGAGCAAAAAACGTTCTAAAAATGCGATTTTAGCGTTACTGAAGGGCTTAGAAATATGAAATTTTGAATATTAGTTACTTATAAGATATAAATGATATCTAAGAAAAGTTCTTAAAAAATTCGAAATTTAAAAGGGTTGAAAATGCACAAAAAGTGTTCTAAAAAACGTTCTAAATGGTAGTTTCTACACAATCTCAGGAAATACCAAACCGATTTAAAAAGTATTGGTGTCAAAATGACGGTGACAACGCTTGTTCCAAGATAGGCTATGTTTTATATCGGTGCCACTACCCCAAAGGGGGTGTAGGAGCAAAAACCGTTCTAAAAATGCGATTTTAGCGTTACTGAAGGGCCTAGAAATAGGAAATTTTGAATATTAGTTACTTATAAGATATAAATGAACGTAGAAAAGAGAAACTAAAAAAAGTAATCTAATATTAATCTAATCTCTAATATTAAAAAGAGAAACTAAAAAGAGAAACTAAGAAAAGTTCTTAAAAAATTCGAAATTTAAAAGGGGTGAAAATGCACAAAAAGCGTTCTAAAAAACGTTCTAAATGGTAGTTTCTACACAATCTCAGGAAATATAAACCGATTTAAAAAATATTGATGTCAAAATGATGGTGACAACGCTTGCTCCTAGACAGGCTATGTTTTATGTCGGTGTCACTACCCCAAAGGGGGTGCAAGAGCAAAAAACGTTCTAAAAATGCGATTTATGTGTTCCTGAAGGGCCTAGAAATGTGAAATTTAAAATATTAGCTACTTATTAGGTATAAATGATGTCTAAGAACAGTTCTTAAACAATTCGAAATTTGAAAGGGGTGAAAATGCGCGAAAATCGTTCAAAAAAACGTTCTAAATTGTGGTTTCTACACAATCTCAGGAAATACCAAACCGATTTAAAAAATAATGGTGTCAAAATAAGGGTGTTAAAATGACGGTGACAACGCTTGCTCCAACATAGGCTATGTTTTATGTCGATGCCACTACCCCAAAGGGGATGCAGGTGCAAAAAACGTTCTAAAAATCCAATTTTTGCGTTACCGAAGGGCCTAGAAATATGAAATTTGGAATATTAGTTACTTACAAGATATAAATGATGTCTAAGAACAGTTCTTAAACAATTCGAAATTTAAAAGGGATGAGACTACACGAAAAGTGTTCAAAAAACGTTCTAAAGGGTAGTTTCTACATAATCTCAGGAAATACCGAACCGATTCCAAAAGTAATGGTACCAAAATGATGGTGTTAGTCCAACTCAGAACATAGGCTATAGTTTATGTCGGTGCCACTACCCCAAAGGGGGTGCAGGAGGAAAAAACGTACTAAAAATGCGATTTTTGCGTTACTGAAGGGCCTAGAAATATGAAATTTGGAATATTATTTACTTACAAGATATAAACGATGTCTAAGAACAGTTCTTAAAAAATTCGAAATTTAAAAGGGGTGAGACTGCACAAAAAGTGTTCTAAAAAACGTTCTAAATGGTAGTTTCTACATAATCTCAGGAAATACCGAACCGATTCCAAAAGTAATGGTATCAAAATGATGGTGTTAATCCAACTTAAGACATAGGCTATATCTTATGTCGGTGCCACTACCCCAAAGGGGGTGCAGGAGCAAAAAACGTTCTAAAAACGCGATTTTTGCGTTACTGAAGGGCCTAGAAATATGAAATTTGGAATAATAGTTACTTACAAGATATAAATGATGTCTAAGAACAGTTCTTAAACAATTCGAAATTTAAAAGGGATGAGACTGCACGAAAAGTGTTCAAAAAACGTTCTAAATGGTAGTTTCTACATAATCTCAGGAAATACCGAACCGATTCCAAAAGTAATGGTATCAAAATGATGGTGTTAGTCCAACTGAGAACATAGGCTATATTTTATGTCGGTGCCACTACCCCAAAGGGGGTGCAGGAGCAAAAAACTTGCTAAAAATGCAATTTTTGCGTTACTGAAGGACCTAGGAATGTGAAATTTGGAATATTAGTTACTTATAAGATATAAATGATGTCTAAAAACAGTTCTTAAACAATTCGAAATTTAAAAGGGGGGGAAACGCACAAAAAGTGTTCTAAAAAACGCTCTAAATGGTAGTTTCTACATAATCTCAGGAAATACCAAACCGATTTAAAAAATATTGGTGTCAAAATGATAGTGACAACGTTTCCTCCAAGATAGGCTATGTTTTATGTCGGTGCCACTACCCCAAAGGGGGTGTAGGAGCAAAAAACGTTCTAAAAATGAGATTTATATGTTACTGAAGGGCCTAGAAATATGAAATTTGAAGTATCAGCTACTTATTAGATATAAAGGATTTCTAAGAACAGTTCTTAAACAATTCGAAATTTAAAAGAGGTGAAAATGCGCAAAAAGCGTCGTAAAAAACGTTCTAAATTGCAATTTCTATGCAATCTCAGGAAATACTGAACCGATTTCAAATATAATGGTGTTAAAATGATGGTGACAGATCTTGCTCTAAGATGGGCTATATTTTACATCTGTTTCCACTACCCCAGAGGATATGCAGGAGCAAAATGAGCGAAAAGCGTTCTAAAAACGTTCTAAATGGCGATTTGTCCCCAATATCTCAGGAAAAATCAAACTGATTTCAAAAGTAACGGTAAGAAATTGATGCTGACAGCCTCTGCTCTAACATAGATGCTATTTCAAGTCGTTATCACTATCACGTAGACGTTGCAGGAGCAAAAAAGCATTCCAAATTTCGATTTTTGTGATCGGTAGGGGCTAGCAACTTAAAATTAGGCAAGGTACATATTTATTACATATAAATGATCTTTAAGAACAGTTTCGAAAAAATTGGAAATTTAAAAAGGGGTGAAAATGCGCGAAAAGCTTTCTAAAAACGTTCTAAATTGTGATTTCTACTCAATCTTAAGAAATACCAAAGCTATTTGAAAAGTAATGGTTGCAAATGAATGGTGACAGTCCCTGCTATAACATAGGTTATATTTTATGTTGCTGTCACTAACATCTGAGGGTTGCAAAAGCAAAACATGTTCTAATTTGCGTTTTCTGCATTACTGAAGGGTCTAACACTTTGAAGTATGGCATGTTATTTACTTACAAGATGCAACTGCTTTCTATGAACTGTCGAAAGAAAATTTCAAATTGAAAAAGATGAAGTGAGCGAAAAACGTTATAAATTACAATTTTTATGTAATCTTATCAAATACCAAACCGATTAAAAAAATAATGATAACAAATTGTTGGTGATAGAACCTGCTCAAACATAAGCTATATTTTATGTCTGTGCCACTACCACCAGAGGGTTGCAGTAGCTAAAAGCTTTCTAAATTACGATTTCTGTGATACTGAAAAGGCTAGGAACTTTAAATATGGCATGATAGTTACTTATAAAATATAAATGCCCTCGAAGGACTGTCGAAAATAAATTCGAATTAAAAAGGGGTGAAGTGAAAGGGAGGTGCGAAAAGCATTCTAAAAAAGTCCTAAATTACGATTTCTACGCAATTTCAGGGAATATAAACCAAATATAAAAGTAATAGTTGCGAATCAATGGTAACAGTCTCTGATCCTACACAGGCTATATTTTATGCCGATGATTCTACCACCTGGGATTTACAGAAACAACAAACGCTCTAAAAAAGGCCTTTAAAAGCTTTTTAAATTAAGTTTCTGTGGAATATTAGGAAATAACAAACCAATTTCAAAATTAATGTTGGCAAATTAATGGTGACAGTTCCTATTTCAACATAGCCCTTTATGTTGAGAGAGGTGGTAGGACTTGGAATTCGACATGATGGTTAATTTTAAGATGTAAGAAGATGGTTTCTAAAAAATTCAAAACTTCAAATGAATACTAAAATGAGTGTATTAATTGAGCATAAAAGTTTCAAAATATTTTCTAAATTATTACTTATTTAGTTTTATTTCGTTTTATTAATTTAAGTCTCATTTCTGCCTTACGCAGTGTAACAATGATGTTTAATCAAACTGTGTTTTAAATAGTATTTTTTTTTAATTATTCCGAAAAGTAAAAAGTACCTTTTAATAAAATAAAATATTACCTTTTAATAAAATAAAAATTTAGTTAGTACCTTTTAATAAAAATTAGACATATAAATATCACTTGGCATATTTCAAATATTACGCGAGCAAAGCCGCGGGGTTTGCTAGTAATCTATATCTATACTCCTATTATAAAGAGGAAAAAATTGTTTATTTGTCGGAGATAAGCTCTGGAACTACCAAACCGATTCCAAAAGTAATGGTATCAAAATGATGGTGTTAGTCCAACTTAGAACATAGGCTATATCCTATGTCGGTGCCACTACCCAAAGGGGGTGTAGGAGCAAAAAACGTTCTAAAAATGCGATTTTAGCGTTACTGAAGGGCTTAGAAATATGAAATTTTGAATATTAGTTACTAATAAGATATAAATGATATCTAAGAAAAGTTCTTAAAAAATTCGAAATTTAAAAGGGTTGAAAATGCACAAAAAGTGTTCCAAAAAACGTTCTAAATGGTAGTTTCTACACAATCTCAGGAAATACCAAACCGATTTAAAAAGTATTGGTGTGAAAATGACGGTGACAACGCTTGTTCCAAGATAGGCTATGTTTTATATCGGTGCCACTACCCCAAAGGGGGTGTAGGAGCAAAACACGTTCTAAAAATGCGATTTTAGCGTTACTGAAGGGCCTAGAAATAGGAAATTTTGAATATTAGTTACTTATAAGATATAAATGATATCTAAGAAAAGTTCTTAAACAATTCGAAATTTAAAAGGGGTGAAAATGCACAAAAAGCGTTCCAAAAAACGTTCTAAATGGTAGTTTCTACACAATCTCAGGAAATATAAACCGATTTAAAAAATATTGATGTCAAAATGATGGTGACAACGCTTGCTCCTAGACAGGCTATGTTTTATGTCGTTGTCACTACCCCAAAGGGGGTGCAAGAGCAAAAAACGTTCTAAAAATGCGATTTATGTGTTCCTGAAGGGCCTAGAAATGTGAAATTTAAAATATTAGCTACTTATTAGGTATAAATGATGTCTAAGAACAGTTCTTAAACAATTCGAAATTTGAAAGGGGTGAGACTACACGAAAAGTGTTCAAAAAACGTTCTAAATGGTAGTTTCTACATAATCTCAGGAAATACCGAACCGATTTAAAAAATAATGGTGTCAAAATAAGGGTGTTAAAATGACGGTGACAACGCTTGCTCCAACATAGGCTATGTTTTATGTCGATGCCACTACCCCAAAGGGGATGCAGGTGCAAAAAACGTTCTAAAAATCCAATTTTTGCGTTACCGAAGGGCCTAGAAATATGAAATTTGGAATATTAGTTACTTACAAGATATAAATGATGTCTAAGAACAGTTCTTAAACAATTCGAAATTTAAAAGGGATGAGACTACACGAAAAGTGTTCAAAAAACGTTCTAAAGGGTAGTTTCTACATAATCTCAGGAAATACCGAACCGATTCCAAAAGTAATGGTACCAAAATGATGGTGTTAGTCCAACTCAGAACATAGGCTATATTTTATGTCGGTGCCACTACCCCAAAGGGGGTGCAGGAAGAAAAAACGTGCTAAAAGTGCGATTTTTGCGTTACTGAAGGGCCTAGAAATATGAAATTTGGAATATTATTTACTTACAAGATATAAACGATGTCTAAGAACAGTTCTTAAAAAATTCGAAATTTAAAAGGGGTGAGACTGCACAAAAAGTGTTCTAAAAAACGTTCTAAATGGTAGTTTCTACATAATCTCAGGAAATACCGAACCGATTCCAAAAGTAATGGCATCAAAATGATGGTGTTAATCCAACTTAAGACATAGGCTATATCTTATGTCGGTGCCACTAACCCAAAGGGGGTGCAGGAGCAAAAAACGTTCTAAAAACGCGATTTTTGCGTTACTGAAGGGCCTAGAAATATGAAATTTGGAATAATAGTTACTTACAAGATATAAATGATGTCTAAGAACAGTTCTTAAACAATTCGAAATTTAAAAGGGATGAGACTGCACGAAAAGTGTTCAAAAAACGTTCTAAATGGTAGTTTCTACATAATCTCAGGAAATACCGAACCGATTCCAAAAGTAATGGTATCAAAATGATGGTGTTAGTCCAACTGAGAACATAGGCTATATTTTATGTCGGTGCCACTACCCCAAAGGGGGTTGCAGGAGCAAAAAACTTGCTAAAAATGCAATTTTTGCGTTACTGAAGGACCTAGGAATGTGAAATTTGGAATATTAGTTACTTATAAGATATAAATGATGTCTAAAAACAGTTCTTAAACAATTCGAAATTTGAAAGGGGTGAAAATGCGCGAAAATCGTTCAAAAAAACGTTCTAAATTGTGGTTTCTACACAATCTCAGGAAATACCAAACCGATTTAAAAAATAATGGTGTCAAAATAAGGGTGTTAAAATGACGGTGACAACGCTTGCTCCAACATAGGCTATGTTTTATGTCGATGCCACTACCCCAAAGGGGATGCAGGTGCAAAAAACGTTCTAAAAATCCAATTTTTGCGTTACCGAAGGGCCTAGAAATATGAAATTTGGAATATTAGTTACTTACAAGATATAAATGATGTCTAAGAACAGTTCTTAAACAATTCGAAATTTAAAAGGGATGAGACTACACGAAAAGTGTTCAAAAAACGTTCTAAAGGGTAGTTTCTACATAATCTCAGGAAATACCGAACCGATTCCAAAAGTAATGGTACCAAAATGATGGTGTTAGTCCAACTCAGAACATAGGCTATATTTTATGTCGGTGCCACTACCCCAAAGGGGGTGCAGGAAGAAAAAACGTGCTAAAAATGCGATTTTTGCGTTACTGAAGGGCCTAGAAATATGAAATTTGGAATATTATTTACTTACAAGATATAAACGATGTCTAAGAACAGTTCTTAAAAAATTCGAAATTTAAAAGGGGTGAGACTGCACAAAAAGTGTTCTAAAAAACGTTCTAAATGGTAGTTTCTACATAATCTCAGGAAATACCGAACCGATTCCAAAAGTAATGGCATCAAAATGATGGTGTTAATCCAACTTAAGACATAGGCTATATCTTATGTCGGTGCCACTAACCCAAAGGGGGTGCAGGAGCAAAAAACGTTCTAAAAACGCGATTTTTGCGTTACTGAAGGGCCTAGAAATATGAAATTTGGAATAATAGTTACTTACAAGATATAAATGATGTCTAAGAACAGTTCTTAAACAATTCGAAATTTAAAAGGGATGAGACTGCACGAAAAGTGTTCAAAAAACGTTCTAAATGGTAGTTTCTACATAATCTCAGGAAATACCGAACCGATTCCAAAAGTAATGGTATCAAAATGATGGTGTTAGTCCAACTGAGAACATAGGCTATATTTTATGTCGGTGCCACTACCCCAAAGGGGGTGCAGGAGCAAAAAACTTGCTAAAAATGCAATTTTTGCGTTACTGAAGGACCTAGGAATGTGAAATTTGGAATATTAGTTACTTATAAGATATAAATGATGTCTAAAAACAGTTCTTAAACAATTCGAAATTTAAAAGGGGGGGAAATGCACAAAAAGTGTTCTAAAAAACGCTCTAAATGGTAGTTTCTACATAATCTCAGGAAATACCAAATCGATTTAAAAAATATTGGTGTCAAAATGATAGTGACAACGTTTCCTCTAAGATAGGCTATGTTTTATGTCGGTGCCACTACCCCAAAGGGGGTGTAGGAGCAAAAAACGTTCTAAAAATGAGATTTATATGTTACTGAAGGGCCTAGAAATATGAAATTTGAAGTATCAGCTACTTATTAGATATAAAGGATTTCTAAGAACAGTTCTTAAACAATTCGAAATTTAAAAGAGGTGAAAATGCGCAAAAAGCGTCGTAAAAAACGTTCTAAATTGCAATTTCTATGCAATCTCAGGAAATACTGAACCGATTTCAAATATAATGGTGTTAAAATGATGGTGACAGATCTTGCTCTAAGATGGGCTATATTTTACATCTGTTTCCACTACCCCAGAGGATATGCAGGAGCAAAATGAGCGAAAAGCGTTCTAAAAACGTTCTAAATGGCGATTTGTCACCAATATCTCAGGAAAAATCAAACTGATTTCAAAAGTAACGGTAAGAAATGGATGCTGACAGCCTCTGCTCTAACATAGATGCTATTTCAAGTCGTTATCACTATCACGTAGACGTTGCAGGAGCAAAAAAGCATTCCAAATTTCGATTTTTGTGATCGGTAGGGGCTAGCAACTTAAAATTAGGCAAGGTACATATTTATTACATATAAATGATCTTTAAGAACAGTTTCGAAAAAATTGGAAATTTAAAAAGGGGTGAAAATGCGCGAAAAGCTTTCTAAAAACGTTCTAAATTGTGATTTCTACTCAATCTTAAGAAATACCAAAGCTATTTGAAAAGTAATGGTTGCAAATGAATGGTGACAGTCCCTGCTATAACATAGGTTATATTTTATGTTGCTGTCACTACCATCTGAGGGTTGCAAAAGCAAAACATGTTCTAATTTGCGTTTTTTGCATTACTGAAGGGTCTAACACTTTGAAGTATGGCATGTTATTTACTTACAAGATGCAACTGCTTTCTATGAACTGTCGAAAGAAAATTTCAAATTGAAAAAGATGAAGTGAGCGAAAAACGTTATAAATTACAATTTTTATGTAATCTTATCAAATACCAAACCGATTAAAAAAATAATGATAACAAATTGTTGGTGATAGAACCTGCTCAAACATAAGCTATATTTTATGTCTGTGCCACTACCACCAGAGGGTTGCAGTAGCTAAAAGCTTTCTAAATTACGATTTCTGTGATACTGAAAAGGCTAGGAACTTTAAATATGGCATGATAGTTACTTATAAAATATAAATGCCCTCGAAGGACTGTCGAAAATAAATTCGAATTAAAAAGGGGTGAAGTGAAAGGGAGGTGCGAAAAGCATTCTAAAAAAGTCCTAAATTACGATTTCTACGCAATTTCAGGGAATATAAACCAAATATAAAAGTAATAGTTGCGAATCAATGGTAACAGTCTCTGATCCTACACAGGCTATATTTTATGCCGATGATTCTACCACCTGGGATTTACAGAAACAACAAACGCTCTAAAAAAGGCCTTTAAAAGCTTTTTAAATTACGTTTCTGTGGAATATTAGGAAATAACAAACCAATTTCAAAATTAATGTTGGCAAATTAATGGTGACAGTTCCTATTTCAACATAGCCCTTTATGTTGAGAGAGGTGGTAGGACTTGGAATTCGACATGATGGTTAATTTTAAGATGTAAGAAGATGGTTTCTAAAAAATTCAAAACTTCAAATGAATACTAAAATGAGTGTATTAATTGAGCATAAAAGTTTCAAAATATTTTCTAAATTATTACTTATTTAGTTTTATTTCGTTTTATTAATTTAAGTCTCATTTCTGCCTTACGCAGTGTAACAATGATGTTTAATCAAACTGTGTTTTAAATAGTATTTTTTTTTAATTATTCCGAAAAGTAAAAAGTACCTTTTAATAAAATAAAATATTACCTTTTAATAAAATAAAAATTTAGTTAGTACCTTTTAATAAAAATTAGACATATAAATATCACTTGGCATATTTCAAATATTACGCGAGCAAAGCCGCGGGGTTTGCTAGTAATCTATATCTATACTCCTATTATAAAGAGGAAAAAATTGTTTATTTGTCGGAGATAAGCTCTGGAACTACCAAACCGATTCCAAAAGTAATGGTATCAAAATGATGGTGTTAGTCCAACTTAGAACATAGGCTATATCCTATGTCGGTGCCACTACCCAAAGGGGGTGTAGGAGCAAAAAACGTTCTAAAAATGCGATTTTAGCGTTACTGAAGGGCTTAGAAATATGAAATTTTGAATATTAGTTACTAATAAGATATAAATGATATCTAAGAAAGTTCTTAAAAAATTCGAAATTTAAAAGGGTTGAAAATGCACAAAAAGTGTTCTAAAAAACGTTTCTAAATGGTAGTTTCTACACAATCTCAGGAAATACCAAACCGATTTAAAAAGTATTGGTGTGAAAATGACGGTGACAACGCTTGTTCCAAGATAGGCTATGTTTTATATCGGTGCCACTACCCCAAAGGGGGTGTAGGAGCAAAACACGTTCTAAAAATGCGATTTTAGCGTTACTGAAGGGCCTAGAAATAGAAAAATTTTGAATATTAGTTACTTATAAGATATAAATGATATCTAAGAAAAGTTCTTAAACAATT